>CM069524.1:60254388-60854388 GCA_035773235.1 Eospalax fontanierii
GGGGTCAAAACACTGCACTAGCAAATTGGGCAATATGACCTCTCCACTTTTAGTGAGAGTCCCAGCATGACCGCACAACTCCACGGCTGCATCTCAGACAGGACACCGCTTCTGAAGCACGAGAATTAAAAAGTCACATCCGACACTGGTGGCTTTGAACTAAAACAAAGTTTCTAAGTTTGTTTTTTTTCTCCACAGCATCATGGCCTCACTCTTCACAGTTGCTTCTGCGTGGCAGTTAACGATGAGGTAGTTCACATGTGATTATATTTACCATGAATTGTTAAACAATAATGCTTGCAAGTTAACTTTTAAGATAAATAAAGATGTACTGAAAGACATTCCTGCATCGCATTCATTTCCGTGTATTTTACACCCAGGGCTTTTTTTGATTTTTAATATTTTTATTGAATCATTACAGATGATGATCTTCAGGAAATTAATGGCTGCTGATTGAGGCGAATCAAGGATGAACACTTTGATAGGTTATCCAATCCTATGTGCTCACTCCTAAATACATGTACGTTTAAGAACTATTAAATGCATCTAGTATATCTATACTGGGTCCGTTTAGTATATATACATGTATACTATATAGGTATATACACTTACATATATATGTAGTTATAATAATTAAAGAAGAGGTCAGGAAATTGAGAAATTGGGCAGATATGTGGGACAAGTTAGAGGAGGGAGTGGGAGGGGCAGAATTTACATAATAAAATACTCACATATGAAATTCTCAAAAGTAAAATTTAAGTTTTTTTTAAAGTTTTAGACATGAGTATTGCATTTGCATTATTTCCATCCGTTCTAGTCCCCACCGACTCCTTCTCAAGTTCTTGTCCTCTTCTTTAATTACTATTGTTACATATATATTTATAAATATATATATATATATATTTGTATAGTGCACTGAGTCCATTTATTGCCACTTGTATGTACCTATGTTTAGAGCTTTCCATTTGGAATTAGATAACCTCTCAGAGCTATTCTCCAAAGAGAACGGATGCCCGGCCCCAGCATCCATAGATTGCTTGTAGTTCTTCATTCTATGAAGCTTCCCCTACCCAACTTGATGTGTCAACAGGTTTTATCATTACACAGTTCCTGTTAGACCAGTATACTGTGGAATTTCATGGTGTAGCTTCCCCATCATGTCTAGAATGCTTTAGCTAGTAGCATGTATTTTGTCCCTCTGGCTATTACATTCTTCCTGTCCCCTTTGTTGAGATGTTCTCTGAGTCTTAGGTGCAGAAATTACATTGTAGATGTGTCACTTAGGACTGGACACCTCAGAGTCACTTTTTCTATTCTTTGGACCAATTGTGACACTTTCTAATAATCTCCATCTTTTGCAAAAATGAAGCTTCTTAAATAAGTGGTTAGAGGTACACTTGTATGAAAGTGTTTTTTAATGAATCATAATAATGTAATTTAAATCTTTAATGTCAAATGTATTAAAAATTTAATTTTCATAACTGAATTGATTTTACTATGTTTCCCAATATCTAAGCAAAAATGAAATTGTAAATTGGCTTATTGTGTCATTAACTCAAAACCATGTAACTCTAATATTGAAAGCATTTTAATGCTTAAGGATAAGCACATTTTGGTACAATCTTTTATCCTAGCTTTTGTAAAATTTCAGCATTTAAAATATATCAAAAATGAAAGACCTTTGCTGCCCATGGTAGTATTCATTATCTCAGTGGTTGGGGTGGAGGGGGGACACTCAGCTAGGAGGATCTTCGGTTTGAGGATGGCAAGCTCCAAGCCATCCTGAGTTACAAATGGAGACTGTGCCAAAAAAAGCCAATGCATTAGATGAGTTTGTTAGTAATTCTTTAGAAAAAGTTGGTAAACTCAAGTGGAATTTACAAAAACTAGGTTTTTGAATTAACTCTGAATCTATAAAATTATCTATCAGTCTATTTATATAAATATGAACTAGCAATTTCCTCTAGAATTAACACTGTGAAATTCACAAGAATTTTAATTTTAAGCATAGTTGACTTGCTTACTGTATACTTGCTGCTGTACAAAAAGAGAAGTCCTACAGGGCATCAGTATTTATGGATGGAGGGAGGGTCTGTGCTGAATCACTTGTCCCGCTGCTTAACAGTGAAAGAGAAGCTATACTTTTCACTGCAAAAATTTCAAACATGTAAAAATCTCCATCTATGCTATGCCAGTAGTTGTTTTTCTTGCTAAAACTTGGAACTCACTCTGAAAAGAAACATTTTCCTATGTTTGCTTAAGGAACTTAGGAAATAACTACAAAAAATTAAAACTTTCTTTGCGTTTGTCTTCCAGAATTTCGATAAACTGTTTTTTCACAGATTCTGTATGAAATCAACCAAACTGGAATAATGTCCAGCTTTCTTTCTAATGACTGGGTAGGAGAAAGGACAGAAGGCTGCAATCTTATTACAATTTGAATAAAAATGTAACTCTTTCTAGCTTTATGGGAAAATGAATTTACCTATACATATAATCATCTATGTATAATGCCACTAAAAATGAGAGAAAGTTAAAAGTAAAAATTAGAAAGCCTGAAATTTATGTGTTTCTGTTTCAATTATCAAGATGAACATTCTGTTATAACTGCATAGCAAATACAAGGCGAGAAACTTAATTTTTCTTTTTCTCCAGTCCTCATTCCTTTCAAAGACATTTTTTCCATGTGCATAAATGATTTCTGACATTTAAATAAGGAATTTAAATTTAAAAAATACTGGATGTACAGTCAAGAGATATTGATATAAAGCTAAATTTCATAAATTGTAGAGCCAGTAAAGACATACATGCAAGTGGCTTTTGGCAGCAGGAGAAATTATTACAGGGCTATCATTGTTTTAATGATAAAATTGTCTCCAAAGGTAATGATCATAAACAATTATAAGACTAACTTCTCAGGCATGAGAATAGCAATGTATGGGTCTTTCAATACATTTTAGTATTAGGGACTTTTTTGATCTATGAACATTTTAAAAAATATAATGTGACCTTTCAATTTATAGGATAAAGCCACATATATCTCCAACTATAGCAATGAAATCAATGAGAAAAGATTAAATCAATTAAATTGATTTAAAAGATTAAACCATGGACAATCAGATGATGCTTAGCATGCATAGCTATATGAAAAGATATTTTCAGTGTGATTCTCAGTTTCTCATATTACAGTTCTGAAGTTACATAACAGAATATTATGGCAAGCGTCATGACTACTCTACTACTTCAAAGCTACTCTGTACCTGGCACTATGCATCCCTGAGCATTAAACATTAGAGAGATAAACAGATGGACAGAATTTAAGAATGATTTCTCAAACATTTTACCATACATATATTTAAATGTCTTCCAGACTAGCTTTCAAAGTATCAGAGATATTCAGCCAAGGGGAAAACCAATCAGTAATCTTACCCAACTGTAAAGACTATGAACCACAATAATGACCATCCCAACACACTACCTCTATTGATAAATTAGTGACAGTTTTATCTTGAAGGTAATCAACAGTTGTCTAATTGGACTTAAGGCCCACTCAATGGGAAGGAAATCATACATGGTACTGTAATCGTAGTCAAATATGCATGGCTAGAAATGCCATAGATCCTAGAGAAAAAACTTACTTTCTTCACTTCCCTAGATTCCCATAATTACTTAGTGTATTCTAAATATGCATCCTTATATTTACAGACAAGTTTACTTCTCATCACTCACCAAAGAATGTTTTTGGTACAGAAGAAAACTATACAAAATTCCAAAATTGGCCAAATGCAGAGAATAAATGACTGTGAAGTAACTAATACTGAATGACAAATCTGCAATGCAACTTTGATGTCCAAAGCTCAGGGACCACATGAAAGAGTGGGAGAAAGAATGTGAGAGCTTGAGACAAGATAACTACTGGTAGTTAATGTGTTCTAGGAAAAATAAGGATGCTGTACCAATGAAATGTCCAAAGTATGGTAGTCTAATGAGATCAGCATAATGACAAAACCAACTGACATGCAACATAGATGGGAAATGTCACAGGGTTTCACCTCAAAGTGAAAAACTATAGGCAATCAATGGATGCTGGGGTGCGGGAAGAATCAGATTTCTCCAGGGATTAGCTCCATGAGAAGTTATATAATCTCAAATGATTGCCCTAAACACAGGTACATATAAGTACTATTCAATGGACTCAGTGTATTATAACAATATATATAGTTATATATATATATATATATATAGTTCTATATAGATATCTGTGTATGTAACAATAATAATCAAAGAAGAGCACAAAAATTGAGAGGAACTAGGGGGACATGGGAGAAGTTGGTGGGGAACTTAGAGGGAGAGAAATAATATAAGGACAATAGTCATGCATGAAATTTGCAAAAATTAAAATAAAAATTTTAAATGCTTTCCAGCGATTTTAACATCATATTTACTAATTCATTTAATCCACTGAAAACCAATAAAGACATTCTGATATTATTAATATTTATATAAAAAATTCAACAATAACATACTTTTCTGCCAGAAAGTATTTATAATACATTCATCCTAATATTTGCATATTTTCTCTTTTTTTTCAGAAAGTAAAATGTATAATAAATGTTGATTTAATGACATTTTAAATGTTATGCATTGTTGATTTGTAATATAGTTTCCAGAAATTAGTCATCTACACAAATAAATAGTGACTAGGATAGCAATCTGCATTACCAAGAATTAACATGTTGGTAATTTATCTAGTCTTTGAAGACAAGTACTGCATAAAGAAATGCTTTCTCGTCTTTTCTTCCTTTGTTTCCATCTTCATTAACTTGGTCATAGTAATGCATTAAAGTTATTTCTAATACAGCTTTACATGCATTTATGTTCTGAAAATCAATATAGATTCTAGTAAAATAATTTACTTAAGTATTTACATAACAGTTAAAACCAGCACCAAGCCACCATACATAGACAGATAGATAGATAGACAGATAGATAGATGGATGGATTTTCACACATTTTATGATAAATATTATTAATCAAATTTTTCAATAAGTTTTAAATGAATGGAGAGACACAATATAAAGACATGAAGAGATTTTAAAAGTCTTGCTTTTCACTAATATATATGATCTGTGTTTTTAAAGAACGAATAAACCAAAACCCTTTAGTAGTATTTCTCTTCCCTTTGCTTTGTGTTTTGGTTAATTTTATACTGTAAGACATAGAAATTAACTTTACTTAATTAAATGAAACCTATCACTTTACCACTCCATAGTTCGCATCCTCCTTTTCTCTTTTTGACATCTCAAGGAAATAAGAGGATCTATGTTTGACTTGCACTAGCACACTGACCATTCCTCTTTCAATATAGTCAAATCTTTGACTCTCATTCTTTCGTTCACTTCTGAACCATTATTTTAGACATAGTGGACACTGAAGCTCAGCCAAATCAGTCAGATGTTTCTAGATTCATAAAACTTAGAATCTATGGGGCATGAAAATGTAAAAGGAAACAAATAGGATTTATTGTTTTAAGTATTATAAGGAAAATAAAAGCAAAGACCAGCAAATGACAGGACACAGCCCTGGGTCAATTTATCATTAATCAAGTTGTTACAATCAATTTTACATTCCCTGATTAATCAATTCCCAATCAAAAAATTTCTGAATTAATCAAATATATCCAATCTTTATATAATACCTATTCATGCAATGAACTTATATATATATATATATATATATCTTTATATAATACCTATTCATGTAATGAACTTATATATGTATATAAGCAATTAGTTGAGACAAAATCATTTTCTATTGATTGGCTATCTATCTTAGACAACGTGATTAGGAAGAAACTTCTCTAGGACACACCTTTAGAGCAGAAACTTTTATGAGAAAAAGAACCAGCTCTGGGAAGAAGGAGCTAGCATGTTCAGAGGAAATGTGGTGCAAAGTTAGGAGGTAGGAAGAAACTGGTCATTGAGAAAACAACAAACAGCAAAGTCATTGTGATTGGTGTCCAGTAATGGAGAGGATGAGAGAACAGTTAAATTACAGGCAGAGGTCAGATCACAGATACCTCAAAGTCCATCAGAAGGGGTTTAGACTGTACATGTAGGGTGGAAAACTACCAGAGAACCTTTTATATAGAAAAAATTGTGCCCTGATTTGCATTTTAATGGATCCCTGTAATATCTGAGTCAACCGGCAGACTGTTGATGCTAAGGCAAGGGAAAGCAGGGAGCTTAGCTAAAGATGACAGTGAGTCTGGGTGACAGAAATCTGTGCACTGAAATGTCTTGGTGGTGGTGGAGTACACACCCACAAGTGATGGCACTGGGCATATGTGAGGGATAATAAGCCAAAATGATTTGCTGCTGTTTGGAGATATACAGGGGAAATAGAACAGACGTACACAGCCTCTAGCACCCAGGCCTCACCAGCTAGATGTACAAATGTACGATTTACATAGACAGGCAAGACTGGAGGAACCATACCAAAGTATATAATGAGGGGAAATAATGACAGTTTCAAGGGAAATTGAAGCTACAGGTACAGGTTTAATTATGGACTGTAAAGTCATGGTACTAGATGAAATAATCTGAAAGATGATAGCTTAAAGGACAGAGATTAATGAAAGTAAGAATTACTCAAAAACAAACAAAGAAAATAAAAATTGTGAAATAAAAAAGAAATCTGGATTGCGGAGTGTCAAAGAAAGAAACTCATTCATGGCATTTGTCATGTCAGATGCCATACAAGGTAAAGCGAGAGGAGGAGTCACAACAGCTGTCTGACACTGGAATCCACAAGGCCAGGGATCTTTGAGTAAACAGCTTCAACAGAGTATACATATGAAAGAAAGAACAAGAGTTAGGGCCATGCGGAGATGCTTCTGGCAAATGATTACTATAAGAGAACCAAGCAGGCACTAGATGCAGATAGATGGATATTTGGTTTTAATGAGAAAGGATAATTTACCTACATCTCATATAGGAGTAAACTGATGACCAAGAAGTAGGAATGAAACAATATGGGAAATATTTGAGTAAGAAGAGATGTAATCCTGGTCACTTATGGTGATAAAAATATTGGGTTTTAGTAGATGATAAAGATACCAGGAGTGAAAGTAAGAGAGCGAAGAGAGAGTCGGGTAATAAAACACAAATATTATAGGGAAACAGGCCCAAGTCTGTAAAGGATAACATGAAATAACAGCGAATGATGAGACTTCTGGTAGGCATGTCAAAGAAACTTGCTTAATGAAGATAACGGATTGAAGCACTGTGAACCAGACACAACTCCTCCAAACGCAGAGTACTGTGCCAGTGTCTTTTCATGGTAACAAACCAACACAAATTTGGTAATAACAGAAAGGAGGAAGGTTGGAATGTCAGAAGGTTAAAAGCAGCATTGCTAGGCTGAAGTTACCGTGAGGCTGGTTGCACTCCTCCCAAAAGCCTGGGAGAATTGGTTTCTTTGCTCGCACACCTTCGAGTAGCCACTGGCATTTTGTGACATTCTATGACTTAAAACCACATCATTGCATTCTTTGCCATCTGTGATGGCACTATCTTCAAGCACAAAAGTGTGTGTGTGTGTGAGAGAGAGAGAAAGAGAGAGAGACAGAGAGAGAGAGAGAGAGAGAGAGAGAGAGAAGAGAGAACATGTGCATATGTGTCTCTGTGTTTGTGAAATCTCCCTCTGCCATTTCTTCTCACATAGGCTGAGAGCCTTTATAAACAGTATAAATGCTGACCATTTGCAGTGCACAGAAGCTAAAAATTATACAGATAAAAAAGAAAAAAATCTTTATATAATTGACTAAAATTGAAATATTAAACTATTTATAGAACATAGATAATATGTACTATAATCCAAAGTAGCTAGTGAAATTGATGTTTTTTAAAGGCTAGTATTATTTACATGGCAAAACTGAGTGAGAATAAAGAATGGAGAGTTAAGGATGTGCCATCTTAGAATCTGCTGGATTGGTAAAGTGACTAATTCAATCTGTGATCACTGAGGAACTTTAAATTTAGAAAGATCATTTGTCTTATCTTTCTAGGTGCAATAAACCTTAAAGACTTCTTTTGAGGGGGTCCTGCATTCACTGAAGGTAGAAAGTAACCTTCATCACTGAGACTGTTAATTGGGTACAATAACTTTAAATGAACAAACTCTAATATATCCATTATCATCCCTAGTTTATACAACCTCTATATACATCTCTCAGAAATATTCCTAGGATTTTCTAACCTCTTAGATACTTGTTTATAACGCTCATCCAGATATCAGGTTCGATCATTCCTTCATAGATTTTTATTCTTTTCTCAAGTACATTTAAATACATCTTATTTATTCAAAGATCTCAATGTGAAACCTGAGATGAAACTATTGGAAGAAAATACAGGCAGTACCCTCTAAGACATAGGTGAAGAAAAGGACTTTCTAAGGCAAACATCAGCTGCTTAGGAATTAAGGTCATCAGTAAACAAGTGGAATTTCCCTTAACTGAAAAGCTTCTGTACAACAAAGGAAACAATTGAGTGACGAGAAGACCACGGTGTAGGAGAAAATCTTCACAAACTATTCATCTAGCAGAAGAGTAATATACAAAGAACTCAGAAAAACAAAATATCAAGAAAACAAATGGCTCAATTAAAAAATAGGCTATGGATCTGAACAGAAAACTCTAAAAAGAAAAAGTAACAATGTCTAAGAAACACCTCAAAAAGTGTTCAATATCCTTAGTAAGTAGGGAAATGCAAATCAAAAGTATACTAAGATTTCCTCTTACCCCAGTCAGAATGACTAAGATAAAGAAAATAAATGACATCAAATGGTGGAGAGGGTGCAGAGAAAGGATTACGCTCATCACTGATGGTTGGGCTGCAAACTCATTCAACCACTATGGAAATCAATATGGAAAATTCTCTAAAAACTCTAAGTGAACCTACCATATGATCTGGTTATACCATTCTCTTGGTATATAACCAAAGGACTCATCCTACTACAGAGATACTTGCACAACCATGTTTATTGCTGCTCTTTTCAGAATAACTAAAACATGGAAACACTCTAAATGTCTCTCAATTGATGAATGGATAATGAGAATGTAGTACATTTACATAACAGAATTCTACTCAACAGTAACGAGAAAGGAAATCATGAGACTTACGCATAACTGGATAAAACTAAAAATTGTTATACTAAGTGACATTGCACAGACTCATAATAAAAGAAGTAACAAATAAAATAATAATATAGTTTCTCTCCTTTGTGGAATATATCCAAGTCCTTGTATGTGAGTGTATATCCTGATGCAACCACCTGAGATAGGAAAATGGAAAGGAACCATGGAAGCAAAAGAGAAGGGGATAGTGGGAGATAGGTAATATCAAAGGGCAAATGGAGAAAATGAGAGTATTTAAATAGGAAGGGAAGATTAAGGGTTATACAAGTACCATGTGGGTAAAGGGGAAGAAGGAGCTAGAGAGATAAAGACATAGATATTGTCAAGAAGGAAATGGGAAAAAATGAGGATACTTTAACTGGGGAAGGAGGAGGGACAGTTATACAGAGTTAGAAAGAGGCTAAATAATGCTTAGATGGTGAAAAAACCATAGGGTAAGGTATTAGTTTAAAACCTACTGAAAAATACATATACATGTGTGTGTGTGTGTGTCTGTGTGTGTGTGTGTGTGTGTCTGTGTGTGTTTAGCTGAAGACTATATAACAAGAAACACTATACCAAGCAAGAGAAATCTTCCTTCACTTCCTTCAAGTTGTTGTTCAGAGTAGTCCAAGAGACTGCCAAAATAACACAAGCGACTGCCACAGCCCTTGATTGCCTCCTAGAACTTGAAGGTAAGATTCTGTTGCTGAAGATAGTACATACTTTGGACATAGGACCTGAAACACTCAAATTGGAGCTGACCTAAAAGTCCCCTCCCTGAAGACTAGCTCTCATAGTTCTAGAGGATACTATACAAACTGTTAAGACAGAAAATCAATCAAAGGTACAACCCAGCTGTAAAGCCTAATAACTGCAACAATAGCCAACACAGCGAGCTATCTGTACTGGTACATTAATGGCACTTTTATTTTGGAGGTAATCGATAGCTATCTAACTGGACTTAAAGACTGCTCAATGAGTGGTAACTCATATTTAGTATTGTTAACCAAATACACATGGCTGGAGAGGTCATAGATCCTAGAGAAGAACCAATGTCTGTCACATACCTAAACAAATGTAACTTCTTATTGTATGCTAAATATGGATTGTTATATTTACAGATAAATATACTTCTCACCACTCATCAAAAAAGTTTCTTTTTGCAATGGAAAAAGACTATTACAGAATTATATAATTCATCAAACACAGAGAATAAGTGTCCTTGAAATTCCCAATCCTATGTGACAAATATACTATACCTATGTCTCCGGGAACACGGTAAAAGAGGAGGACAAAAAGAATATTCATGCATCTCTCAACTCTCACCAGTGAAACCTTCTCATGTAACAGAAGGTGAATAACACAGAAAGTCACAACTGCCCAAAATGTAGAGGATAAGAGACTGCAGAGTGCAAGTCCATGGATAGGACTTTATTAAACCTTAGCCATCCAGGGCTCAGGGACCACTGATGAAGAGGTGGTAGAATGACTGTGAGAGCCAAGGTGGTAGATGACCACAAGGAAACGGAGTTTTCCAGGCAGCTGGGAATTTGCTCATATGAACTTATTGCAATGAAGACATGCCCAAGACCCATGTAAACTCAAAACACAAAACCCAGTATAGAACTGGAGAAGTAGTTAGGAAGCTCCAAACTTTGCTGAGGACTTACTGCTCGGTGAGGGAGAGTTGGTCTTATTTAAGAGAGTGAAGTTAGATGGTCTGACCAGGCTCCAATGAATGAACTCACACCAAGGGACATTTGGGTACAGAAACTTGACTTATTATGCCTTAATATAAATGATAGAATGCATGAAATCTGGGGGAGGGAGTCTATGAGAGATTCAGATAGGGAAGGGCATTTAAATATGATCGAGATGTATTATATGAAATCTACAAAATATCAATAATTTTAAAAAGTAAATTTAAAAGAACCAGAAGAATATTTTTTAAAGTGTCTTACTTAATTTCTTTGGACTTCACACTCTTTCAAAGATCACCCCCCAAACACACAAACTTAATAAAACTTTTGTGTTTCTGTTGGTTAAGAAGCTTCTGTCTTGTGCTCTGGGATCCAGCCAAAGAGCCACGTAAGAACAAAGCATGATAAAGGGCATGTCTGCCCCACAAGAGTGTGCTTTATATGTGTCATGTTGGAGTCCACACAACTGAGAAATTTCTATTATTTGTAAGTATGTGCTGGAAAAAAGGAAACTTGCAAATGCTTTATGATCATGTAGACTGTTGAGGAGCAAACACTTTCACTCTCCCTATTTCCTGTCTTCCTAAAAATAGCCTTCCCAGAAGACAATACAGAAGACAAGACAGGCAGACTAGAAGCTGAGCTCACCCATGGAAATTGTTCAAAAGATTTGTGCCAGCTTTCCTTACCAAATAAGATAGTCTCACCTACTTCCTGCAGTCTCTAAATCCGGTGTAAATGATTTTACTACTTTTTTGCATCCATGAAACATTTATTTCATTAAAAACATTTAAAAACAGCAGTCTGTTAAACATATCTTGTTTAAAAATATAGGACCATTTTTAAAATTAAATATTTTGTTTTTATTTATTATATGAATGTATGTGCATGGTATAAGGTGGGAGATTGGCACAGCATGCATGTAAATGTCAAAGAGCAACTTTGTGAGGTTTGTTCTCTCATTCATTTCTTTACATGGTCTCTGGTAATCAAACTCAGGTCACCAGGCTTTGACACAAGCTCCTTTAGACTGAGCCGTCTGCTGGGTTCTACTTTCACAGAATCAAATGATCCTGCAAATTGATGACTTTCACACTTACACATGCAGTTCAGTATTTCTCAGGGTTTTCATTCTCAGGATTCTTTATGCTTTTAAGAACTTATTAAGGAACCTGAAGAGATTTACCCCATTCATATACATATGAATATTATATACTATATATAGTAGATAGATAGATGATAGATAGATAGATGGTAGATAGATAGATAAATGATAGATAGGTGAAAGACAAACAGATAAATAGAGTTTCATTTCTGCTGCTGTGTGATAAAATACCCTGACTGGAAGGAATCTTACTCGGGGGGAAGGGTTTATCTGGCTTACAGTTCCAGATCATAGCCAATCATTGAAGGTAAATCGAGGCAGGAACTCAAGCAGTTAGTCACACTTTCTTTCTTTAGCTAGAGCTTCTTTCTCTTAGCTAGCTTTCTTTGCTCTTATACATCTAGGACCCAGCTCAGGGAATGGTGCTGAGCAAGGTGTGTTGGGTCAGTTAGCAATCAAGACTATCCTCTGCACAGACATGCCAATAGGTCTACCTGATCTAGATAAGAAAGTCTAAGACTTCCTTCTCAAGTGAGTCTAGGTTACACTGACAGTTAAATTTATATAATTTTCATATATTATAATTTATATTTAAATATATATTTACTTAAAATATATTAAATACATTATTTAAAGCACTCTACCTAGTAAGAAAACTGTAACTGTATTAGAATAGTATATACTTATTCTCCCATCTCTGCAACCATATTACAGGACAGAACAATGTAAGGGAGGACAGATCTATTTTTGGCTAATGGTTTCAGGGGCCTCATTCTGTAATGGAAAGTAAGACATGGCATAGTTGATGGTGGTAGAAGCCTATCGCAAAGGTTCTTTCTATCACCAGGGACCAGAAGGAGAGAGCAGTGTGTGGTACAGGCTCAAAGCTGTATCTCTCAAAGGCTGGCCCTGAGATACCTACTTCCACCAGCTAGGCCAGACCTGTGGGAGACATTTCAAGTTCAAGCCCTAGCAAACACATTACTTATTTTGTAAAGAAAAGTATCTATATTTTCAAAAAAAAATAAAGCAAAAAACAAGTGATTGAGAAAACTGGCATTGCTTTACATCATGGCAGATTTCATTACTGTCTGGCTAAAAGCGAAAGGTTTGATGCTATATGTTACAGTAGGTGGTTTGCCTCAAAAATATATAAAAAAGAAAATCAATATCACACACTCAATTGAAAAAACACATGAATACTTAGGAACCTTTAAGAACATTAACATCCTCCTTTTATATTATACTAAAACAAGATAATTGTGTCTCTAAAATTAGTTTCGATATGAAAGACTGTCAATGACATTCCTTCCTCTGTTAATTAAAATCCACTGCTTATTTTCCATTATAAATAGTTCTGTTACCCAAGCAAAATTTTGCTATGTGCTGAAATTTGAAAAATGTTGGTATACATATATGCATATTTCTCCAAGGTTGACAGAGTTCATTCCATTTTAAGTATTACAAAACCATTCTCATGGTGATAGATATATTTTTTTCTAAATCTCTAGGTTTATTCTGAAACTTCAATTGCTATTGTTATTATATGGGTGATGGATCCCAGACCTGTTCCTAATGCACATTAATGTGCATCTTTGGGAAGAAGGGTCTTTGGGGAAGCCTGCAAGTCATAACGGAGAGGGTCGTGAAGACCATTTCTCTTTTTTGTTTCCTGGCAGATGTAGTAAGCACCTCTGCTCTGCTCTATTTTCAATCACAGAGTGCTAACTTGTCTTGAGCCAAAATCATGGGGCCAGTGATCACTGACCTACACCACCCAAACCGCCAAACAGAATCAACCTCTCCATTTCATAGGTTACTTATCACAGCTTTTGCATACCATGATAAAAGGCTGACTTGTACTCTTAACAAAAAATGGAGTTGTTTGCTTTGAAATACAGATTCTTTTTGTTCAGTTTTAAGAAAATGTCTGCCAAATATCTGGATCACCATAGCTTGTTTTTTTTGTTTGTTTGTTTTTTTCCCCAGAAATAAAATAGTATTTAGGACAAAAACATTGTTAATTGAACATGCATCTCATAAAACTACAAAAGAGAATTTTATGGAGATAGCTACTGTATTTTAATAGGCAAAGATAGGCACATTTTATGCATTTTTCTCATTTTATTTTACAAAATATGAAAGAATGTGTTTGTACAACTGAGGGTTTGTATTTAGCAAAATGAATATTATTTACTGTTTCCTTGGGATATTCCTAAATAAAGCAGTTTTTATAACAATGTTTACAGATGTGCCATCAGTTTACTTGTGTCAAAGCCCCAGTGTTTTGCACACCTTTGCTTTCCCACTGTGAATACAAAGGTCAAAACCAAGGAAAGGGTAAAGAACTAATGACATTATTAAAGCATTTTTACCTCACAGGTACCCTGAAGGTCTCCAGAACCCCAAATCCTGCTTTCAGATTTTTTTTTTCTCAAGTATCTTTACTTGAGATCTAACTGCTTTCAAAGCATAATGTATCAACTTTGATGTTGTTTATTCCATTTTCCAGTGATTCCCCTGCAATATCTCAGCACCTTTGAGCCATCCTTAGTTTGCTTACAAGCCATTAGCCTTCTGACTATCAGAAGACTTAGGATCTTAAACTTTTATTTCTAACAATTATTTAGTCAGCAAATTTCTTCTTTCTAAAGTTTTTTTTTTAACTTTCTCATCCTCAGATATTTCCCTAATGAAACTCATCAAACCAGGAATGCGATAGCGCCACTCCTAGATCTTCAGTCAGCTACTGAGATGCTAATTTTGCCTACTTCTTATCACCTATTTAAATACAATGTTCACTCTAGGATCAAACCTAAGCATGAGAAAAGTAAGAGCCCCCATTTGCATTATGGGGCTCTCCAAAACCTGCCTAACAGGATACACAGATACTAGAAAGAATGTTGTGTTGTGTAACACCTGGCATTCTAAATTGAAATGAAACTGATGAGAATTAAGTTGACCCATTGTCCTCTTACTACAAGATAACTAGCCTCATTACTTTTAGACTCAGCTGTCTGCTATCCACATCTGCATAAGAGGAAGGTTTCCAGTTGAAGTTAATAGTTCCCAGTAGTAACAGTAGTTTAATTTCCTTAGTCAATGTATCTGATTATACTTATTTTAAATCACCATAACTTATCAATCATATTTAACTAACACTTGAAGAATTATGTTCATTTACATATGCTTCTTGATGCCAGAAAATTGAAGTGGATTTTTTTCACTCTAAAAGCACTGTATTACAGTGTCTTACATCTTCCTCATGCCTTGGTTATTAGAACATTTCCCACTATATAATGTTAAAAAAATCTGTCTTTTCCTACTAGGTTATAGTAATGGTTAAAGAATGTCAGTGAACGATGTAAGAATATTCATATGTATTTAATATACAAAAAATTCACACTAAAGCTTAATATTTATAAGTCCTGATTCCCATATGCTTTACATACAGGAACTTCGAAAGGGGCTCTAATTGCATTTTGGAAACATGATTTTCAAGTACCTTGGCCATGGACTTACAAATCTGCCGGATCATATAGCCAAGAGTCACATTTGAGGGCTTCTTTAGTTATAGGTCAGCAAGCAAAGAAAGGGAATCAAAGCATCCTCTACAGAAGTCCCAGACAGTTTAATAAATACACTGCGGCTACCTTGACAAAAGAGAAACTCCTTCAGAAACCAGGCAATCTTTAAGACCATTACATTCTTTCCAAATAGGAGGAGGAAAACCTGCAATACTTTCTGATAACTGAAATGGGCTATAAAACACAGAATCAATCAGCCAAGAGGAGTTCACTTTCCTGGAACATGCTCTCCTGCTCTTGAAGCTGTTACCAGAGCATACTCCAGCAGGGACACATACAGTCAAAAGAATAAGGATGGCATGGATGGCATGTTACAATTATGTTATTAAGTGATTGCCTGCCAACGCACTTTCACAATTCACTAGAAAGCTAAAATTTGCTTTTAACAATTTTTCTTTTAAAATTTTTTATTACATTGTGTGTGTTTGTGTGTGCATGTGTGTGTGTGCATGCATGCGCATGTGCCATGACCCAATGTGGAAGAGAAAAACTTGCTAAAGCAGATTCTCTACTTCTATCATGTGAGTTCCAGGGATCCCAACATGAGCTTTTACCTACTGAGTCATCTCACCAATCTGAAATCTAAGCTTTAAAAAGTGCTTTAAAGATAGTACTTTGACAAATCTGATTTTTAAATAGTGGTGACTTCAAATACATAAATAATATAGACTTTTCTTTATGAACATTTCTCAATTCTAAAGAAATTGCCTTCTTTATTTATGGTTTTCTAAAGTAAGAATAGGAAACTATATTACTAGTGCCTTGCATAGTAGGGACAAAGTATTTGGAATATCAATGTAAGGATGGAAATTAAGTTGACAGATAAATGAGTACAGTGCTTGAAAATTCCCATTACCAGCCCAGAGGCTCAGATCTCCTTCCTATTAAAAACAAATTCCAGTCAGACATGGTGGTGCACACCTTGAGTTCCGCTAGACAGAGGCAGGCAGATCTCTGTGATCTAGGCTAGCCAGGGCTATATAGTGAGACTGTCTCAAAAGACCATAAAATAAAATAAAACAAATCCAAACTTATAACCCTTTCTCAGTGCCACATTGTATTCCAAACATAGTGACTTTGTAGCTAATAAACCAAGTTAGATATAGATTAAATCATTCTATTTCTTAATAATTGTTTTCTTGGAAATTGATATTAGCTTAGACTTGAAAGCCATTACAAGGAAAAAGGCATTTATCAATATTGAACTTTGATGATCTCTCTGAGTCATGCATGGTTCCACAGCACTGCACTTCCGTTTTAGATTTCGTTCAATCTTTCATTTTGAGAGAATTATCCATGGTGCACCTTATGTCATTTTTATAATGTTCTCTAATACAGTCAGCAGCATTGTTGATCTCAACAGCCTGTACCTGGTTGCTCGATGTAATAACAGCCTGTATTTATTATTACTGATCTTCATTGTGATTTTGTTTCAGTGTTCATGCAGATTTTACCTCCAAACAACATGAACTTGCAAACTCTCCCTTGTCCACATACAACACAGATATAGACTGTGCCCTTGAGTTAACTGACAGCTTCACAGTAGTGGTCTCTGAGCCTGACCCACCTACACTTCAAGGAGGCTAAGGGCCAGCCCACTACCTATTGTGTCATGTTAAATTAGAGCTTCTTATCAAAACCATTCTTTGGATGAAATTATAGCTACCTTGAAGCCTCATATTCTCCCACATATAATTTATGGCAGCATTTTCAAAAGCAACAATACAGTTAAGAAAATCTTTAGTTATTCTCAAAGCATGAAGCCTGCTTTAATGTTCCGCATGATTAAGTTATTCAGAAAGAATTTATTGTGCTTCAGGGAGGGTAAAGGAAAAAAAAATAACACTTGGTAAAGTTTCACCAGTGGTATTTTAGTAAGCATATATAATTCTACATAGTGAAACCATTCTAAGTTCCTGCTTAGGGTGCCATCCATGTTTCAAGGTACACTAAAAAAAAACTGTTTTGTTTTTTTTTCATTATGGAAATTTCATTATGCAAATACATTTGCAATATATATTACAGAATATTGTTCTGCAGTATCAATATAATCAAGTACTACATAACATTAAAATTGCCAAAGGCCTCCATTGCTTATGGCCAAGTCTTTCACATCCTAAAAGCCATAAGGTAAAGTTTTGAGTTCACATCAAAAAGTTCATGTTCAGCATGTTTGGACTAGGGTTCATGAATCTTTGTTTTAAACTGCCATGGGATCCACAGCATCTGGCATTTCTAAATGTCTAAGCCCTGCAGAGGGATTTCTGTGTCCTTAATCCAGTCTTCTCTCCATTCCCCCTTTCGTAGTCTGCTCTCCCTACACGTACCGCTTTTAACATCTACCACAAATACAGCTGATCCTGCAAACATGGATACCAGGCTTTGCTGTGTCTTTCATAAGCCCTTCACGGAAGCACCAGTAACAGTTACTTTACACACTGGCGACAGACAGTCCAGAATCCAGGCTCCATAGCAGTGTCTCCTGATGCTGCCATTGGCTTTCTGAACTTTAGGCAAGTTATTTAAATTTCCTGTGTTCCTTTACCTTTGTTACAAAAGAGCAATAGTAACTGTGCATATCTACTTCATGGGGCAATATTAAGAATGGGTCAGCTAATCATTTTCAAGGACCTAGATCAGTACCTATGAAGGATATGCTAGTTTTTTCTTACTTAAAAGAATGGAAGGGTCCTCAAGGAAACTCTGCTGTATTTTCAGATTTTCTTCCTCTATCATATATATAATGGAATTTTCATTTGTATCATACTACAGTCATAAGGCTCTTGAGATATTCTTTAGAGATTCATGTATAAATTGTAAAATTGAATACTATGATTATATTACATGCCTTTATTTCTTTATCAACTATCTTATGTTCTATCTCATGGTTAA
Organism: Eospalax fontanierii; assembly: GCA_035773235.1. Taxonomy (NCBI): domain Eukaryota; kingdom Metazoa; phylum Chordata; class Mammalia; order Rodentia; family Spalacidae; genus Eospalax; species Eospalax fontanierii. The sequence goes on from CM069524.1 coordinate 60,272,851, forward strand.
AAAGAACAAAACTGTAAAAATCAGATTGCAATCTTCAGCACAGGAAAAAAGCTAAACTTGTTCCTTTGGGACCTACCAGGGGAGATATAGAAGGACAATCATTTAATACAGAAAAACGTCCCTACTTGAACCTGTTCATACAAGAAACAACACCTTCTGAAAAATGCTCCTCACCTAGCATTATTATTTTTCATTCATTCTTGGTCCTCCTATGAACTGAAATTCCCTGAGAAAAACCACACCCATTCTGAAGATTCCACAAGGCTGATAGATTAAAAGTTCATGATTGTAGAAATAGAAATGTTATAGAACTACAGTCAAAAATACCTTGGGTTATCTTTAGTCTTCATAGTACCTGTTCATTACACACCTTTGGATCTGACCTAACGTCCTTTTGACTATCAGGTAAAACTTCTGCAATTATAATTAGCCCACCACTATCTTGTATGGATTCTAAAGCTAAGAATATCATCCAGTAGCATCTAAAACATATAACAAAATTTTCTTTGCTCTACTTATCTGATGTTCTCATCAATATATTTAGTAAATGCTTTGATTTATGACTTTCATTTGGTGACTAGGAAAAGTTCATCTAACAGTTCTGCAATGGAATGTGTCATTAAGGGCAAACTAAACTGGTGTTACAGGACCATGATCTCTTAGTACTTTAGAAGTGAGAATTAGGTTTGAATTGCAACTCCCAACTCAGCTGTGGAATTCCTGAAAATAAGAGCAACCATATTCCCAATGCAAACTTCTGAGAACCAGCAGGTGTTCATATGTGTTTCTGAACCTGACTTCTGACATGTACCATTATTTTCTTATTACTGGTGTGAGTTAACTCAAAGCACTGATTTAGTATATTCTGTAAAACAGAGAAACCGGAGAAAAGTAATCTACTTTTATCAGTTTCCTAATCCAAATACTAATCTCATTCAGAAACTTCCTCACAGAGCTATTAGAAATAATTTTTAACCAGAAATCCAGGCATCCTGGGGTCCAACTCATTTGGCACATAAAATTAAAGATTGTACCTATATAGCTGACATCAAACACTTGGAAATACTTAAGAAATTTCAATTGTGTTTTTCTACAGCTAAAGTTCATTGATATACATATGATTTCTGTCACAAAAATCAATTAGCAACACTTACAATAATTAATTAAAAGTGTCATTCTTTGGATTCTTCTATGAAAAATGTTAGTTAGACTGGGAACTATAATAGAGTTAAAGACTTTCTTTTGCTGTTTGTGAGTTAATGCAAGATGCCAAAGACAACGGAAGGAGTGAAGGCCAATGCAATGGTGATGGTAGGGGTTCCTTCTGGCTGTCATAAGAATGTCAGCACTTGCTTCTGTCCTCAATCAACAGATAATAGCTGAGTACCTACTAAGGTTAGGTTCTAAATCTTCTTAGATCAAGTCTATGGAGAGGTGTGAAAGTAAAAGAAATATAAACACTAAATACTAAAGCAATGGCAAAGAGCAGCAGCCCCTCCTCCATGGTAGTGTATCATGCACTGATTTAGCAGGGGAGGGATTTTTGCACCACCCCTCTCAGGAACACATACCCACAAGTAAGTGGTTTCTGTACACTTTCATGAAGATTGGTAAATGGCTCATCTTCTTTTGAGCTATTTTTATTATAGTCTGTTAAGAGAGACTGGGATGGTGAATATTGCCAATTGGACAGAAGCTAACCTCACCCAGGCAAAATCTTCTAAGGTGGGGGATTGTCTTCATTATGTTAAGTGGTATGGGAAGACCCATCTTATTTGTGGGTGAGACTATACTTTGGGCAGGAGAGCTTGGACTACTACGTTAACTGTAGAGAGGGAGCTGAGCACTAGCAACATTCATGCTCTCCATTTCTTCTATGGGCGCCATATGACCAGTAGCTTCAAGTGCCTGCTGCTTTGACTTTTTCAGCATGGTATACTGTACCTTGAAATGTGAGCCACAATAGACCCTTTCTCCTTTAAGATGCTTGCATCTGGGCATTGTCTCACAACAGGAAAAGAAACTAAGAGAACTTACAACTCACTCTAAGAAGCACAAAATGAACAACAGGTAGTTCAGAAAGCCAAGACAGATTTTCAGGCACCACATAGTATGTAGTCACTGAAAAATGTTACAAATAATTCTTTCTGAAGGAGAAAGAATGAAAGGACAGCAGTTCCTTCTTAATTAAACATATTGCATCTCTAAACACAGAATTATTCAAGTTTCCAGAACATCCCCATCACCTACCATAACTGCAAAACATTTCACTAAAGTTGATTGTGAACATGTAGGCATGAAATAAACAGATGTGGAAAATATGCTAAATCAAAAAATATATAATTATACTAACATTCATTATATCATCCAAGGCAAATATTGCCCAAGTTAATCAACTTAATTAGGGTTAACTTGTGCTCAATGCACTAATTATGCCTACACATCAAAAGCAAAGCTCATTGAGTTGTCTAAATTAAATCTAATTATCCTTTGTGATCACTTCCTGGGATTTAATTGCTTACCAATGTCAAATATAAAGAGTAATAGCAAACTATATGAACGCTGTTGTTGAAATGCCCTTCTGTATGCTTTCATTATAGGGAAGTAAAGGAAAGTTATAGGTTTTATTTTTTTCTTTAAAAAAAATCCCATCGCTTTCTTTACAAGAGAAAATATTTTGGCAATTTCATGCCAAGCTAGTTCATTTTTCAAAAATGTCTATAGTCTGGGAGAGATAATCATGCTGAAGCTGTTCTCAGGAACTAAAGAATTGCCCCAGAAATGATTTCATCCTCCTCAGTTAGACTGAATGATCTAAGCTATCCCCCGAAGATGGGCTTCACCTCAGTATCAGCTATAAATGAAGTCCTGAGCCTTTTACATTATTGTCTGGTGCAAATGAGAGGAATAAATGCAATGATTAGTGATAGGTTACTGTAATTACTGCAGACACTGATGTTTCTAATTAAAACCATTGATTTTTCTTTCTAATTACTAATAGAATAAATTATATATAACTCATGTATTACTCTCATTTTCAAAAGCAGGCTACCTTTTTGGTTTTAATCGCATACATTTGCATAACCTCACTAACATTAAAGTTGTCTTTGATTCTCCGGATTTATATCATTTGATCAGATTTATCGCGTTTTATATGATGGCCATCACTGCAATCTATGCATTCATGTCTGATTATTGCAATATACTCAACACTGAACTCTTTTCTAAATATATAGAACAGACTTATAAGCATTAAATATTGCTGTACATACTCTTCCCAATACAAAATGACTCTCTGTTGCCAGAGATAGCCCAATGTAGTATGGTGGCATCAGAGTGTTTCTTCTGATTATCTAGAAAGCAAACTCTGGCTCATTCCTCAGACTTCCTACATTCACTGCTACTTCATTCAGAACTGGACTGCCATTCTCTGAAGGAATCATGTTTTTGTCTCACTATTGCTAATGGGGTGCTTGTATGCTTGGTCTTATGTGCTATCAAAATGTGACTGCCACTGGCTTGCCCAGCTAGGTCTTGCATTGAATGTAAGCATTTTAATGATGGTTATGAAACACATTTCACACTCTTCTCTAGTCTGTATTCCAAGCACAGCTGTTGAGTTTACTAATGCATTTGTAATTACTATGTAGGATTGCACTCTATTTTTTTTTTTTTTTGTATTTAAGCACTGTCATTTGAAAGTACTCTACTGTTAGGTCTTGTAAAGCCAATGGTGTATTAAGTACTTAATCAATGTGTGCTATTTTATCCTGATGTCTATTTTCAATTTATAAAAATGAATTAGTTGAATTCTCCTTGTTAGAAGCTGCCACTACAATTACTGCATTCATTTGCAAGGATATAGAACAGTGATGGGAATAGTTATGAAATATTTCCTATTTTATTGTTTATATTTGGAATTATCAGGATATCAAAGGTCTTCCCATAAACAATAAATTAAGATTAACAAGAACCAATCAACTTTCAGGTCACTACTATTATCTGCAATTATTTTTGCTTCTGACAAGAACATTTCATTCCCTGGTATTCCAGTATCTTTCTTCCTCAGAGAACATGTACACGTGTCAAAAGAGTTAAAAATAAGAAAAGAAATATTTGGATATATTCTAAAACACCTCTAAAGTGAGAATAAAAAAATATTATCACTAAATGAGGAATATAAGAAAATAATGTCAGTATTCTGGTAACTGCATTACATATATTTGAGAATCTGGAAACTCAGTTATTCAGTGAGAGATTAAGCCCAGTGTGGTAAGTTTGCAGATTTTCACTTCATGTCGATGACATGGGCTGCTGGCTGGGACAGTAGCTTCTGCATGAAGCAGAAAGGCATATGCTGATCAACTCTGATGCCAAGTATGTGAGCTAAGACTGAGGAGAAAGTAGCCTCTGTTATTTCTTCTTTGTGCTCTGCTCAAATCACATGACTGTACATAGTTGACTATATGATTCATTAGTGAGAGACTTTGACTTCAGACATGAATCTATTCAGAAAATTAAAGCAAACCTGAGTCTTGACCTGACAGACTTCAATCTTTTGCTTTGTCTAGCACGTCAATATCAGATCTTTCTATTCTTACATATAGTAAAAGCTGGAAATCATCAAAAATGAATTTAATCAAACTATCAAATAGAATTGCTAGTTCCAAGTTCCACAGTCTCAGATGCAACAGCCATTTCTGTGGTAAGGTGCAAGGCCTTATCTGAGAGCTGGAGATCTAGGTCTCTACGTATCAAGGCATGAATTCTTCTACAGAGAAGTTTTACACCAAACAAGGGCAGCATGAATTCACAGGGCCACTGAACATATAGCCTGCTACCTTCAGGTTGTAGATGCATGCTCTCACTTGGAGATGAATCAGAGGCTGAACACAGCTAGAGGCTGAGATGCTATGGGTCAATCCTCGAGGACTAAAATCCTTTAAGATGCAGCATTGTTAGAAAGGTATGCGGATGTGAACAAAGACCTGGAAAGAAGCACCCTGTTCCCCCACCCTTCTGCAGGGCTGATTACCTGATTAGAACTTCAATGACTGGGGAGAGGCTGGAATGTTGCAGGTATATAGTCTAATTACAATTTATCTTGGGACTTCCTTAGCCTCTTAATGCCATTCCTTACATACCTCACTATCTAACCTAACATCCTTAGGTGGGTTAAAAAAAAAACAACTTTGGAATGTATTATCAGGCCACTAGTTACTAATCAAAAGGCTATATGTATCCTCAGACAATTGGGGACACAAACTTGACTGTATATGTTTCAATATATATGGCAGAGAACATTCATCTAGAAGAGGGTGCAGAGAGAGAATGGGATCTAAATATGATCAAAATATATAGAATAAAAATTTCAAAAATTCAGTTAAAAAATAGTGTCCTCAGATAGCATCCTAGGCCTGTAACAAGGCTGCCCCAGCTCTCCCCCGACTTTGCTTCAGCCCATCTATCAATACTGTCACCAATGTATTTGAGAATTTGTGTTAACCTGAATTTTTGTTCTGAAGTCATGCTCACTCATGTTTAGCTCTAGAATAAACTAGCTCTTATCCCTTTTAAAGTGAGTGTTGTATTTTTGTGACGACAAAAATGAAAGCATTGGCTATTTACATGTGGAACAAAAGATCTCATCACACTTCCCCATCCCCATAATCTCCCACTTCTCCACCTTGTGCAGCTCTAAGTCACAACCACTTCAACAATGAAAGCTTCCTCCACTTCTACGTTATGTTCAAGTTTTTTCTTTCATAACACCTTATGGCTTTATAATAAGAGAAATTCTTTTTAAAGTGGTAACATAAAGTAATATTAAATAGAAAATAAATGTGTTGACGTTCATTGACATATGATAGGATTATGCTCAGAGAATATCATCATAAATTGAACATGTGATGAGAAAATCTATGTGATATATATAACTGATCAAATACCACACCATTGTCACATAGTAAGTACACTGTAGAGGATCTAATTGTTTCTCCCAAGACTTGGGGGCTGATTAGGAATGAGGCAGGATGCTACTGCCCAGCAAGGCAATAGATCAAACTACATATTGCTAGCCCAGTACAATATCAAAATGGAAAAATCAAAGTCTCATCTCTATTGAACATGAGTAGCTTTTAAAAAATATTTTATTATTATTATTTTATGTATATGAATGTATTGCCTGTATGTATGTAAGTATACCTGTGTCATGCAATGCCTGCAGAGGTCAGGAGAGAGCATAAGAGTCCCCTAGAACTGGAGTTACTGACAGTTGTTAGAGCGCCATGTAGGTAGGTTCTGGGAATCAAACCTAGGTCCTCTGCAAGAGCAGCCAATGTTCTTAACCATTGAGCCATCTCTCCTGTTCCATTAACATGAGTAGCTCTTGCCCATTGAAAAACTGAAAAATCTCAAAACTTCATAAGTCAGGGAAAGGTGTGTATGTAACTAATATTTATAATTAACTTAGTTAATTCTTAATTAGAGCCACCAAATACAAAATAAACATATCAATAGCAAATAGTTACTTTCAAAAAAACAAAATAATCTATAAAAGAATTTATTGGTGGCGGTTGTGGAGATGGCAGTGGTGTTGGTGGTGGCGGTGATACTGGTATTGGTGGTGGAGATGGCAGTGGTGTTGGTGGTATTGTGGCATTGGTGGTGGAAGTAGGGAGGTGTTAGTGGGAGAGACGGTGGTATTGATAGTAGTGGTGACGGTGGTGTTTGTGGTGCTGGAGGGAATGGCGATGAGGTGTTGGTGGTGGTATTGGTGATGGTGGTGTTGGTGGTAGTGATGATGGAGGTGTTGGTGTGGTTGATGTTGGTGTTGGTGGCAGTGTTTTGAGACATTTTCACACAAGAGTCCAGGCTTGCCTAAAATTCACTATATAGCCTAGGCTGACATTGAGCTTGTAGTCACTCTCTTGCCTCTGCCTCCCTAGTGCAGAGCACAGGTGTGAACTACACACCAGATTTTTGTTGCCATGACCAATAACTTCAATAAACAAGAAAGTCCTGTGAAAATGCAAAAGTATTATTAATAAATATTGCCAATGGTAAATATGACAAAGCATTTGAGAAAACATCACCATCACCACTGCCCATTATTAAATCACTAAATAAAACAGCTAAAGTAGTACTCTACTTAAATATACTAGACTTGCTTGCAAAAGCAATTAGAAACCATAATCCTAAATGGTGGCATGCCAAAGTAAGGCCCCATTATTGCCTTTTATATTTAAAATGATGTTAAATGATAATGTGAATTGGAAAATGAATGACAAAATACTATATGAGTTTTTTTCACCTAAAAATTGTAAGAAGCTATGGAAAAAATTAATATACTTTAATAATGGAGCAATGATAAGTGAAAGAGTGAATTCACTAGCCTTTTCTAACACAGTACTATTTAAAAATGGAAAACAAAAGATACTTTATGAACAATAATTTATAAAAATCTTAGAATAAAATTAGTCTTTGCATTTATTTAAACTGTATTTATTTATTAAAATATAACTATTAAATTACATAAACTGGAAGTCTTAGTAAATGGAAAGACACCATAATTAGTTTGAAGGGAATAGTTTATACAAAAAATGATCAATTATAATGATAAATTATATATATAATAAGATAAATTAAATATAATTTAAATGTGATTTACATTTTGTTTCAATTAGTCATCTGAAAATGATCTCCCAAAGATGACAAAGACAATACTGAATGGGGCTAGCCTTCCAAATATTAAAATGTGGTATACAATATAAGCCACAGGCTATTACTGGCATGAGGGTACAGTAATAGATTAATAAATCTGATGAAAATAACTATGTTTGTAGAAATGTTATTTATATTTAAATAGGTTTTTAAAACAATGTTCATAGCTGATAATTATAGAAGCTAAAATTAATTATGTCTAACATCCATGATTATATGTATTCCACATATAGAACACATTTTCCCAAGCAGTGATAGCAACTCTACACAATGCTCTTTAAGGTTCCTATATTGCTATGCACACAATGTTTAAATAATAATTTGTAGATATGTGGAAATCATCCTAAAAAAAGCTTTTATATAGAAAATGGAGCCAAAGAGTTTTCTAGTTACAGAAACAAACAGAAACTATGCCTCAGTTAAACAAATGCTTCTGGAAAATAGAATGAGTTTCTCTGTAAAAATAGTGAGTGTCCTATTAAAAAGTCAATTAAACAATTGAGCAAAGATGGTAAAGAGATTGCAGTGTAACATATAAAATTACTTCTCTCCGTGAGATCCACTGTCAAGTTTAATTTTAATATTTCAGTGGCATACAATAATTCCACCATGATCAAATGTTGGTTGGCACTTAGTTGGTGATCCAGCACATGAACTCAAATGGATGCCTTTTCCCATCTACAGTTCATTGGTCGTTGCACTTGTAGTTCAACAGTCCCAATCATCAATATGGAAAATTATGCTGGTGGATCTAACACAGAAAGACTTTGAAATTTCATACAAAAGCTTGAACTAATTCTATTTAGCAATATTTCTAACCTTCAAGGGACTGTAATATTCATAATGTGATACCTTTAACAATCGGCATAGTAAAAAATGGCCTAATTGCAGAACTGTGAGACACAGATAAGTTAAATTGAAGAAAAAATATTGAGAAGGCTTGAAAGCATTTTGTTGTATGGAGCAACTTAATTCATTCCAAATGTTATGCTACAGTAAGTTATATGATTCTGCCAGATGTTTCTCTTTAGAAGAATTTTATTATACCAAAGAGAGCAATTTCTTTTAATGAGAATATTTTTGAATAATATTTGTTCTTGAAACCACTGCTTTCTTTGTTTCATATCTAATGAGAATAATTCCTTTGATTCATAGGCATTTTTATTCTTCTGCTGGTTCAATCAAAATACCAATTAACTACATGTATTATATGAGAATGAAGTGGGCACCTTCCAGCTCAGTTTCAGAATATACATATCAGCCACAGAAAGCATGTGATTTGCATCACTGAGGATCCACAGGTTAAGAATTATAACTAAAGCCTGTGTTTAATGTCCCAGTTTAGAATCACCTCTGGGTCGGAAGCTAATGTAAAATATGAACAGTGGAAAAAAGCAAAAGAAAAACACTAAAGAGACTATGTTCTGCTGTCATAAACTGTAAGCAATAAGAACGTAATCTCAATGCCAGAGCATAGGATATTAGTCTCTGGCTTTCAGAAAGATGTGTGTAAAATGTTTAGAGATGCAGAGGATGTGCATATAAAATGAATGAATCTACTTAGAGAGAGGGCATAAATTTAGAGAGATATCATCACTGAACATTTGGAAATAGAAAACTGTATAGTCATTTTCTTCTGAGAAAGGTAAGTAAACTAAATATAACTCAAAACAGGAAAGTAAGACACTTCAGATAGAGCAACATGAGTGTGACTGTGGAGCATGAAAGTTTACTACTGTTTCAAATTAGATCCAACATGGTCCCTATCTACTGCTCATGTTTTGCAGGCTGGGTCTCTAGGTAGAACATTACTGAGAAAGTGTCTGCCAAGACATCACAGACTCATCAGCAGACTACTCCACCCATAACTGAGTCACTGTGAGTTGAGGTCCAGTTGGAGGATGATCACTAGAGTACATCTTTGAAAAATGGATCTCACTGCTTGTCCTTTTGTCTCTCTTTAAGTCTCGATTGCACTGAGCCTTCTCTCCCACCATGCACTCTGTCAGGATGTATCATCTAGAAACATATGAAAAGCAATGTCATCACCAACCAAGTACAAATCCCTGAAACTGTGAGCTAACACAAAACCTTTCCACTTTAAGTGACCTTGAGGAAAAATCAATTGCAACTAGAAGAATCATTCAAACAGGGTACTAAGTGAATCATATGAGTTCGCAGCAAACTTTTGAGAAGCTAAGTCACCAATAAGCATTTGACCAATGATCTTTTTTAGTATGATTAGCCTTCCTACAGTATCCTGCCACCTTTGAAAAATGCCACCAAATGTTATAAAAAGACATCTAGTGATGATGTGTTATGCAGTATGATGTACTGCCTGGCAGAAACTGTATCTGATCTCAAGATGCATAATTCTTTAAAAAATATTTTTTCATAAAATTACAATGATTATATAATCAAGGCCTGGTTTATACTAAGTGCCTAAAAACAGAATCAGTAATAGTAATATCCTTGCATTAACAAGGATTGTTAAAGCCAAGTAAAATAAGTTTTAAACTAATGTCAAGATAAAAATGTAATGCTAAAAATAAAAACATAATATACACATGTTTGTGTAGAAACATGTAAGTATATCTGTAATATATTAGCATATCCATATATTATGTATGCATAAAATGAGAAACCAATTATCATCCAACACTTATCTGAAAGCCTCTGACCCACACTGAAACAATGAAAAATAAACCTGGCAAAATATGAACAGTTTTTGGTTCCCCAAAAGTAGGACCTTAAAAGCAGCTAGGACTCCAAAGGGAGGCATAACCAGTATGAACAACACAGGAAAGCACAAGTCAAAAGCTTTCATATTCTGGTCTACAAAAATCAGGCCTTAGTCACTAGAAGATCCTGGTTAGGAGCAATTCCTTCCATGTCATGATTCTAAAAACTTTACAAATATTACAAAATAAAAAGGTCAGCTTTCCAACACATCCGAGTTCTAGCTTCCTGTCATGGTTTTGTATGATTAATCCATCATTCTGTCTGTATTCCTGACATTTCAGCATGAGTAGCAGCTTCAGCTAAGTGAGATTTGAGAATCCATTTAATAACTATGGTGGCTACAGTAATGGTATCACAAATAATGTATTTGGGAGACAGTGTGGAGTGATGAAGTCTTCACTGGAAATGGGAGGAGTGCATAGTGATAGAATTGAAAGATGGGAATATTGTATATAAAGATATGGTATGTATAACAATCCAGTGAGAGCCAGTAAAAAAAAAAAAAAAAGACAGAATTCAACCAGATAGTGACAGAAAATGGAGATAGTAATGTGAAGTGCTGAAGAAGGAAAAGACATCACCAGGGCTTCAGAGAGATGTATTAGGTAAACTCTAAGAAAAAAAAAAATCCCAACTCTTATCCTCAGCTACTGCCTCAGTTCTCTGCAGTGTTTTATACAAAATTAATACATTAATCGAGATTTACACATCTTCATTCTCTTTAGTTTTCTCTTCCAATTTTCTGTACCATTCACCTTCATCAAGGCTTCTCCTCCACTGCTCCACCAAATTACTTCCGAAAACTTCTCTGCTTCCATTTGGTTGCTGAGTCCATTTAGGAATTTTCCTGCTCGTCTCAGACAATACGTCATCAGTCAGCATTTGACAGTTGCTCCTTGATTCGTTTTCTTTGCTTTCAGTGTATGATATGTTCTTGATAGGTTCTACCAACCTCACTGGTGACTCTTCCTTAGCCTCCTTTGTTGTTTCCTCTCTTCCTCCATCCTTCTAATTTTACAAGGACCAGAACTCATGCCTCAGCCTCTTTGTCTGCACTCGCTTTTTGCTCTTACTCAATCTCATAGATTAAGCAGTATTTGTAAGCCAAGAACTCACAGTCATGTAACTCCATGCTAGATCCTTTTCTGCCTTTGACATGTCTAGACTGTGCTCAAAGATAACATATCTAAAACTAAGAGTGTATCAGTTCACTGCTAACAGTTCTCATTGCTCTGCACCTCACTCAAAGAAAAAATAAATAAATAAAGCAAGAATTTTAAAGTCCAAGGGAGCCATGACAGACTAGCGGCTTGCTGCAGCCCGTACTTCCTTTTCTCTCATTCCAGTCCAGCCATGATGGTCTCCGTAGGACTCTATAGTCACAGCAAGTACATTCTCTTTAGAGTATTTGCCACCTCCTAGAAATGTTCTTCCCTAAATGTCTTCATGGACAGCTTCCTAAATTTGTATAACTGTCAACTGCTCAATGAAGCTCTTTCTAGCAGATTAATTTAAAATGAGACACCACCCATACTGTGTCGCATTCTCTACATTTTCTCCTATTTGATGCTATTTGTCACATAAGTTTTTGAATAAATATTCAAAGAAGTATTTTTCAAGGTTATTCAATAAGTAGAATTGTTAGAGAATAGAACTCATAACAATGGATTGTGGGATCCCCTACAGCTAACTGTAGGAACTGCAGGGATCTTCGACCTCCATGGAAATCTACAAGCCTAGTGAAACCTTTGTTTTTGTTTCTTTTCATAAAAGAATAAGAAATAGTTTATTCAGGAACCAAATATCAGTAACTGCAGCACCAGAATACAGATTTTGGTTGCCCCAAGCACCATGCTCCAAAAGGGGAACAGTTTCATAAAGTTTTTATTGCTACAGAATAGAAAATCATAAATCAAGGTGCTTTTCAAATACATTGGTGGAGTCAAGCACTAGCACTCAGGAGGCAGAGACAGGGGCAGGCAGTTCCCTGTGAGATCAAGGTGGTCTACACAGCAAGTTCCAGGCCAGCTGGGGCTACAAGGAAACCCTGTCTCAGAACAAAACAAAACAAAAATAAACACACAAATAAACCCTGATACATTAGTGGACTCATCAGATATGCAGGTGACAGCAAGCTGGAAAATCTCTGCTATAGGTCCCAGATACTATTTGATTTAAGTAGGTGGAAGCTAGGAATCTGCACACTCTAAAAAGATTTACCTAATAATCACAAGAATGTTAGGTCAAATACAGAAGTCAGGAATAAATGGCTATTTAGGGGATTAAGATAGCCCAAAATATTTTGGCTCAGGACATGCAACATTCCAGCCCTACAAAGTCATTGATATTCTAATCGATTAGTCAGCCACGTTAAATTTTTAACTTCAGTGCAGCTTTTATTCTGAGAAAATCAGTGTACAACTTTCCAGCCTTTCGTTTTTTCTAAATTTAAACATCACTGCTTTTATAAAAGGAATCTAATATATTTGACAGCATTAAAGTTAAACACGGTTAGTCTAAAGATGTATAAACAGCAGTGATTTTCAGACATTTTTGACTCTGAAACTTTTGCTGTTTGAATCTGTTTCCTCAGGGGTACATTACGTCAGTAAAACCTCATTAGGAAATTGGTTCTTCTACTAGAATAGAGGTCTGAAATTTTTTCCAAGGTCTCCAAAGCTGGACAGCTCATTATACAAAATTTCATCTCCAAGCACTGTTCAAGTGCTGCAGTTGCTCGAAGGGCTCTGCCAACATAGCTGTTCCCGTGCTCCAATGGCCCCGAGAAATCCTTCCACTGGAGCACAGGCATGCCAAGCAACAGGCTCTGACACATTTTGGAAGAACTATAGGGCCATGCTCCTCTTGCTGACCTGGGCCTGCCCTGTGCAGCAACAATGCTTTTTTTCTAGGTCCTACCACATGAGTTGTGCTTACTCTCCATAACCAGAATTATATTTATTTTGTGACAATTACTAGGATTGTCAAGCTAATTTCCTCTAGAATCAGATAAAAGACAAATTTCTAGGTATGTCTGTGAGTTTCTAGATTATGTTAAATGCTAAATTATCTTACGATAAATAAGGACCACATAATTCCATGGGCTAGAGTCCCAAGCCAGTCCCAAAATGAAAAAAGCAAGCTGAGCCTCAGCCTTCATGACTGGCTGCTCCCTGACCTTGGACACAGTATAGCCATCTGCCTCAGGCTCCTGTTTCTGTGTTTCACTGACATGAGGGACTGCCCTCTCAACATGTGAGCCCAAACCCTTCCTTCCTAAAGTTGCATTGTCAGGTATTCTATCACAGCAGCAAGAAAAGTATTTAGTACATTGTTATATTCCAGTGGAATGTAGGCTCCACAAGAGAAGGGAATTTTTCTGTTCTCCAAGTGACAGAAAAATGCTTAATACATATATATTTGCTTAAAAACCAAAGAAAGCAAGATATTATGTTTAGCGGGTTAGGTAGACGGTTTGGTCTTTGGATAAAACACACAGTGAGGAAAGAGTAGCAAATTTAGGAAGAAGGATGTCTACCTTAACTCTTTCTGGCTTAGTTTTAATATTCCTAAGAGGAAAAGTGATTCTTTCTGAGCTATATTGCAATTGCCTATGCCTTCCAGACAAGCTTACTTGCAGTTTGGGAGTTAAAGTTCCGACTGGCACAAATCCATTTATTTATCATTTATAACAAACATTTATCATCCCAGTTTCCGTATGTCAAGAATCAGACAGAAACTTAGTAGAGGAGGATCTGCTAAGGACAGCTCAGAAGGCTGTGGTCAAAGAATCTTCCAAGGTTACCTTGTACCTTCACTGGGCATGGACCCACTTAGAAGCCCATTCATGTGGCTCTTAGCTAGTCCCAGAACACCAGCTTTGACTTCATTTAAATCCCTATCTTCTCAAGACTGTCACAAAGAAGGCTGAAGACATAGGCAGTGGTCATCGCACATATAACCACAGCCCCATAACCTGCTAAAACCAATCCAGAAAGCCAAATCATAACATCTATAAAAAAGTGGAAGTGTTCAGAAACTGCCATCTCTGCAGCACTCGGTCCCAATTGAACATGATTTGATCAATAACTGACGACACCTGATTTTTAGTCCTGCCTCTCATAGAAAATCAAGTATGTTTTCTTAATAAATGCATGGAAGGGCTTACTTCTAGTTAACCAGTCTACCGTTTCCCCACATCAATAGACTCCTGTAAGGACATACATGAGAAACTCCCTGTGATAGTTTGAATTAGTGTTCCCCATAGGCTCCAAGTATTTAGAGACTTGGTCCCCAGTTCACAGTGCTGTTTAAAGAAAGTCATAGAACCTTTAGGAGGTGTGGGCATGCTAGAAGAAGCACATCACTGTGATAGGGCTTTGAGAGTTCTTAAACCTTACCAGATTTATAATCTCTCTCTCTCTCTCTCTCTCTCTCTCTCTCTCTCTCTCTCTCTCTTTCTCTCTGCTTCCTGTGTCTGTTTGAAGATGTGAGTACTCTGCTTTCTGCTCTTCCCATCTCTGCCTCCATGCCTGCCATCATGGACATTCATCTATAAGTTCTTCCTTCTGTAAGTTGCCTTGGTCAAAGTGCTTTATCACAGCAATAGAAAAATGGAAAAATGGCTAATAATCTCTCATCTTTCCTCTTTAAAGCCATCCCATCTCTGACTGCTTTTACTTCACTGCCAAATATAGGCAATGCTTACCTTGTTCTAATAAGCACTGAATACAATAGCTTTTCTTTGTTCTCACTTAGGTAGTTTATTATTATCTCTATACTCAAATCATGGCAGTTTACTTCCTTTAGAACTGAATCAGTGAATTTAGCCTACACTCAGGGGAATGGTGTTACTTCAAGGTTATGAACAGCAGATTAGTTTCATAGGGGACCAATAGAGATGGTCACCAAACGGTCCCCTCAAGTTTCTTATAAACATTCTTGGCTGCTAGAACCAAATCTGCTTGAAATCTTAAGCATAATTTTGTATTTAGATTTTTTTGAAAGAGAATAATCTGACTAGTTCTGTTTCATATATATTATAACTTAATGTTATGTATTTAAATAATCAGTGTATCTTAGAAGGAATGTAACTGAGTGTGTGTATATATAAGTATTTTATAGGCATAGATTGATCCATGGCTTGGTAGCACTTAAGTAAAGCTGTGCTATTACTATAGCTAACTACACTGAGGCTGCCTCTGCTCCATATTCAAAGAGATAAGATACTGGGCATATGAGCATACTGTTGTTATTCACAACCTCCAGGATGTCAAGAGCATTTAGGCCAGAATGTCAAGGCATGGGTTATGCACCTTGCTATGGTCCAGAAGGTCTTCACCAAGCTCCATACTATGTCACACCTGGCACTTCTCTCTCTATTGCTATCTTTTGATATTTTACAGCTTTGTATTTATAATCACTGAGCTAATACAATGGCTTTAGAAATCCATACATATGAAGGATTGTCAATTAAATGTCTGCATAATTGTGTGGTTGACTGAGTGAATTATCATTCATTCATATTCACTTATTTATTTATTCTTTGAATGTTGTTTAGTATAGCATGGTGAGTTGCAGCCTATATGTGATAACATAATATCAAATAAAGGAGATCACAAGTAAAATAAACAGCACCATATGGTACAGTGATGCCAACAGTAAAAGGAAATGGGGCCATTGAAATGGTCCAGAAAAATAAGATTGTTCTGTAGCTAGCTAGTGTCATGAACTCAGATCTAAAGATCAAAGTAGAAAGAAGGGGGTCAGCAAGTGTGAAAGCCCTGACTTATGAGGGGGCTGGGCACATTAATGGCTCTGAAAGAATTATTGGGGCTGACACAGAGCACATGGGAGCACCAAGTGAAGAAAGATCAGCCTGGATAATCAGGCTGATGACAGAATCCACATAGCTTAGGGAGCTCTGCAGATAATGACAGAGATTACTTAAGAGTAATTACATTAGTCAGATACAGTGATTAAACATGGGAGCTCATTAAACATTATTCAAATTCAATAATTAAACATAGTCAGATACTGTAATTAAACATAAGCTAGATGGAGCAATTCAAATAGTATTTCACAAGAAAGGTCAATTTGAGTGGATAATTGGATCAAAAATTTTTACTTTAGAATCAATTATCTGAATTAGTTGCCCTTATTAGCTAAACCTTAGAAGCTGACAGATCTTTACAAAGAATTGATATGAAGTTGTCTTCTAAAAACAGAACAAATCCACTTGAGAACAAGAAATATGTTATGAATGAAGCCATCACGTTCATATTAATATAGTTCCTGATATAAGTCAGTCAAATTTGTTTAATATTGTTTAACAAATAGATATTTTATCCTTTAGAGAAAACATTTACATTTGTGCTGGAAAAGGATTCTTTGATCAATAGAAATAAAACTGTTGGAATGTTCTGATTTGACAAACAATAGCCTATCAACCTACTGAATTAAATAAAAGCTATATCTCTTTAATTTCATAGTAATAACTTCAATAAGCATATAATATATCCCATAATTCAGACAATTGAAATCAGAATTTCTGGAGTAGTATGAATCTTCCCTACCCCGCTCATTTCCGGAACCTGTTTGAGAAAAATCACTGTTATTTAAATCACTATTAAACTCCTACATACTGTTGAAAGGATAGCCTCTTATCGCAAAACCAAGAGTCTGACATTTGAAAACAGATGGTTAGAATTCTGTAATTAATATGTAATCTTAAGCTATTACTTTATAAGTGCCATCCCATTGATAGATTGTAGGGAAACTAATAGAGTTATGTGCTTTAATATGCAAATTAAAAATAAAATTTTAGTGGGCAACTATGGTTATGGTTTGGTTGTAAGTGTCTCTAGCAAAGGTTCCTGTACTGAAAGCTTAGTTTCTAGATGGTAGAGATACTGAGAGGTGACTGAATTAAACGAGTACTAACCTCTTCAATGGATTATTCCATGGAAGAGCTCATAGTTGAATAAACTCATAATTAGATGGGTTACTAGGAGGTGGAGCCTAGTTCAAAGAAGGGACTGTCCTACTTTCGTTTCTATTCCTGTGATAAAACACTGACCAAAAGCAATTTCAGGGAAGAAAGGGTTTATTTGTCTTACAATTCAGGATATAGTCCATCATCATGAGCAAACAGAGACAGGAGCACAAGGAGGTAGTCGCATCTTCACCGCGGTAAGAGCAAAGAGAGAATAAATGCACCCTTGCTTGCTTCTTATACTTATCCAGCTTTCTTCAATATTTTAATACAGCCTAGAGAACATCCTATCCACAGAGTGCCAGTTCTTCCTATATCAATTAACAATCTAGACTATTTCTGATAAACACGCCCATAGGTCAACGTGATCTAAGTAATTCTCCACCAACACTCTCATCCTAGGTGATTCTCAGTTGCACCAAGCTGGCAGTCAAAGCTAACCATTACAGTCACTGAGGGCATGCTTTTGAAGCCCTCTCCCTCTCTCCTCTCAGCCACCCACATCTCACCATCTAGCTATTCTGCCTCACTGAGGCACAGACACAGTGGAGATATGTGACCATGACTAAAACCCTCTAAAACAGCTTTACTTATTTGCTCCTCCAGTTTAATTTTTCAGGTATTTTTATAGCAATAAAAAGAAAACTAATATTCTCTGACACTCAGCTTGTACCATCATAGTAATAGCTGCACTGACAAGTTTTTAAATGAAATAGGTTAAAAATATGTCAATGGAGTTATAAGTGAGAGTGTATGTAAGATAACAAGCTAATACAGGTCTCGGTGTAGACTGGGCAAGAATGATGTTTATAAATCACGGTGAATCTCAAGAATATATAACCTTTTGGAGTACTCAGAATGTGAGAAGACTACAAATACCACTTAATGAAAAACATGAGCCCATAATTTGAGAAACTGAATCACTCTTTTGACCATTTGGGTAGAAATCTTAAAGTTGTATGCATTCATTTAGGTATTTACGCTGACCTGATGAAATGCTAAAATTCATAACTGTGGAAAACATTCTTTTTATAACCTTTATATATTAAAGAAGTCAGAAAACTAATAATGCACTCTCATAAAACTCTTGCCAATGTAAATCACTACTGTGAACTCAGTCTGACATTTGAATTACTTGAATTTATATCAATGACTTACTGAATATTCAGGAATGTTGGAAATATATTGTGTTAATAATGATTTTGAAGGAGAGTCTTTGCTTAATATTGCTTGACAGCAAGCACCAAGGTAACTGAAACCTGCTTTCAAATTCATCATGGAATTTTATAATTTAATTAAAATTAAGAAAAAAAATCTTTTTCTGATGTAGGACAAATATTTATCAACCTTCTGCATTTAAAAGTATATGAGAATCTTATTACACAGATTTCCCAGTTATGTTTCGATTTGCATTCTCTGGAGACTAAAATGTAGTCAGAGTTACTGGAACCAAACATCTCCTACATGTTCAGATGAAGTTAAGATTGGTTTTATTGGTGTTAATTCAGTAAATGTTTAAAAGCAAATCCTCCTATTATGTTTTATATTCTCCAGAAATTTCATTGTCTTTGAAGTTTTGGAATCCTTTTTTATACTCTGTTGTTTTATTCCCTTTTGTTTTGCCTTCCTACATAAAAGATCAGGAGGAAACAGACAGGAAGCCAACTTTAATAGAAAGATATTTGCCTCCTATGTTAAAATTCACTCACCCAGGAATAAGGCACAATTGCAAAAAGGTGCTGATTGTAAGACTTAGGAGGTGCGTGACCATAGGGATATAGTCTTATGTACTTGCTCATATGAACCCACAGCAATGGTGCCAGCTTACACAAGGCCCATGCAAACTCAATCAGACAAAAATCCAGTACAGACTAGGGAAACTGGCAGCAGACCCCAACCTTAGTCAAAGAACTAATTTATTACTCTTGGATGAGGCAGAGTTGACTAGACCCCTGTGTATGAATTTGTACTAAGAGATACTTGGTACACAAACTTAACTCATTAGTCCATAAGATAAATGACAAAATGCATAAAATCTGTTGGGGGCTACGGGAGGGAATGAATGGGGGGTTATAAAGATGATTAAGACCTTTTATATGAAATACACAAAAATTCAATAAAAATATGCAAAAAAGGTCTTCCTGTACTGGGCCCCCCTTCTAGTCGTGGGCTCAGGCCCACTCCTGCTCTTCCATCTCAGATCCCTGGACTGCTTCCTAACCCAGACTAGCTTAATCCTGTAGCCTAGTTTGTTAGATCCTCAACAGACTGGCCCCACCTCCACCTTGCCCCTAGCCTCCTGATTTGCCTGCCACCGACGAGCTTATGACCTTAGTCAGATCCTACCCGCTGCTTCTTGATTCCTCAGCAGCCTGAGCAGCTTCACTCTTTACCCACACTGGAGTGCACTTCTAGCCTTGGGCTCAGCCCTGTCCCTGCTCTTTCTACCTCAGATCTCTGAACTATCCTCTTAGTCCAGATCTACCTACTGTGTTCTGATCCCTTGCACCTGACTAGCTCAATCCTCTAGTTTCTTTTGTTAGACCCTCCACAGGCTCTTCTCACCATTCTTGCCCTTGCCCCCCTTTCTGATCTGCCTACCACAGACCTGCCTACTACCTAGAAGAGCCTACTACCCTTTGGGAATGTGACTCACATACCAACTAACTTTTCATACTTGAGTAAAAAGCAATCAAGCTACCTCAACAATATAAACAGAACCAAACTTCAACTAAACAAAGGCAGGATAGAATTTATCACACACACAACCAACAAAAGACAGCCATATGACCAAACAGCAACACGTGAACACAAATAATATTAAAAAATTATAGAATATGTCACCAAAAATATTCACCAGTAGAATCCTCCTTAGGAACCCTCACAATGCAGAAATCAAATGAACAATCATAAACATGATCAAAGACCTTAAAGAACACACAAACAACTCAAAGAACTCAAAGAGGATAGGCATAAACTTGATACAGAATCTCAAGATAATCAAAATATTTGCCTAAATGTAAAAACAAAAACAACTCAGGACTTGAAAAGTGAATTCACAAAAGAGATATAAATATTGAAGAAAATCTATGCCAGAATATAGAATTGAAAAACTCAATAAGAGTAATTTGAAACAACAGGAGAAAACCTCACAAGCAGATTGAAACTGAATGAAATTGAAAATAGAATATCAAGGCAGAATTTGAAGGTAAGACCCTATTCCTGAAGACAGGACAATTTTACACACATAACTTGGAGCTGGAAATTATCTGGAAGCCTTCTCCCTGAAGACAAGTGCTCTTAAATATAAACCTAACTTTAGAGTATACTATGCCACTGTTTAGGGAGAAAAATCAATGAGCCAACCAAGCCCTAAAGCCTCTTTACTATAATGATTGGCACAGCAAACTATCTTCATTGGTGTATTAGTTGTACTTTTATCTAGTGAATAATCATCACTTCAAAATCTAATTATACTTAAACTGCCATGGGAATTCATGAGTGCTATTATAAATATAACCAAGTATACATGGTCATATCTCCAGGAATCTCTGGGTCATAGATCCTAGAGAAAACTCTATCTCTGCATATCTCTCAACAAATGTAATTTTTTTTTTACTTTATGCTAAATATGGATATTTAAATTTCAGGCAAGCATAGCATATACCACTCATCAAAGAAGCTTCTTTTTACAGCAGACTGATGCTATTACAGAGTTGTACAACTGTTCACACAGAGAATATATGTCTGAGAGATGCCCAGACCAAAGTGACACATCTATGGTGGAACCGCTACACCTAAGGCTCAAGGAACATAGAAGAATAGGGGGTGGAGAGAATACTAATACATTCCTCAGTTTTCACTAGTGAAACTTCCTTATACAACAGAGTGTGATTCACATGGACGGCCACAGCTGGCTAAGTTTTAGAGAATAAATTATTTCAGTGTGTGCATTTCTTTGATAGGACTCCTATATTAAACCTCACCAACCCATGGCTCAGGGGCCACTGCAGAATAGGGAGTAGAAAGATTATGAGAACCAGGGTTGGTACATGAACATAAGGAAACAAGATTTTAGGCCTCTGGAAACTTGCTCATATGAATTTGCAACAAAAGTGACAGTGTGTACAAGACTTATGCAGACTCAATCAAAAACTTAGCATAGAACAAGGGAAACGGGCAGCAGACCCCAGCTCCAATCAAGGAACTACTGGCAGCTGATTACAGTAGGGTGAAGGAGAGTAGATCTTCTTTAAGGAATTGACTCTAAACAGGATGACTAGATTTCAATAGTTGAACTTGCACTGAGGGACATCTGACCACATAGGACTTAACATATGACAGAATTCAGAAAATCTGTTGGGGAGCATTATGGGGTGCACTGGTCGGGGAGGGCATCTGAATTTATACTCTATTATATGAAATGTATAAAACTCAGTAAAAATATTTGAAAATATATACAAAAATTGAAATAATAAATAATTTAAAAAGAATTATATTTTCTAAAGATTGGTATTTCCCTAAAGAGACCCATATAGGAAACCATTTGTTCTCAAGGAGGAGCTTAAGACAGGATGTACTGCTAGTCTTTAGGTCACTAGCAGTCCATATTTGAAGGAGTTTCTGCTCTTCAGCCCCCTGTTGCTCTCCCTTTGCCTTTCTGACTCATGAGATAGAGTTTGGCATACACTCTTGCCATGATTCTGCCTCATCACATGCCCAAAACCCAGTAGATCTTGGGTTGAGACTTCTACAACAATTCAAAAATGAACCTTTTCTCTTTATACATTAATTTTCTTGAGTAACCTGTAGTGATAAAAATTTGACTAACAAATGTTCATGAACACAGTAAAGATAAAATTAAAGAAGACTAAAAGTATATTTCAGGAGGAGTTCATTTCAAAATGATATATTCCATTGATAACTTTTTTCTTATTTTACTTAATTTTTAAAAAAAATTTTCTGTGAACATCTTACATGAATATTGTTTTTACTGTATTGCCGTTTCTCCCAGGTCCCCTCCATCTCCTCCTGTACTCTCCCACTCCCTCTCCATTTTTGTCCCTCTGTTTGATTACTGTTGTATATAAATACATATATTTATAGATACACACACCTAAGAACACACACATATGATATACCAAGTCCATTTAGTCGTGTATCTGTGATTAGGACTGTCCACTTAGGGTTAGATTACCTCATAGGGTACTTGTCCCTAGAGGAAACTGATTCTCCCTCCCTCAGCATCTCTTGATTGCTGTAGCTCTTCATCTTGTGGTGGGGCCCCTTGAGATGTCCCCCATCGCCTTCCACCATAGCCTGTCAGCTGTTTCTGTCATTCTGAAGATCATGTTAATCTACCGCACAGTGGAGATTTTATTGGTGCAGCTTCCCTATAAAGTCCAGAATTCACTAACTAGCAGCAGGTGTCTTGTCCTTCAGGCTCTTACATTCTTTGAGCAATGTCCCCCGAGTCTTAGCCTTAAAGGTCGCATTGTAGATGTGTCACTTAAGGCTGGGTACCTCATAGACACTTACTCTCTGGGTTTGATCAGTTGTGGAATTTCTTAATAGTTTCCATCTGCTGCAAATGAATGGTGAGAGGTACCCTTGTCTGTAAATATGAGGAGATATATAGTAAGAAATTAAGTTGCTCTGGGGATGTGACAAAAGTAGATTTTTCTCTAGGTTCTAATCCACCAAGATGGAAAGGAGGTTGTTGCTTTTGGACAGGGACAAAGGTGAGAGACAGGTGTATCTATAAATGGTAGCAAGAGAGATTTCTTTCGAGATGATGAATTATTACTTTGTCCGGACTATTGCAATGTCTGTGCAAACAAAAACAAAGTATTAAATTGTACTGAACTACACATAAATATACAACACAAAATCACAAAAGTATATATAAAATTACTGAAAACTGAGTGAGATTTGTAGTCCAGTTAACAGTAATACTCCGTTGGCCTGCTTTTCTTATTACACTAACTTATGTGAAATGCCAACTAGAAGAAGTTGAGTGCCAAGTTTATGAAACTCTATGCCCTATATTTACAGCTTCCTGCGAGTCTTTGATTATTTTAAAATAAAAAAAATTTAAATTCATTTATTTTAGAAAGATTACTAAGGTAAACAATAGCAGTAAGTTTCCAGTTATTTGTTACAACCTGGAAAAAATTCATCAAATTTATATAAAATGCTTAGGATGATTAGGAAAATATGAGCCAGGTGGACTATAATAAAAGACATGTGACTGATAGGGCACTGGAGTAGAGTGCAGCTACATCAAAGAGCTCCAGTTAGGCACCACCGATACTTCATCTCAGGTGAACAAAGGCTTCTATGAATATGGATCACTACAGACCTGCCATGCATAGTCACTTGCTGTGAGCACAATAGTCCACCATGACTGCAAATGTGAGTCCTGTTTCCAAGCACAAAGGCAGTTGGCAGCCTAATACAGACTGAATGGCACTGAGGATTACATACTGTCATGGTAGGTGGTGATCTTTCTGGGTCACATCAGTAATGCCCAATTAGTCCTTCAGTAACAGCAGCAATAACTCAGGGCTTCCTGTAGGTGAGTTGGGCTGGGGGGAGACAGTTGCCTAATTATTTTGAGCACTTGTGTTAGTTGCTGCCATTACTCCATTTGAAAGATGTGGAACATCCTCAGCAGTGTGCCCAAAGAGGGGAAGTAGCACAAAGCAGATGACATCCAGGA
Source organism: Eospalax fontanierii (assembly GCA_035773235.1). Taxonomy (NCBI): domain Eukaryota; kingdom Metazoa; phylum Chordata; class Mammalia; order Rodentia; family Spalacidae; genus Eospalax; species Eospalax fontanierii. The sequence continues at coordinate 60,297,030 of CM069524.1, forward strand.
CCCTCTCTTGAGACCTTACATACTTGACATACTCTCTAGTGATCTCAGGTCCCAGGAGAGTAGAAATAATGTTTTCCTTTGCTTTCTGCTTCTATAGCTCTCTAACACACTACCTGGCACAGAAATGATCTCCTCCTCCTTTTCCTTCTCCTCCTCCTCTTCTACTTCCATCTCTTCTTCCTCCTCCTCCTCTCTCTCTCTTTCCATATATGTTTATATATAAATGAGTTACATAAAACTGTATATATATATATATATATATATATGAGTTATTTCAGGAGACAGAAAGAGAGATAAAAGGAATACTCATGTTAGTTTAAAATGTTGGAAAATGATTTATTATTAATATTTGTTTATAAGCCTATATTGTCTATGTTTCATATTAAATAATAAAAATAATACTGAGCCAGGTGGAGTCATACATGCCTTTAATTCTTGCACTGGAGAGGCAGAGGCAGGTTGATTCTATGTGAGATTGAGTCCAACCCAGTATACAAAGTGTGTTCTAGTCCAGCTATGGCTACAAGGAGACCTTGTCTCAGAAGAAACCAAATAGTTATGCTAAACTCAAGATGCTTTTGTACTATTTTGAACTATCTCATGCAAGAAAAGCCCATATATATATATATATATATATATGTATATATATATATATATATATGATGTCACAGACACTCACAAATACACCTACATTACACTTTGCTAAAATGTAATTTCTTTCATAAATATTTTCTTTCATTACTATTTTAACATCCTGTAATTTCAAGGGGTAAGTTTATAGCTAAATTATGAAAGACAAAAATAGAAGTATAAATAGATCTGACTTCCCATTGTTTAATATATAACAAAGTGGCAATTTCATATTTTATTTTAAGCTTTCAAAGACACTCAATTCAAAGTAAACCCTACATGCAACCAAAGAGAATATTTATTTTGCTTTCGTAGGATGATAAAATTATGCTACCCCTTTAATGAACAAATCTTTGTGTCTAACACATTGCACACAGGCTTCAGAATCTAAGATCAAACCTGACATAAAATCAATTTGCAATAAGTGCTTGATATATGAGTGGTAAAGCTGAAAGATGCTTGGAATCAGAATAGACTGGTATAGACCGGGCTCCATATTAGTATATAGTTCTGCCAACAAGTTTCAAAGGAAAGAGAATCACTACTGAGCAAAGTTGCACCGAGAAGCTGCTTGAGCCAGACAATTCCAGCAATGCTAAAGACCTTTCAGATTTCCTGACTGGCATTGTATCAGAGAACAGAATTACAGGTTCTTATTGGTTTCAAATTTCCCAAATGCATATTTGTATACATTTAGTGTTGTAGTTGTTTGTACAGTCACTGAAACAGTATGTCAGGAGAAAATGCTAGTGTCTAAGAAGGAGATGCCATAATAGCATTGATGAACTTGGAAAGATTTTTTATGAGATGTGACAACCAGAGCAAACTGAGAGGCAGGAAATGGGAGAGTTCTCAGACCAGGATGCAAGTCTGACCAGAGTGCACAGGAGAAGGGAAGGCTGGGGATTCTCCTGGTCGGTCCATTGTGCAGGTTAAGGAATAGTCTACACAGTGGTAAGAGCACCCGAAACTCAAGTCAGCAATCGGTTGAATCCTATATTCATTAGAGAGAAGCCTGAAACATTTGTGCATCCCAGAAAAACAAAAGCAGCCTAAGGGAAGCATGGCCTCAGCAGAACTGCAGTAATGGATGTGAGAGCTGGCAGTCTGGACCCTTGATTAGGTCAGCTTCCTGTAGTAAGAGGTCAACAAAGCCATTACCACTGCTGCCACAGAAAGAATGCAAAACTAAAAGGGTCATCTAAATAATGTATTCAAAGATAACCTTTTGTTTTACATAAGGATGTGAAATGTAAATGTTAATAATAGGGTCAAATGCAGAGTGTCACATCCTGCTGTCAGTGATATTGCTAATGTACAGTGCTGTGTTCTCTCTCTCTAAAGCAGTCAGTATCCTTCATGGATACCTATCCAGGGGTTTCCAGTATAGTTATTCTTGATATGCCTGCCACATGAGTACCATATACAAAGAGCAAGGCCACTCAACACATGGACATGTATTATCCTGTTTATTAGTATCTGACCTCTCTCAGAAATGTTTTCTTTCATGACTTCATATTAACAACTTCTTAATTTCAGTGGATAATAATTCTTTTATGATTAAATTACAAAAGATGAAAATAAACAGTAAACATTTTCAAAATATCTAATAGTGAGTGACATCTTGAATTATAAACCCTGGTAGTTCTTTTGCATGTAACCATACCTACACCTTCATGACAGGCACATAATACAGTCTCAGGAATTCTGTTCTTCATTGTATTCTGCTGTCAAATGATGGTGTTGTTCTTTATCAAACACATAAAACATACCTGTGACCTTGGAAGTCTGCACATGTAAGCACAGACTGGAAGAATCCTTGAGCTCTATGCCTTTTGTATCAAATTGCCCATCCTGTTGAACTCACAGTACACACTCAACATATTTTTGACAGAGAAAAAGTATATATAAGCCACGAATGAAAATAATTTACAATTTTGAGTTATTTGAATGTAACATTTAAAATTATATCTTAATTATATAAAATAGGTGTGATTTTAGATCACAGTAATCTAAATGTAGATAACTATAGCTAAATATCATATTTAATTAGTTTTCTGAAGGTAGAACACATTAAAATATAAAATTTATCTCACTGTGAATATTATAGATGCTAAATTGCACAAATACATTTTGTTAAGTGTGAAAATGTTTGTTGTTCAATATCAGTTTTCCTTACAAATGATTTTAAATTTGAGTTAAAATACAAACTTAGTGAAGATAATTGAATGAATAGTTTCGTGAAGTATCAGTTTTTAAGTTGCTTTGCATCAAATAATTGAAGCCTTCTTTCCCCTCGTGTGGAGTTTCTGGGCCACCATTTTGAACAGCGTTTAACTAGAGCCACTGCTGGGTTCAGACACTCTCCTTTCGTCATCTCAGGCTTAAGATTTGCAAACCAACAGTTATCAATTCTTATTTTTCTTTCAATGGACATGATTTTTTTTCCTACAACGGACACATTCCCAAGTTGTTGTTGTTGTTTTCCCAAACAACCATTCACATGCATGAGCTACAACACTGCTATCCAAAATGAGTCAGAACCCCGTCAACATCACCGCGGCACTGGTTAAAGAGGAGTGTGCGGGGACTACATATCTACTGAATCAAAGACTACAGAGTGAGATGACCCGGGTAAATGTCTGGTAACATTTTGAATCCTAATGTTTGAGAGCAATGGTGCACAAAAACAAATGGATAGTTCTGCTAAACTTACATTTTTTTAATATAAAAGCTTCTGTATTATGCAAACATAAAATTATGGCAAATTTCTACAAAGCATTTAGAATAAATTATATTTTTTCTCATAGTCTCAAGAAATTAGTCCTTAAACAAGGGACTAAGGGTCTCATAATCGGGAGCAAAGACAAGTTTCTGAGACTTAACTACTGAGCTGCACCGGTGAGGTTCAATAAAGTCTTAACCGGATTTCATTGCCAAATTCACTGTTAGGCAATAAAATAGTCATCAGGAAAAATTTGATAGAACCCAATACCAAACTACTATGCTCAAGTGAGATACACAGAGGTTGAACTCATAGGGTAAAACCGGGGTGGTGAAGGGTGAAATGAACTTCAGATTTCAAACCAAACATCACAGAGGATGCTGGAGAGAAGATAGGAAAGCAAATTTATAACTAAATCAAGGGAAAGTGCTCAAGTGACCCTATTACCTGTCATAATATTTTCCTGTAGGGTTCATCTACTCAACTTGTGTTGATACATTTTACTTAACATCTAAAGAAAAGTGATGCAGCCAGGAAAAGAAAGCAGTCTCTTCAGTTGTTTCAGCTAGCCATATGTCAGTGTATGCGCACACAGCTCTACGATCATAAAATACAGCAGTGCTTTAAATTAAAGCCATTTAAGTCACCAGCTTCTACAAAATTAAGTTTAAAATGGCTTCCTCACTTGAACTGAAAAGACTTTAAATTATCATTCCTTTAATAAGTAGAGTAGTTTAAATGTTTGCAACAGCTCATTCCATTGATTTTTGTCATGACCTTTACAAAGAAAGTCATTATATAACCACAAAATAAATAGTAAAGTATAGCGCATTTAGTTTCCTTTAAAAGTATTCTACAAGCACAGAAGATTTCTTTCCTGATAATAACCAGAATGATTTTTAAAGCAAAAAAAAAAACAAGTTAAAAGAACAGAAATGTATTACTCTACTATAACAAAGTCTCCAAGTCTATAAAACACATAGCACATAGATTGGGGTAATAGTGAGCAAATAGATATTGATTAGTAAAGAATGCTGCTAGAGGTAAAATGTTATCAAGATAGATAAAAAGAAGAAAACAAGAAAAATGGAAACAAAACTGATGTAATTAGAGAAGTGTGGTGCAGCACCACAACAGGGTCTCAACTTCTATGTTTAAATTCCTAATAATGACAACATAGCCTTATTTCTTTGGAAAGAAGCTCTGTTACATTACAGATTGGAATACTGCCTCTAGGGCCAGGATGCCTGCCTTTATATCCTAACTGATGTTTCCTATGTGCTTTTGGGAACCTTCAATCATCTATAATGAGAGGTAAACTGTACAGAGATTTTCAGCATTACATTATCCAACGTATGTAAGAGTTTTACAGTAGTGTCTACATAGAGTAAGTGTTCAATTTGTGTTAACTATTATGAAAAATAGACTGTATTATAGATGTCATTTGAAAACATCTAATAATTCTAATAAAAAATAAAATAATTCTATGGAATTAATTTTACTATCTTTCTCTAGTTGGAAGAGAGGCAGGCAGAAGGCAGACTGATCTTAGACTTTTAGTCTCTAGAACTGAGTCAATAAATGTCTGTGCTTTAAGCCACAAGGTTATGGAACTTTGTTACCAGAACCCTAACCAAGTTATAGAATCTAGTGAACAAAAAGTCATTATTTTAGTGTGAAGCCATTATAATGCTTTAAGATGATGTACTGCACATTTTTATTATAAAAAAATCTTCAAAATCTTGTGTGCATTTTACACTGCAGCACACTCAATTTGTTCTAGTTTACATTTTAAGTGCTCAATATCCACTTATGGCCTGTGTCTCCCAGATGGTCGGTGATGCCTTAAACTACATAATGAAGTTAAATCTTAGGTTCTACTTTTGAAAACAACTTCTATCATTAAGGACTTGTGTTCTCTTCCTGACAATGTAACTATTAACCGATTTTGGCATTACTGTTTTCTTGTTTACCAGTCTCAGCTTCTTTCCAGTCATCTGGTGTACTAATCACTGATACAGTCACTGTAACCAAATACCTGACAAAACTCACTCAAATAGAGGGAGAATGTACTGTAGCTCATGGTTTCAGAGATGGGAATTTCATTTTTATGAGGGAGGTATAACAGAATAGAGCAGTTTATATATATCAAGGTGACCAGGAAGCAGAGAAAGGAGATGCTGGAGGCTAGAGCAAGGGGTAGCTCCAAAGACACACACACAAGAACATACTTCCTTCAATTAGGTCCCACCCCAATCATTCACCATGTTGAAATAATGTTATCCTATCATGAATCCATTAGGGGATGGATCCATTCATCAGGAAAGAGCCCTTGTGGTCTAGTCCTCTCTGGAAAAGCTATCACAGACACACCCAGAAAGAAGTATGCTTCACTAATCTAGGCATTCCTAAATCCAACCAAGTTGACAAGGTTAACTATCACAAATGTCTTTACATTTTCCCCTAGACAGACATTTCTCTCTTTTTCTTGCTATTCTGTCACTCCTGTCTTTAAAAGCCTTAGATACATACGGTTGGAGAGGTCAAGATCTTAAGAAAACCCCAAGAATATCACATCTCTAGACAAATGTAGTTCCTTACTATGTGGTAAATATGGATCCTTATATTTACAGACAATTATGCCAATCAACATTCATAAGAAAAACTTCTTTTGCAATAGATGGAGACTATTAACAACTGGTCACACACAGAGAAATTAAAAGTCTATGAAATGTCCAACACTAGTGACAAATCTACAATGGAAGCCCTACACCTAAGGCTCCTGGAACACAGTGGAACAAAGGGTAGAGAGAATACTAATGCATCTCTCAACTCTCATCAATGAAGCTCCCTCATGCAATGTGTGGTGACAAACACAAATGGCCAAAGCATAGAAAATAAGAGTCTGCAAAATGTGGGTCCTTGGACAGGACTCCTGTACTAAAGTTCACCCATCAAGGGCTCAGGGACCATTGCAGAAGTGGGGGGTGGAAAGATTGTAAGAGTCAGAGGAGGAGGTACAAGCCCATATAGAAATAGTCTTACAGGCTCCTGGGACCTTGTTCATATAAACATACAGCGATGGTGGCAGCATGCAGAAGACCCATGTAAACTCAAGCCAACAAAAACTGGGGAAACGATCAGCAGACTCCAATCTTAGCCAAGAAACTATTGGGTAGTTGATTATTGTTGGTTGAGGAAGAGTGTAACTTCTTTAAAGAGTGACTTTAGATAGACTGTCTAGAGCCCAGTGCATGAACTTGCACCCAGGGACTTCTGAGGACACTAACTTGACTGGATAGACCCTAACATAAATGACAAAATGCAGAAAATCCAGTTGAGGGAGGGGCGGTGCTACTCAAGGGTGCTGCTGGGGAAGGGAATAAAAAGAGGATTAAAATGTTGTGTTTGAAATACACAGAAACTCAATTAAAAATATACAGAAAAGCTCTGAAACAGAATCAATCTAATCCTTGGCCTCCTTCATTCCCATATTCACATTTTACTAAACTACTAGAGAGAAAATAGAATAGAAAGAAAAGAAATGCCGTGAGAGCTAGAATGCTCAGTGTGGTATCTCATGCAGTTTTAATGCAGAGGAATGAACTTACTCCTGCCATATTCACAAGCTTATCCACATGTTCAACTATGATTCCATCTTGTAAACTCAGAGAATTAGGAATTTTTCTTGAGTCCAAGAATCAGTTTTCTACTTACAAAATTACATCTTATCTCTCTCCACATTTTATGTCCCAGCTCTAGAAACTCCCATGCTCTATTATTACCCCCTCAACAGTTGCCTTTCTAGCACTTCCAGTTCCTCAGAATTAAACATGCTCACACCATCTGCCTTAAATTCAGGGTTCACTAACTCTCGCGCCTTTGCACCTTTCATCCCAACCGCCTACTGGTGTCACTTCCATCACTCTTGTCTCTGGTGTCACCAATCACAGCCCTAGTCCAAGTTCTAGACAATTCATGAGTTTATCCTACAGATATTCACAGGTTAACAAGGCTAACTAACATTTCCATCTTTCTCCCCACTCCCACCACCGGCTTCTATAGAATCATTCCTTAGCTTTCCTGGCTCATCCCCAGTCAAAACTGCAATCTCCTCATGTGTTGTACATCCATGTAAAGTGTGTGCTATGTTTTACATTCTCAAGTCCAAGTTAGTTCACCTCTCTGTGTTTATACCTCATTTCCTTTTTCTCCTTGTGACTTAACAAAACAGACTTCCACTCTCCCACCTTATTAGTGTTTATTAACTTCTTTGAGTCACATATTCTGTGTCAAATGAAAATTTAAGCACTCATCTTTAAGAAAAATTAAATGTTAATGACCATTTACCCAAATAACTCATTCAAACCACGCTTAAAATCACCACATCAAACTTTCAACCAAATGTCTCATTCAACCAAATGTCTCATTCAAGACACATCCTAGCCATGTTCAAAACATGTGGCCCTTCAGTAATACACCTTCTTCTGTGCATGCCATTACCACCAACCCAGGCAAATCAGAAGTGCATAGTTAATACTCTTGTATTTAAAGTTTTCATCACATTATTCTCCATTATACACTGTCTTAAATCTATCTGCAATGTCAGTGTTCATTCAATTTCTTCATTTCTCGACTAGTCCTGCCTCAATAGAACCAATGTCCCAAGTAACCAATGTCCAACTTCAGATCAAAATCCCCACAATTTCCAATATGACTTCTTAAGAATCATTCAATATTCTCTTTTATAGGATTTCATTGAACTTTTGTGAATTTCGTACAACATATTTGTATTTCCTTTAGATTACCTCCCCTATCTGCACCCCTCATTACTCCCACCCAATATATACATATAATGCCCTTCAGTGTGGGTCCATCCACTGGAGTCTATCTATCAAGTGTCTCACCCTAACAAGAGATTGACCCTCCCCGTCTCAGCAGCCATCCTTTATCAATAGTTCCTCTGGTAGGGTTTCTTACCCATGAACTTGCATGGGATATGTGTATGTTGTCACCATTGCTATAAGTTCGTGAATAACTGATCAGCTATCAGGAAAACTGTTTCCTTTTGGTCATCTACTACCTCTGGTTCTTACACTTGTCACACTTTCTCTTCTATACTAATTTCTGGATCTTGGAATGCAGACATTTGATGTATGTGTCCTATTCAGGGATAAGCACTCTGCAGTCTCTTATTCTCTGCATATTGGCCAGTTGTGGGTCTCTGTGTTAATTACCATCTGCTACATAAGGAAGTTTCTCTGGTATGAGCTGAGAGACGAATTAATCTATGGGCATAACAATAAGTCATTAGGAGTCTGTTTAATACTATATTTATTTAGCAGAATAATATTACTAGGCCCTCCCCTATGGTCTGTGTCTTGTGTTTAATTTATTTTTTTATATGTAGGAGTGTTTTGCCTACATGTATATAAGTGCACCTGTGTATGGGAACCAGAGGCCAGAAGAGAACCTTGGGTCCCTTGGAACTGGAGGTAAGAACTATTGTTTTCTGTCGTGTGCTGGGAACTAAACCTGAGTCCTCTGGAAGAGTAGCCTGTGTTCTTAACCAGCCCTTTTCTCAATATTCTTGATCAAGACCTCACATTCTTACATTTCTAATTTGTATGGGACCAAAGATAAACTACAATACCATGAACTGCATATTCACTGTTTATGTTTTGTATTAAAACAAAATTTCTTTTAAATTTCATATTGTTAGAAAACATTTTATATAATTTTAATGTAGATTTCAGACTACTGCAATACTTAGAATAATATCAGCTACCTCTCCAATTGCTTTAAATAATAGAAAGATATAGACTGGCTACATTGCTCAAAGGATAAAGTGCTTATAAAAATCTGAGGCCCTAAGTTCAATTTCCAGATCCCATGTAAGTGTGGAAGGAGAGAGCTAACTCCACAAAGTTGCTTCCTGACCTCCACATATGCTCCGTGTCATGCATGCCCACATACAAGCACATACACCTTCTAGAATTATAAACTTGTTTGGCATCTGATTCCTTTCATCTCGTATACAGCACTTCTCATTGTATGTGCCTTGCCTGCAGACAGATGAAGCAAAAATTCCACTGTACATTGAAAATTCTTCTGTAAGTCACTGAAAATTTTTAAGGTCACATATCCACACTTAAAACGTAAATCTTTACCCTCCTGGCATGGATTTATTACTCAGTTCCATAAGGAAAGAGATATTTAAACATGAACCTAGATAACTATACTTCAGGAGAAATAGATTTGTTATTCTCAAAGTCAACTGCAGCAGACTTTTAACAACTTATGATATTCTCCTTTATTTGGATGTTCACAGACAGGTTAGGAAAACTTCCTGTCCCTTCACCTACCCATTCAGAATTCACTTTTTCTACAGCATATTAAAAGATGATTTTCTAACTTAAACTAAGGTCTCAAAATAGTTGAATAATTCACTCCATTAACTTTAATTAATGACAGATTCATTGATCACAGGCACATTCATCAATTATCATTATGAGAAATCTTCTCAGTCAGATTTTGGCAGCAAAGCATACCGTTGCAATTTCTAGTTAGTACAGAAGGCAAGATCACCTTACTCAGCATACAAATTACTCATATTTTTTCATTTTATATCCATAATTATAACATGAAGCTAGGTATTCCCTAAATATAGAACAAAGAGCTATTATTGCATGGCAATGTGATTTTGTCTTAAGATGATTTATATATACATATATGTATATACACACATGTATATATTATATGTGACCTAATAAAAATAAGACTTCCTTATTATGAGTTATAAATCACATACTGAATTGTTTATGTGCCGACCACATCATAGCAAGTGATAAAACTGTAAAGTTTATCTTTTAATTAGAAAGAAGCTACAGATGTTTGTAAATAGTGTTGCCATTCATAATGCAATGTATATGCTAAAATTGTAAGTATAAATACTGAAAAGATTAACAAATAATCATTCTGCTGTTACTACATAATTGGAAAATCCCCAAACATAGAAAAATACAGATTGTCCGAGACTGTTAAATAGAAATATAAATGAGTTGTATTTACCCAACAGTAACAATCAAAAAAAAAAAAAGAACAATAAGAATGTGCAGAAACTATGATGAAGAAAACTATAAAATTCCTGTGGAAGATAAAGATGACTATACTGTAAAGATACCAGTTTCCTCCCTAAATGAAATCTACAAATTTAACCAAATCGCTAGAGGGAGTAGAAAATGTGAAATTGACAATGTAATCCTAAAGTTTATTTGCATGAATAAACTTCTGAATACCTAGTATCTGTATCGTAGAGGAGGAAAAAGAACAGCTGAACAAGTAGTGTTGGTAAATTAATTATCTTCTTGGAAAGTAGAAAGTTGAAACTCCATCCTGCAACTTTCACTGCAATATTTTGCAGAAAATATAAAGATATCACTGCAGTACAATATAATAGTAAAGATATTAACATAGATATTATTTGACATAGATGAAAATAAGTAACATAAAAGAAAATCTGGTTTATACAATATGCCTAGCCACATGGAAACACTGAAATATAATATTGGGTGTGCAAAATGTCCTAACATGTTTCTATTCAAATAGTATTATATTGTGTAATCATGTTCATTTGAGTAAATCTCTAAGATGAAAGGTTCAAAGAATAACAGGAAGATATCTGAAAAGGCATACAGCAGAGGTAAATGTATCTTGCCTATGAATAATGGCATTATATTCAGTTTGCATTTTCAGTTCTGTTCTTTTCTCTCTTGCTAGAATCTTCCATATGGAATTTCCTTATACAAGATGAGGCTTACTTTCCAAGAAATATATCCATTAATTACTGAACAGAAGACTAAAATATTAATTTTAAGTCTGAGGCCATAGTCAGGCTTCATTCCCTAATCAGTGTGCAGTTTTCTGGTTAAACTACTTCCTTAGTGTCTCAATGTACTCAATTTTCATTTGGCTTCAAAGACTATGACAACTCTAAAATTCATTGTGTATATGTAAAGATATAAGTATACCTTCTGCTATGAAGACACAGTGATGAGGGAAAACAAAGAGTTACAGAGTAACTTCTTGATGGTGTCAAGGAGAATTTTGGTAACCCCAGGAGAAGAAAGTTGAGGTGATTAAATCATTTATTGTCTCTATAGTTAATCGTATTTATTAAATGGCAGGCTCTCCCTAACAGTGCAATCTACTCTATGTTAGTCTTCAGCATTAGTTAAGCCCTACAGCCATCAAGATGCTCACATAATTGGTAGTATTGGTATATAAAACTACATTAATTTCAAGCTCCAGTAGAAGCACAGAAAGACATCAGAATTTATCAACTGAAATAAGGAAGGTAGGGAAAAATTATTACTCTCACAGTGTAAAGAGTGTGCTATAAACAATAGAATGCACTTGATTGGAAGAGTGAGCTAAATTAGGTGATCTATTTGAAAAGCAGGTCCCAGACTTATGGCATGGTGGTGATCAATTATTCCTGTTCTAATTCAACTATATGTATAAACTTGGCTTATGTCAAGGAAACATAAAGGAAACATTCTTCCACAAATCAACTGTGTGTCATCTTATCCTTTCTTATCTTAGTTTCTCTTAAGAAAAAAAAATGCTGGGTTAAAATAGATAAGCTCTGAGACTAGAGAAGTGGCTCAGTAGTTAAAAGCATGGACTGCTCTTCCAAAGGACCCTGGTTCAATTCTCAGCACCCACATGGCAGCCAATAACTCAACAACTGTCTGTAATTCCAAGTCTAGAGGAGCCTGATGACAGGGATGCACTAATACACATTCAGGTAATACACTCATACACATAAAATAAAAGTAATAAAATACTTTTTTTTAGAAAAATAGACAAGCTCAAATGGTTTGAAATCATGGTTTTCATAGGTTTCTGAGTCTTGTTAACTTAAAACTCAAAATTATTTTATACTTACCTAAGTACATATTAATCTTAAAAAATTTAGAAATTGAGTAACAATAATTTTACATTTAAAAGTATTAACAAAATGATCTGTAGCATTGGTCAATTCCATAATTCTCAAGAATGAAGTTTGAGAAATGCAGTAAATTATGTCCACATTCCCTATCCAAATCTTTTTTAAACAACCTTGTGATGGCTAATTCTTGTGTCAGCTTGACTGGATCTGGTATTAACTGAAATTAAAGAGATCTTCTTGTTTCATTGAAGCTGGAAGATCCACCATAAATGTGAATGTTACCTTCTAATGGCAGCCCATATGGCAGGAGGGAGCTTGCCCCTCTCACTGGTGAGTTCATCTGGCTACTGTGACCAGCTTCTTTGGGTTCTGACATAGACTGAAGACTAGCAGATCTCCTGGAATCTGTCAGGTCTGACTGAAACTGCTGAGACATCCAGCCTCATGGACTGAGCAACTACCTGGATTCTCAGCCTCTCCAGTGTGGCACAGCCTTTGTCAGACTACTCCAACACTGTCCACAATCAGAGCTTTCTCCACAGGGAGATACATTCCAAGTCTTGGACTACATAGGAACAAAGCAGAATTCATACTCTCTTCAGCTCAACACATGCCAAAACATGGAAAGAGAAAGGAGTTGAGCTACATTGGCTCAGGTTTTGCTAAACCACTGATCAGATAAGTAACTCCCCTTCTCTGAGGGTAGAGAGTGGAGACTATGAGTGGAGAGAGAATCAAATTACTGTTGTACCTACACACACACACACACACACACACACACACACACTCACAATGTTATTCATTTAAAATTCACTTTTTCTAATTAGAAGTTCAAATAATATCTAGCCATATTGTTCAATACAGTTCAAAAGTTTTGTAAGAATAACATAAAAATGTCTCAAATTTAAACATAGCCTTTATTATCTAATTTTCTGGAAAAAAAGTCGTTAAAATTTAAATTCAGTTTCTCATGCTGTTTTGAGAAAACGTAGAAATGCCAAAATTAAGATAAATTGGAATTCCAAGTCCCATTTAAAGTCCTTCAGAGCTGCTATTGAGTACAACTGACAGATATTTATCAAACTTTCTTGGTCATAGGACTTGAATTCCCTAAATATCACCCATATCAGTGATAACACGACATCTTACGCATCTACCTAGCTTTATGGCTCTCTATGTTGCTTCTGCTTCCGGGAAGAATGGGGATGGGAAAGCAAGGTACTGCAAAGCATGAAGCCTCTAGAACTCGGCTTCTGTTCTTCAGTCACTTACAGATAGTAAAGAAAGCCAACTTCCAAAATTCAAAGTCTAAATATGATCCTTCAGAAGCTCTTTACTGTTATTCTGAAAGAGTAATATAAGCAAGGCCTCCAAGGAGATAAAATAGGTAAGGTTGCTCTAACATCATTTGAAAGAAATGAAGGAGACTTAGTAAAAGAACATCAACACCTTTCTTAATCTTTAAGTGAACTGCGTTTTACATTTTATTATTCATAAAAATAGTTACCAGAAGCTAATCTTTGATTCCTAGAACATGAAGGCATATAACACATCTCTTTCTCCCTGGAGAGGGAAAACCATGTAGGCAAAGGAAATTCTGGGCCTCAAGATACAGATGGACTTGTCACAGAAAAGCAGAACATTCTGAAATGCCCATTTTAATCTCCACAAAGTGCTGCAGGCAGCCCTGGCATTATCTGGCTCACAGCACTTTTTTTTTTCACAGTATACATGGTATTGAAAGTTGTTTTTGATTAATGTGACTTTCTTTTTTTTTGAGACAGGGTCTTCTTCCTGCAGCACCAAACTTACTATGGGGACCAGGCTGGCCTCCATCTTGCAGAGATCCGCTTGCCTCTGTCTCCCGAGTGTAGGAATTAAAGGCATGAGTCACCACATCCTGCATAAATATGAATTTTTTCACATTAATATTGGTTGAAAATTTAAATTTAGGTAATTCCTAGCTAGAGCTTTTGGATCTCAAAATTTTGAAAAATATTAATATTCCAACTGAGACAGAAATTTATTTAGTAGATGAAAAATTATCACAAAACTTGTATGTTATAAAGCTGTGCAAAATCAAGTCCTATTGATTTAAAGGCTCATGATGTTTACCCCATGCTCCAATTGGAATTAAATACTATTTTACTTCAATTGATTCATAATGGAAAAGGGAATATGTAGATAGATAGATAGATAGATAGATAGATAGATAGATAGATAGATAGATTAGATAGGGAGATAGATGGGAAGTTAGAGAGAAATGGAGAAACATGATAAATTCTAAAGTTAGGTATAGTTAAACAAGGCTACATGACATGGAACATCTAAAATTATCATACTCAAAATAGTCTATATATCCTTTCTTTAAATATTAATTAAAATAGAAGTTGATGCAATTTTCACTTATTAATAAAGCAATAATATTAATAATTTATATAAGCTATGATGATGCTCTAACAGGAAAAATTAAATCTATAACTAGGACAAAGCACTTAAATACAGCTAAAAATATTTTAATAATTTACATTATAATCAGATCATGTTATGACAAACTCCTAAATGCTGAAACATAGATCTTCAGGTTCTCTGAGGTAATGTTAATACAAAGATGTGACCAAAACAGATGGTGAACTTCTTTTGTCAAGACAGAGTTACAGAAGCTGGAAAGACAGCTCAGCAGTTAGGAGCATATACTGCTTTTGAAGAGGATGCGAATTCAGTTTCTAGCACCCATGTTCAGTGACTCACAACCACTCAGAGGGATTTGACAACTCTGGCCTCTGTTAACTAAGCTCATATTCACATACTCACACACATACTCACACAGATAAATGTAATTTAAAAATATAAAGAAATCCTATTAAAAAAAGAGAATTTCAGATTAGAGAAATATTTCAGTTGGTAAAACACTTGCCAGGTAAACATAAAGATATAAGTATGACTCTAAGACCCCATGTTATAAAAGGTGAGTATGGTGGCACATACTTGTAATCCCAGTGCAGGGGAGTTTGAGACAGGGGTATCCATGGGTCTTACTGGCCAGTCAGCTTAGTCTTAATCAGAGACACTCAGGCTTGTGAGAGAAACTGTTCCTAAAAGCAGAATAGATGGCACCCAAGGAACAACATACAAAGACTATCCTCTGGCTTCCACATACATGTCAGAGAGAGAGAGAGAGAGAGAGAGAGAGAGAGAGAGAGAGAGAGAGAGAAGAGGAGATCAATAGATGGTACCACCCAAGGAACAACATACAAAGACTGTCCTCTGGCTTCCATATACATGTCAGAGAGAGAGAGAGAGAAAGAAAGAGGAGATCTTATTTATGAATATGGCCCTTAAAGAAATATACAAATAGAAAACATTGAATTACTTTATTTTAATTTTTTAAAAAATCAATAAAACGTGATTTTTTTAAAGTGTACAAGTGTATAATGTTCAAGTGTGTGGGTAACAAGTAATTTCCTTCATATACAGAGAAGAATTCCTGTAATACTGGTAAACATCTACTTGTGGTAATTACTTTAGAATTACACAATATATTGCTGCTGAAGAATGCTATTAGAAGGAACATAATATTTTCTTACAGCTTTACATCATCTCTTGAGAAGGCTATATGGCATCTACTGCTACATGAAAATTGTGTCTTTAGTCATTTATGAAATCATATTTTACAGAATTTAAATGATTCCATATAGACAAACTTTATTTTGTATTTTAAGTACTTGTTTTGACATTCAGTCCATTTGTATATGCATCTAATACAATACTTACACATACCAAGGACAAGGATAATATTTTCATTATTACTCAAACATCCTTTCTAGATATTCTTACTTTGGTGTCACTGGTAATTCTCTGCTTAAGTGTATTTGGTTAGTGCCAAGTAAAATATATGCTTGACATACATATTTGTGCTCACTGTAACAAATGCCTTTCTGTGCAAGTAACCTTAAAGTATGGATTTGTAAAAATTCTTTTCCACGAAGACAAGTTAGGGATTCTTCTAGTTTTCGGTTGAAAAAGAAAATAGTCAAAATATTATAATATTTTGTTAGAAAATCAGTAACTATTTCTTAAGAAATAGGCTCTTCTTTCATGCTAAAATAAATTTTGTTTGATATTGGTAGGACCTTAAACAGTTAAGACAGCATTACTACTTCAAAAATATGCCTTGAGTAAATTAGAAAGACTATATATTTTCTTAGATTGAATCATCATTCATAGAGGTTTAAAAGAAAGAAAAATTGCATCTAAGTCCACAGACTATGCAAGCTACATTTGGTAGGTCAGAGAACATATTATTCAATAGCAGCTTTATTGTTCCGGGAGAATGAATGAATTCAGACCTTTATTACAATTCCATTGAATTTTTCTTTATTTATTCTTATTTTATGTGTGTGTTTTTCCAACATGTATGTAAGAGCACCCATATCATGCAATGACCACAGTGACCAGAAGAGGATGTCAACTCCCTTGGAATTGGAGTTACAGATGATTGTTAGCCACCATGCGGATGCTGGAAACCAAACCTTTGTACACAGAGCAGCTAGTGCTCTTAATCCCTGGAGCCATCTCTCCAGTCCCCCAATTACATTTTATGACACAATCCTCTAATAGTAATAAGGGTCTCCAGTTCACTCTCCTTAAACACTGTATCTAAAGAATAATTATATATATATATATATATATATACACACATATATATGTGTGTGTGTGTGTGTGTGAAATAAAAATACATCTTTTAAATTATAAAAAAATTTTAGCAACTTTACTAGTTTTCCTTATGGGCAAGGATATAGCTAATTATGAATATTTGTGGCAATTTAAAAGAAAATATTCTATTAAAAGTTTAAATTGCTAGACAAATTTTATATGTTTGCTATCATCCAAATAATTCTTTAATATCTTCAACAATTTTTCTATTAGCTCTGTTTAATTTTAATACATATTCCTTTATCTTAATATCATCCATCTACCCATTTTACATGGAGATAGAGATGAATGATAGACAGATGGATAGACTAGTAGATATACAGGTATTGAGGTATATGACCTTAGTATGCTCCACTGTTTACTCTCCCTTCCTTCTTCCCCTAAGTGAATCTGATTTTGACACATTATTTTGTTAGGGTCTATTTTCAAGCAATTATCTCTTATGAGGTATATACATGATATAATGTCTGGATCACTGAATTCTTGTAATACCTTTATTGTATACACCATTAACCTAAAAAGTGCTTACAGCTTAGCTGGGCTTTGGGCTTGTGCTACAGTACTGTTCTCTCCATTAGCAATAGCTGTCCTTCAACCTTTTTCAAATGTCAGCGTTACAAATCTGACTCCTAATCTCTGATCCTTTTCTATCTATGGAGTATATTTTTTCAGGCTACGAACTTGGATTGATTGTTTAAATCCTTAAAGTACAAGAGTTTTATCATAACTTGCTAAGATCTGTGTCTGAGTTTCTCAGCTATACCTAGTACTCTTAGGGTTTTTAAATATATACACATAAGACTCTGGTCTGGGAAGTTTCTTGGAAAACAAATTATTGCTTCACTTCCACCTAAATATTTTTCTTTCTTTCTTTTCTTCATTTAAATAAATATAATGCCTAACATTCACATATGAAAACTCTTCTAGCTACTTTCTCACTTTTTTTCCATTACCTTAATATTTTTCAACACTTTTATTTTTGTATAGGGTCTTAGTTCTTCTGTGTCTGATAGTGAGTTATCCTGATCTCATTTCATCCATTTTTCAATCATCTTTTTTAATTCACTTCTTATTTTAAAATTCAGAAAGACTCGGGGAGGGGGGTAGTTCTCGCTATTTAGTTTGGCTTAAAATTATTCTGAAGTAAGATAGCTAAAAGCACAAGCAGAGAGATGATAGAGTGAGCCCACTACCCCATCTTTATTGATTTCTAGTTGTCACATTGGATGATTTTGGTTTTCCTTCTCTATACTGTAAATCTTCTCTTGAAATTGTGAACCCTTTGTTTAACTGGCCATAGACTGAGGGGGCTGAAAAAGAGCTCCAATGCCTACAGTGGAAGAAATACAGGGCACACTTTGACATTGCAAAAATCAGTACCTTGTCTAGGTGTGTTGGAAGATTCTTTTTTCCTGGTTTCTTTAGTTGTAAAAGTTGACAGACAAGAGAACTAATAATCAATTTATCAAACTCTCACAGGCATGTTGAGAGTTGGATTATTTTTTTCTTTCCTTCCATTTTGTTTTTAAAAGTTACTATGCTTTTCTCCACAAAATCCACATTTATGTTTTTGGAATTAGATGGTATTAATTATATTGAGCACATTTTCTCTCTTTATGTGTGCGTAATTATCAATACATCCTTAACTGCAAAGGTAAATATGATTTGGCTTAGCACAGGAGACTTGGGCATATGAACTAGGAAAGAAGAGAAGTGTGAACTTTGGAAAAGAAGAAACTGAGCTAAAGAAAGGAGAAAATTGTAAGGTGGTTCCCTAAGGGTCAGCTCATCATGCTGCTTTGTTAATGGAGACCAAGGAGACAGTAGAAAAGCCAAAGTCCTGTCATAACAGTACATGTTACCGGCAAGGGTAACACGAGAACAAGTGGTACACTACGGGAAGGATGACTCTGTCTCCATTCCTGAGGGCTAAGAGGTATAGCAGCCAAAAAGGAGGAGCAAAAACATGAATAGTCAGCTTTCCTGATGCTGCCCATCTCAAAAGTATACAGTTGGTTTCCCAACAACTCTTGAATGTTGCCCAAAGACATATAAGCTTTTCATGACAGAAACACTGCTTAGAGATACACAGTCCAGCTAGTTCTGGAAATCATGTCAACTTACTTGCTTTAGTTTTAACTTAATGTTTTTTCCTCAGATTTCTATGTTCACTCAATTAATCCGTATTCAACAACTATATAACCATTTCTAAATATAAATGAGAGAATGACCAAAACCCTAAACCAAAATGTCCGTGTGTGTGTGTGCGTGTGCACATGTGTGTATGTGTGTGTGTGTGTGTGTGTACTTTACATACCTTGAAGTAGCAATGTCATTCCTGTCTCTTACAAATGTGCCCAATAATTCTGCACATGTTTCTGAATGCAGAGAAAATAATAAATGATAGGATGATAGGAAGCTGATAAACTGTAACATATCAGTTCAGTAAGATACAATTATACAGTTAAAATGAATGTCACACAAAACATTTAATCAGCTGGTTAAATGCCACAGGTTCAGGAATATCTGATTTCCTCATCAGTCTGTTCTCGAGTAGCTCTCCCCTCCTGTCAGGAAGATAGCTGCAATGCCAAATTACAAGTTTCTTCTATCAGACACAAACATGAAAAGAGAGATTTTCTATTCTCTCAGTCCTTGAAAGA
Source organism: Eospalax fontanierii (assembly GCA_035773235.1). NCBI lineage: Eukaryota > Metazoa > Chordata > Mammalia > Rodentia > Spalacidae > Eospalax > Eospalax fontanierii. The sequence continues at coordinate 60,316,717 of CM069524.1, forward strand.
AATCTCAAGACTTCTTCTATGGGCAATAATATAGTTTATTGTTGAATCAAAGAGTCATAAACTTGTCCTGTGTTTATTGAATGAACACACTATCTATGTTAACCTTATCTGAACTTCAAGAATGGAATAACAGAATGGGAAATGTAGTGGTTATTATTTGATAGGAAGACATGGCTCTAAGACAAGAAAATCAAACAAGTTTCTATTTCAGTAGGTTGATGACTACTTGTTTTAGGAATGGAGAAAAACGTCAACGTAGAAAACTGTGATATTATACCAACTATGTTTATTTTTGTTTTTATACAAACCTCTCTTTCAAATACTGGAAAAGCTACTGAGTCATGATGGCATTAGGCTGAGAAATATGGTTGGCTTAATCAGATTATTACAGAAGAGGTTTTAAAACTTCTGAGGCCATAACAGACACAGGCCTTTGGAGAGTTTGTTATCTATGTATACTATTTTAATTATAGATATGAAAATAAAGATTTATAAAAATACATAATATCAAATTTTATTTTACAAAATTTCAAGGACACATTGAATATTCTGTGGCAAGTTATGACACTATTCTTGATATAGCAAAAGCCTCAAAAAAGTCCCCAAATTTGCAAAGCAATAGACATGCCTTGCAGAGATGCATACATGAGACCATTCCAAACCTATAGACTACTACATCACTATTATCTAGAAATAGTTCTAAATCTGAAGTGACAAAACAGGTTTACTAAGAAAGACATCAAATGTAAGGAAATCTAAGTCCAAGGACTTAACAATCAATATAATCAGAGACAGCAATACAAATATACGTTTTTGTAGGGGGACATTTTGAAGAACTAAGTCAATCTTCTGGGACAAAGACAGCAATGCAAAGAAATAATTATAAGAGCTCAGGAGAAAGGGAGAAAGGTAGAATCTCCTTGGAATGGGGTCAACTAAGAATTAGACCCTAATCTTTTTTTAATTGAATTTTTGTACATTTCATACAACAGTTCTTAATCAAATTTAGACCCTCCTCTCCCATCCATGCACCCACACATTCCTCCCAATCTCCCACTGGACCTCATGCATTCCTCCATACATGCTACATACTATCTTGTGAAGCATTTGTACCCAGAGTCTAGTCAGTCTATCTAGGCATCATAAGTGAGGTCTACTCTTCCTCACCCAGTAGCAATCAGTTTCCAAAAGTTCTAAGATTAGAACTGAACCTAACATTTCCCTCATTCCACTCCAGGCCCTTAACTGAATGAGTTGGCATGGATCTTGTGCTCAGTGCCAACATTGATGCAAGTTCACATGTGCAACCTTCCAGTGGCCTGAAAGCCTCTGTTTCCTTATGTTCATTGACCAAACCAGGCTCTTACAACCTTGTTGCAAAGATAGGTGATTTTCTCTCTCTGCTGCAATAGATAGGTTTCCAAATGTGATTGACAGCCAACTAACCAATGATTTAAGGGGGGAGGGGTCTAGCAGAAATGCAGGGAAAGCTGGGAGGGAGAGAGGCTGTGCCACACCATGGTGCTATTCTCACGCGTGTGTTCCAGTAGTGGTGGGGGGGACACTTATGAGAATGCAGTCCCTGCCATAGAACACCTCTTTTCCCCACCTTTCTCTCCTCTCCCCCCTCCCCATGGATGAATCCTTTGTAAGTAACCTGGAATAAATTAACTTCTCTAAGGGAGCATTCTCTGTCCACTCAATTGGTTCAAACCTGGGGGTGGGGTGGGGCTGAATGCCAGGCTTCACCATGAGATTCATGATGCAATCTTTTCACCCCTTCTTCTGCTGTGGTCCCTGAGCTGTGGGTTGGTGAGGTTTAATATAGGAGTCCTATACAGGGAAACACAGTCTGGAGACTCTTATTCTCAATGCTTTGGTCATTTGTGGTCCTTTGTGCTCATTGTCTTCTGTTGCATGAGAGAGTTTTATTCATGAGAGTTGAGAGATGCATTAGTGTTCTCTCTACCCTCAGTTCACTATGCCCCATGAGCCTTAGGTATAGAGGTTCCATAGTAGATATGTCACTTAGGGCTGGGTATCTCTCAGATGTATATTCCCTGCGAGTGACCAGTTGTGGAACTCTTCATTAGCCTTCATCTGTTGCAAAAAGAAGCTTCTTTGATGAATGGTATACAGTATCCTTGCTTCTAAATATAAGGATTCATATTTAGCATGCCATAAGAAATTTCATTTGCCTAGAGATATGACTAAGAAATGGTTTTCTCTACTATCTATGACATCTCCAGCCCAGTTTACAGTGTCATCCATGAGTTCACTCCTATTGAGAGGGCTTTAAGTCAAATTAGATAGGGGCTGATCACCCCCAGATAACAATGTTACTACTGCACCAATAGACATGGTTTGCTGTGCTGTCCATTATTAAGCTTTAGGGCTTGGTCCATTGATTGATTTTTCTCACTTAGCAGCTTGCATAGTATCCTCTAGAATTTTGAGCACTAGATTTTAGGGAGAAGGCTCCCCCTTCAGTTCCTGCTCCATTACTCCGAATCCTGTGTCCTTCTCATGTCCTATCTTCAGCACTAGGATCTTTTCTTCAAGTTCTGGTAGATAACCAAGAGCTCTATCATTAGCTTGTGTTATTCTGGGTGTCTCTTGAACTATCTGACAAACCACTGAATGGGAGGTCTCTCCTGTCTAGCACTGTGCTCCTTGTCGTACATCCCCCACATATAAACATGCACTGATATTTGGACACTGCATCTACATTTCTCAGGAGGTTCACAAGCCAATGCATTTCTCTCTGACTTCCCTAGCACTCAAGGAAATTCATCTCTCTTCTCTCTGCTCCATGTCCAACTTTCTCCCTCTTTCCCCAGTTCAAGGACCACCATTATCTCCACCATACCCCCACCTCTCCTAAAATCCCTTCCCCACCTCCATGGTCACCTGCATGTCCCTTCATCCTTCCCTTCCAGCCAGACACTCCCATTTTCCTCACCTCCTCCCTGGTAACATCCGTCCATACTATCCCCCTCTTTCGGGCTGTTTCTTTCCCTTTACCTCTGTGTTTCCTTTCCTTTTTCCTGGCTCCTGATGTTACATCAGGATGTATACTAACACATAAGGGATTGGTGCTATCATCCACAAATGAGGGAGAATATATGTTTCTTGTTTTTCTGAGTTTCTGTTACTTCACTAGTTTAACAACAGTCTCTAGTTTCATCCATTTATGAGCAAATTTCATAATTTCATCTCACTGCTGAGTAGAATTGCATTGTGTAAATGTACCACATTTTCATTATCCATTTGTCAGTTGAGGGACATTTAGTTTATTTCCATTTTTAACTACTGTGAAAATAGCAGCAATAAACATGGTTGTAGAGGTGTCTCTATGGTAGGATGAGTAATTTGGGTCTATGCAAAGGAGTGGAATAAACGGATCATATGGTAGATTCAATTTTAGCTTTCTTAAGAGTTCTCCACACTGAAACCATAGTGATTGCATGAGTTTGCATTCCTATCAGCAGTAAATGAGCATCCCCCCACATCCTTGCCAGCATTTGGTATCCTTTGTTGTCTTGATCTTAGCCAGTCTGGCTATGTTAAGAGCAACACCCTAATCTTTATATGGGGCCAAAGGGGAAACAGAAGTTGCAATTGTATGAAAACTCTAAACCACTGTAAGACAGAACATCTGTGCTATAATGTTCAAACATCAACAAAAGCCTATTAGTTAATATCCATTCATAAAATTATTATTCTTTTGTGTTAATGTCTGTCTTCAGGATACCACTTCATATTCACAAAGAGAAAAATCTCAGAATCCATAATACCAATTTGTATACTTACATGCATGATACTGAAGTAGATGTGACTTTAGAAATTTAAAAAAAAAAAGATCTGACAGCAGTTAAAGAATTGCCTAGTCCAAAAGTTATCAATGACAACAGAAGAAAATACAAGGGAAGAAATCAAGTGTTTTTTGAGCATTAAACTAGCTATCTCATATTTGTCTCCTAGGTTAGTTCTTCCACCAACTCTTTCCAAGACAGTATCATTAACTCAATAATCAAAAAATTGAGATCAAGAGAAATAAGTCATGCAAGCATTGGCTGTAGATTTGGTAGCCATCTATGAAATTTCTACAGTTAGAATAAAGAAATTCTGTATACATGAAATCTTAAATATTAAATGAATATGTTTACATTTATATGAATGCACATGTATAAATTCATGTTACTAGCCATAAAGGAGATGGAGAAAGAAACAACACTGTAATCAACCTACTCTTCTATGTTGAAGAAAAATTTCAAAACAAAAAACCTTTAAGGATGAGTTGGCACCATTTTCTCATATTTGCATAAAGATTGGCCCTTCAAGGCAAACATCACAAGAGACACCAAAAACACCCTGAACATTGTAAAAGAATCCCTCAAAATCCTATGCTCTATTAAATTAGAAAATCTAAAAGAAATGGGTGAACCAAGAGAAGATTAATGGTTTAAACCAACCCATGACAAATAACGAAGTTTAAACATTAATACAAACCTTCCCATCTGAAAAAAAAAGCCCAGGCCCAGATGAACTCACAGCAGAATATTACCAGACTTTCAAAGAAGATCTATAGCTAACAATATTTAAATTATTCAAAAACATAGAAACAAGGAAGAACTCCCAAACTCCTTTTATGGATCCAGTATTACTCTAATACCAAAACAAGGTAAAGACACAACAACAAAAAGAAAGCTGTAAGTCCACATCCCTAATGAACACAGATGCAAAAGTTCTTAACAAAATACTTGTAAACCACAGACACATGTCAAAAAGATCATCTACCATGATAAAGTTGGCTTTATTTCAGTGATTCCATTGTTTAGTACATGTAAGTCAATAAATGTAATAAATGATATAAAGAGACTTAAAAACAAAAATGTATGTAAAAACAAAAGACCCCAGATAGTCAAAGCAGTCCTTACCACAAAGAACAATGCTGCAGGATTATCACTCCATGTCTGAAATTATATTTCAGAGATATAGTAATAAAAATAGCATGGTATTGGCACTCAAACATATAGACCAATGAAACAAAACCTAAACACAAGTGCCCGTATATCAGCCACCTGATATTTGACAAAGGTACTAAGAACATACACTGGAGGAAAGACAGCATCTTCAACAAATAGTGCATGCAAAAATGGATCTCCAAGAACAGAAGATTGATATTAGACTCCTTTCTATAACCCGGTACAAAAGTCAACTTCAAATGAATCAAATACCTCAATGTGAAACCTGAAACACAAACTATTTGAAGAAGAGACAGGCATCAACCAACAAGATATATGTATAAGACAGGACTTTCTTTTTTATTTTTATTGAGTTTTATACATTTAATAAAACAGTTGTTGATCAAATTTAGACCCCCCTCCCTCATCTATCACTCCCAACCCCCTCACTGGATCTCATGTATTCCACCATACATGTTAAGTTGTATCCAGTCAAGCATTTGTGCCCAGATGTCCTTTTGTAAAAACTCATCCACTAAAGTCTGGTCAGGCTATCTGGAGATTGTAAGTGAGGCATACTCTTCCTCTCCCAGTAGTAATCAGTCTCCAATAGTTCTCAGTCTAGGTCTGGCCCACAACCAATTTCTAGTGCTTCACTCTGGGCCCTTGTCTAATTTGAGGTGGTGTGGTTCCTGTGATCAATGTCACCATTGCCACAAGTTCACATGTGCAAGTTTCCAGTGGTCTGCAAGCCTCCGCTTCCCTGAGTTCATGAACTAGCCCTGACTCTTATAATCTATCTTCCATGTCTTCTGCAATGATACCTGAGCTATGGATGGGTGAGGTTCAATATAGGAGTCCTACCCAGGGACTCTTATACTTTTTTATTCTTTAAAACTTTGCCTTCTGTGCTCATAGCCCTGTTGTTTAAAAAGCTTCACTGGCGAGACCTGAGGGATGTACTAGTTTTCTCTCTACCATTCATTCTGCTAAGTTCTATGAACCTTAGGTGTAGATGTCAACTGTAGATATGTCACCTAGGACTTAGCATGTCTCAGATGTATATTCCACAAGGCCACTTGTGGAATTCTGCTATAGCCTCTGTCTGTTGCAAAATAAAACTTTTTTGATGACTGATATACTGTATGATTGTCTTTAAATATAGGAATCCATATTTAGCATAAGGTAAGGAACCTTATTTGTCTAGAAATATGACAGAGATATGGTTTTCCCTAGGATCTATATCCCCTCTCCTGTATTTGGCTGTGGTTGCAGTGTCATCTATGAGTTCACTCCTATTGAGAGGGCTTTAAGTTCAATCAGACAGCTGTTGATCACCCACAAGGTGACAGTGCTACTACTGCACCAACAGAGTTGGTGTGATGTCCCAGTTTTCATGGTTATTAGAATCTAGGGTTGGGTTGGAACATTAACCGACTTTCTCCCTTAGCAGTTTGCATGTTATTATCTAGCACTGTGGGAGCTAAGCTTCAGGATGAAGGCTTCCAGGTCAGTTTCTGCTCTATTCCTTTGAGTCCTGTATCTAGCATACACCCTGTCTTCAGCAATAGGGTATTATCTTCTAGTTCTGGGAGATAACCAAGAGCTTTGACGATATCCTGTATTATTTGGGGAGTCTCTTGGACCACTTTCACAAACCACACAAAGGGAGGTCTCTTCTGATTTTCACTGTGTTCCTTGGCAAACAGCCCCCAGGTATACATATGCACTAATGTTTACACACTGTGCATGTCTCAGGGGGTTTTGGTGGCATCACATTTCCCTCTGGGTTCCCTGGATCACCAAGATTCATTCATTTCTGTTCTTTTTCCTCCCATCTGACCACCCTCCTCCCTTCCCAGTTCGAGCACTGCATTATCCCCACCTTCCCCTGATAACATGCTCCTCCCTCCATCACCCCTCTCCTAACTTCCCTCCTCCCTCCATCACTCCTCTCCTAACTTCCCTCCTCCCCACACTGTGAACCCCTGCACGTCCTTCCCTTCTCTCCTCCCTGCCAAACATTCCCACTTTCTCTGCCTCTCCCCTGGTAGTATCTGCTCCCTACTATTCCTCTTTTTTGAGTCCTTTTTTTTCCTTTTCCTCTCTGTATGCTAGGAAAGGACTTCCTAAATTGAACATCAGTTGCTCAGGAATTAGTGTCAAGAATCAACAAGTGGGACCTCATCAAACCAATGTGCTTCTATAAGGAAAATGAAAAATCCAATGGAATGTAGTGGAAACCCATAGAGTGGGAGAAAATCCTTACCATCTATATGTCTGACAGAAGATTAATATCCAAAATATACAAAGAACTCAAAAACAAGGAATCAAGGAGACAAAGGACATTAAATAAAAAATATCCAATGGCTCTGAACTTGAAGACTGCAAAAGAAGAAATAAAAGTGACTAAGAAACATCTTTAAATGTGTTCGACATCTTAGTAATTATGGAAATACAAATCAAAACCACTTTAATATTTCATTTTGCTGCATGGCGTAAGATCAAGAGAACAATGTTAGTAAAGATGTGGGGAAAGGGAAGCTCTCATTCACGGCCGGTGTGACTGCAAACTGGAACAAGCACTGTCGAAAGCAGTGTGGAGAACTCATAAAAAACTAAAAATCAGTCTACCATGTGATCTGGTTTCATCTTTCCTTGGCATACACCCAAAGGACTCGTCCTAATACAAAGATATTTCTACAGTCATATTTGTTGCTTCTCTTTTCACAATAGCTAAGTAATGGAAACACCCTGTGGTGGTTTGAACGAGAATGTCTCCCATAGGCTCTAAGTATGTGGACATTTTGTCCCCATTTTGTTTGGCACTGTTTTGGGAGGTCTTAGAAGGTGTGGCTTTGCTGGAGGATGCATCACTGGCGGTGGGCTTAGAGAGTTCTTAAGCCTTGCTGGATCTGTAATCACTCTTCCTGTGCCTAAGGTTCAGGGAACATAACAGAACACGCAGAAAAGATAATATTAATGCATCTCTCAACTCTCACCAGCAAAGCTTCAACACACAACAGATGGTGATTAACACAGAAAGCCACAACTTGCCACAATGAAGTAAGTAAGAGACTGCAGAATGTATGTCCCTAGATAGAACTAATATATTGAACCTTAGCCATCTGAGGGCAAGGGGCACATTGGAAGATGGGCGAAAGACTGTAAGAGTCAGGGGTGGTGAATGACCATAAGAAAACAGATCAAGCAGTTGAGAAAGTGTTCATATGAAGTTAGAGCAATGGTAACAACATGCCCAAGACCTATCCAAACTCAAACCAGACAAAAACCTAGCATAGAACTGGAGAAATGGGTAAGAAGCCCCAACCTTAGCCAAGGAACTACTGGCAACTGACTTCTGCTGAGTGAGGGATAGCTGATCTTTTTAAAGAGAATGTCATTAGATAGGTTGACCAGGCTCCAGTGGACAAACTCTCACTGAGGAACATCTGGGGATACAAACCTGACTCAGTAGCCCCTAACATATATGACAGAATATATGAAATCTGGAGAGGTGGCTATTGGGGTACATATAGGGGAGGTATCTAAATACGTATGAAATGCACAAAAACATCAATAAAAGAGTTCAGCTCCTCATTTTCTCCACCACGCAACTTTTCTTTGCATGCATGTATGTGTGTGCGTTTTGGGGTGTGTGTGTGTGTGTGTGTGTGTGTGTGTCTTTGTGTGTCCTGTTTGTGTGTGTGTGTGTGTGTGTGTGTGACACATTTACAGGTATGGCGCTTTTGTACCATGAAATTATGGTATTACTTCCTACAGATCTGAATAATTTTTTGAGAAATAAATTGGTACTTGATGAATACTCATTGAAGCAATTAAAATCCTTTTCAGGCATGGAAAAAAAATGTAAGACTCTTACTTGTGTCAGATTAAAGCAAATTCTAACACTATTTAGAAAACACTGAAACAGAATACCTTAATTTTAGCAATTGAAGTCAATTGTGCTGTAGCGAACCTTCAAGTCAAGATGTATTACAGTAGTTTGCACTATTTGTATAGAAGTCATAGGTCCAAATTTATGCACTATCAAATTAATGAATAACTACGTGTAGGTCATGTTTTCAAAAGAATTATGAATCCTTCATTTAAAAATTTAGTTGACATAGTAACAGTAATTAACCTTTCCCAAACTAATTTTTGAAATGTTAAAGAGTTGATTCTATTTTTTCACAAATATATAGCTCATATTTAACTTCCTCTTCTGCTATCCCATAAAATGTTCTAGCGTTTTAAGTACATTTTCTGAATGAATTTATTTCTCTCCCTTTTCTAATCTCTAATTTCTAATTCTGTACTCTTTCTATTTATCAAATATTATAAACAGTAGTTAAAACTTTATTAGGAAAACCAGCTTTTCTATATTCTTCATGATAGTAACATCAGTAAATTATTCCTTATTTTTCCACATACCAAATACTTCACTGTGTGCGTTATAAGGGCTAAAGCTGCTTTATGTAAAACAACATCCCTGAAAGTTAGGTCTTTTTCTGCTAATTCAAGATGAGGAAAGCGAGGCTCCCAAAGCATTAATGCCTGTATCAAACAGTGGCTATCACTAGAGCAACTCCGGACACTAAGGACAAAGGCCTTTATAACTCCAGCAGTGGTGAGACAGAGAGATAGTGTGAGGTAATGCATAGTATATTGAAATAATGCAGAGACAAGACTTAGTAACTGCTTTCAGGGTCCAATACCTCACTCCGAGGCACATCTGGACAAACTAACACTCATTCTCATTATGCACTCCTCATCTGAAGACATCACGGATATTCAGCTATACTCACCTGAATAGTGGTTTTGATTGAGAAGACTGTCTGAGCATAGACTAAAATCAAGTCAAAATAAAATCAAATATGACTGCGAAGGACCTGGCTCACCTGAACTAGTTGTATCACTGGCAAAAAAACTGCCCTGAGAGTATGTGTATCTGCACAGGAATGAAGCAGGGCATTGGAACATCCAGAAAACTTAATCTAATGTTCATTCACTTAGCCATCAACATCTAGGGCTGCCCGTGGTCCAAATCTTTGCTTTTCCATGTCTCATCTGAAAACCCTGTCTTAAGAACTGCTTGTACTACTTTTTAAGTTATTTCAACATGCAACTTAAAATATTTACTCTGCTAATGCAGTGTAATGTCTCCATTCATTGAATCCCCAAGAACAAAAGTGGACAAAATGTAGTTTGTGACTAACACTAGCCTTTATGTTTTTGTATGGAATATAAAGTCAGAATGAGTTTTACATTTCTCAATAGTTACAGAGAAAAAGAGAAATATTTTGTGACATGAAATGTGAAATTCAAGCTTTGGCATGTAATCACAGTATTACTGGCTACCAGCCATGTTCACTTGCTCATGCATTGGCTATGGCTATTTCCTCTCTGGAAAAGCAGCATGATGTAGTTGCAATAGAGACTATATAGCTCACAAACCCTAAATTATTTATCATGTCGGTACTTACAGAAGCAATTTTCAGACAGATCTATAATGCACTTCTGTAATGCAAACTCTGTGATGACAAGACTTTTTCCATCTTGTTTATATCTTTGTTCCAAGTACCAAGAAAGAGTGTTTAAATAGATTTATTGAAGGAGAAAAGAGGGAATGAAGAGTTTGTCAACAAGCGATTCCTACCTATGAAGAGTAAATCAAAGAGTACTTAGTAAAGAGTGTTTTGTAGAATACAATAAAATAATCAAATATCTTAGAATCCTACACAAGTCCTTTTCAACTCACTCACTTCATCTTTACTCCTTTCTTCCCTCACTATAGACCAGTCACATGTAATATCCAACACGTTGTGCCTTGTTCGTAATGCTTTTTCTTCCTTAATAACTTTCCTCTCTACAAACTCCAATGGCCACTATTGTGCCTTACAAAATGTTATCCACTCTAAAAGCCAAAATTCAACAGCACCCCTCTACAAAGAGTTCTCCAGCCTATGCTGTTTGAATAAATCTATTCCTCCTCCATGCTCTCACATGTAGTCATAATCAATCACTAACTTAAACATGCTATAATTAATCTTAAGTATTTTTCTCCTTAACATAATTACAAGCATTTTAAAAGCAAAGGATGATGCTATTTAATTGATTATCCTACTCAACTGAGAAGTACTACAGTCATTCAGTAACTGTTAGATATACAGATCGGAATCTAACAAATGGGCTTTGGATGCAGCTCAGTAGCAGAACACTTGCTAACATGTGCAAAACCCTGAGTTCTAGCGTCAGCATAAAATGAAATAAAGTGTAAAGTACATAAAAGTAAAATTTAAAAATCAGTGAATAGCCTCACTGTGTTTAAGACTAGTAAAAATTCAGCTGACTTATGACAATACTTTTATCTTAATAAAACTATTTACCCAATTAAGTAACATTATGACAAAACTGAAAATCTTAACATCCCCTACTGCCAAAATACTTTTATGCAAAAATAACAACAGCAAAATCAGCATAAAACCTCTTGATGTGACAGGTGAGGGAGCACCACACCTATCTGAAATGCTGAGCAAGAGAGGACTGACCCCAGGCTATCTGTGCACCCCTCAGGCATTCTGGCACTGAGCTCTATACCCAGCCTCCCTTTGCCTTTTCATTTTGAAAAATAATATTTTTGAGTGACTCAGGGCAGCCTTTAACTTATACTATAGTCTAAACAGGCCTTGATCTTGTGATCATCCTGTCTCAGCCTCCTAAGAAACTGGGTTTACAGCAGGCCTGCATCACCAGGTTGAGCAATGACTCATTCTTGATTAAATTCTAATATGCTTGTTAAAAAGCAATAAATACCCAATGTAATATACAAAGAAATCATCTAAATCTACCAAAATCAAAACCATCATAATACTAATGTATTAAATTTATATAGAAATTCATAAAATGTTACTGAAATGGAAAAATTAAATTACCAGCATAGGATCTGTTATTTTCAGGGCTATAAGCACATTTTTCTATTTAAGAATTGACAAAAATTGCTTAACTTTAAATGCTTAAAAAATGATTCTGATATCGGAAAAATAGATAGGGATAAACAATTGAATTTAGCAGGGAAAATTCCAAAACATAAAATCATAAATGAACACAAGGCAGCAGAAAGAAAGAAAGAAAGAAAGAAAGAAAGAAAGAAAAGAAAAGAAAAGAAAAAAAACAGGTAGATACAATGGGACAGAAATTGAATTGCTGATATTTTTAATTCCAGGCTTTCTGAGGCTTTCCCATAGTTCATCAACCCCAGAGATTTCTTTGTAGAAAGCACTTGAAGGCACTCTCATTTCCTGTTTCTCAGCCTAATAGTTACTATTTCTAGAGTCGCTTTATGTAGTTTTGATCTATTTAGCTTGAGAAAAGGGATCCTTAAATAGTTCACTGGCATTCTGATTCCCTCAGATTAAGACAATCCAATGGAAGGATTGATTTTCATGATAGTCAGCTTCATAATAACTGAAGAATAGGCAACTGAAAGTTTTTGAAAGTAAGTTGTTTGTCCCAGGTTGTTATCTACTATCCTCTGAGACAACCTAAGACAGTTTTTTTTGTTGTTTGTTTGTTTTTTATAAGCACAAGTCAGTCTAACTACCAGCTCTGTTATGGTAATACTTCAATTCTCTTCTGGGCTCTCTGAACTTCAAATATTAGTAACAAACATGATTCTCAGACTAGTCTATCCAAAACTTTTTCAAAATTCACCATTTAAGACATTTGATACTATCTTAATATAATTAAAAAGAAGAGGCATGAAGTGCTCAGTAATGAATACGTTAGGACAATTAATCATCAACATTTTTCTCAAAGCTTTCAAAGATACTCTCAGTCATGATAAAAATACACTCAATAAAAGGAAAGAGCATCTGGACAAGGGGAACTCTCAACTCAATATTGTTTAAAGAGGTCTTCAAAAACAACTCTGTTGTAGAAATCTTGGGAATAGATGAATCTAGATATTCCCAGTTCATACTACTTTGTGATCTCTCTGAACTTTATGGTACTGGTAGAGTTATCTGTGTGCAACTCCAGCTATACCATAGGCTCTGGATGTGAGAAATCTCTATTAGTTCTTTAACATCTGCTTCCTCTTTCCATAGACTTATCATAGTTGGTTCCAAGGTAATAGAAAGTAAAGACTTCATTTAAGTTCTATTTTGAAACTAAATATGCTAAAGTACATTTCTCCTAGTCACTAGCATACAAGTGGAAGCACTATGTGCCACTTCTAAATCAAGTTTGAACTAAAGAATATGAACATGCCTTTCCTCTCTTCATTTCTCTGCTGAGTATGTGGGTCTATGGACATACAGAGAACAATCTACACCATATGGAAGAGGTTGATGCCCTAAAGATATGAGTTGGTTAAAGAGAGGGAAAGTACATTGCTCTTTGGTATGATGATCATTTTCACAATAATAATTCTACCAATCCATGAGCACAAGAGATCTTTCTATTTTCTAGTGTCTGCTTCAGTCTCATTCTTCAAAAATGTCAAGTGTTCACTGCAGAGATCATTAATGTCTGTTTAGGTTCATTTCCAAATTTTTAAGTCCACTGTGAATGGGAGTGTTTTCTATGATCTCCTTCTCTGATTGCTTGTCATTGGTATATAGAAAAGCTACTGAGTTTTGAAAATTGAGTTCATATCCTGCTACTTTACTGAAAGTGTTGATATGTATAGAAGTCTCTGGTGGAATTTTTGGGATTGCTTATATGGAATATCATTTTCAAATAGGGATAATCTGACTTCTTCTTTTCCAATTAGTGCCCCTTTGATTTCTACCTCTTGTCTTATTGCTCTGGCTAAGATTTCAAGCTGTTTATTAAAAAGGAATGGGAACAGTGGACAGCCCTGTCTCATTCCTGATTTTAATAGAGATGCTTCAATATTTTTCTCGATTTAGAAGAATGTTGACTGTGGGTTTGTTGTAGTATCCTTAATTGTGCTGAGTTATGGTTCCTCTAGTCCAATTCCCTCTAGGACTTTTATCATAAATGTAGGTTGGATTTTATCAAAGGTATGTTCTGCATTTATTGAGATAATCATTTGATTTTTGTCTTTAAGTCCACTTTTAGTATTTACTTTACTGATTGACTTACCATTCCTGCATCTCTGGAATAAATCCAACTTGATCATAGTGGATGAGCTTTTTGATACATGTCTGTATGTGGTTTTCACAATTTTACTGAGAGTTTTTACATTGGCATGTTGGCCAATAGTGTTCTTTCTTTCTTTCCTTTTTTCTTTCATTATTGTATCGTTACCTGGTTTTGGTATTAAAGTAATTAGAGCAATGCTAGATTTGTGGAAGTTTTAGAATTCTCCCTCTGTTTCTATCTTTTTTAAAAAAAATAAGAAGTATTGGTTGTAATTCTTCTTTGAAGATCTTATAAAAGTCTGCTATGAATCCACCTGAACCTGGACATTTTCAGTTGGGAGCCTTTACATTATTGTTTTAGTCTTCTTATTTATTATGAGTTGTTTAAGTTATTGAATTCCTCTTGGTCTAACTTTGGCAATTTCATTGAATTTAGAAATTAATTGATTTCTTTTAAATGTTCTAATTAATAGAGTATAGGTTTTAAAGTAATCATGATGTTCTTGATTACTGTGGTGTCCATTGTAATATTTCCCTTTTCATCTTGAATTTTGCTGAATTTGTTCTTTTTTGGTTATTTTATCTCAACTTAGGGTCTACCTATGTTATTTTTCTTTGCAAAGAACCAGCTCTTAGAGTAATCAATTATTTGTGTTTTTTTCTTTCTATTTTACTGATTGCTGTTCTGATTTTTATTATTTTCCCCCTTCTGCTGTTTTTGAGTTCAGTTCGTTCTTGTTTTTTTCCAGAGTCCTGAGATGTACTGTTAAATCATTTATTTGCACTTTTTCTGATTATTTTTAATGTGGATGATTAGAGCTATAAACGTCCCTCTTAGGTCTGCTTTTAATGAGTTCCAGAAGTTTTCTTGTGTTGTGTTTTTAATTTTCATTTAGTTCCAGGAATATTTTCATGATTTCTTCTTGGACCCATTCATCCATTCAGGAGTTTTTAATTTCTGTGAGTTGTTCAATTAGTAACTCTTTTGCTGTTGATTTTAAGCTTTATTTCATTGTGATCCAATTCTTTTATATTTTTGGAGATTTGTTTTTTGCCCCAGTATATGGTCTGTTTTAGAGAAAATGGGCTTCTGAGTAGAATGTTCACTCTTTGGTGCTTCGATGGAATATTCATTAGATATCTATTAGCTTCATATGATGTATGATACCATTTAATTCAGGTGTTTCTCTGCTTATTCCTTGTCTAGATAACTTGTCCATTGGGAAAAGTGAGGTATTGAAGTCACCTACTATATTACTTAGTTGGGATTAATCTGTGTTTCGAAGCCATGTAGGGTTCTTTTTATGAAATTAGATGCACCAAACCTTCCTTATCTCTTCTAATTAATTTTAATTTGAAGTCTATTTTATCTCACATATGGTAGCAATGTCTGCTTCCTTCTTGGTGCCACTCACTTTGACTATTTTTCCATCCTTTCCCTCTAAGATGGTGCCTGTCTTTTAAGGTAAGATAGGCTTCCTACAGAAAACTAAAATATGGATTTTGTTTCTTAATCCGTTTAACTAACCTGTGTTTTTTTTAAAGAATTGAGGTCATTGATTTTAAAGTTATTATGGAAAGATGTATATTGTTTACTTTTGTTTCATAATATGTTTGTGGTCTTAGCATTATCTTTTTTTCTGTAATTATAACTTCAGTTTTTCTTTCCATGATCTCTTGGGTATGGTTATTCCTTCCTCCAGTTTTTTGTACTGCTTAAGTGTTCTCTGTAGGGCTGATTTAGTGGACATGAATTATTTCAGCATATTTACAACATGGACAGTTTTTCTTTCTCTTTCAATTATGATGGACAGTTTTTCTTAATAAAAAAGTCTGGTATCTATGGCCATTTAGAATTTGGAATACATTTTCCCAGGCTCTCGTGGCTTTTAAAGTTTGCTTTGAAAAGTCAATTGTTATTTTGATGGGTTTTTCTTATATGTAACTTGTATTCTTCTCCTGCAGCTTTCAGTAACTTCTCTTTTTGCAGTATATTTACTGTTTTTCTATTATCTGCCATGGGGAGATAATATGGTCCTATTTCTTGTTCTGTGGGTTTCTTATATCTGGATGAGATCTTTCTTTAATTGGGGAAGTTTTCTTCTATAATCCTATTGAAGATCTGGTCAATGCCATTGACCTCATATTCTGTTCCTTCCTCTATGCCTGAAATAGATAGATTTGTAATTAATGGTGTCCTACAGATTCCGCATATTCCAATCCTATTGCTTTTTAAAAATTTTCATATTCTTTGTTTGAGCCGTCCAATTCTCCAATTTTATATTCAAGTCTTGATATTCTGTTTTCCATATGATTCATTCTGTGATAAGACTTTATCCTGTCTTTTCTAATGGCCTTATTCAGGTTTTCAATTCTACCTTTATCTCAGTTCAGGTTTTGTTCAATATGTCTATCTTTTGTGAACTCACATTTCAAATCCTGAATTGCGTTTTTCATTTCATTCAACCATATGTTTTTATATTTGGGGGGCTTTAGTCAGGAGTTTACTCCTATTCTCTTTTAGTTCCTTGAGGTGATTATTTGTGTGTTCTTTAAAGTCCTTAAATTCTTTGATCATGTTTATGATTGTTCTTTTAAGTTCTATATCCTGGGTTTCTTCTGGTTAATTATGACTATAGAAACTTCTTTAGGCCTGGTGGGATTTGGTAGAAACACATTATCTTGTTCTTTATGTCATTTGTGGTTTTGCATATTGTTTTGTTTTGTTTGTTTTAGCTGTGTGTCTGACAAGAAATTCTAACATGCCTTTGTTGAAAAGAAGTTTGGTTCTGTTTTCATTGCTGTCATAGCTTAGTTAACTTCTGATCAGGTATACATAAATAGTTGTTCTGTGCTTCAGGTTCCCACTTTTTAATTTTATTGGAGGAACCGGGTGATTCCAGTCTAGTCTATTGTGTCAGGTGGGCAGTCACAATTAGGACTGTTAGTATGGAGTTTGGTAAGGGATAAACAAGCTCTAACTAGCTCACCAGGACAGTTTAGATTGCTGGAGCAGCTTACTCTTGTCTTAGTCCCAGGAATGAAAAATGACAAATGAATGGGCAGGTTCTAACTATTTCACTAGAGGGGTCTAGAACCTGAACAGCGGGTTCCCATCCTAGTCCTTGATGTTGTGTGTGTGTGTGTGTGTGTGTGTGTGTGTGTATCTGTGTGTGTATGCAATTATACACATAAATGAAATGAACAAAGGAATCTGTCATTTACATTATCAGTCTGGTAGAGAGGTTTATATCACTTAGGAGGTGGGATGCCCTAGGTAAACCTAGGCATTATTTATCTCTTATTTAATAGTCCTAACCATTATACGAAATAGCAAGGTTCCAAAATTGGGTACATACACAACTAAGAGTGAATACTGGAGGAAAATGACAAAATAATAGGCCACTACTATTTCCCTAACTGACCTGAGCTCTCCTGACATGAGCACACCTCAATGAGTAATGTGGGATCTTAGATACCAGTGCCACAGAAGAGGCAGAGTGCTTTCTTGATTCAGACAGTACAAGGGAGCCTAGGCAAGTGGAGTGCCAGCCACACAAAAGACACAACAGTTTCCTAGTGTGTACTCACTGGAATGAAAAGTACAGCATTAGTGGTAGAACTAGCAGATAGCAGTGGGCAGGTGACCTGGCCATGGTGATAGGAACATGGATCCACAGTTCAGGACTGTCATCCTAGAGATGTCCAGGACTTTTGGGATAGTATCATAGGTTTTCTAGAAGTAGGAACTACTAAGAAAATAAACTGTAGACTTAGAAATATTGGCATAATAGAAGTACTCATGAATGGAAACTGGAACATACATCAGGGGCTTATTAAAATGTTAACAATCTTGATTGGAGATTAGGGTAACAGAATAGCCAGAAAGAAGGTGACTCTCTGCTGAAATTTGATTAAATTTCTCAAAGTAGAAGATATTAAAGGAAAGGCTGCTTTATGTGACCCATTGAAGTACAAGAGTCAGTATAAAAAAGATTAGATTATAATCAAAGGAAGAGCTTACAGAAAAAAAGAAATGACCTGATGTGAAATGTGAGAAATTTTCCAGAGAAGCAGCTAGGAAGAACCCTATGTATCACACTGCAAGCACTGAGATGGCTTCACTAGAAATGACCAGAGAACTGTTGTCTCCCTCTGAAGACAGGTGTTATCATATTTTCATTTCTATTTCTGTGATAAAATACCCTGCCAAAAAGAAACTTGGGGGAAAAGTGTTTAATTTAGTCCACAATTCTGGGTTATAGTCCATCATTCCTGGGAAAGCACAGCAGCAAAGTTTGAGACTGCTGATCACATCACATCCATGGCCAAGTGCAAACAGAAAGGAGTGAATACATCTTATTTACTTATGTTTGTTTATGCCTAGCTTGATTTCTCTGTTCTTTAATAGTTCAGACACCCTGCCTAGGGAATGGTGCTGCCCAAAGTGGGCTTGATCTTCCTAAATGAATTAACCTTATTAACAAAATCTCCAACACACATACCAAAATATCAACCCAATGGAGATAAACCATCATTAAGACCCTCAGAGGTAATTCTATGTTTTGTCAAGTGGAAAATTAGAAGTTATGATCACAGGCACCATAAGAATAATGAGCCAAAGAGAAACTGGCCAGGCTATACAGATAGGTCCAGGAGCTGGATATACCTTGGGCAGGGACAGATTCATAGCAGCATAGATCGTGGAAGATGTAGCACAGGTAACTCATGCACGCCTAACCTACTTTTTTTGAAGAATATTCCAGAGGGACTAGCCTAAGAATGAACAAGCCACCACCAATAATGCTAGGCCAGTGAAAACACAAGAATATATGAATGCATGGTATGCTGACTCTGGCAAAATCCTGCTGATGTGTCTTCAAAACTGTGAAATATCTGCAGAAAAACAGACAAACCAAACAAAAATACACTCAGTATCCAGCCAGAGAATAAACCACCCAGAGACAAAAGTAAACATAAGCACACCTGTGAAGGAAGGATGTAAGAGTCAGATAACGCTTACTGTGGGTATACAGAATGAGTTGTTATGATGGTAGCTATGGATATCTAGGGAGCAATGTGTTAGCAATAAATATGATTGCTAACCAGTTTGAGTAAGAAGACATTATGGTGTGAGTCTATGTATATGTCACTGAAACCAAGGGCATGTAACTTTGCCAGAAATGAATAAAGTCTGTCACATGTGCCTGCCACTCTGAGCATATTCTTTTATTTCCCAGTCTCTCAAGTTCCTGGCCCCAAAGCTCAGACCTGTCAGTGTGGACCTTCCATAACCCTCAGAATCTCAGTCACAAATAAAAAACTGAATATGGAAAGTGCAATCCTAGAACACTAGAAACAAGACATAACTGCAAGCCCAAGTGGTCTTAGACTGCAAAATTCCTGCAGAAATGTAGTTTCACACAGAAAATCCTCAGAGCAGAAGGATACACTATTAATGTGTTTTAATTAATGAGATTAGTGATGTCCTCTTATTCCCAGTGCCTACTACAGAAAATAAATGATAGAGTGGGAGAAACAGATTCACCCAACTACACAAAAATGGTCATTGATGTCATAATATCTTCTATTTCATTTATTAATTTTTATTTTAATTATACTTTTTACCACAATTATACATTTTTGCTTTAGCTTATATCTTACTTGAATATACCTTTATGATTGTGTTTTTCTATTTTGCAATATTTCCTCTATTGATTCTCATCCCTCTAATCTATACACTGTGGCATCATTCATACTGCATTTTCCAATTACCATTCCCTATTCCCTTTACTTCTTAATTATCAATAATATTCATAGTCCTAAAAGCTACAAATTATATTTTCCCCAACCAGGACTCTAGTGGCACTGGCTCTGAACCTTATCTGGAATACAAAGATAATTCACAAGTGTTTTCTACTACAAATTAACACGAGGACTGGAATCAACTGATATCTGTTATGGCAGTTGACTTTTCCCCTTAATGGCAGTGGGAATATAAATCTAAATGAAGGTGACTCACCAGGAAGACCCATATTTTAAAAAAGAATGAGAAAAGTGAAGGATAAAAACTGGAGGACACAAAATAATATGAAAAAGTCGGCCACTATACCACCTTCACTAGGTCACAAATTCCTCAATACCAAAAATCAAGGATCATGAGATAACCAAATATCTAGGAAACAATTCCAGAGTCCTTCTCATAACAAAGTATCAATGACCATACAGAGGCCTTAAAGCACCAGATGAATGAAGAAAGGATATCAACTCAGGATGTAGATAAGAAAGTTATTAAGGGTGGTAAAAAGGTCACTAATTTGGAGAAGAAATTTTAAAATATGGAAAGAAAATTTACCAAGGAATTTCAGTCACTAAGAAAGGATCAGTCAGGAATGTTGGAAATTAAAGTATCAGTAAATGAAATTTTTAAAAACTTGGAAAGCATCTTCAACAGACAAAACTGAGCAGATGAATTTCAAGATGAACGATAAGTCTGGGACAATAATCCATCTAGACTTGTCTAAAGATAAATAATAAATAAAGAAATAAAACAAAGATAAATAAATAAGTAAATAACCATGGCTAAAATTTTCAAGAACTCTGGGATACATTAAAAAGACAAAACTTAAAAATCTATCCAGTAGAAGATTTACATAAAGTCTATATAAACAATTCATTCAAGGAAATCACAGCAGAAAATTTCTCAACCTCGAGAAATGAATGAATTTCCAAACAGGAGCGGTGTATAGAACTTCAAAGTATATGACAGGAGAAGAGATTTTTTTGTGTCATGTCGGTCATGATGTTAAAAACTCACAGCAAAAGAAACAGTGTCAAACACCATTAGGAAAAACACAGACTTGTATACTAATGCTTAACATCAGATCTCTTATCAATAATTATAAAAGGCAGAAAAATGTGGAAACTATGTTTCCTAAAATAAATAACTGCCATAAAAGATAAATACATCAAGAAAATGTATCTATTCAAGTTGATAAAGAAATGGAATGTATCCAGTACAAGCACAAACTAAAGCAATTCATGACAACTGTGGTGGTTTGAATGAGAATGTCCCCTGTAGGCTCTAAGTATTGGGATATTTTATCCTCAGTTGGTGGCACTATTTCGGGAGGTTTTAGACAGTGTGGCCATGCTGGAGAAAGCATGTCACAGGAGCGAACTTAGAGAGTTCTTAAGCCTCTCTCCGGATCTCTAGTCACTTGTTGCTTCCTGTGCCTGATTGAAGATGCAAGTGCTGAGTTTCTGGGTCTACTCTAAATAAACTCTTCCTTTTATTAGTTCCTGTGGTCAATGTTTCTAACACAGCAACAGAAAAGTGACTAATACAACAATCAACTTGGCCCTGTGGAAACAGTTAAAGGAATAGAATACACAAGAAAGAGTCTCCTTCATGAGAGCATGGGACAAGTACATTTTATGAGAGGAAGAAATGAACAAAAGAAATTTAGGAAGTTTTCATCCTGCCCAACACAATAAAGCAGGAAACTCATAAGACTAACAAAGGAAGAAGGAAAAAAAATGAAAAATAAACCAACCAAAACAATGGAAAAAACACAAAAGCTAGCAAATTCCTCTCAATACAAATTCCTCTCTCTTGCCTAAATACAAAGGAATTCACTTCATCACTTACAATAAGCCTGGGAAGATAACACAGGTCCAGAATTCAGGCAGTCAGGAGGTAGAGGCAGAAGAATCAGGCATTCAACTCCAACCTCAAATACTTTTGAGGCCAGTGTGGACTACTTGAGACTCTCTCTGGAATTAAGTACTTAATAAAAATAAATAAATAAATAAATAAACAAATAAATAAATAAATGATGCAGGCTGGCTAACCGTATTAAAAGACAAGGCACAGAGGTACAACTACTTCTTGTCTCCAAGAAAATACCTCAGTGACAAAGATAGCAATAAAGTGAGAGTCAAAGAAGAAGTCAATGTGACCCAAATGGAAGGGGAAACAAGCCAGCATAGCTAATTCTGATGTTTGGTAAAGTGGAGTTCAAACCAATAATCACAAGAAGATGGTCACCACTTATTAACAAAAGTAACAATTCATCAGGGCGAGAGAGATGGCTGAGTGGTTAAGAGCACTGGTTGCTCTTGCAAAGGACCCAGGTTTGGTTTCCAGCACCCACATGGTGGCTAACAACTGTCTGTAACTCCAGTTCCAGGGTATCCAATGCTCTCTTCTGACCTCTGTGGGCATTCTACCACATGTGTGCACATACATACAGGCAAACAGTACACTCATACACATAAAATAAAAATAATATTTTGTTCTTATTTTGGACACACTATTTAATAAGGAATGAAGGAAAAGTCATACCCTCTCTACTTTCTGGCTCTGTAATGTCCTATAATTCCCTCTCATTGAAATCAACCACAATAGTAAGGGGCATCTTTCCATTTTGTTGGATGTTTCCAGCACAAGGTTAATGACATATTTCTTAGCCTTGCTCTGAATATTTGAGATGACACATTAGGATGGTTAATCAGACCAAACTACAGTTTTTAAATAATATCAAACAAGTGGCTTTCTAAGGGTTATTAGTTTCTTCATTTGACCACCAAATGTTTATTGACTGTCTGGCATGAGGTAGGCAGAACCAGATGGATATAATGCTTTCCCCAGCAACTATGGGCCAAAGCCTCTAAAACCTTGTGTTAGCCCTGTGTTCTTGGTCCAGGAGAGAGGACTTACAGACTACAGATTCCACATGCATGGAAAAGTTGGTGTGGACCTCACAGAAACACTGAAGTCCACAAGGACTGTAGCTCCCTTAGAGTCATCACACCCAACGGAGGAATTTGAATGAGATGGTGAAAGATGATGTTCATGGACTGGACAAAAAACTCAAGAGGAGCCTCCATGAGTAGTAACAGCAGTGACGGAGGCTGGACAGTCATGGGGCACAGCATAGAAAGAGAGGGTGGATGCAGAGAGAAAGACAGCCTGATAGACCTCAGTGAATGAACCTGTCCTGAGGTCATTTGAGGACACTAACTTGACACAATAGACCTTAACACAGATGAAAGAATATGTAGATTCCAGTTGGGGAGTTACGGGAGGTGCTGGTGGGGAAGAGGGAATGCTAATTAAGATTGATTGAGATGCTCTGTATGAAATGCACAATGATTCAATTTAAAAGAGGCAAACGTCTATCATTCTTCAGTTTCGAAAGTATTAAATGCGTATATAAAATATTTAACACCCAGGAAAGTGAGCACTAACACACAAGCACACACACTTCTATGAAATCCAGATCACCAAAACAAAAGACCCCCATTCATCCTAGCCACTTCCGTCCATCCTGTATAACCAGTTACTTTCCAACACTTAGAACACTTTTCAGTTAAACTTTTCAGTATCTTCCAGATTGTGCTGCTTCTGCGTTCAGTTTAGGCCCTCAGCAATATCTCTGGCCTGGACTGTAGGATTCTCATCTTAACTCACTGTGACTTCTGTCATGTCATTCCTTTCCCACTAACCACTTTCACTGCAGCCAGCATGTCTACGGCATGGAAAATGGGACCAGATTAACTCCAAATTAGTAGTCTCTACTTTTTCCCAAGTACCCACATAGTAAAGTTTAATATCTGTATCACAGTAGTGTTTAGGTATTTGAAAAAAAATGTTTGAACTTTTACCACAGAAACTGCACACTGCTTGGAATCCGAATATATATTTGAACAAATGATATGTCACTGAAGAAATGAGGGAGAGAATCTAAAAGATCCTAGCTTCAAATAAAAATGAAAGAACAACTTACCAGACCCCATGGGCCACAAGTAGCTATATCAGTGTGGGATATTCTAAAGCAGAGTTTCTGAGTCCTTCTTTTGATAATTGTTTTTTAACAATTCATCAAGAAAATAAAACAAGTGTAAATATAGATACACTGAATATTGAATCACTCAATTTCATAAAATGAAAAGTAAAAGGCATGAATGTCATATAGGTCCTAACACAATTACAGCGGGTGGTATCAGTGCCTCACCTAGTTTTAGATAGATATTCCAAGTAAACAAGGAGGCTTAGAGTCGAACTCTACATACATCTATGCCATTTAACAGATATATAAAAAGTATTCCATTCATCAAAATGAAATATAGACACCCATGGGACTTTCTCTAAAACTGGTTCCATATTACAGGCCATAGAGCAAGCCTAAAGAAATACAAACCAGGCCAGGCATAGTGGCACACACCTTTAATCCCAGCACTCAGGAAACAGAGGATAGAGGAATATCTGTGAGATCAAGGTCTATCTGGTCAATATAGTGAGTTTCAGGTCAGCTACAACTACAGGAGACCCTATCTCAAAAAGACCAAAATAAAATAAGAAGTACAAAGCAAACCAAAAAAGAGAAGTACACACTGAGCCAAACCAACTCTTTGTATCTTATCAGAGCACAGTAGAATAAAACTGAAAACCAAGAGCAAGGGAAACCACAGAAACTGCACACTGCTTGGAATCTGAATATATATTTGATCAAAAAACGTTCCTAGCTTCAAATAAAAATGAAAGAACAACTTACCAGACCCCATGGGCTACAAGTAAGGCAGTTTAAGAGGAAATTTTATAACTACAAGGGTTAAATTTTTAAAAATAGAGAATTCACAAATAAATAATTACTTCAAAAATATTAGAAAAGCAAAGACAAGTCAAATTATGTGTAGTATATAGTGATAATAATAACAATAATATTAAAATTAGTACAGAGGCTAGAAAGATTACTCAGAGTAAGAGCACTAGCCAGAGGATTTGGGTGTGGTTCTCAACACCAAAATGATGGTTAATAACTGTCTATTAGCTGTAGTCCTAAGGGATCTGACATCCTCTTCTGGCCTCCACAGTCACTGCATGACACGGGTGCATTTATATACATGCAGTCAAATACTCATTCACAGAAAATAAAAATAAATACATTTTTAAATGCTTAAAGATTAATGTAGACATTAATGAAAGAGGGACTAAAGGAATAATTAACAGAATGAGTAAAGCAGTTGCCTCTTTGAAAAGATTAACATGATTGACAGATTTATAACCAAGTTAACCAAGCAGAAGGAAGACTCAAATTAATAAAATACGAATAATGTACTTCCCAAAAGCAAGTTTAGGGGAAATTCAATTCACAATAATTGAAAAAAAAATACTTAAGCACAAAATTAACCTAACAAAGCAGGTAAAATACTGCACTTTAAGACACTAAAAAGCCTATTTGAAGAAGACAATTCAAGGTGGAAACACCTCCCATGTTCATGGATTGACATAACTAATAAGATGACTGTATTATCAAAATCAGTCTGCAGGGTCAATACAGTCATCAAAATTCTTCATAGAACTTTAAAAAAGCCATCTTGAAATTCATATGCAAGAAATGACCCCGAACAACCAAAGCAACCTTGAGGAAGAGTAACCACCACAGCATCACACTTCCTGATCTTAACTGTACCTAGAACTACAGTGACAAAAACAAAATGGTACTGACACAGAAACATACACACGGATCAAGGCAATAGTGGAGTACACAGAAATAAACCCACACAGATAAAAGCATCTACTATTTGACAAAAATGTCCAAGACATACACTTAGGGGGAAAAGACATCTTCAATGCATGGTGCCAGGAATACTGGATATCCACAAGAAAAATAATGAGATTAGATCAGTAGTAGCTCTCACTCAAGATGAATAAATGAATCCAAAAGGATCAATGACCTTTTGAGATCTGAAATCTTGAGAATGCTGTATCAAAGCAGGAAAAAAAAACATCGGCATGGATTTTATGAACAAAACTGTAATACTATATAAAATAACCCTGAAAACCCACAAATGTGATGACACAAAATTAAAGAGCTCTACACAGAAACAGAAATAATGATTAGAGTGAAGAGATAACTTACAATTGCAGGGAAAGTTTTTGTCAACTATACATCAGACAGGGGATTAATATCTACAGTATGTAAAAAAAATATAAAAATTCATCACCAAAAAGAAATCTTCCAATAGATAAATGGGCTAATGAACTGAATAAACATTTTAAAAAGCAAAAGATACAAATGGCCAATAACCTAAATACTTTTCAAAAATGGTCAATACCTTCAGTCATGGGAAAATGCAAACTACAACTGATTTGAAATTCCATCTTACCCCAGAAAGAATGACTAAATGACAAGAGATGCAAGCAAGGATGCAGGAAAATAATCCTTATGAAACTGTGCAGCTACTATGGAAATCAGTAGAAAGATTTTTGAAAAAAAATGTATATCTATCATGTCATCTAGCTATGACACTCCTATGTATATAGCAAAGAACTCTGAGTCCCCCATAGAGATACTTGCACATGTATGGCTGTTCTTTTCACAATGCGTTGAAAATAAAATCACTCAAAATGTTGTCAGCAGATGAAAGTGTTTATATCTCCTGTGGTACAAGGCCTGCAGCATGGCTCAGCAATGAAGACACTTGCCTGATGAAATGAGTTCAGTTCCTAGGACCTACAAGGTAGAAGCAGAGAAGAACTAAACATTGTCTTCTGACTTCTACATGCATGCCAAGGCATCCCCTCAAATAAATAATAGTTTTAAACCTGTGGTACATATACACAATGGAATTTTATTAATTAATAAGAACATTAAATCATGATGTTTGCAGAAAAATGTGTATCATTCTGTTAAGCAAAATAAACCAGAGTCAGAAAGACAAAGACCTTATGTTTTGTCTTAGGTATGGAATCGAGTTGTGTGTGTGCGTGTGTGTGTGTGTGTGTGTGTGTGTGTGTGTATGTATGTGTGTGTTGTGTGTCGGTAGGTAATAAAACTGATAAGTGTCCACAAGAGAAAAAGAAATCTTAAGTGAGGGGGGAAAAAGAGGATAATGGAATCCATATGACAATGAAATACATATGACATGAAAGTCTAGAGAAATTAGAGAGAAGGCCAGGGTCCATCACGAGAGAGCTGGCTATGCTAAGAACCCTGGAGGAGGAGGACTATTAGGAACAGATTACTCATTAAAATAACAAAATTTTACTCATTATTTTGTATGTTATCTTTTCAAAGTAATTTTTAAATGTCTCCAATTAGAAACTAGACTAAATTCATAATCTAAGATCAGGCTGGGTCTGGAGAATCTGAACCCAGCTCAAGGACTTAAAGACTGAAAGAAAAGCAGGTTACAAATTCTATTTTTATCATTTTAAATCATGACCTTGAGTCAAAAGACTTTTGCTATTTCATCCTAATAGTCTTGACCACTCATAGTTGTTAGAAGAAACTCATATAGCAAATATGCTTCATAATTGCTTAACAAAAAAATTTCATATTCTTTTACTAACTTTCATTTGTTGAATCTCCTAATCTACATATCTCTAAACTCTTTAAGCTATAATTTAAAAACCCAGTGTCATATGCCCTCATTAAAGAAGCAATTTAGTTTACTAATATCATTATATTACTGAACATTCTAACTAATCTGACAAATTTTTCATAACCCCCTAGTGAGACCCAGACTTCTTTGTAATTTCTAACAGACAGGCTGATAGAGGAAAAAAATAGTTACCACTGTCAGTTCTAAAACCTCATTTTCTAGAGAGTAGAATTAAGACCTCCATCCCTTTTATAAAATCTACCCTTTAACTTGGTGCAAAATCACAGATGCCTCAGCACATAAGCAGTCCTCCCAGTTCCATGTTTAAAAGTCCCCAGTGGAGGCACACATCTAAACATAAAAACCCCTCCCCACTTTTTGGACCACTGCACAGAAATAGAATGCATAGAGTGCTAATATTATTAGATTTGGGAATTAGCATTTGTCATATCTATTACAGTTTGGAAATGCTCTTTAATAATAGCATAGTTTTAAAAGTTCACAGATGAGTAAGTTCCCTGAAGATCTAAATGAAGTCAACAAAAGGATAATGATATCTACAGCAAGATGATTTGGAAAATGGAAGCAAGTAGGAAATGCGAATTTCAGGTGTGAAGTCCTACTCACTGAAGAACTCTTGATGGGATGTCAACAGAGTCAAGGAATTCCTGTAACGTGAACATAAGGATGCCTTTTCCCTACCAGCCTATCCCTTTGTTTGCCAGCACTCAAGATGAACATTACAAAGATAACATGTATTTGGTACTCAATGAATGCAATTAAAATGAAGCATAGAAGTAAAGTGTACAGGAATAAAATGTAGTGCATCAAAAGGCAAATAAAAAGTAAATAAAAAATAAAACATCAGTCACAGGTCTTTTTGCTTACTATTTTACAGAATGACAGAAAATCAATGGAAAATATTTGTCGAATATGAAAATACAATTTAGAATCGACAAATATGTAACAATTTTCTAATCACTTTGTAATCTTTCTTACTATTGTTCTGACACAGTTAAAAAATATTCACTATCATTAAGTGATGAATAAAGAATGAAAACTTTGATGATTATGCCAACTAGTATCCTTATGGTTCTTGTTTACTCATTTGATAAAAATCACTATCAATGACACCACACAGGACACACTGGAGATGCTCAGCAAATGGTTGCTGAAAGACCAGTGAGTCCACATAACTAATGTACACTCAGATCTGTACAAGTGGGCAGGTCTCAGAATGACATCACTCATCAAATCTCATCTCCCTCAGATTTGCAATCTTCCGTCAAAATATAATGAGTATGTACCAATCTCTAAACAAGAAGAAATTATTCAAAGAATTTGGACTTGTGCATTACCTCCTTGAACAGTATATACTGGAATGCATCAGCGTATCTGTGAACATTTCCCTGCCTCGGTGACCTTTAGCACTCAAGAGCCCTGAGATTCATGGAGACTCCCCATTGAACAATCCTCTGTGAATACCTGATGGACCATTAACACCTGTGCATTTGCACAAATGTCTTTGTTTTGTTTGTTTTATACTGCTAAGGACAGAACTGTACCATTGCCCATATCAGGCAAGTTTTCTTCCATCTAGGGGCAGTCCTTGATGGATGTTCTACCTCCAGTTCCTTTTGTGTATTCTTTCTTTGATCTTCTCAAGTTGCCCACAGATGTAAAACATAAAATGAAACAATGTAAACCACAGAAATAACATACAGAAAATAGTTCCCTAGGATCAAAAACCAGAGGAAGAATGCTGTACATGTCCCTCCTCAGCTACATTGCTAACTAGGTGTGCTCATAAGACTTTACCTGGGTTTGTTTGCCATATCTAGCAAAACTTAGTAAAGTCTTTAGAGCCTTTCTCTGGTTTGCATCCAGTACACAGTATTTTGTTGAGCAAGGTAGATTGGATAGCTTAAATAATAAAAAAAAAGAAAAACTCCTCCAATATTACAGAAATAGTCTGCATGTTGAAATTAAAATGTAGAGCATCCAGAATGTAAAAGATATTCAACAAGTCAGTGTTGTTTGATGCATTACTTTTAATAATTAAAATAGAAAAGCAAAGATTGCTTCATATGAATATACAGAGCTAGGATGTCTGGGAAACAGATTTTTGCTTATTTCAGGTATGAGATTTGCACAATATATGTTAGGCATAAGGAATATGTGGAATTCCAAAATTCCATGCAAATATGCCAGAAATGGATGAGCACAAAATATGCAGAACAGTGAAGACATATGGACTGTGGCTCAATTGCTGCTGTTATGAGGTAACTGGGATTGGGATACTTGTAATACCATACAGCAGGGGTGCTTTACTTTTCCATAAATACTGTCAACGTTGTGTGAACACATGTATTTTCCTCTGACCTATATGCCTCCATTTACGAAATCCCACTGCAATAATTCTACCACTTCACCTAGACACCTCAAAAATCTGCATTTGACAATTACCTAGCCAGAATATCACTCCTCTGATAGATTAAATTGTTCAAACTGTGAACAAGACCTTCACAGTACATTAAGATACGGCTATGTCTTAATACAGAGGCTATTGAGTATAATAGCTATTTTTCTATCAACTGTTTAGCTGAAAGGATATGGAACATGACTGTCATCCTTCCTAAGAATTGAGCAGACATCCAGTGAATGAAAAAGCCAAACAAAATAACTGACGGGAGATGAGGCGGAAGAAGGGGAAATGATGAAAGAAGAAAGACAGTGAGACAACATATCCTGAAGAAACGAGAGTCGGTTCTGCTTCCTGTGTCTCAATTCTGTTCTTCTGCCATTAACTGAACAATATTGTCTTCGCTCTAAGACCCACTGCCAGAGTCCTTTCTATGTTTAAAGGAATTTGAATTGTTTCTTTCACTTGTAACTGAAAGAAACAACAACTGTAACTGTTTGATGTATTCCTCCCTGAGCTAGCAACTTCTCATTACTGTTTGTCAAGCGTTTAAGACTGCCAGAATCAGTTTTTTTTAAAATATAAATGTCTTCTTATGGAATAGAATGGCTTCTATTTCTTGGCCAGACTCAACTGATAAGAACTGAATAGGGTTGGTAAAGAAGTCTTATGGACTTACTTTTTGAATCATCAGTGTGTAAATGGTAAGCCAAGTTACTAAGATGGTTCAAGAACATGGTAAAAAAAAGATTCAGAACAAAAGAATTTTAAAACAGCTAACTTAATGAGCTTCAACCAATGAATTATGATGTACTTTGACTATCAGTTGACTTTGGCCTATACATGTTCAAGAAGACCGCAGAAATATTTATTACTAATATTTGATAGGATTTGGTCACAATATATGATGAGGAAGCACCATTGTGCCAGTTAGTTTTTGTTAACCTGACACAAACTAGACACACCTGGGAACAGGGAACCCTAACTGCGTTCCTTCCTTCATCAGATTGGCTTCTGGTATCTCTTTGGGTCATTTTCTTGATTGCTGATTGATGTTGGAGGGACTAGCCCACGGCAGATGGTACCATACCTGGGCAGATGGGCCTAGGCTGAATGTGAAAAATAGCTGAGCAAGCCAGTAAGCAGCATTCCTCCGTGGTCTCTGCTTCAGGTCCTGCCTCCAGGTTCTTGTCTTAAGTTCCTGCCCTAACTTCTCTCTGGACTGTCACTTGGAAATGTAAAATACAATGAACATTGTCCTCTCCACGTTGATTTTTGTCAGTGTTTTATCACAGAAACAGAAAGCAAACTAGAACAATTATAAAGAGTAATGTTCTCTAGTTACAAAAGCAAAGATGAAGTAAGACAGAGTGAGTTAATTCATTAGTATATTGGCTTTCTATTGCTGTGATAAAATGCTCTGATCAAAACCAACATAAGGATGATAGGGATCATTTTGGTTTATCCGTCCCCTATCAGAGTTCGTCAAACGCTGTTCACTGGCTTGTTCTCCAGACCTGTGCTCAGCCTGCTTTCTTATAGAACCCAGGACACCTGCCCAGGGGTGGCACTGCCCACAGTGGGATGGGCCCTCCCACATCACTCAACAGTCAAGACAGTGTCTCTAGACAGGACAGTTCAATTGAGGAAATTTCCTAGTTGAGGTTCCTTCTTCCCAGGTGTGTCAAGTTCACAACTGAAGCTGCCCAGGACATCTGGATATACTGCAGAACTCCCTCCACATCCTTCACATCCTTGGACCTTCTTTTGTATCTGTACAAAATTAAATTATTGTAGCACTCTCATAAGCTGTTTTGACACAGCAGGTAACATAATATATGAAGTGTCAGGCTCTTGATAATGATGCGTCTAAAGAAGCTATTAATTGTCAATGATAGTATAACACACAAAAGGCTAGCATAAGACTGATCAACTGTAATGCTTTATAAAGACAAAATAAACATACATGACACAAATCGTATAAATGAAGGACAAAGAATAAACAAAAACAAAAACCCTTGAGCTCAACTGATTTTGTTGCCAAATATATGTTTTGATCTCTGCCTCTTGTTCTATTTCTGGTTATTTTTCAGTTCTTTCCTGTTTGCTGCTGTGTCAGTTTACTCCAAAGTGCTGTCAAGAAGCTACTCATTGATCATGTTCACATCCTCCTACCACAGTCGGAGCTCTCACCACCCGTGTCTCATAGAAAACAGTATGTGGATCTCATCAGACACAGGATTGCATTGCCTGTTAAGTTCATAGACCTAGCTCTTGACGGAAGAATCTTCTTAACAAAATTCAGTATACCCCAAATGAAGATCTTATTTCCTTAACCAGGACATCGTATCATCCTTGTGAGTGGGGATATCTGGTCAAATTTAAAATTTATAATTGAATGGCAGAGACCTCTAAAGTTGTCATGCTGAATTTGACTCTTGATTAATACCTTCATTAGATCATCCTAATGTTTTCTCAGACACAAATTCTAAATAAACAAGATTAAATTTAAAAGCCTGCATCCATATCCATGATATAAAAGAAAGCCAACACAGAGCTAATATTCAGTCATTAACGCCGCATGCCACTGAAACCTGTTTAGACCATCTCAGCTTTGGACTTTCTTATTGAGCAAAACTAAATAGTATTCAATTTAGTAAATGCTGGTTTCTTTTACCCCCTCATCTGCTCAACTATAGGTCATGACTCTGTACTCCTTGAAAAGCCCTAGAAAAACATAAGACTATAAGCATGATGGAGTAAGCTGCTTTGTATGTATATGTTTTCCCTGTGAAAGCAGGACCAGTCACCATCACCAGGCTTGACTGTCACAGCTGCAGTCACAAGGTGCCCACAAAGGGCAATTAATAAGTGCACACTGTGCTTCTACATCAGCAATAACCCCTATTCAGACAGACTAAACATCATATAACAGCCTAAGATCACATCAAGTTTTATACATACAAGCATTTTTCTTAGAAAAATGAAGTTAATTTGCCTCTTTCCTGTTCTCTAATGGGAAGAATGAATGCATTTCTTGTCTAATATTATATATATATATATATATATATATATATATATATATATATATTCTAACTCCAGCACTTGTAAGACATAAGGGATGTACATAAGTGATTACTGAATATTTAAAGACATCACTAGAACTTATTATACCTTACAACCTTATTTCTATTTATACCACATGTATCACTTGAGAACTTATTTTCTATGATATATCAATTCTTTGGGAAAAATTCATTTAAGAAGTCATATAAAACAGATAAATTTGTTTAATAATATTAAAATATAAAATTCCCCCTATGAAAAAAAACCATTAAAGTAAGTGTATTATTTGAAAACAGCACTTATTGAACTAACTAAAAGTTCTCTGAAAACTATTGTTACTCAGAAAAAGAAAGATTTCCAAGGCACTATTAACTTTTAACTTTTCACTGAAACTCTATCTTGTACCTTACTAATCCCCCCACCTGAGAATGAAGTAAAGGCCTATCCTTAATTTATTCCATGTTTTCAGAATTCAGATGTTAGAAGATGTGAACTGTTGGTTTTCTCTCTGTGCTCATCTTTAGGGAGAAGCTTTCCACTGTCTAAAAAGGTGGCTATGAATACTAAACAGCTCTAACTCAACAGCTCTAAAAGAAAAGGAGAGAATCATGCAGTAAACCAGGAAATGAAGCTTTTCTTTATGTAACTATTCTGCTTCATACCAAAATCCTTTGCACAAATTTGGATATAGAACAGAAATAAAACGTGTTTTTTTATTTTACTTATTCCTCAACCCAAAGGCAGTCTCATGAACTGATACAATGACTGAATACTTCATGTGGTTCCCGCTGGCCACTGCAGAGGCAAGTACTTTTGTTTACTCTGCCATCCTTTGTCCATTTGGCAGGTAGAGCACATTAGGCAGGTGGGAACTCATTCCCCAGCATGTGGAAATGCATATGTGGCAGGGGTAAATCATTCTATTTGCCTGACGAAAAGAATATTTCCAGAAGATTCCAAAATCTGTTTTTAAAAAAGTGAAGATTTACAAAATGAAGGCTTCAGCTGACACCCTACCCCAGCACAGATTGCTGTTCTTATCCTTCCAGTCCTTGCCAAAACCTCAAGGTGACCCTGTGACTCTCCATTCTGTTCATTACTCATTACTCATTACTGTCTGCTTGACAGTTCGGAATAGTTCAGATGTTTTCTCAGAAGCTTTCATTCACTAAAAGTAAAGAAATTTCAAATGATCATTAACTTTTGATCAAGGAAAGCCTTCATTCAAGAATCTACTAAAGAACAAGTTTGCTGGTTAATTCTATATGATACACATCAGTTATCATACACAATACTCAGATAAGCAGAGGACAGAGAAAAATGAAAAAGAATGACAATAACTATTTTGAAACAAAAATGTCACAAAGACACTGTGAACTTCAGATAATTAATTCTAGCCATATTTGATATAACATGTTTATAGAAGCACTAGGTTTTAAAATAAACATGGTCTATCTAAACAATGAAACACATGAAGAACCCAGACCTCAGTGTGGTCTCCACAATCACTGTTTCTCATTATCCACATGCCTGTGCTATCACTTGCCATCAGTGTGGACTGTGCCTATGAATTGCTCCAGTATAAAGAAGATTGCAAATTAACAGTCGTTTGGGCTTATGAGATACCTTAGTTAGTAATGTGCTGTAAGCACAAGGACCTGAGTCCAATATGCAGAATCCACGTATAAAAGCAGGTATTGTGGCATATATTTGCTAGCACAGTCTTGAGGAGGCAGAGACAGCTGATTCCGAGGCCTCACTGACCAGCCATTCTAGCCTATTTTGCAAGTTCCAGGCCAGTGAGAAGCACTGTCTCAGAAAGACATAGACAGTGTCTGATGATTGACACTCAATATTGTTCTCTGCATTCCATATGAATGTATACATATATACTCGGGTACCTTCATAGACATGAATGCAGAGAGAGAGAGACAGAGAGAGAGAGAGAGACAGAGAGAGAGAGAGAGACAGAGAGAGACAGAGAGAGAAACATCAATAATAATAAACTTTCACCAATATGATTATTATCTTGTCTATTTTAATCTAAATGATAGGTGGAGAGGTTATTTCTTTTGGTAATTACAAAGGGTAATTTCTTAGATATAACTTATACATTTTGATCCCAGATCAATTAAGAAATACTCAATCTCACACAAAATTACCCATCACATAAAATCTTATCTGAAAGAATCTAAGCAAAATTGTGAGAAACTGGAAAAAAATATCATTAATCACACCAGACTGACAGTCTTTGTGGCCTGCATGCTGATCACAAAACAAATGTTATAAACACTACAAAGCTATAGTTTTTACATCTTAGCTTTGTAAATTGGTACTTGTATTGCTACATGCATTTCTTGTAGTGGTTAAAGACAAAAGAAGAGAAGCTATTACAGTATAAATAAGTATCTGAGTGTACAAATGAATCCTCAGTAAAATATTTATTTGAAGTTAATTAAATTCCATTATTATATCCATCATTACAAATTATCTCCTCCTGCACTCTAATCATTGGGTTAATTGCTCATTATCTTGCAAAGACGGGAAAATGCGAGTGAAGACACAGTATTGTTACATTGAACTTTACTGTGGGTAATGATTTGTTTTTCTTCTAGAATAAACACGACACCAAATTAGTCAGTGCAGCATATCCCTGCACTTCTTATGTCTGGACCAGGTCCAATCAGGACCTAGAGGAATATGGGACACACAAATATTTCTGGAGTGAAGAAAAAAATTACCTCATTAATTGGAAGTATGTGAGCTCATATATGCCATTCTTCCTTAAGTAAACCTTTGAAAACATAAAGGAGGCAGGCACTGGATGCAAGACTTCACAGTTCCTCCATTTTAAATTCTAACACACTGTTTATTGCCTGGACAGCAAAAGAGGGGTTGGTTGAAAAACTCGATATATTTTCTGTTCACCTTATCTCATTAATGACCTTCAGTTTCCAATCTTCTCCATCCCAAACTAATGCCCAATGATGTAAGGTATTTTGAACTTTCAAACTCTCTGAGAAAATCCTAGTCCAAGATGGAGTAAATATGCCACTAAGGGATATGGTCTTGATATAAGCAGTAGACTAAGACATCATAATTTCCGACTTCATTGTACCAAACATGTCAGGTTAACATTTCTATGAAAACTTGTTGTTTGTTTGCTTTACTGACATGCCTGACTCCACACAGTATATTTTTGTTAAATGAATTTTTAAATAAAACATTGAGCTACCTTTATAACAAAAAAATGCCATTAAGAAGAGAACTTCTTGGACACACTCATTTCTGTATATACAAGACTTAACCCAATAGTTTGAGCATAATACTGGGGATTCTTTACAAGAAGAATTCAGCAGACTTTAGCAAATGTATGCCTCAACATTTTTAATCTAATATGTGGAGGAATGAGCCTTTTTCTATGTGCGGAGTAAATAATTCCCCAAATGTCCTCCCCAAATGTGATTACAGACCAAAAATGAGCGTCTGAAACAGTTTTCTACATTTTTCTATGCCAGATCAAAATCAGGCATTGAATCAATACTGAAACAGATAACAGATACAATAATAGTGATAGACAGCATACAGAAAAATTTTAAAGTCCGTAATTCTGCCCACATACAACCATTGTAGTATGATCATTATCTTAATACATGAGCTGTAGAATTTGTTGCCAAAACCTAACATAAGTAATTCAGATTGTTGGTATTTTAGAATTATTTTAATGTTTTCCCAGGTTTATTGAAGTATAATTGACAAAATTGTACATATTTATGATGCATATGATGTTTTAATGTACGTATGCATTGTAAAATAAGTACCATACATCAATATATTCTGACTGCATTAAGTAAATTCATTCCAATATAAGAAAGCAAATTTTAAGGGGAAAACATGTCTACTTAATGAGCTTATTTTTCTGTGTAAATTTTTGGACTATTTCTACTAATTAGGTTACTCCAAAAACGTTTTTACATTTAAATACTCTGCCATTAGATGATTTAAGTGCAGGAAAGCATTAATATATTTAAGTACCTGTAACTTATAAAATGCTTTTAACAATAAACACACAATAACCACTCATCCATTTCCATTCCAAAATAGAGAACTACATATTTATGAATAAAACGGATTTCTTTTGTATCCTAGTTAAAGCAATCCACTACCTTATAAAAGTGAATTGTACCTATACTAACTGAATTTAATATTTTAAATTATTTGTATTTCATTGCAATTATAGATACAATATTGAATGTTAATATTAAATTGCACATTATTTTACTGAATAATATCAACAATGAACTAAATTCAACAATAAATATGATTTAAACTGTTTTTTTTTCATACTGATATTTTCTTATGGATACTCTGTGTCCAAACACTCAAAAATAACAATTATACTGGGTGAGGTGGCACACAACTTTAATACCAGCAAAACAGGTAGATCTCTGTGAGTTTGCAGCCAGCCTGGTCTACACAGTGAGTTGGAAGAAACAGGAGACCCTGTCTCAAAAAACAAACAAAAATTATGCTAATCACTTACTGGGATTTATGCTAAGACAAAAATGTACATACAATTTAATTATAGAAGTATAGTCTCGAATGTGTGAACATGTAAATGTTAGAAGTAATTTTAATGTTCATATTTTATATTTTTAGTTTATCTTTTTGAATATGTTTATTGAGTTTTATACATTTCATACAACAGTTCTTAATCAAATTTAGACTCCCTCCTCTCCACCCCACCCAACCCCCACTGGGCCTCATGTAATTAATCATACATGTTAAGTCCCATCAAGTAAAGCATTTACATCCAGATGTCCTTTAGTGCAAATTCTTCTACTGGAGTCTGGTCAGGCTATCTAGAGACCCTAGATATCTTGGCCCTCTCCCAGTAGTAATCTGTCTCCAATAGTTCTCAGTCTAGGTATGGCCCGCCACAAATTTCTATTGCTCTACTCTGTGCCCTTGTCTAATTTGAGTTGGTGTGGGTCCTGTATTCAGTGCCAGCATTGCCACAATTTGACATGTGCATGCTTCCAGCACCCTGAAAAACTGTGCTTCCCTAATTTTATAAACCAGCCCTGGCTCTTACAATCTTTCTATCTCCTCTTCCACAATGATCCTGGAGCCATAGGTGGGTGAGGTTCAAGAGAGGAGTCCTATCCAGGAATACATACTCTTATTCTATAAAACCTGGCTAGTTGTGGTCTTCTGGATGTATAGTTCCTTTTTTAATGTTTAAGGTACATAAAGATGAGATAAAACATATTCAGCAGCATGAAAAACTTAAGTTCAATTATAGACTAATATATTCAGAAGGATTATAAGCATGAACTAAAATTCACAGTTTTAAATTGCTAGGCATTAAAAATTAACAAAACATCATATTTAAGGATGATCCTTAGCATATATGGAATTTTTCAATATAACTGAAATTTCCAACTAGTATGTTGGAATGCAACTAGTATGTTACATATAGGAAGATGATAGGAAATTATGTTCTTAGTTTCAAGCATTGAACGAAAGCACATCAAGGCAGAAATGGACCAAAGTGTGCAAGGCTTTGGGGCATCCTGAATCTCCACATGGTCACATATAAGTTCATTCAGAGAGTGGCCACAACCAGAATCTTCAATTTTTATTTTAAGATATTTTAAAGTTCTCGTTCAATATACTCCATGTGTGTTCTAGTTGGCTTCTTTATTGCTTTAATAAAATACTTGTGGCAAAAGGGTTTATTTGGCTTACATTACAGTCAGTTCTTCATCAGTGGAAGCCTGAATAGGAACGTAAGACAGAAACATGGTGTAGACCACAAAGGAACACTGATTACTGTCTTGCTTCCTTGGCCTGTACATTTCTTAACAGAGGACTACATGCCCAAGGATGGTACAACCGACAATGGGCTGGGTCTTCCCAAATCACTCAACAATCAAGAAAACGCCCCACAGATGTGCCCACAGGTCAGTCCAATAGAGGAAAATCTGCTACTGAGGCTCCCTTTTCCCAGGAATGTCAACTTGACAACTGAAGCAATTCAGCAAAATGAGAATAGGTCTTGGTGAAATCTCTCTGCCTATAACACATTAATGCCTATATTGTTCTATGAAGTGTTTTAAAATCTCTTACGATACAAAATTTGCACTGATTCTGATACTTCACAAGCCAATTTTTATATGTCTCAGTTATCAGAGTTTTGATAAACACAGAAATAACAGATTTAGTAATATCTTCAAGAACGCTAATGAATTAGACTCTGAAGCTTTTAAGACTTTAAACAGAATTTCTGCCAAAATAAGTACCATATGTGTGTATGTATATATGTACATATATATATGCACATATAATAGCTAAGAGATGTAAAATGGTACTTTTATAAAAAACAGAATCAGAGGTTACTAAAATTGTTCTAGATTAAACAGTGAA
The DNA here is from genome assembly GCA_035773235.1 of Eospalax fontanierii. Classification (NCBI taxonomy): domain Eukaryota; kingdom Metazoa; phylum Chordata; class Mammalia; order Rodentia; family Spalacidae; genus Eospalax; species Eospalax fontanierii. The sequence continues at coordinate 60,356,103 of CM069524.1, forward strand.
TTAAACATAAGTTGAACACTCTCCTTTTTGTTCAAAGAATGAATGCAAAATTTCAACATAAAACTTTCCATATTTGATGCAATCTTTACCAAAGTTCTAATGACATTCTTCACAGGGATATGAAATAGAATATTAAAGTTCCTATAGAAACAGAAACAAACACAAATAACAAAAGCGATTTTGAACTCAAAGAGTAATGCTAGAAGTTTTGCCATGTTTGACTTCAAATTATATGGCAAAGCCATAGGCACAAAAGCAGTATCTTACAGGCAGAAAACATGTGCTTAATGGCATGAATAAAGATACAGACAAATAGAGTATAATAGAAGAGTCAGAAATCACACACACACACACACACACACACACACACAGAGCCATATGTATTAAAATAAACATTGGAAATATAGTGCTTCCTTAATAGGTGTATTAGGAAAACTGGACCCCCTTGCCTACACAACTGAAACTATAGTCTATCCTACATAAAAAGAAAAAAAATAGAAATAAATAGATCAAAGACTTTAATATAGGATCTGAAACTCTGAAACTACTAGAGAAAGGATTGGGGAAAACTTAAAAACCTAGGCAATGACTTTCTGAAAAATACTCAATAAGCTCTGGAAATAAAAACAAGCATTGACGGGTTGGAGAGATGGCTCAGCAGTTAAGAGCACTTACTGCTCTCCCAGAGAACCGGGATTCAAATCCCAGCACCCACATGGTAGGTAACATCCATTCATAATTCCAGTTCCAGAGGATCCAACCCCCTCTGCCGATTTCCATGGACATTGCAGGACACATGCATGCAAGCAATACATCCATACAAAAAAATAAAATAATAAATAAAATATTTTGAAAAAGAAAGCATTGACAGTCAAAAGGTGGGTCACAGAAATGGAGAGAATTTTAATCTGACATGGATTTAGAATCCAGAATAGATTAAGAACTAAAAACTCTATACTGGGTCTTTAATCCCAGCACTCTGGAGGCAAAGGTAGGAAGATCTCTGTGAGATTTAGGTCACACTAGTATAAAATAGTGAGTTTCAGGGCATCTGTGATACCCTGTCTCAAAACGATAAAAAGGAAAAAAAAAACATATGGGCAATTAAACTGAAAACATACCTTTCAAATGAATGAGTACAAACGGCCAATAAATACATTTTAAAAGTTCATCATCCCTTGAGAGAATTGCAAATAAAAACTACATTTTGGGATTAGAAGATGGTTGTCACTAGAATGCTTGCCACATAAGCATAAGAATTTGACTCTAACCCCAGAATTCACCTGAAAATGCTATGCATGATGATACATGCTTGTAATGACAGCACTGAAGAGCAGAGAAGAGGAAACCTGGGGCTCACCAGACAACTAGTCTAGCCTATTTGGTGAGCTCCAGGCCAATGATAGGATCTGTCTCAAAGAACATAGATGGCATTCCGGAGGATGACACCAGAGGTTGTCCTCTGGCCTTCATATGGACGTGTGCACACATGCACGCCCACCTATAAATACACACACGTCGGCAGGCATGCATTAAAAAGAAACTACATTAGGAGTCCATGCCACCTGTGATCAGCATGGTTCTCACCAAGAACACAAAACAACAAATGTTGGTAAGGATGCAAGGAAAGAAACACTTCTCCACTGCTGTGGGAAGTCTCACCACTATGGAATTTGGTATGGAATTACATAGAAAATTAAAATAGCTTCTTCATGATACATATGCAACAGTTATCATGCCACTATTCCCAAGAGTCAAATTATGCAATCAGCCTAAGTGCTCATGAATTACTGAACAGATAAAATATGGTGTATATTCACAATGGAGCGTTGTCATCTACAAAGAAGAAACTTATATTGTTTTCAAGTAAATTGATGGAACTGGAAGTCGGCATGTTAAAGGAATTAAGCTAGGTCTCAGAAAGACAAGTATCCCTGCATTATTTATTTCATATGTAGAATCTAGGATAATAAAGGAGAGGAGATATGAACAGACAAAGGGATTACCAGGAATGAAGAAGGGCAGGGGGAAAAGAGTAAGGTGATGGGGACTAAAAAGTAACAGAGGGGCAAATGTGATCACCGTATGTTGTATGTATGGAACGTAATAACACAATGAAGTCCTATACTTTATACAATTAATGTATGTTAATAAACAAGAGTCTATTAAAATAATCCAGATAAGATCTCTATGAGCCAGATATGTATAGAGGTCAGAAAAGAAACTGGTGCCAAATCACCCACAGAATACATGGGGAGGTGGATATTATGAAAATACTATCAGGAATAAGCACCCTTTTGGACCTCAAAGCAAGAGAGATTAACTCGGGTATTCGAAATACAGTTTCTATCACAAATAAGTATGGTATAGTGTGATCTCCTTCTCCTACATAAGGAAAATAAGTAGCTCCCCATGGACAGGATATAAGTACAACTTTAGTGAATCTGGTTTAAAAATAGATATATTTTATAGATGAAATTGAAAAGAGTCCTCATAACTACATAATCAATGAGAAACATAATACAGCTGGAAATACTAATAGCAGCTGATGTTGTACACTTTCTGTTATAAGTTCAAAATTAGCTCACTGGTAGGACATATGCTATAGTTTGGATAACTGTCCCCAAAAGCACTGTGTGCTAAAGGCTTGATATCCAGTGTGTTGCTATAAAGAGGTTGTGGAAACTTTTTCTCACTGAAATTTTATGAATTTCATGCAACATATTTTAATCATACTTAGATTAGATTCTTTATCTATCCCCCACACAATTTCATGTTATTTATCATCTATCTATCTATCTATCATCTATCTATCTATCTATCATCTATCTATCTATCTATTATATATATGCATATATATAGCCTTTAGAATCAAATTTGTGTTCCTAAATGCTATTCAGTGTGGGTCAATCCACTGGGGCCTAGTTAACCTACCCAGAGCCACACCCTTAAATAAAACTGACTCTCGCCTTCCTGATAGCTATTAGTTGGCAGTAGCTACTCAGCTAGGATTGGGTTCTTTTTCCCATTCATATGCTAGAATTTTTTCTGGCTTGAACTTTCATAGGACTTGTGCAAACTGTCTTCATAGCTATGAGTTCATATGAATAACTGCATAGTGATCTGGAAAATTCTGTTTTCTTGTGGTTATCAGTCTCCTCTGGCTCTTAAAATCTTTCTACCACTATCACCCCATTCCGCAATGATCCCTCAGCCTTGGGAGGCAGATGTTTGATAAAGGTGTCCTATTCAAGGGGAATTACTCCCAAGTCTCTTGTTCTCTGCAAGTTGGCCAGTTGTGGGTTTCTGTGTTAATCACCATCTGCTTGCTGCAGAAACTTCACTGGCGAGAGTTGAGAAATACATTAATATAATAGCGTATACCACACTGGGCAGTAGTAAGGGGAGGTGCAGATGGGTGAGGGGCTCTAAATACGATAAAAATATATTGTATGAGATTCACGAGAACTGCAAAACTTCAATAAAAAATAAAGGGGAAATGGCAAAACGGAGTGGAAGGGTTAAATGGGGTGGGGGATGGGAGGTCAGGCAGATGCGGAGTATGGGGAGGGATAGCTACACTACAAGCCTTTACAAAAGTCATATGGAAACCAACCACTATAGAAGCATCTTAAATAGCTACACAATTTTGTTGCTGGAGAGATGACTCAGCAGTTAAGAGCAATGGCTAGTCCTGAAGAAAACCCAGGTTCAGTTCCTAGCACCAATATGGCAGCTAACAACTGTCTTTAACTCCAGTTCCAGGGGATCTGACACCTTCTTCTTGCCTCCACAGGCACTGGATGACATAGGTACACTTACATGCACGCAGGCAAAATGCTTATACACATAAAATAAAAATAAATCAAAAAATGTAAATATATATAATTTAAAAGGGATTAAAAGGAGTTACATTATGGGGAAATTGCCTTTACTAGACACACAGGCTAGCAAAGTAAAAGCCCACTATCAGGAATGGATTCCCTCTTTTGAAGCTTTGATCAGGGGTTCCACAAACACTCAAATAATACTGGCCATTGTCCCTGGTCCCTGTTTTTGGTTACTCAGCAGAACTTGATGGTAAGATCTATTGCTGAAGATACTACATACAAAAGTTACACAACAATGAAAAATCAAGCTGATACTGACTTCAAAGTTTCATCTCTACTGGCTAACTTTCATATGGCTGGAAGGTGTCATGGATGTGATAAGAAGAGAAAAGTAATCTGTGCCCTTGTGAAATCTGGGAGCTAAAAAAATTGACCTGGTAAGTTACACTTAATGGTGCAATCATAGCATTAATGTTATAGGAGTAACCAACCACCTTCTACTTGATTTTAAGGTCCACTTTACAAGATGGAGCCCATATATGGCAAGCTATTAGGCCTAAGAATCTGTGGCCAAACAGGTCACAAGGCATAGCAGACAGCCTACTACTATTATTCTGCTAAGCGGATATAGTATTAAACTGACTCTTTATGTCTTATTGTTATACCCATAGATTAATTCATCTCTCAACTCTCATCAGAAAATCTTCCCCATGAAACAGACAGTGATTAACACAGAGATCTACAACTGGTTAATGTGCAGAGAATAAGAGGTTGTAGTAACTTTAAAATGTGGTATCTAGTGCAAGTTTTTTAGCTTATTGATAGCATGGCCTTGAAATTGGGATGGTCAACACTGAATGTCACCTTGACAGGATCTGAAATCATCAATACAACAAATCTATGGGCATGTCTGTGAGGGAGTTTCTGATTTGGTTAATTAATGTAAGTCATACTATTCTATGGTCTGAGGCTCCAGGCTTAATAAAAAGAAGAAAGCCAGCTGTGGCTATAAGACAAAATGCCTCAGCTCCTACCACCATGATACTGTACTCTCAGACTGTGACCCCAAATAAACCCTGTTATAAGTAGCTTGTGTTAGGCATTTTGTATAGCAACGGTAAAAGTAACTAATACAGAAATGGGTTCCAAGAAGTAGTGTTATTGCATGATAAATTTGAGAATGTGCATGAGTCTTGGGCATTTGGAATTGGTTTGTGGGAAAAATGTTGAAGAGTTTAAGAACTCTAGACTAGAAAATCCCTAGACAACTTGAAAAAGAGTTTAATGAGCCATACTTGTGTATGTTTGGTATTCCAGAAAGCTGTGAATGTAGACAGTAGAGGCTTGTCTCATGAGTTTGCAGAGTGGGAAAAGGGCTCTATTGGGAATGGCACAAGAGAAATGTTTCTCTTGTATTCCAGTAGTTTCAGGACTGGCTGGTTTCTGCCCATGTTCTGAAAATATGGGTGTCACAGTTATTGCCTATTGCCCTTAGCCAGGTCCGCAGGGGAGAGAACAAGAAGTGCTTCAAAATTATATACAGTTGAGTCCTTTGGCAAAATGAAGGCAGTGTAAAACTACAGACAAGGCTGGTGCAGGGAAAACACTTGCAATTATCGTAGAGATTAGTGTATTAAAGAGAAATTTATTGCACTGTACTAGGGCAATAAGAAAGGTGGATTAAAGGCAAAACTTCAACCAACTGAACTCTCAAATTTGCAAAAATCAAAATTCAATTGAAACAAAAGAGACTAAACTGTGAATACCACTAAAGGAGTTCTCTGCTTGAAAACAACAGGAAAATTTGCGACACTAAGCAGAAACTAACTGCTAGGAGTCTGGAGAACTTGGAGGCACTAGACCTTAAAAGACAGACAATGAAAACTGAGAGAGCTGCACAGTCAAAGAATTCCAGACACTTGCCTAGAACCTCCCCAAATATGTGCCAGAATATGATCAGATCCCAGGCGCAAGGTCAGTACCAAGGGCAGGAAAAACTCATCCAAAGAACTTTCAAGGAAATCCAGAACTCACAGCAGAGATGGTGTCCGTTCCTACTAGCAACACTGGGGGATCTAATGATCCATGAAGAACTGAATAGAATGTTTAGAAAGACTCTGTTTCAATATACAGAATGAATATTGAAACTAAATAAATCTCTGATTCATCCTACAAATCTAAAAAGAAAAACCTCAAAATGTTAAATTTGCCTGTATTTAAAAATAAATCTCAAGAATATGTATAGGAATATTTTTAAAACATTTAAGAAGAAAAAGTTTTAAATGTCTGTATTTTATTAAACAGTAAAAATTAACCAGGCATGCAAAGAAGGAGGAAAACGATAAATAAAAATTAATACAACTAGCATAATTAGCATGGAAGATATTAAAACTGATAATAGATATAAACCCAATTGTATAATCATATAACATGTAAATGATCTAAACATACTAACTGATTGGTACAGTAGCACAGTGAATAAAACATAAGAATTAACTACATGTTGTCTACAACAAATACACGCTATCTTACAACAGAAAATTAAAAGAATAGGGATAAAAGACTCAAGTCATAGGACTACATGGAAATCAATAATGTTTAGGCACTCAGTAACAGAACTCAAACTACTGACATAGAAAGGCGGGAATTGCAAAGAAAAAGAAAGATCTACAATTAACATCTAAGACTTCAATACTCTGCTTTTCACTGACAGAACAGAGGAAAAGTAATCAGACCCAAACATCACCCTTGGATCTGGTAGAATGGAGATCATTAACACAGTTGTAGAACTGTTATTACAGCAGCCTGGCTAGCTTTGAAAAAAGAATGGAAACTGACCAAGTGTTAATAGCAACACTGTCTCCCTGGGCTTATTCAAGATTCTTGCTGTAAAATGGAACAAAGAATTAGCCATATCAAAGGCCATGCATCAGGCCTTTTTCTTTGTTTGAAATGTAAACTAAACTAGAGTAAATGCATATGTCTTCCAGGAAGTTTTGGTAGTGATTTGGAAATCATGAACACAAAGAAGAAAATCAGAATAATTACAAGAGGTAACTTTGCCAAAGAAGAAGAAAAAAAGCCAAGAAAATATGACATAACTTTATATTTGAAACTTAGAAACACATGCCTAAACAATTCACATTTTAAAGGATAAGTCATAATAAAAATTAGAGAGTACTTCAAATTGAGCAAAAATGACAGTAGTTCTGGAGACAGAGGTTTGGTATGAAGCAACTGAGATAGTCCTACAGGATACACTAAAACCATACATGTAAAATTAAAATGGCTACTTGGGAAATAGAACAAAACATAGGAAAGTACTCTGCAGATTCATTATAGTACTGAACTACTTAAGAAACTTAAGACAAAAAGTCTTCTAAAACTAAATTACTAAATGGGCTTGACAAGCGTATCAACAAAATAACAGATCAACGTTCAATAGTCAAATCTGCAAAGCCAAGGAGAGATAGGATTCAAGTACGTTTCTACGTACAGTGACAATTCTGAAACAAACAACAAAAGCCTTGTAGAGAAATCACCAACCAGACATTCAGTATCTCAAAAATGCACACATGAAACCATCAAAAACTTTTGAAAGTTCCTTTTTCAGGCCAAACACTATTGACATGGGTCCAAGCATTGAGGTCATAGGAGCTAATCATATTCCTCCAAAACATTTTTTTCTGTAATAAGATGGCATAACATTACTTTTTAATCCTCTGCTACTAGACAGAAACTTTAGCATGGATTAACTTCAAGAGAAAATTAATTCCTTGGAAAATGTTAGGAACAAAACTGATACTATCAGATATACTAGTTGTCGGTTATTGCAAAACACAGAATATTTAGATGTGTAATAAACAGAATGTGAGATTCTCATATCAGAATTTGTTCAAAATAAAGGCAATCTTGCCATTTATCCTATCAGGTAACATTCTTTGATTCTTAAATTCTTGATGAGAACCTATTTCTATATTGCTCATGGCTGTAAAATAAAAGCCCTTTGCTATTGATCAGATCATATATCACTAAAATAGATTTATGTGATAATATATTAAGAACAGGATATTTACTAAATTCAAGCATTCATTTATTCATTGATTGAAAAATATAGCATATATCTTAGGCTCATGATTTTTGTTGAGATCATAAAATAGAGTACACCATTGATCTCAGTGTAGCCTATACACTAGGTCCCAGCAAGTCAAACATTTGTAGGTCAATGTGGTGAAGGCTGTTGTGCACATAGGATTCTAGTAGACTGTTATAGCTGTAAGAAATTAAAGTAAATTTGAACAAGTCAATTTAAACCAGGCAAATAATGTGGGAAGCATAATTATATATTTAAATAGGAAGTAAATAAAGGCCTAAACACATTATATTACAAGTAATCCATCCCACCCAAGTCCAATTACTATTTTTAAATAAACAAATATTCCAAATCACTGCAGCGTTTGTTCATTCCAACTCAATATCATGAAGTACTTTGTGAAATCAGAAAGGTCCCTCAAGGACTGAGAGGCATTGAGAATAAAACTCCAGCTTGATGGTCTAGACTCAGAATAAAAGATACATTTCTTCTACGGAGATGAGAGGGAAGATTGGAAAGCTTCCATCCATGAAAACATGGGCATTTGCTAAACAACACAAAGAAGTCTGTAAGTACCGGACACTCTTCTAAGAATGTTACACATATCAACTCTGTAGGAAAGCTTTCATTTTTATCTCCCTCCTAACTGAGAAAACAACTGTGCAGACAGACATTTGGTAAGCAGCACAGACAATTTAACCAAGAAGAGATGGAACTGATTTTGATCCCAAGAAGACTGTCTCTAGAATTTATGCTTAAATCTACAAGACACTTCATTTATAAAGGAGGTTGAATCATAGAAATTAAGTATCTGTAATTTGAAATCATTTTGAAAATAATAAAGATTGTGTGTCAATGATAAACACATGGTCACCAAAAGGAAAGCAAGAGAAAAATGAGTGAAAATAGATTTAAAAGGAGAAAATGAAGCAGTTTGTAAGATGAAGCAGACATAGTCAGCAGTACTGATTCTATGTTTGGGAAACAAAAATATGTAATTAATTTTTATTTAATATGTGTTAGTACCAGTTCTTTTATTTCTAAATGATTTTGTGTTACTCAAATTTATGACAGAAAAAAGCACATTAAAAAATATTCACATGAATCTATTTGTAGTCTGAGACACAAAGGAGACAAAGAAAAAAATGAAATACAAAGAACAACCTTGAGAGGAAAACAAACACCATAAGAGAGGCCACTGTGATGCAGAATTTTATTTCTCGTTGGATCATATTATAAAATGATTTTGCTGCAAACATATCACAATCTTAAATGAAGTTTCAATGAAAAAGAATCTGAAGAAAGGTTCATAACAGAAATGGTTAACGCTCAACACAGTAGCTTGAATCAGTCACCCAAGTAAAAAAGACAGAATTGAGTCTCACAGCAGAGCTCCATTGTTCTGCATATAGGGTAGTTAGCATGGAGCACAATGCACAGACATAGATCTGGCTTTTAATGATTTTAAAATGCATCATCATTGTATGGATGAATACGGAAGGTTGTGAGTATACTTAATATTCTGACGACATATCTTATTTCAATTTCTTTAAAATGGAATCAAGATATTTTCAATAAAATAAATTAATAGCTACATTTACTATGACCTTTCTTATAGTCATAGTGAAATTATTATTGTAATTATTCTAAATAAATGTATGTCTTCATACAAATAGCATACATATGCTGACAAATCACATTTTTGTTCTTAACTTTTAATGTTCTAGATAAGATGATTTTTACAGTGATATTACCAAGTGATTATTTTATTAGAGAAGACTACAACTGAATTTACTAATATATTAGCAAGAACAGAATCATTTTTTGTATATATTTACAAATTGGAAACCAAAGAAGCATGTTAAATTCCTATAGCTTTGACATAAACAGATATCCTTTACTCTTACAGGCATGAACATTCATCTACCAAAAGAATAGGGGAAGCGTGTGGCCTGTGTGCCCATTTATTTGAGTTTTTAAAATCTTTAGACTAATAAGAAGCATGTGGGACACTGAAGGACATTTGCGGCACATGTTAAACTCTACAGGCCTTAATACATATATTTATGTGTGTGTATATAAATGTACATATATATAATACAGGACATTAAATCGATTGGAGAGTAGTAAGGGGAGGTGCAGATAGATGAGGGTAACCTAAATATTAAAATATACTACATGAAAATCATAAAAATTCAATAAAAAGAAAGAGTAGTCTGAAGACATCATTAGTCATTAAATATTTTGTGATATGTTTTGATCATTGAAAAAAGAGCTAAACCAAATTTTCTTTTCAAATACATTGAAAATGTGAATATTGTATGTATGTTTATTTCATATGGAACTTTGATAATTCAAGTTATCAAATCATGACTTTTCTCCTTGATTTCTAAATACGTCACATGAATAAAGTGCAGCAGGAAACATGAAAAGTCAAATATATAGTTATTAAATCAAAAACGTACAATAATAAAAGTAATAACCTGTATTAATAAGAAATCATACTTATATCAAGTTTTAATGTAAGTTTTGGTTGTTGGTTCATTTATTTATTTAGTTTGTTTTTTTGAGCCAGGATCTCCCTGTAAGCCCCAGCTGGCCAGGAACTTGCTATAGAGACCAGCCTGGCCTTGATCTCACAAAGATTCACCTGCCTCTGCCTGCTGAGTGCTGGGCTTAAAGGCATGTACCACCAGGTCCAGCCCAAAGTAAGATTTTTTAAATTTTATATAATATATTAAAAATCATCACACTCCAAAGCAGCATATTATAAAACTGAAGAACACTTAATATGATCTCTCTCAGATCAAACTCAGTTACAAAACTTAAGAAAAATACGCTTTCTCATATGGATAGAATAGTTTAATGTCTTTATCAGTCTAATCATAAAATACTTAAATTCATTTTCAAATTGAGTAATACCAATGGCCCTGACTGTGCTGGATAGCTTTAGTTGTCAAGTTGACACACGTGAGAAGAAAGTACCCCAGCTGGGGAATTTCCTCTATGAAACTGGCCCGCAGCCATGTCTGCGAGGCATTTTCTTGGTTGTTGAGTGAGGTGGGGCAGGCCATCCCACATCAGGTGTGGCACCACCCCTGGGAAGGTAGTCCTGTGTTGTTTTAGAAAGCAGGCTGAGCACAGGTCAGTGAAACAAGAAAGTAAGAAGTTACTTCAGTTTCCTGCCCTGACTTCCCTGTGACTTGGGAAATGTAAGATAAAATAAAACCTTTCCTCCCCCAGGTTGGTTTTGGTTAGTGTTTTTATCACAGCAATAGAAAATAACTAGGTCATCAATTTAGAATGGTTCATTTTATAATGTTTTGATTTTATAATGTCATAACAGAAATATGAACCTGGTAGAAACTGAACTTTGATCTTGATCTTTTACTGAAACAATGACATGAAGTTTCACTGTCTCAGGACCCTGGGCAGTGTTTATGAGATACAGCTTCCAGTCAGCTGCACAATCAGGAAATTAAGCATTTTGGACTTTACAGTGTGCTATTATGCTAATCTGTGATATTTGGTAATTTGAGCATATTAAATACATTTTCATTTCCAATATTTTCAATTGCACTAGGTATATCAGGATATAACTTCATCTCAAGTCTAGAAGCATCTGTATTTAATACTGTATGATATTCATATATACTAGACCCTCATAGTGCCTCTCAAGAACATGAATAAATCCAAGAAAAAGAGGCCAATATAAAGACGGAAAACGAGTCACAAAGAATCCATATAATTCTCTCGGACATCTAGTCAACACTGGGGTTTGTAACTCCAGAGGCTTGTTCTTAAACAGTTCCCTCTTCAGAACAATCTAAATCTACACATAGTCAGGCAGTATATGCCCTGAAAAGTTGAAAGATAATTCTAAATGTCACATCATGCAAATATATACATAAAAATATTTACTGTTGGCTATCTGTAGAGATTCCTCACATATAATTCCTATTACCCAGTCTTTGAAAATGCAATGCACCTGTAGCTGAAATGATGCTTTTCCCAGTCTCAAGAAAGAGTACACCAAAGCTGTTAGTATCCATTGGTCAATTTAGCCATCCAAATGCACTCACTGTGTAAGGCAGCATGGAAGATCTGTAGTGGTTTGTGTGTGAAACCAGCACTGAAGCTCATCTGAGGCACTTCTTTATTGCTTCCTACTGTGAGGTTCCACATTATGAGTACTCAACCAGAAATCTCATTACTTTAATAGCAGCAGAGCAAGGATAATACACAATAGAGAAGAGCTTTCATAAACAGTGATGTCTCTGAAATATTACACTTTGCTCATACAAGTTTAAATCCTTAACCAAGCAGCCCAGTTTGATGAGGAGGACTTGGGCACATTTTGTGCTCTTTGATACAAGAAAACGTAGTTCTTACCCTCATGAATTTGTAATCTCATTACAAGAAAGCATTCATCCATAGCTAAAAAGTCAAGCATAATAAAATGATTATAACTCAAAAAGCAAATGTAATTAAGAAGAAGTTTGTTGAATGACTATCTAAACACAGAAAAGGGCCTGATTTGATAACTGAATGAAGACGACAGTTTCTTAGCCAAAGAACATCATATATTACTTTCTTAAAAGTATTTTATATAATGATGTCAATACCAACCTATCCAATTTGTATCACAAATGTGTCCTGGAAATCTTTAAACACTATCTACATTAATTTTCATTATTCTTCATAAAGTTGTGTATCCAGAAAACATTTCTATTCAAAATACAAAACTAATTAAAGGTAAAAGAACTGAGGTCTGTGCACCAGCACATTCAGATATAGAAATCATACCTATTTGCCATACATATGTACATTTGCACATATGTTTTTAAAATTTAAATGAATGTACTGAAAATATTACATAAATAAATAAATGGAAAAACAAACAAGGCTAAACACAATCAGGCTCTACTACAAACTAGATAATTGCTGTTCCATCACATCTTAGAATCATGTGATCATAGCCTAAGTTTTAAAAGGGACAGTTCATCCAAGGCAATCTATGCTGAACTGGATCACTATTAATAAGTCCTATGTGTTTTCTTTTGCATGTGGACAAAAATAGCCTGAAATGAGAAGTGCTGCAGGACTGGAAAAGGAACCAAGACAAAGTTGGGAGAGTGTGGAAGTGTGGATAGACATGATCAATGCATAATATAATTATGTATGGAGATGTCACAGTGACCCCTCTTTTTGAGAAACAGTGTGGCAAATATAAATAAAAAGATTAATTTTCTAAGGAAGGAAATAATAGCTTCTTCTTTTCATTTTTAAATTTTACTTCGTGTTTTCTTTTGTTTGTATGATATAACAAAATTATGGTTAGGGACGGAGAGATGGCTCAGTGATTATAAGCACTGACTGCTTTTGTTCAGGAACCAGGATGAGTTCCCAACACACACATGGAAGCTAACAACCAGTACCAGAGGATTCAACATTCTCTTTGGCCTCCAAAAGCATTGCATTACACAGGTCCACTTACATACATGCAGGTAAAACACTTAAGCATAAAAACAAAAATAAGTGTGCCTGGCATAGCAGCACACACCTTTAATCGCAGCACTCAGGGGGCAGAGGTAGGTGGATCTCTCTGATTTCAACGTCAGACTGGTCTACACAGTGAGTTCTAGGACAGCTGGGGCCACAGAAAGAGACTTTCTGAAAACAGACCTAACTAAATAAATAACTAAATAAATAAACAAATAAAAATAAGCAAATAACTTTCCAGGAGTGGTGGTACATCACTTTAATTTCAGCACTCTGGTGACAGAGGCAGGTTTATCTCTGTGAGATGGAGGCCAGCCTGGTCTACACAGGGAGTTCCAGGCCAGCTGGGGTTTCACAGAGACCTTGTCTAAATAAAATAAAATAAAATAAAATAAAATAAAATAAAATAAAGGAAAAGAAATTGATGGTTTAAAAATAATCAGACCTCAACCTATGATCTGTGTAGTCTCTTTAACATATAAACAGTACATATCTCAACACAGAAGTCATAGGTAAGTTCTGCCTTCTTCAAGAATCTCTCAGCTATCTTTCCTATTCCTGTTTCTTTCAATTTACTCATTAATGTTTCAATCTCAGTTGTAATTTCAAGCATAAAAAAATGGACAAACTTTTGGTTGAAATTATTTTGAGCTTAAAGGTCTTCTTTTTCTGAGTACTATTTCACCTATCCCACAGGAGACTTTTTGACCTTGGTATTTAATAGTTTTACGATTTTTATAAATAACATCCCTCTTCGGAAATCCGTTTTTATTGGTATATTTGAGTTTCAGTTATATTGCTGTTGAACTTTATTATTTATATACTGAACTGATATTTTAATATTGAACTTCTATCTAAGACTGACAAATCCATGGATTAATATGAATAATTCAAATCCATATTATTTTATGAAGTAGTTTATTTTATGCTAGCTATGCACATAATTTATTTTACGTGCCTATTTGTTCTAATGCACCTATGATAATCTGAGTAGAACTGATGATATTGAGCATCATTAATTCCTTTCTAATCTGAGAGACAATGCTCGCTATAGTGTTCCCCTTGGCCTCTTTTCAGGAATCTTTGTCAGCTGATCTTCTACTATTAGATGCTACATGTTTTGATCATAATGGTTTGTAAATGTTATCTCGGCAGTGTTTGCTCATATTGAAAATATCTATAAGCACCAACCTCTTAAAGTGGGAAATTACATTAAATGAGTCTCTCCTACTAAAATAAACTTATATGCCCAAAAACCTCATTCTTGTGTTTTTCTCTTTCTAAAAATTTGTTTGTTTGTTTGTTTGTTTTAAGTGAGTGTCTAAATCCATTATCTGGGAACTCTGAGTTTCTGTCTTTTGTTTCTTTGGATTTCTATCATGGTTAAACTTTTCATACATATTTGGTTATTTAAATGGTAGATGTTATAAATCAATTTTAAAGAGAAATCCCTGATGACTAATTTTCCCAGAAAATATTTTCTTTTGATTTTTGGAGTATTTGGGGAATATTAGAAAGTCCATAACTGAACATAACATGTCAATAACTGAAATTATCGAATGCTTCACTTCTGTCCCAAAGGGAGATCATGTGTTTCTTCTATAAGCATACTCTTAAAGAACAAGAGCTTCAGAGTCTGACCTCTTGTCTTCACAAGTCTGAACTTCTCAATTTCATCTTCCCAGTCAAGTTAAAATTTCTCCTTGGTGTTCAGTCCCTTGGTTACTTATTTTGAAGTCTGGAAACACAAGCTGAAGGACTCCCTAAGGCAAGATCGTCAACCTGAGTTTCATTTTCCCTTGGAATTTAGTCTGATCATTGTTTACTAATATGCCAGTTTTCTGATTCCTTCAGGCAAATGCTGTGCACATTTGGGATTTCCTAATTAATCTCAGTATGAGACCCATCTAACTTACTTTACCCCTTATGTTTGTTGGTGACCAGACTTTTGGCTAGATCTCAAATGAGAAAACAGATGACAAAAATATTCCCACATCTTAGGTAAGGCTGCCAAAACTTCCATTTAAGAAAAAGGAACTGCTGTTAACAAGGGGGTTCTACACCTCATCAAACAGTACTGGCTATTGCCATTTCTCATGACTACCCACCAGAGCTTGCTGGTAAAACCTTATTGCTGAAGACGCTATAGATCTGAGTCACAGACCTAACAAGGAGAAATCAAGTTGGCACTGACCTAAAACATTCACCTTTACTGGCCAGCTTTCATAGTATTTGAAGATGTTATTCATGGTATTAGAAGAGAAAAATACTCAACAATCTTACTCTAAGAGTTATAAAAACAACTGTTATGACAAAATATGCTTGCTGGTACAATGGCAGCACAAAGGTCATGGGAGTAAGCAAACACTTTAAGGTCCACTTCACAAGATGAAACTCATATTTGGCACTGTTATTAGGACCAAGAATCTATAGTAGACAGGTCACAGGCCTTAGAGGAAAACCTACTACTGTTATTCTGCTAAATGATCATAGTAATTATTAAACCAACTCCTAATAACTTACCATACCCATAGATTAGTGCTCTCTCACATCTCATCATAAAAGCCTCGTTTTGTAGCACATGGCAAATAACACAGACACCCACAATTGGTCAATGTGTACAAAATCAGAGAATACAGAGTGATGAGCTTAAATGGGACACCTATATCACACATTCTCCCATTGGCTCAGGGAATATCATGAAAGAGGAGGCAGAAAGACTGTAAGAGCCACGGGCTGTGAATAAATATACGGAAACTGCGTTGTCTCTACATAACAGGGAAGTTGTACATCTGATGCCACAGTGACTGTGACAGCATGCATAAAACCAAGCAAAACCCCGGCATGGAGGGGAGAAATAGCCACCGATCCCCAACCTTAGCTGAGAAACAAGTGGCAACCGATTGCTGAGTGAGGGAAAGTCAGTTTTCTTTAATGGTGTGATGTGAGGTAGGGGCTCCATGGGATGGACTCATGCCCAAGAGCATTCTAGGAACACAAATTAGATTCAATAGGCCTTTGAAAAATAGAAAAGAGATGAAGTGGGGAGGGGAGGCAGATGGAGGAGCAGGGCTGAATAAGATCAAAATATATTACAGGAAATTCTCAAAGAATTGACAAAAATATTATAAAAAATAAAGAAAAGGCTGTACTTATGTAGTACAGTGATAAAGAATTTTTAACCTATTTGGTTATAGATCCTATTTTTTAAAGTTTTAAGAAGCACTTTAAGAACTTAAATTAATTATGATAATAATAAATTGAAACACTAATGTTAAGAAATACTAAAGCTCTTACTTGGTGTAAAATTAGGCTTGAGGGGCTGGAGAGATGGTTCAGTGGTTAAGAGGACCGGCTGCTCTTGCAGAGGACCTGGGTTAGATTCCCAGCACCTATATGGTGGCTAACAGCAGACTGTAACTTCAGTTACAGGGAATTCAACTCCCCCCCTTTTCTGACCTCTCAGGCGTTACACAATATGGGTGCACTTATATACATGCAGACAATACACCTGAATACATAAAATAACAATAAAAAGTAGGGCCCAAGAACTAAGGATGAAAAAGCATTCTGAACACTAATTCTGCTACTCTCAGAGACAACATAAAATCACAGACTGATTCATGATACAAACTAAATTCCAAGAGATTAAAGAGGGAGTACACAAGAATGAACAAGTAAAACATGCAGAACCAATCGATACAGTCCTCCTGTGTGTCCTCCCTTGTGTCTGGGTGATAGAAGAGAGAGCTGAGAACAGTGTATCAGACACAATTCTGAGCCCTAATACAACCTAGAAGAACAAGAACTCACGTGGGAGGAGGTAGCATTATCATTCACACAGCCTTCTCACAAATGTGTGCATGAGTAAAGACATGTTCCAAAAGAATGATTGTGAAATGGGAGCTTCACACAAGTAGAAAGATGAGAAACTTGAGTGGTAGTTAGAAAAGGTAAATGTTTAGCTGAGAGTACATGACAGTCTCAGAAAATATCCAACGCTGGTATTTAAGGCAGTGACCTCTGAGCAAGCAAGAGGTGACAGTATGTGACAATCACCCAAGTCTGTACCAAGAGATTAACTACAAAAGAGAATACAACACCATGTGCTTTGTATTGAAGAATAAACCTTGAACATCAAATTGATTAACTGATGATGTATAAAATATATTTAAAGTAGACATCAAGCATTATTATTGAATGAAAAGTATAGACTCAAAATAACATCTTTCTAGAAACAAATCAAATTAAAACAAAAAAGGGGCAGTGAAAAAAATGAACGTTCTAAAATAGAGACTATCAGTTTGGTGGAACACAGTAAAATGGGACGCAAACTGTTTTTCAGGAAGTTATTCAGAAATCAATAACTTTCTACATCAGGGAGGTTTGACAAAGGAAATTGGGACTGGAAAAGAGAAAAAATAAAAAAGGAAAACTGGTGTTGCACACCTAGTGCTGCGTAAGGAACATCCCCAGGGGTTGGAGAGATGACTCAGCAGTTAAAAGCACCAGGCTTTTACAGAGTACCCAGCTCAGTTCCCAGCTCCATATGGGGACTAACAAGTGGTCCTAAACTCCAGCTCCAGGGGACCTGAGGCCTTCTTCTGGCCTACATGGGCATTGCATACATATGGTAATTTCTATACATGCAGGCAAAATAAACAATACACATAAAATTTTAAAAGTAAAAAAATAAAGAAAAACCTACTAAAAGCGATCTGTTAAAGACAAGAAATGTTTGTGTTCTCCCTGCTTTCTTTGCAGGTCAGCAGCATGAATGCAGATTAGCCATGTCATCTGGCTCAGGGTCTCTTGAGTTTGCAGTTAAGACTGTGGCCAGGGCTATCATTAAGCGGCTTGGCAACAGTGAAAGAATCTTATTCTTAAAAGGCTCACAGAAGGGTTAGCAGCCCTATTACTGCTACAGACAGCACAAATCACTTTTAAAGAGCTACTTGCACACCCTCACCACAGAGCCATTGGCTTACCCCAGGTAAATGATTCAAGGTGAGAGAGGAAGGCAAACACCACAGTGTCTTTCCACAGAAATTTACTGCTAGCATTGTGGTCTTATCTGTTTATTAAAGCAAGTTCTTAAGTCCAGATCACACTCAAGGTCTTGGAAATGAAAAGAGTTCATTTTTAAAAGAATGTCAAAGAATTTGTAGATATATATTTAAACCACCAAAAATTCCACCAGTATACTGGTATATATGGATCACAGGTGTCAGGAATTAATGCAAAAGTGAGAAAACTAGATGGGTTTTCACACCATAAGTCATTTTTTCAGGAAGCCCACAGACATGTATTTAGAAGAGGAAGTTTATAGCATAGACAGTGCCATATTTTTTTTTCTGAACAATTTTCATCATAACAGAGCTTGTCACAGTGAGGAAGACCTGTAATCTAGAAGTTTCTGACACAGTCCATAATGAGAAAGGAATACAGTTCACAATAAATAAGAGTCCAGTTGCACAGAAGTCACAAGTGACAGGCATGGAAGTTAGTGCTGAAAAACAAGCAAGCAGTTTATGAAAGACAAAGTCCTTAAAAAGTGTTAGTGTATTAGTTAATGAATGGACTCCTTTCCAAATTGGTCAGTGCATTGCTGATTCAGGAAGTAGTCTGGGGAGGGAGGGCAGAGACCATTTTAGGATTCCAACCATTAGCTCTCTCTACAGAAATATTATGAACACTTTAGCTAGCTCACCTCCATTCTACTTGCATTATTTTACCAAATTAATTGAGAAAATGAGTCATAGTTCCAAAGTTAATTGAGTAAAATCACTACTTGACAGCTAACTGGCTAAAAGAAATCTGCTGCCATCCAGGACTCACAGTAGGAGAATCCATATGGTACCTAGAAGACAAAGAAAAGCAGGAATCTGATCACATTACTTTAGATCAAACACAGGCCTGAGCAGTAAAATCCCCTTCTGAAAACTGAATAATGAATGGAGGGAGTTGAATATAGAATCTATTTTAAAAAGAGAAATGTATAAACATTTCTTTTCAAATGCAAAAACAACAGAAATGTAGATGGACCAGGGGCTGCAAGTTGTAAGCATTCAACTGAATCTGAACCCTGCATAGTATGCCTGAAGAACTATATCTAAATGCAATGCATCTGGAACTTTCTTTTAGTTGTGGCGTACAGTTGAGTGTGGTCATGTAGGGACACCTACAGGAACTTTACTGTGCCTATTTACCTTTGTGACAGTTTCTAGCAGGAGCCAAGCTCCACTGCTGTGGTGCTCAGCAGGCTCTAGTAACACATAACACCAAACAGGTGCAAAGCCATCTTAATGCTGCTAATCACTGTGTCAAACACACTCAGCTTCCTCTCACCTGGAATGTACCTTTGCAACTGAAAAGTCTCCTCCAAAATCCCAATTTTAGTGTTTTTCTTGCTGTAATGCCTACTGACACATTGTGCCTTTGTTTTCAACTTGTTTAAGTAGTTTTGTTTCTTTAGTTTTATTTTACTTTTACTACCTATGACTTCATATAGTGCCTATATTTTTAAGTTAATAATATTTATTAACAGACAAGTAAAAACGGAATATACTTGTGGTAGATAACAGTATATCTTGAAATATTTATGTCCTATAGAATGGCTACACTGAGCTAAACAATGCGCACTTTACATCATGAAATCAGAACACTTGGCCTACTCACGTTTCAATTTTAAAGAAAACCATACAGAATTCTTAATTAAGAGTCTCCATGGTATTCACTACCTTTGAATGTCGCCCTCCTAACTGAAAGTTTGTATCCTTTGTTCAACATGGTTTCAAAGCCCCTACCCCAGCTCTTGGTACCCATAACCCTACATTATTATTTTTGATTGGCAAAATTCAGGACACTTCTACCTCCCACATCATTTTTTATACTGGAGGAATCTGGCCTTAAATAATTGGCTTACTGATATGTAAAATGATCGTGTTTAATACTTTCCACTACTTCTGTTTCCTTTATTCTTATGGAAAGATTTTGGCCCTAAAAGTAATGTGGCAGCTAGAAGGCATTAAAAGCAAAATTGATATGGTATAAAAACAGCTTTTTAAATGTATAGCTTCTTTTTAGGTATAATATTACAGAAAATAGCCCCATTACTCAAATTATTAATAATAGAAAAAGCCACTACTATCTCATTCTGTAGCCACCAAATTTATCTCATATATCTTTTATTTCATGAAAACAACAACAAGAAAGCTTTTTTTAAGTAGTGGCTAATTAACATTACAGAGGAACAAAGGCTTCAGGCTATCCAGCTGAGCATCACACAGGCAGTCAGTAAGACTTTTCCACTACAGGATGAGTTTAACACGCATATAAAACAATGTGTTCTCCTTAACGAAATAAATTCTATGGTAGCTCACGGGAATTTTTTCTCATATTGGTCTGTTATTTTCAAAATCCCCAATTTCAACTGCAAATGGTTCTTTTAAAACTGTTTTTCCAGTGTACCCTATCTTTAAGTGGCTAATACTAAGACTTTTCAAAGTCTCAATTAGTACTGTTTCAAATTTGCAGAACAAACACTGTCTCATGTGTGAGGTTTATATCCCATTTACTTCAGCAAATGTGATCATACTTAGAAACCTGGTCATCTTGTACTCCAACTTATGAGACTTCTTTCCAATACAGAAAAAAAAAATCAAGCATTTTTTTGTATTATTATTGGATATTTCACAAGTTCAATATAGTGAAACAGGTAAAGGAAGGTTATCAGCTTTAAGATAGATAGAATTAGGATTATTGATGTGATAGAACACTCACAATAATTAAATATAAATTTTGGTACCTATTAAGGGATCTTCTTCAGCCCAAACTCTGAAATATTATTGAAGAGCTCTCTAGTAAACAAGATTATACAGCAAACTTAAGAATAAGATACAAGACTAAGGACAAAGGGCTGGAAATTGAACCCAGGGCCTCTCACATGCTAGGCAAGTGCTCTACCACTGAGTTACATACATCCCCAACGGGATTATGTGGCATCTCACACAGACTTTTGATCCAGCCATTTATAATGACTCCAGACAATCTGTATTTTTTTGCCCAAATAAGTTTGGCAATCACTGTTGTAAACAGTCAGTAGCAAGATTTGAACATATCTAGAATCCAAATCTAAGAGTATGTGACACTACAAATTACTTAACCTGCAGAGTTGAGGTGGTGTGAATGAAGAATGTCCCCCATAGGCTCTCAGACATCTGAACATTGTGTCCAATTGGTGGCATTGTTCCAAGAGGTTTATGATGTCCAGCCTTGCTGAAGAAAGCATGTCATGGGGGAGGGGGAAGGGAAGGGAGGCAGGCTTTGAAAGTTCATAATCTTGCCCTGTTTCACTTTGGCTGTCTTTCTGTCTCCTGTGTGTGCTTGAGGATGTGAATGCTCAGCTTTTGCTCCAGCTGCCCCCTGCCATATGTCCCCTGCCATGATTAACTTTTATCCCTCTGGAACCAAAAGCCAAATAAACTCTTCCTTCTATAAGTTGCCTTGGTCATGGTGTTTTATCACAGCAACAGAAAAATAGCTGATCTAGTGGTTCAAATCGTTTGTATTTAGGGGGAGGAAATCCTTTCCCTTTCACAGCAATGTAACAACAAAATATAAATCACATAATGACTTCCTGTAGGCTCACACATTTAGGCAATCACATATAGTGATATTACTCTTGATAGCAACTCTATGAATTTTTAATAATTTATGTTTGATTTTCTTTATCTGTGTGTATTTATGATATGTGTGAGCATGTGTTGTTTTGTGTATACCAATGTAGCTACACACATGCCACAAAACATATTTGGAGGCAGAGGATAACCTGAAGGAAGGCCCCAGCCTTCCACCTTGAGACAGAGTTTCTTAGACATCTCTATATACAGCAGGCTAGCTGATCCTGATCCTCAAGCTGCAGAAACTCTCCTGTCTCCATCTTCCATCTTTCCATAGGAGAGCTGGGATGACAGACTCACTAATATATCCGACTTTAAGGAGATCTGGGGGATCCGAATCCAGATCCCCACACTTGTGTAGCAAGTGCTGCAGGTCTTCAGCCACATTTTTTTTTCCCCTGAGCAAATGGACTCTGATTGCATAGTCATTCTTTCCTGAAGAAACTTCTATCAGTGCTTATTTTATTGTTCTCTTGTCCCTAGTGATGATCTTGTAGAATAAAACCCCAGAAAAAATGTTTGGAAAGGAGGTAGCTGGGTAGATGGTTCAGTGGTGAAGAGCACCTGTTGTTCTTACAGAGGACCCAGGTTCAGTTCCCATATGGAAACTAATAATCATCTGTGCCTTCAGTTCCATGGGATATGACATGCTCTACTGGCCATTGTGGGCACTGCACACATGTGATGCACTTGTATACATTCCAGGCAAACTACTCATACACATAACATAAAAATTAATAAGACACTTTAAAAGAAACCAGAAAAACATTCATGTTCAAAATTTCTGTTAATGAGTCACTTGATTCTGAATGTGCAGTTGATTGACACATCTGATCTACTTTGTAATAGACATAGACTTACAAAGACTACCTTAAAGCTAAGTAACATCTTATTTTACAACTTACAAAAATAGCCCAAGAGCTTAAGTACATGACTTTATAACTGGCCAGAAAGCAAATTTCCATATTTCTCATATCTTATTTTTGAACCACTTAGCTCCAAATCATTTGCAGAAAACAAACTGGCAAATTGGAATTTAGCTTCAGCTACATTCAACTTCTAGAATTCTAAAATATACATTATAGACACCGGTTTTACATTCCTATAAAAATAATGTTTTTACCTTTGGAGATAAGATAATTTTTCCAGCAAATTTGGGGCAAATTTTCATTTTTATTGCAGCACTTACTTTCGCATAAGTCTATTTTAACTTCATCTTTCCATGTTTACCCTATATGAGCCTTTATCCGTAGCCTGGTTTCCTCTGATGGCTACTAATCAAGAAAGGAAATTGATTTAGTGTGTTTGTAGAGTATTTATTTAGGAAATGAAATTAATGTAGTTACCAAAACATTATCAATATAAAATTTTACGTTCAAGTATCTGCAGGACTCACTACAGTGAATATATGGCTATATTTTGATTTCTTAGGAGACACTTCATAAAATGATGACTCACTAAGTGCATTTTTGCTCTAAATATTCAAATTCATTCCTTTTTAACATGCATGATACCAGGAAATATGAAAGAAAATAGAGTTTCTTGACAGCAGTCATCTTCTGTGAACGGCCCTAATGACTACATAGGAAATGATCTCTATTCAGCACTGTACTCTGTATAGAAGCGACATGCAAACGCTGAACAACCACAATCTTAAGTGGATTAGATAACAGTCAAGACAATGCATATGTAACACTGATTTCCCAGAGGGCTAACAAACATGGGCTGCGAGGATTTCATCATTTTCAGGGCAATTCTTGACAGCTTTCCATGGAAACAAGGAACCAGTTGTGTTTCTCTAAACATTAACTGTATAAAGCATGGCATACTTTATAGGTAACTTGTTTTTCCAAACCCCACTCTTCCCAAAATGTCAAAAAGGCAGTGGGAGAATCAGGAAGTATCATGTCATTGGTCAGCTTCTCTTAGCATTGCAGAATGTTTTAACAGAAAAAAATTGTGTAACTTTTCTTTTTATTACTATCTATTTTTGAGCATGGATTTAGGGAAAGACTTGTTTCAAAACAAATAATCATGAGTAATCATAGGTCTCCACGTTGATAAGTGTATCAAGGATATGTTCAGAGAGAGCGAGCTTCCCTCACATACATAATCTGGAAACATTCTGACCAAATAAAAATTTTTCTAAACTTCCTTCTCAGAATGACAATTATGATAAACTGAATTTCTAAATCCATAAAGTTGAAGTCTTGCTTGTGTGATAGTGCAGGCCTAACACAGAAAGATCCTGACACGGGACAAAATCTACAATCAGATATGGAAGCAAATAGAGACAGAGGCAGGACATATATTAAGACATTCTGTGTTACAATACATTTCTCTTCTCATTTCCTAGACACCACTGTAGTGAAGCGCCATGCCAGAAACATAAATGAGAATGTCTGTGTCTTTCTACAACATCAGAATTTATTAAATAAGAAGAAATTCACAAGGTTTAGTAGTTTTAATGAGAACAATTTGTCATTCACCTATTTTGGTTGCTGGGCTAAGGCTAAATGCAAGTTCTTCTAGTCTAATTTTTCTAATATAAGCTCCTCTACTACATATCACACAGTAAATGTATCTATATATCCATATACATGCGTATGGGTCACAGAATCAATTCAAGTAACAGAGGCTGACAGGCTGCTGTGCCAGCATGCACAAGGTGCATGCTGACTCAATCTCACAAAAACCCATCATAGAACTGGAGAAATGAGCAGCAGGCCCCAACCTTAACTGAAGAACTATTGGCAACAGATTACTGTAGGATGAGGAGAGTAGATCTTCTTTAAGGGAGTGCCTCTAAACAGGCTAAGTAGGCTCCAATGGATGGACTTGCACTGAGGGACATCTGGGTACAAATGCTTGACTGATAAACCTTAACATATATGAGAGAAAGCATGAAACGGATGATGGGGGGTTGGCTGGGGGGGTGTAGGTAGAAGAGGAGGAGTAAATTTGATTGAGTCATATTGTCTGAACTGTACAAAAACTCAATAAAATATACGTAACAAAAAAGAGAACTAACAAATCTATTGCAGACTGAATGGTAACCTTCATTTCAACCACCCACACAGCATGTCAATTTGGAACCTATGATTATAAAACTATTTTAACAGTGGCTTTTACTGATGTAATTAAGAATCTGAAAATAAGATCACCCTATGGACCATAAATCTAATAGCAAGCTTCTTTATGCTAAGTGAAGATAAACACAAAAGAAAAAGACAGTTCAAAGATGGAAGAAGATATTTTTGCTCATGACTTTAGATTGCCAGCCCACCAAAACCTTCACTCGCTAGAGACAAGAAAGCCCCTTCTTCCAAGTCTGCAGGAGCAACCCTGCCATATAGATATCTTGGGTTTGGATGCCTGTCCCCAGAACTGTGAAGGAAAAAAATGGATTTATGTTGTTTCTAGCCAACTAGTTTATAGAAATTTATTTGGCAATTTGAGGGTGAGTAAAATCAAAATACATAGGTAATTCTCACTATTAACATAACTAATAATAGATAATATTTGTTCAACATTTGCATGCCAGACACAATGTCTAGGATATACAACAGAGTGTGATGCACACAGAAGACCACAACGGGCCAAGTTTTAGAGAATAAGAGACTGCAGAGTGTATGACCTTGGATAGGACTTCTATATTAAACATCATCCACCCACAGCTCAGAAACCATTACAGAAGAGGAGGCAGGAAGATTGTAAGAACCAGGTTTGATTCATGAACAGGGAAACAGAGACTTTTAGGCCAATGGTGACATGGAGCAAGGGCCCAGAGCGGAGCCAGGGAAGTGGAGCCTGGTGGAGCGGGGGTAGCCTGGGAATGTTTGGAGGCTGATTCTACTGGGTGAGAGTGAGAAGACCTTACAACCCCTACATAAGCTGATTAGACTTCAGCGGATGAATTTCCACTGCACTAAAGGACATTTGGATACAAATATTTGACTGAATAGTACTTAACATATATAGTGGAATGAGTGAGGTTTGGTGGGGGGAGAGGAGGGAGGGAATCCAAATTTGATTAAGAACTGTTGTATGAAATACACAAAAGCTCAACAAAAAATTTAAAAAAGGAAATGTTCAGAAAGAGCACATATGCCCTGTGCTTGCTGTTGCTTTGAGAAGGTAAAAGGCCAGCAGCTGCAGCAGCCATACTGTAACCACGAGGGCACCAACCAGAGACAGAAGGCTTACATGCTTATGAATGCAGAGGAGAAATAGGAAAAATGCTGAGTCCTTGATAACTTGACCACCTTTTAAGTTTGGACATAAAGAATTAAATAATACATACCATCATTTATGTCACATTTGTTAATGCTCATCACTTAAAGCTCCAAGAATCCTAGAACACAAAAGTATAAATTTCTAACAACTATGCTTTGTTTAAGCAGTATAAACTCCAATTTCCATCGAAATATAACATAGAATATTAAAACTGACAAAAGTTTAGAATAAAGATCATCCTTGTACTTACCATATTAGATTGTTTCTTATAACTTGTGAAATAAAAATATTCAAGTTTTCTTTGTGTTGTGCTATATGTATTGGAAAGGCTCACAGGTCACTTAAAGACTAAATAAAAACCAATGTTTGGCAATATTTAGAGTGTGAAAGTTCATGTTTTGAAAGAAACTCAAATATATCATTTATCTCCATTTGCAACCATATCTCAGAGACACCTATAAGCAAATTTGCTATTCCATTAAGATAGCAGAGATTAGAAAGCAGTCTGTAGGTGATTTATCCTGCCACCTGCTATTCTGAGTTACACACTCATGAGATTGCTTTGCAAATAAGTTAAAATTCATTCATGTCTTCCAATTATTTTCTCAGATTGCTAAATCTTTATCTACATTATTCATGCCTGTCTATATCCCAGCAATGCTACTTGAAATGCCAGAAAGTGTAAGTCCCTTAAATACAGTGCCAACATTTTATAGAGAATTAAAGACACAAGACTATCTGTGCCCAGATGTAGCCACATCCTGCTAGGTTTGTCTCAGGGTTAAAGGACTCAATATGCTAGCACACCTGTCTCCACTTCAGGATTTACTATGACATCAATATCCACATAGTTGAAAGTTCTGACATAGATAATATTTGGCATTTCATTAACACAGTACACTGTACTTAATAACTCAGTCTTCTCAGAGGAGTCACCTCTAAGATGTTCATAAGGATTTGAGGACAGCACTCATTCAGAAATGAATGTAAAGCACTACAGTAAAACTACATTTAGAAAACATGTTCAGCAGTAGCAAGGAATAAGCTTGAGCAAAATATTAGGTAAGATCAGTTCAACATTTTAAAAATCAATTTTGTGGGGCATTTTTCAGATAATGGGTAAGGTACCAAGAACAATGTATTGAGGCAAAAAGTTGTCTGGGGTTGAAGTGAACCAATCAGAGATATTTAGCACTAGTCATCATATGAGACCATAGCTGAGAGACTATAAAGCCATTCTTGGGGGAGGGGGTGCAGAGGAGGAGTCAACTGCTCAGAGGGAAGGAACAGTTTATGGAAGAAAAGAAGGCAAAGATCTGTGCTGATGTTCTCAGCAGGAATAAAGACAACACAGCGTGGTACTCCCTTGATTATGTATCAGAAAGTACATGTGAATATATTCCTCATTGGGTCAATTTCCTGTATACCAAAGACAGATATAGCAGTTAAGTCATTCACTGTAAAAATCTGAATACCACTGAGGCTCTGGTGAAGGTTATTAACCATTTAATTTAACTAAATATGCAATTCAGATTACATGCATCAGTGCTGAAAGATATCTCAGATATAGAATATATATCCCTGCTAAAAATATTCACATAGACTGAAATCATTTTCATCTTCTTGTGTACATCAGTGCCTGATACAGAATGCCTTTCTTAAACTGCTACAACAAAGAAGGGCAAACAATAATTCTGGATGTTATCTTCTCCCTTTATGCTTGAACAATAATTAGCTGGTGGTCTACACCTGTGCATATGTGTAAGTTTGTGTATGTGAGTCTATCTAGTGCTTACCTGGCTGATCTGGAGACTTTTAAATACAGCCTCATGATGAAATGTCATATCATACTTTTTGTCAAAGTTGTAATTTATATCAAGAAATAAATTTAAAACAAACAAAATTAGGAACTAGAATTTAACAAAATTTTACAAGAGAATTTATAATTATTCATTACTGTCATGAGCCAATGAACAATAAACCTAAACATTATTTGGGATATTAAGCTGTATATTAAAATGAATTATGAGTGTGTAAAATTACTTTAAATGAAGAAACTAACTTTTCCTCAAAGGCCCAGTAATGTATATTTTCTAGCAAAATTTTCAGATATATGTCATTCCTCTTAACAATGATTTACAGTTAAGGCTGATTCTAGGAACACGAATTTTATATTCACAGTCCCATCCACAGAAGTTTTTTCCAGGAACATGACGGCTTACCTGCCCTGTCAATTATCTGCTTAATAACTGGTAAGAAACATATGAAACAATGATCAATTATTGGGCCTTTGCTTACTAGACAATATATTTCTCCTTATGACTTATTTTTACAGATGTGTAGATAATTAACTCTGTGTACATGATGAAAGTGACTTCATATGCATTGCCATGCGAATTCTCATTTTCTCTCAATTTTAATGATCCATAAATCATCATATATTAAGCTGATTTTCCTCTTTTATACTAATTTCTCATAGAGTGAATTCACTCTTATTATTTACTGAGTGAGCTACTACTTTTTCTCTTTTCTGCTTGCACATCTTATTTTAGAGACACTATTATTTAAAAATAGTGAGATTTCCACTCAATTAAATAAACTTATATTAAGCTGCCACAAAACATATTTGAAAGCACTGCAATGGGCATAAAGTAGATAGAATTAAAGAAAGTAATAATTACTATAGATAATTTTCAAATTAATATCAACAGAAAGTCCTTGGCACCAGATGTGCTGGTACATACCTTTGATTCCAGCATTCAAGAGGCTGACAGTGTTGGGATTAAAGGCCTGCACCCACCATGCCTTGCTCGGGTTCTTCTTCAAATGGAAACAGGCTACACTTCAATCAGGAGGTTCTGTTGTTGAATTGACTTAGGTGTAGAATCTGGGAGAGAGATTTTGATTCTACTCTGGCCACTCAGGTCAAGTTATGGTTTATTGAGCCCAGAGTTTTTCTCACTTATATACCTGAAGTGATATACCAGTGAACTACCTTTCTATTGCTTCTCAGGTCATTGTGATCAATTATTGACCTGTGCTGTTGAATGGATGAAGGGCTTAAGATAAAAAGATATTCGGCATTGTTAACATTGGTATCCAGAAGACAAATGTATCTCTTTTTTTTCATTTCTTAAATTTTATTTATTATTTTACTTTAGTGCATGTGTGCATTGCCTGCACAAGTATATTGTGTTGTGTAATGCCTGTGGAGGTCAGAAGAAGATGTTGGATTCCCGTGGAATTGGAATCCAGGATGACTTTTAGTTGCCATGCAGGTGCTGGAAATCATGTCCTGTTCCTCTGCAAGGGCAGCCAGTGCTCTTAACAGCTAAACTCTTTCTCAAGTCCTGAGAAATGTACCTTAAAGCCACTATATAAATATAAGATCATACTAATCAGAAGAGCTAAATTGAAAAATTACAGAAATATGAAATGATGGCAAGAATGTCCAGAAACTGACTCACTGCAACATTGCTAGTGGGAATGTAAAATGGTACATCCATTCAGAAAAACAACTCATTTCCGTAATTTCCTAAATGTGTAATTATCACAAGACCCAGCAACTGAATTCTTAGGTACTTACAAGAGGGTCCATATAGGAACTTGTACCCAAAAGTCCCTAGCCATGGTATTCCTAATAGAAAACAAAACAAAACAAAGATACAAAGGAAGTCTCTCCTCTGAGGACTGGCACATCAGTGGGATGCTATTCAATAGCACAAATAACTATTCATATGTGCAAAAAATGTGGGTGAGCCTCTATGGAATGTACTTACAAAGAAGAAAATAAAAAAGTGAAGAAGGAAAATAGAGCCAAACTGAAATAGTGACACATTATATAATTTTATTTGTGTATCATTCTTGAATTTGAAAAAGTATAGAACTGGAGAAGAACCTAGTGGTTGCCAGGATGAAGGAATATGGGAAAGCCTATAAAATATCTTTCAGGTGATGCTAGCTTCAGTGTTTTTGGTTATATCAAGGTCAACAAACTAATTGTGGTACAATATTAAAACTATGTAAAATGGTGCTGTTGGAGGAAATTATGTAAAGTGTACACGGGATGTGCCTGTATTATTTCTTACAATTACCTGTAAATGTGCCATAAGTTTGATTTTTTAAAGCATAAGAAAAGGCAAGAAACCAACAGAAAAAAAAAGAGAGCCTTGGTTAGTGCCCTCTCACATCTAAAAGAAGAGTTGATGTGGTTTAGGACTTCATTGTTTATTTCTAGTTTGAAAGCATAAAGGAGAAAGTGGGCTAAGAGGAGTGAGGAGGATCGTGAGGACAGCTACTGATATGAAAACACTGTTAACCACCTACATTTTGGAAAAGAAGTGTTTCAAAGCCTTTTGGAATTGGATGTAAGCTTGGCTTAAATTCAACACAATGGAAAAGTTACATGAAAACTAAATGATATATATTACTGTGACAGATTCTAACACGTTAACATTACAAAAGAACTCGAAAACTGTTAAATCTAATTCACCAGTACTTCACTGGAATGCACTGAAGACCGTTGTAACCAAAGAACAATAGATTTTGTTTTAAACAACAAAAACTGTTTTAACCAAATATGTACAAATAGGATTTATCAGGAAAGTATAAACTGTCGATCTTTAATTAGTATGTCTTACAAAAGGCCAGGAGGGGTGGGGGACAATTACAGTCCTTCGCTCTTGTCACCTCAAGTTCTTTGTCAAGCTGTAGTATATAAGCAAGGAGGCCCAGTTTTATTGTCAACATATACTTACCAAACAAAATAAATAGAATGTAGTGGTAACAGAAACTTATAATTAGAACAAAAAATGGGTTATATTGCGTTTAAACATAGGAGATTGAATGAATATTTAAGAAATCCCAAGATCCAAACTTCATTTAAATTTGAAGTCTCAAAACAATAAAAACTTTATTATAATAAATGATAATATTACTGTACTTTATTATGGCAACTTTCACTCACTTCTAATCTCTTTGGTTATAGTAAGTAAATACCCTTTAATTTCATTCTTCTTAAAATCAAACTGGTCCCAGCTGCACATTATTAAGAGAGTGCTTCATTCCTTCTGCAGTTTCCTTGTGAGTGCATTTCTTTTAATGAGAATGCATAATTATTGCTAAACAGTGCTATTAGAAGCACATAATTTTTACTTAATGGAAGAATATGAAAAAAGCATTTATTTCATTTTGAATTTTCTAAAATAACCTGAGAATCTCATATAAAATAATACCTTACAAAATAAAGACTGCAGAAATCAATACATCAAGTTCACTGACAAACTAATGCAAAGTCAGAAAACATTTTGCAGTTTCTGGCAGCAAGTTAACTCCTATACTGATAGAACTAGCAGAAAACTCATTTTGACTCCTAAGTGTATGTTTCACTGTGTTGAATCCTAAAGGCATTAACTAGACATTATGTTTTTGAGCAAATAAAAATGAATATAAATTTTCTACTCTGTTCTTGTCTGAAAAAGGTTTAATATTAAATAGGTAAAAATTCCCTAAGCAGTAAGCTATTTCTGTCTTCCCCTAGACCTGGACATACTCCTGTCTTCACACTCCTTAGAAATGAAAAAGAGAGGTGATGGTAGCTGAACTGAAAAAGTTTTAATCTGACCATAATCATGTGAGAGTGAAAGAAAAGATGTGTGGAAAAATCATGTTCTCAACTTTAAAGTCATATACCCAAATTGATTCACATTATCACATATCCTTTATAGTTATCATCCAAATCAATTAAGTCTGCTACTCAAGACACACATGGAGTATGATATTTCATTGACTCTGTTTCTGTCAACTGTAACTTCATCATTATTTTACATTCTGTTTAGAAGGGGAAAACTCTGTCAATAAAACTATGATGCATCATCAAATGTAATATAATGCCTCAATTTCAAGACAAATTCTGGATCAGAGATAACAAAACATTTTAAACAAAATATGTGTACAAGCAACTGGGGAGATGGTTCAGTCAGTAAAGTGCTTGATTTGCAATCAGGAGGACCTGATGACCCCAGCACCGACATTAAATAAAGTCATGCTCAGTAGTGCACACCTGTAATCCCAAAACAGAAGGCAGAGACAGGAGAACCCAGGGGCTCGCTGGTCAACAAATCCTGCTGAAATGGCAGGGTCTAGGTTCAGGGAGAGGCTCTGTCTCAAAAAATAAGTTAGAGAAGAAACCGAGGAAGAAAATTTGATGTCAATATCTGGTCTCTGGTTTCTGCACACATCCATACAGACAAGTGCACACACAAACACACACATACACACACACAATGAAAAAAATAAGAAAAAAGTGCTTGTGGTAGAATCCTTACCATATAATTTTATTCTTTGATTTTTTTTTGTTTCTTTTTTGTTTTGTTTTGTTTTGTTTTGTTTTTTGACAGGATCTCCTTAGTTCCAGGCTGCCTAGAACTCACTATGCAGACCAGGCTGCCCTTGATCACATAGAGATATGTCTGTGTCTGCCTCCCAAGGGCTGGGATCAAAGGTAAACACCACCATACCTGGCTTTTATTCTTTATTTTTAATAAAAATCACTTTATTCTAATTAATTCATGAATAAAAACATCACATACTTCATATAAGAACGTCACTCAATGCTTGGCAAGCACCAAACTCTATACATTTCAACGAACTTCCATAAAGTTAGAATATTCATTCTGAGCCTTGCCTAGGGTTTTACACTTTAACTACCAATTACATTTTATTCACCACAAAAGAAAAACAAAACTACGACAAACTTAAATCTAAGGAAATAAGCTTTACAACTTCTTTCATGACTTGTGTATCTTTTTTCCTGTATTTCATCCTTTCTTATCACCTACTTTACCCACTCTTGGTCTCCTTTCTAATAAATGCTATACCATACCCGCACATACACCTGCTTTGTATACAGTATAGACTAGGATCACCATATGGAGAATATGCAGGATGTTTTTCTGAGTTGGGGTCACCTTGATTAATATTGTTGTCTCCAGGTTCATCCATTTTCCTGTAAATTTCATAATTTTGTTTTTCTTTAGGGCTGAATAAAGTTCTATTTTGTACACATAAAACATTTCATTATCTATCCATCTGCTGCTGGACCTCGAGGTTGGTTCCATTTCCTTGCTATCATGAATAAATCAGCAATCAAAATGAATGTGCAGGTATCTCTGTGGCAGAGAAATGCATTCTTTGGGTATATTCACAGGAGTGAAATAGTTGACATTCTATTTTTAATTTTTGAGCAATGTCCAAACTGATTTCCATAATAAGTAGTAATTTTTACTCCTGTAAGCAGGGTTCCTCTTTCCCTGCATCCTCTCCTGAATTGTTTAGAACTATTTAAGTTCATAGTAATATTGAACAGAAATGACATTCTCTTGTACTCTCTGCCCTCACTCACACATATGCTGAACACTGTCAACATCCCCTCCAGAGAAGTACATTAATAATACGATGAGCCCACCTTAACACATAATAATCACCCAAAGTATACAGATGCAATAGAGTTCCCTCTGGGTGGTACAGTCTGTCGGCCTGAATAAATTTACAATGACATGTACGCTCCACTACAGTAAGTTACAGAATGTTTTTGGAGGCCTAAAAAATCTATTGTGCCTCCCTGACTTACCCCCAACATCACCCCTCCAACCCTGGGTAACCTCTGATATTTTCACTGCCTGTATAATTTTGCCTTTCTAGATGGGAAATCATTATAGTCCCACAGTATGTAAACCTACTCAGAATACTGAGTAACATGTATTATAAGTTCCTCTACAACTTTAAATGGTTTAATAATAGCTTATTTATCTTATCACAAAAAAATATTCCAATGCATAGACACATCACAATTTATTACCCCTTCATCTACTGAGGGACATCTGGTTGTTTCTGAGTTGTTAGCAATTGTAGATAAAGCAGACATGAGTAGCTTATATGGATTTTGTGTAGATGTTTGCTTATTTGGGAAATGCAAAGGAGCACAACTGAAGGATCATTGGGTAAGAGGTGCTCAATTTCCCTCTTTATAAAGAGCTACCCATGTGTCTCCTAGAGTGGCTGTATCATTTTTCATTCCCACAAGCACTTAATGATAGCACTCCACAATCCACATGCTAAAAACATTTGATGTGATTTATATTGCAAATTTGGACATTCTATTAGTTGTGCAGTAGTATTTCATTATTGTTTTAATCTGAACTTTCCTGATAACAAAAATTTAAACATATTTTCAATGTTTATCTGCATCTATATATCTTCTTTGGTGAAGTATCTGTTAAGGCCCTTGGCCTATTTTCAGGCTGTCACTGTTGTTTAAAGGGTTCTCTGCATCTTTTGAATAACAGTCTTTTATTTGACATATGGCTTTTTCATTTTACTCTTATTCTGTAGCATGCCTTTTCACTCTCTTGTTACTGTCTTTGACAGAGAAGGAGTTTTTAATGTGTGGCATCCTTTGATATGGCATCAAAATGTTACAGCATACCCAAAGTCATCTTGATTTCCTCTTGCCTTATCTTTTATCAGTTTTACACTTTCATATTTAGTACCTGGTTGTTCTTTCCATTGGAGTTTTGTACTTTTCTAACTTAGATAGTTGCATATTTTCTTAGTCTGATACCTAAGCATTTATTCTGAGGTTGCTAATCCAATAGTACTGTGCTTTAAATCTCAAAGTCCACCTGATTATTGATGACACATAAAAAAATCTACTGAATTTTGTATAATAACTTTGCATCCTGCAACCTTCTATAATCACTCCATACATTATTTCTTTGCATTTTCTACATAGAGGAATACTTCTAAGCAAAAAATTGTAGATCTCCCTTCCCAATCTTTTACATTTTTTTCTTTTCTCATTGAACTGGCTAGAACTTTCAGTACAATGCTGCGAAAGACTGAAGAGAGAATATTGCAATTGTGTTCTTGGTCTTACTGACCTAGTTTTTCATTAAGTGATTTTTAGTTGCACATTTTAATAAATTCTGTTTTGGAAGGTTATTAATTGACTCAGGTTCTTGAATAGATTTAGGCCTATACTGATGATGCAAAACTTGTGAGTGTTTCAGAGAATTAGCCCATTTCATCTAAACTGTTTTCTGAGTCTGATTTATTTTGCTTAACATGATATTCTCTAGTTCATCCATTTTCATAAAATGTTAGAATTTCATTCTTATTTATAGCTAAATAAAATTTCCTTGTGACAATATATCACATTTCTTTTGCCCACTCATCTGTTTGTATACATCTAAGTTGATTCCATATTTTAACTACTGTGAATAGTGCCTCAAAAAATATGGAAGTGTAGGTATGTCTATGGTATGCTGACTTAGATTACATTGGGTATGTTCCCAGAGGGAATAAATCTAGATCATATTGTAGATGTATTCCAAACTTTTTTAAAGACAAACAAACCTCCACAATTATCTCTATAGTGGTAACAATGCTGGTTAGCTTGTTGTTTGTTTCTTTCTTAGTGATAGCCATTCTGACTGAAGTTAGAATCTCAGTGTAGCTTTAATTTCATTTCCCTGATGGCCAAGGATGTTAAACATTTTTAACATATTTTTTACTGACCTTTTGTACTTCTTTTAAGAAGATCCTGGCCAAATGATTTTCCCATTTATTGACTGGATAATTTGAGGAGTTGTCTTTGATTTTTATGTTTTATATAATCTAACACTAATCCATTAATCTTTTGTAACATAGTAAACAATAAACACATTTGCATGATTTTAAATCACCATTATATAAAAGTACAAATTATCGTATAAAGGAGCTGGAGAGATGGCTCAGTGGTTAAGAGTACTGGCTGCTCTTCCAGAGTACTTGGGTTCAATTCCCAGAACCCACGTGGTGGCTAACAATCTTCTGTAACTCCAGTTCCAGGAGATCCTACACCCTATGCTGGCCTCTGTGAGCTTTGCAAGACATGGGTGCACTTATATACATGTAGGCAAACCACTCATACACATAAACAAAAAATAAATTAAAAATTTTAAATACTCTATATGGATCATACCTGATCTTACAGAACCTGTTAATCATCATTTTGATTTTGTATCCTTGTTTTCAGTTCCATTAGGCAAACTGTCTTTCACTTGTGCCAAGAAAGGAAATAAAACTACTGTTAAAACAAAAATATCTTGGCTCACATAGAAATAATTTCACCTTTAAGATCTCTGATCTATTTTCAAAAAATTTAGTCTGGCACTGATAAGGAAATCTTTTTTAAAATAGTGCTAAAATGTCACATGGCTAGAGGAAGTATATTTTGGTTGGAACTGCTTGGCATATTAAAATTACTAATTGCAAAACTGCTAAGTTTCTTAACAGAAATTAGGTAAAGACACTACTACTTGCAACATTGTTTTCTGAGTAACATGTAATGTCAATTTTAATCCAGAATTCTGATTACTCAAAGTGCACTACTATTGGTTTCTTAATACTTAACTGCATACAAACTTGAGTTAATGCCATTTGAGGGCATTACAATTTCAGTTTATATGATATATTATTTAGGTTGTACTATTAGTTTACATCATGTTTTGAAAAGTAAATACATGGCAATTATTTTCTTTTGCATCTGTAAAATTTGTTCAAATATTGAACTTTTAAAATGTTTTCAATATAAGGTCATTTCTGATGTAAAGAATAATAGTCTTATATTTTTATAATAATTTTCTTATATTTGGGTATAAGCTTAAAAGTGATATTCTAGTCCAAATAAAAAAGAAGAAAGGTAGTAAGAGTCATCAAAAAACATAAAGCACTAAAGAAACAAACTACAAAAATAACTAATAAATGAATGGAATATGAGTTGCAGACTTTAATAAGACATTTATCAAAAGAAGCTTGCAAGTGCTCAAGTGGTATATGAAAAAAAAGTCAGCATCACTAATAACCATATATTTACAAATTACATCACAATGAGATATAATCCTACACCTATACAAATGGTTCTTATCAAAAATAAAGGAAAAGAGATGACGGCAACTGTTGGCAAAGGTGTGGAGAAATGGTCCTCGCAGAGAAATGGTCCTCGCACATTGTTGACATGAACGTAAAACATTGCGGCTGCTGTGGTAAGGCCTAGACTGATTCTTCAGAAGTTAAATGTTGAACTTCCATATGACTCTCCAGTGTGTCTAGTAATTCTCCAAAAGTCAAGATTTCAAAGAGACAATAGTTTCGTGTGCTCTAACACACTATCCACAAGAGGCAAGAGACGCAAGAAACCTAAGTGTCCATGAACAGACAGGGAGATTTTAAAAATGTGGTGGAGAAGAGAAGGTTATACAAGGATCCATGGGTATAAAGGAGAAGAAGGAGCTCAAGAGAAGGGGATATTAGGAGACAGGTTTTATCAAGGGGAAAACGGAGGGTAAGACAGGGAGAGATGGCGGAAAGATAGATAATGCTTCCATGGTATGAAAAAAACAGAGGGAAAGGCATTAGTACAAAAGCATACTGAAAAATACACATACAACATACGTACATGGGTGTGTGTATATAGCAAGGGATATATAACAAGAAGCACAGTGTTAAACAGAAGAAATCTCCTTTCAAATTTTGGGTCACAGTAATCCACGAGACTCTCAAAACGACACAGGCCATTCCCACAGCCTTTGATTGCCCCCCAGAACTTGAATGTAATACCCTACTGCTGAAGACAGGACATATTTCCGACCCAAGGCTTTAAGCAATGGAGTTGGAACTGATCTGGAAGCCACCTCTCTGAAGACGAGCTTTCATGGATTTAGAGAGCATTATACAAACTGCTAAGAAAGAAAAGCAGTCGACAGCCCAACCCTAGCTATAATGCCTAATAACCACAACAATGACTAGCACAGCAAATGACATTAGTGTTGTAGTGGCACTTTTATCTTGGGGGTAATCAACAGCTATTTAATTAGACTTAAACCTATTCAATGAAAAGAAACGCACTGTGCACATTCCCAAATATACATGGCTGGAGAGAGATCATAGATCCCATAGAAAACCTTATGTCTGCCATATCCCTAGACAAATGTAATTTCTTACTGTATGCTAAATATGGATCCTTATATTTATAAACAAGTATATGTGTTAATACTCATTAAGAAGCTTCTTTTGCCACAGATGGGGACTATTACTGAGTTCCACAACTGATCACATATAGAATAAGTGTCTGTGAGATGTCCAGCCCTAAGTGACACATCCTCAATGAAACCTCTTCACCTAAGGTTCACAGAACACAGCAGAACAGGGAATAGAGAGACCATTAACACATCTCTCAACTCTCATCAATAAAGCTTCCTCATGCAACAGAGGACGAATAAGAGGATAAAAAACTGCAGAGTTTGTGCCCCTGGATAGGACTCATGTATTACACCTCACCCATCCAGGGCTCAGAGACCATTGAAGAAGAAGGGTGAAAAGACTGTCAGAGTCACAGGTGGTATAAAATCACCAGGAAACAGTCTCCAAGCGGTTGGGAACTTGCTCATATGGACTTACAGCAATGGTGACAGCTTGCACAAGACCCATGCAAACTCAGTCAGAAAAAAAACAGACCATAGAACTGGGGAAATGGGCAGGAGGCTTGAATTTTAGCAGAGGAAATATTGGCAGCTGACCAAGAGAATTATAGTCTGAATGGGATCCAGAAGATGAACTCACACTGAAAGCATCTGGGTGTACAAATTTGACTCAGTAGGCCTTAACATATATGACAGAATGCATGAACTCTAGTTAGGAGCATGGGGGAATGCAGACAGATGAAGGGGTCTAAATATGATTAAGACATATTTATGAAATGCATGAAAATTCAATAAAAACATATATTGAAAAAAGCAGTGAATCTATTCTCATAAGTTTTCAGAAAGAAAGGCATACTGCAAATTTAGCAGCATGGAGAAAGCTGGTGCACACTGTGCTAAGAGAAGTAAGACAGTAAAACAAATACAAATATCATACAATTCCACTTATATGAAGTAGTTAAAATAGTGTAAGTTGCTGAAAAATCAGCACTGACAGTATTGCACACATAAAATCTGTAAAGGGATAGTGCGTGATGGGCCCTGCCTTTAATCCCAGCCCTCTCTGTGGGATTAGGGCCAGCCTGGTCTACGCAGGAAGTTCCAAGCCACCTGGGCCTAAAGAAAGACCTTGTTTCAAACAACAAAGAAAACAAACAAAAATAAAAATTTGTAGAGTAGTACTTATTTTAAGTGCTATGGCCTCAACAAGTCTTAGTAACTAATGTATGTGATCAAAAAGAAAGAACCCAAATATTATTTACATACTAGCTTTAAAAAGAATTCTGATAAGGAAACAAGAAGAGGTATTAATCATTTTATGAGACTACTATTATATATATATATATATATATATATATATATATATATATACACACACACACATACATGAACATGTACTTTTAGAGCATAGTATTCAATTTAGTGAAAATTTTATGAAATTTTGTATACTATACTACATATCACAAAGAACACACATAAACCCAGATATACACACTGAAATGCAAAGTCATCCTATCCACATCCCTGATGCACTATAATTAGGAAACAACTCTATCTTGTAGAGACTCCAATTAACTTTAAAAAATTGGAAATAGGAAGAAAATACTTCAAAAATAATAGAAAATATTACAGGATTCTTTTCCAAGCAATCTAATATATCTAAAAATAGAGTTTATAATTTTAAAAAGCATATGTGAAGAAAGGAATTACTTAAGAATTACAGAATAAAAATAGGTAAAATTATTAGTAAAAATGCTAGGCAAATTTTAATATTCTTGTAATCTTTAGAATGTATAGGGGGCTGGAGAGATTGCTCAGTGGTTAAGAGCATTCTTTGCTCTTGCAACGGTCCTGAGTTTGGTTCCCAGAATAACATGACTCAGAATTGCTTATAACTCTAGCTCCAGAACATCCAACATCTCTCTCCTCATTAAAACTCTGCACTCATGTGAACACACTCATTTGCAGACACCATACATATACACAGACACAGAAACACATATGGTTTTAAAAACTATTTTTAAAAAACTTTAAAGGTGAACAAAAATGAAAAACCATCCCTATATATCATAAAGTGTAAAAATTTATAAATTACATAATTTAAAAACAAAAATAGCAAAATCATTAAAATATCATTAGTTTTACATTTAAAAATCTCAATTTTTAGTTACAGCATTTAAATTTCTCATCATATGAATGATAATCTAAGTAATATTGCTACTGTTTTAAATAGAACTATAAAGCTAAACCAGGCATGTGGGCACACACCTGAAATCCCAGCACTTGAAAAGAAGGCTGAGGTAGGAGGACTGTGCTTTATTAGGTCAGCCAAGGCTACATAGCAAGAATAACAATACTCTGTCTTTAAAAGAGAAAAGAGAAAGAAAGGAGAGGACAGGAGGGGTTGGATAGAGTAGAAGGAGAGAGAAATAGAAATCAAAATAATCCAAGAGGAATTTGACCGCAAGTGTTCATAAAGATATTTGAGAAATTATAAATTAAGAACTTCTTAAAAATTCACCTCAGTTGAAGGGAGGCTCCTCCATCTGGCACTGTTTGTTGTTATATAGCTTTCAGCTACATACATAAACTCATGAACGATCTTAAAAGAATGTTGATTAAAAGCTATGTATATAAGTTTTTAACATATTTAATGGGAATAAGACTTGCCATTTTAAAGTATATAATCACATGAATCTTTATTCATTTGTCTAGTCATCAAAAACATAGCCACTATTATATAAATTTTGACTGACCTGACTTCTGACTTTAACTCCTACTCACTGCTTGTTTGGTTATGTTATTTTCAGTTCAGTGTATTTTCATGTCATAACATGGATTCTGAAGGATATATATCTAATACATATAACCTGTGACCATCAAAGTCATACGTTTCTGACACTGAAGTTCATTATCACAAGAAAACATGCACAGCATTTAGGATCATTCCAGAAATTGATAAGCATTTGTTAATGCCCATTACATAAATGAATTGCAAAAATAAAGTTTTCAAATGCACATTATTTCTGTTCAACCTTCTGAGTTCATCTTTGACATATGTTGTATGTATGACCACTTTACTGCAATATAATTCACATGCCATAAAATTCACCTATTTATTGCAGTATGATAGTTTTTACTGTTTTCATGAAGCCATGTAACAGTTATCATGACTAATTTCAGACCATATTCATTGCTCTCCAAAACCCTGTATCCTGATTTTAACTCCTGCCTTCCTAAACCTCCTCAAAGCCTAAGGTATTTCCTGTTACTATGTCTTTGGGAAAATCCATATGAATGGAATCATAACAATGTGTGGCCTTTCGAAGAGAGGTATTTATAGGATTCCAGGACCTGGACTGGATGATTTTAATGCAGATCCTATGTGACAGAGAAGTGTTTGACAGAGAGTACGGTTTATTTAGATAACTGAACCTAGCAGTAAGAAAATTTGGAAGCTAGTCTTGCAGGTCAAGCTGTTAGTTTTGATAAGAAAACTACCTGTTTCATGGTATTTCTTCTGGGGAGCAAGTATTTCTTGAGAAATGCAGCTAAGCTACTTTGCTTAGTCCCAGGACCATCTGTGTAGTTAGAATATGGTTTTAGTTACATTGCCTCATGTGATTTTTTTCCAACTTTTTCTTGTCTTATTATATTAAGTAGTGTTTCCCTATGAATGTGCTTTGTAACACATAAAATGGATACTTCAGCTATTATTTTAAAACAAATGCTGTTAGTAATTGTCTTATGAAATTTATTTTCCACACTTTAGTGGGCAGGGCCTGGTCAATCTGGCAGAATAAAACAGAAAGTGGTCTTCCATTTAGAGAGATTAATTTATTTACGGTGACTCACAAAGTTATTGCTCAAACATACTGCCCGCGACCAGCTACCTTTTCTTTGGCAAAGTCCAACGCAGTGCCATGGTGCATGGCTCCTGGCTCCTGTGACTTTGAGTATTCTCAGCCTACTATTCAGTGCCCCTCACTGTGACTAGCCACCATGTTTTTCCTCCCTATCTCCCCACCTTCCTGCCCCTCATTGGTCAGAGGGTGGGACTTGCTGCTGAATGAACCAATAGTAAAAATTCAGAGAGAAATATGTATCTACTATACACTCCACCCCTTTCTGGAAAACAAACAAAACAGCCACAAAGGAAAGCAGTAACATCCACATAAACCATCACAAACACAAATGATTAGACAGTACCTAAGTAGCTGTATCATATTCACCTCACAAACTATCACAGTAGTATCTCTATTGGGGCTTATAACTTCCTCCATTACCATTGAAAGTCAACTTTTTTTTTTCTATTGTCAGACATGTGTTTCCTCCCTGAAGAGCGGGCCCTAAATCCAATTATAAATATGCTGAGGGTGCACATACCAGACAAGCCTGTATTACACCCGTAGAGACATCTGACAGTGAAGCACAAAAGATCGGTCATTAAGCAGAGCTTTTCAGGACCATTCTCCCACAGTGGTCTGCATAGCATCCTCTAGCACTATGAAGGCCAGCCATCCATTTGTAGAGAGTTTTCAGCTCAGTCCGAGCTAGATCTCTGCTTCCACGCTCAAGCCACAACACATCTTCAGTAATAGGGCCTTACCATCCACTTCCAGTGTGCAATCAGCATTATAATGTGGCAATTGTTTTGGTAGAAGGGGGCTTCCAAGGCTCCCTTGGTCAACAGCTCATAGGGAGGTTCAACTCATGCCTGGTACTAGGATTGCTAGTTAACAATTATATAAAGTATTCCTTTTACTCTTTGACATCTATAGGCCTAGGCCCATAGAGCCCCCCGAATTTCACATCTATACTTCACCCTTGTCCCCTGTGAGTTACATTACATTCTTGTTTCTTCAGGTGTACTGGACGTCTTTCAACTGGATTTCATATCTGTAAAACACTCAGAAGTTAACATTATGTACACACACAATATCTAACATAGCATGGGAAATTCTTTTTCATTTGCATCAGCTGTTTTTTTTTTTTTCAACAGATTCATGTTCGGTACAATGGCATGTAAATTAGTCAGTCCTTTACTGTCTTTAGTTATTGTCAGGAATCCATTTAGTGTCCCAGAGTTCTCATGGAGCTCCATGCATTCCTTTATCCTTGCTATCCTCATTGGGGCTGGCACAAACTGCTTGGTCCTACATAGGGCCAAGGAGGAACAAGGCTTCTCTAGCCCCTGTTGTTTCCCAGAGCCAGGAGACTTTGAGTCTGACTCCTGGCTCTGGCTATATCTGTGGTCTCTCCATTGACCACACCAGGCTGTTGGGAGAGACCCTGGCCAGGCAAACTGTCTCCACCCCTCGAGTAGCCATTCATAGGGGAGAAGTGCACCCTGTTCACTCTGAGGGGGCAGTTATCCATCCCTGGGATAATTTTTGTCCTTTGTGTACCTTCTGTCCTTTTGTGAACTGTTTCTCAGGGCTTAGACCTCCCAGAGATGCTTTAGCACAGAATTTGGCTTTTTATCAATCCTTTCTTTAGGAACATGAGCTAAACTCAAGTCTGCCACACTTGCCTATGAGTGACCCAAGCAGACCTTTTTTTGGTTTGTCTCCTTCAAACATTTTTTAGACTGTTCTATTCTATTACAAGCATACTTTGCCACCTGGTCTAGGTTGCTTAAATTTGTCAAGGCCTCTCCTACCTTGTAAAGATCTTGTCTCACTAGAGGTCTCAGTACAGATGTTAAATCTCTATACCAATTTTCATGTCCCTGTTTAATGAAGTCCTTCATTAAATCTCTAGTGAACACAGTCCTATTTGGTCCAGTGAACAGGGTAGTGTATATTGCTTTCTTCATACCCAGTTCTCTTAACAGCACCTGTCCTTCTCATGTCGTGCTCCAGCTCCTGAAATCTATGGGAATCTCTGCTGGTGATAAACAAGTGTCTCCAGTGGCGTGCACAAACCAG
Source organism: Eospalax fontanierii (assembly GCA_035773235.1). Taxonomy (NCBI): domain Eukaryota; kingdom Metazoa; phylum Chordata; class Mammalia; order Rodentia; family Spalacidae; genus Eospalax; species Eospalax fontanierii. The sequence continues at coordinate 60,400,395 of CM069524.1, forward strand.
TTCATCAGAGACCCTTGTATTGTCCCAAGTTATGCAGCTTAAATCTCAAGGAGGGATGAGTGGTTATATTTCTCAGATGTACTGCTTCTGCAGCATTCAAGTTAATATGATCTGCGCCTCTGTCCCATATTCTTAGGAGCCAGGTGATGACAAGATCTTTTGCAGATTGTTTGAATGTCTCCTTATTTCCAGCAGCTCTAGGGCCAAAAGCCCTTGATTCACTAAATCTTTATGCTTGTTAAGGCCTCCATCAGCATGCTGAAATCTGAATTTTTCCTTTTTTGTATTACAGGTCAAACCTGAGAGGCATTTTTAGCTTCTGGGTTGCTTCCTTCTGGTTCATTGTCTGCTTTCTCTTGTGGGTTCTCAGCTGATATACTCTGCGCATTTTTTTTTCTTTTTTATTTATCAGTGAGGTCAGTGGCTAATGCAGTAAAAGCCAGTTTTATTTTCCTATCTTATTTTAATCTCTCTCTTAATTCTTCAGTCTCTCTCTGGGCTATAATCTCTGTTTGGGAAAAGTTTTTTATCACACATAGCAGAAACCATGCTGCTTCAGCCCTCGCCTACTGGAGTTTTGCCTTTTTCCCAATCAGCAGAGTTTTTAGTCTGCCTCAGACCCTCCGCTGTTTTCAGAGTATCATCATAATCTTGCAGCAATGCCCAGTGATTCAGTAAATGGTTCACCCATGCCAGCCACAAGTGGGCTCCCATCCTAGGATTTTTCTCCCAGACATTGCCTGACATTATCTTAATTAGCCAATTGAGGATCCACTGGATCAGCCTTGCCAGAACTCCATTTGTCTGCATTCCCTTTGTGGGTCTGCTGCAAGAGCAGCTAGCACTCAACCACTGAGCTATTTTTCTGTTTTTATCAGCTGGATCCTGCTCACAGTGCCACTTGTCTTATGAAATTTATTTTACATGAATTAGTGGGCAGGGCCTGATCAATCTGGCAGAATAAAATGGAAAGTGCTGTTCCATTTAGAGAAATTAATTTATTTAGGGTGACTCACAAAGTTATTACTCAAACATACTGCCCATGACCAGCCACCATTTCTTTGGCAAAGTCCGGCACAGTGCCATGGTGTGTGGCTCCTGGCTCCTGTCCCATTCCCATCATGAATTCTGTTTCCTCTCATGCTATTCTGGGCCTGCGGTGGCCTGGAACACTGCCATCTGAGTCCTGGCCCTCCATGGGCCTGGGGCCATGGCAATTTCCTCCCCATGTGACTTTGAGTATTCTCAGCCCGCCATTCAGTGCCACTCACCATGACTAGCCACCATGTTTTTCCTCCCTATCTCCCCATCTTCCTGCCCCATTATTAGTCAGAGGGTGGGACTTGATGCTGAATGTACAAATAGTAAATATTCAGAGAGAAATATGCATCTACTATACAGTAATTCTTCTCAGTGCTCACAGGATTAAATAATAGTTTTATAATTGGTCAATTTTCTAATTCTATGGTGTTTCATCATTATTTTTAAAATTTATTTCTATTATGTTTCACCTTAAAGTATGTGTATTGTGCAATCTGGTACATTCCAAATGATTAGATATTCATCATGAATTCATTCCTTTATTACCATAAAGCATACATCCTGTTTCTTGGATCTTCTAGCTATGTGTTAGATCATATCATCTGCAAACATAAAATACTTCTAACTTTTTCTTTCTTCTCTGAATATACTTTCTTACTTCTTTCTTTCCTATTCATGGAGAACATCCAGTATAGTGTAGAGCAAAAATGGTGATGGCAGAGGGGTTTACCTTTTTCCTGATCTTAGGGGTTAAAACTCTTGGTTTTTCACATTAAATAAAAGATTACTTCTGGGTATTGATAACTGATATTTCTCAGGTTGATGCTCCCTATATACCTAGTGTATAAAAGGTTTCTATTGAAAAATGTTGGATTTTATTAAATACCCGTATCTATTGAGATGATGGTATACTTTTGTCCTTTTATCCTATTAACATGGTGCATTACTTTCATGTTAAGCTAATATGTCCATTTCTAGGAAAGATTCCTTTTGATCATGATGTAAAATGTTTTCAAATGTTGTGAATTTGATTTTTGAAGGTTTTCTCATCTATAAAAAGAAAGGATATTGGTTGGAAGATTTTGTATCTTTCAGTGATTTTGTCTGGTTATAGATCATGGTAACACACTAGACTTGGTTGGAAGATTTTGTATCTTTCAGTGATTTTGTCTGGTTATAGATCATGGTAACACACTAGACTTGGTTGGAAGATTTTGTATCTTTCAGTGATTTTGTCTGGTTATAAATCATGGTAACACACTAGACTCATTGAATGATCTAGAGAGTTTTCCTTTGTCTTCTGCTTTCTGGTAGAACTTGTACACATTTGGGACATATTTTTAAAGAGACTAAAACATTTTCTCAGTGAAAGTACCTAGTCCTACACTTGTATTGATAGCATAATTTTTTCTAATGAATACAGTTTTATACTTTTTCTGGGTCTACTGGAGATTTTAGACTTCTTCAATAAATTTGATCATTTTGAACTTTCTACAACTATTCATCTTTGATATAGATTATATAGTTTGCTGACACAGATATGTCCATAAGAATTCCTTTTAATGCTTTTATCTTCTTAAAGAAACCATTGCTGCTTTTTGTTGTTTGAAATTACTCTTTTTCCTGTTCAGTATAAATATTTTCAATTTTATTGATTTGTCAAATAACCAATTTTTATTTTGTTGATTTACTCTCCGGTTTTCTACTGTTTACTTAATTCACTTCCTGTCCTAAGAATTTTGTGGGACATGGTGTTTGACCCTACCCCTCTAGTTCTGAATCAGTTGAGCAAAACAGAGTATACTCTGCAATTAGACAAATTGGGGCTTATTGGAGTTCCTTACAAAAGATTAGAAGGGGGACTGCAATCTTGCATGGGGGGCCAGCATTTTGTTAAGAAGCATCATGTACCTCCAGCATTTGCGGTACCAAGATGGCAACCTACTGTCACCATGCTGCTGCATGCCTCTGACACCCTCTGTCCTGTCTGCCGTCCACACTGGCCACTCACTGAATGCCTGTGCTTGTATTGTGGCACTTTCTATCTTGGAGCTCCCGAATGGCTCCCAGAATTCCCTGCTTTTTTCCTCCTATGTTCTCCCCCTGAAGTCACTGGTTGGTTGGACAGTGATTGAGTCTATTGCTCCATTTTCATCAAACAAATTCCTAGAGGCTGTCTTGCCCGTTTGTATAGCTGTGTCTATCGAGCCAGAGTGAAACCCCAGCAAAATTCACTCTACATTTCTTATCAATATTTCTGTTGTTTGTCCCTTCCATAGTCCTTAGTCTAATTCGTCCTTATCTTTTTTTGAAGTAAAAAGTGAGTTGGTTGATTTGAACTACTCTTCTATATGAACAGTTCTCTGAGCTTTGACTGTTCACTCCATTTTGCTATATGTGGGGGTCTGGGTATTTGAGCAAGGCAAGCAACTCCAGATACCCTGAAGGGATGGCAGGTGTCTGGCCTGCTCTGCCTGATGTGATATTCTGGGCCCAGGAAGCTACTATAGACATGAATCTTCCTTTCCCCCACTCCAGACCAGAACCAAGTTTTTGGGTTTCGCTTCCTTGTTCCTGAATTTCCACATCAGTCCTACAACCTTCCCACCTTTATCCCAAAACCCCACCTTCAACTTTCCCACCTTCTGTAACGGTCAGGAAGGCCTCCCTATATAAACCCCTGCATTGACTCTAATAACTGAACTACCCACCAAAGTAGTATCCCGGGAGCTCCTCCTCCCACCACACTCTGAACCACCTGAGACCCTGTTGGATCGTCCTCCATTCTCTGGCATGGCTGGAGCACAATAGCCATGCTGGAGATGGAGACCCACCCACAGTTATATTGTGTTTTCACTTTCATTCCTCTCAAAGTATTTTCTAAATTCTGATGCTTTCATTATTTCAGAGAATGCTATTTTTCCACAGATATTTTACTCACGCTGCCTTCTGTTACTAATGGCTAAGCCCATTCCATTGTGCTCTGAGAACATGCTTTATATCATTCCTGTATTGTTTGCTCAGGCTACCAAAACAAGTTTTACAAAGCGAGTGGTTCAAGCAATAGAAATATGATGTGTATCAGTTCTCGTGGATCTAGATAATATAACAAAATGTGATTACTAGAGAGGTTTTTAAGCCAATGTGACTGATAAGTAAAGCAAAATTTGGATGCAAACACGTAGAAAGGAAGACATGCAAATACACACAGGGAGAAATGACCATACATAAGCAAAAGAAAGAAGCCTGATTTAGACTCTTCCCTCTTAGCCCTCAAGAAATGTCAAACCTACTGACATCATGATTTTGTAATTTCAGCTTGCAGGACTATGAGACAGGCAAATAAGTTAAGGTAAAAGCAAACTTTTCAAGTGGGACTATAATGGCAATTAGTCAGGAAAGAGAATTTAAAGAGTTCTGGTTCCATTCTACTGCCTTCATTACTGGGAATACAGGAGATATTTGTTAATAACAGAGCAGGGGGTAACATGAGAAAAGGGTTAAAATATAAAAATGCTACGGTTTATTTACATTCAAGGATTTTTTTGAACAATAGAACCTATACTGCTGCTGACTTCTGATTTATTAGCAAAATTGTGAACATTTTAATTGTGACATTTTTGCCAGAATTTTTGTTGCTATCATGTGGATTGAGGGATAAATTTTCAAGTTATTTACTTCAATATTTTACTAATATCTTTTGTAAAAGTTTAAGCAAAATATTTGGTAAAACAAAAACTGGGAATATTTTTAAAAGAAATTTTAAAAATAAATTGTAGTCCACTATGTGAAATAGGATAAAGTCATTACACTGTTTAAAAAATAATCCATCAAATAAAAAAAATATATTTGTGATATTTGTATCATGAAGACTCAGAAAAATAGCATCCAGCACTTCCCTTATTAATATTCCTTAAACACCTCTATGTTCAAAATACTGTGTGACTTTTATTTTAGTATCAATGCTATACTTAATGTACTATTTACTTTATAGATATGGGTATGAGGCTCAAAGCTTGGTAGCTATTTCAGGGTCACACACACAGTGAATATCAAATTATCTACATGGAGGCGTGTCTGACTCTAATAGCTCCTCATAAGGCTTCATCATTGTCCTCACTCTTCTCAGTCACATAGATCCACAGCCACCTGCATTTCCTGATAGAGGAGTTATGTCCATTCATAATAACTACTTATTAAATGTTTGGCTTCCCATTAACATACAGACTTCCTGAGGAGAGAGGCTGTGTCTATAGTCATAAAAGTGTTTCAAAATCAGCATTCAACAGGGATATAGTAATTATTTTTCAAATGATAAAATCAAATAAATGAGTGAATGGATGTATAGTTTTACCATTTTCTTGTGCACAAAGGCATAAGCAGAACTGTATTGAATGAATGACTACTCCCTTTTTGTGAGACAGAAGGAAAGGCAATCAAACATTTTCAGCATGACCCATTCATTCTTCAGGCTTCCTAATACAACTTAAGATAGCAAGACCTTCTGTAGGCAAACACTGAAACTACTTGTAGGATGATAAAGATTATAGAATTAAGTTTTAGACATAAAATTTATGTGATTTAATCACATCATAGATCTCATAAATGGGCTCTCTAATGAAAGAATGCATTGGATCACAGGCCATCTAACTGTCTCTCACCTTCTCCCAGAAATCAAAGTTTCCTGTCTCTCCTGCCCCTTTACTTCCTCCCTCCACTCTACCCTTCCCTTCCTCTTTCTTCTCTTTCTCCTCCACCTCCTCTTCCCCCTTTTCCTCCTCCTCCTCCTCCTCCTCCTCCTCCTCCTCCTCCTCCTCCTCCTCCTCCTCCTCCTCCTTGTCTCTCTCGTTTATGGTCCTATCTAGTGCCGGCCTCTATGCCCTTTGTCCGATAGGCTGTTCCAGGTTAGACCACAGGGTATGAAGTTTTCCCACCCCCTGAAAACTTAAGCAACCTAGGAAACAGAGAAAATAAGTGAAATCTTAGAGGAAATCATTTTAAAGACCTTACCAAGTCTTAAAGATCACTTAAAGGATTTTGAATTGTTTCATGAATGCAACAGAAGGTGACTCATTTCATTTAAATGGTAGGATCAATATACTTGGAAATGTACTTGGAGGAACACCCTAGTTACCCTACGAAGAATTAGGTGGGTCAGAATATTACTGCAAGAAAAGAAGGGAAGATGGCTCAGTGTGTAACAGTGCTTGCTGAATAAGCATGAGGACCTTAATGTGAATCCCCAGCACCCACATAAAAAAAAGTGAAGCATGGCCACATATACCTGTAAACTTAGTGCTATAACCTCTGACCTATACACAGATGCACATGGGCATAGTTGCAAACACCTCTATTCATAAAACATAACATATTCACACACAAAAGAAAATTTGAAATTTATTTGAAATCTGCTGTGAGAGTCCACAGGACACAGAAATGACCGAAGCAAGAGAAGACGGTGAGATGCTCTCAGGGACTAAAGTGTGGCTGCAGAGAAATTGAGAAGGGAACTGGGATTCAGGGTTGCATTAGAAAAAGGTAATGAGAGGAGAGCAGGAATAGTCTTTGGGTCATTCCATTTACAACCCTTAGCCACTCTCTATCGATCCATCATACCCTTCTCTCTAAGGAATAATTCCATCATACATAAGGAGTGCTTAAGTGTAACACCTTGATTTTCGACAAAATCAACTCTCACAGCATGGACAACTGAAAATTTGTCTCTATATTTAACTGCACAATAGTACTGCTCAAAGCAGAGATGTGAAAATAAAGGTATAAAATAAACTTAGCTTGTCAAGGTTTGCATGGACAATGAGTACCTGAGATAAAACAATAATTTAAATTTTATATGACTGCACAACTACTTATAAATGTATGTGTTTGCATGTACACATAGGGTTTCTAGAACTAATGAAAGATTGAAAGAATAAGGTTTTGAAGTTTAATAAGAGAAAATTACTTTCTGTTCTTCCTAAGCTAATTTAGCTTAACTCATAATACATAAGCATCAAGTATCCCAATGTTAGGTGAGCAATATATAATCTATAATAGTCTTTGGGGACAAAAGCCACTTTGTCTTCTCAGCAGGGCACACTATTCTTTCTCTCACACACATGAAAAATAATTTTATTATTGTGCTTCAATGCAAATTCTCAGAGGGGAGCAGCTGTACAGAAATGCTTCTACTTATTTCATTAAAAATAATAAAGCACAGAGAATATTTCATTTGAAATAACCCCTTCCCCATTTTCATTAACTATATTATTCCACTGTCAAATCTCTGATTCAGAGTTAGAAGGAGTGCATTCTAGAGAGCTCTAAATCTGTGTGCTGGGAAGCATATAAAGATTCAAGTATCTAATTACCTCTAAATTAATAATACACTGAGCAATAAGGGAAAAGAAACATGGAGGTCATCCAAAGGCATCCACAGTTCTTGCTTCGGTTTGGCTTCCTTGAGGTGGACTCTGCTGCGTATCTTATTCATCCACTTCTATACTCTCAATCTCAGATTCCTTTGTAAGTTCTCCTGAAGCATTTTCATTATTGCAAATCATCTGTTTCCCAGGACTGTCTGTTCTGCAGGGTTAGAAGCTCCGGTTATTTTGTTTCTAGAAGAGTCTCAAATTTTTGTTCACAGATGGGCAACCAGACACTTCACATTTAAGATTACTATATGAGATCTTTTATTTAGAAAAGATAAGGTGATCCCTGAAAAATAATAAGGGCTATTAGTAACAGTTACAGGATTTCAATGATCCCTTATAAAGCCATAAAAATCACTGGAAAGACGTGGAAGAACTTGGATCACCTGAGTCCTCTTACCCCACCAGTACCACACAAGATCTTCCCCATGGCTACTGGATCCAGACCTGCTTTCAAATATACTACGTGATTTTTTCCTTACCTATGAAGTCTTATATAATCGTTCAAGCCATCTTCTCTTCCCAGCATATTAACATAGTAAGCATCGAACTCTGGATTCTCAAAGTTCCTTTGCTGGAATGCATAACCAAACAGCTATGCACTTGCATCCCCTTTTTCTATTAGCAATTCCTTCGGCCATGCAGGCTTTCTGTCCTTTTCCATTAGTTCAGATACACTTTAATAAAGATGATCATTTTATCCTTTCTTTTCCTTACCTAATAATTTCAACAATCCTAAGTAGCTCATAAAACATTCAAAACATATTGTGAAAATCTGAATTAAATGGATCTATCAAACTCCATCTGAAATAAAGACTTTTAAAGTTCCTGATCTTTAGAAATTTTATTGACAAAAAACCACAGATGTGTGTGAATAAATGAACAGAGGCTGCAATTAGTCAACACAGCTCATTTATTTTGAACCTTAAGTTTCTTTGGCTCTTGTCTCCATTTAGAATCATTTGGTTGATTGATCTTGAAGGATCTTCCTGCATTTGAATTATACAACTGCTGAACTCTTGAAAGGCAAGACCATTTACAATTTAATTGTTTTTAACTAGGGCTTTAATAATAGCATGTATAAAATGAATATTCAGGATCTTTGTCAAACTCATATTAAACTTTTCACTCAAGTGTCAGTTTCCTTAATCTTGCCCTCTGTTTTTCCCAGTAAGGAATTAATTGGGTTTCTCACAATCACTTGTCTAATTCTCAGGCCATATCATCAAACCTCAATAATTGCTTGCATAATTTTGAAAACCTAGGCAAGCTGGATTGCCATAAAAACTTTTCTGTGACAAAATCCTGTCACAGTAGGTAATACTTATGGTCTTATTTGTAAAAAGGTCTTTGCAAGAGACTCAATGAAAGAATGAAATAGTATTTAAGCCAACATTTCCAATCTAAAAGTAGAAGAACACATCAAGTTGAATGATGAAATGCAGTAGAGCTGAGTGAAAAGGAAAAGTCAGGTGCCAAGTATTTACCCTCTAAAGTTTTATCCTACTACCAGTTCCTACTTTAGCATGTCAGAGTTTCTATTCAAACTGCTCCCCTTTGTAGTGAACAAAAAGAAAGAGAAGCCTGTAAACAAAGTATTCTTTGAATAAGGAGCTAAGTATAAAGACATCTGCCTTCTAACACTTTACAAGTGTACCTTCTACTTAATAATGAAACACCCCCATCTGTTTTCTTATACAACAGGAAAGTGATCCTAAAAGAGCCTTGGGGTAGACTTCTCAATGTTTATAATAATAAGCATCTTGCTTTTCTGAGTTTAAAAACTGAGTAATATTTTTCTCTAATAACTGCTTTTCCTCCCAGTAGCTCAGAGAGTGTCACTAGTTTAGAACAGAATTTTTACAGGGAAAAAAAGTCTTAAAATCTTTGTTATAATCAAAATGACTCCCATAAAGTCATTCCACGGATTAGAATGACTTGGATGGATAACCATAACTACTCAGTAAGCAGTAAGTTGTCCATGAGTAACACAATGAATCCCGATTTGTAAATCATTTCTGTGCAAACTTCTACATCAAAAAATAAGCTTTAAATTCAATTCACTACAATTACATTTAACTTGTACATCAAATCATTACTCAGAGGCATTGTGAAGCCTCTGTAAGTCAAAGCACTTTTTCAGTTGTATTCTTGAGCTTGATGTAAAGTCACACAGCCAGAGATAAATCGTCAAAATGTCTTCACAAATGGAGACAATCTGACGGATTCGATATTAGAAGTCACTGAAAAATTTGCGCAAGTGAAATCCATCAAATCAGAATTTTTCAAAAGGCATTTGATATATTATCAATTAGATGAACTCTTTGTTTCAAAAACAATTTTCATGTAACAAAGACAATCTAAATTTTTAATCCTATTTCTTTAGTCATTTACATATTCTGGTTTATGTTGTAGTAGATTAAATGCACCGGGATTTCATAAACGCCAGGATACATTTTATTATTTAAAACAATAGTAAGCCAAGCATGGTGGTGCACATGTTTAATCTCAACACTTGGGAGGGAGCAGCAGGCAGATTTCTGTGGGATAGAGGTCAACCTAGGATAGTCTACATAGGTAGTTTCAGGTCAACTGGGGTACACAGTGAGAACCTGTCTCAAAAAAATGAAACAAACAAACAAGAAAATGATAGGAAGATTTAAAAGAAGACAGTAGTTTTTTGCTATGGAATAGCTAACCTTGTCAAATAAACAAAATAAAACAAAAAGCAAACAAACAAAAAAGGGAAGGCATGCCAAGCAGGGATACAATTTTTAAATAAACAAATATTACAGCTACCTGAAAGATGCACATTGGTAACAAAAAGCTAAAGGCAGTTCTGCTTTTTGTGTGCCAATTACAATTCTGTTTCATACCTAAAATATAATAATAAAATCAGGTATTATTTATTATCTTTTAAATGCCAACATTAAGTGAAGAAAAGCAACTCTGACAGTGACAGGTGTCATAGCCCCCGTCACAGATGCATGTACTTGTTTGACAAGTTCCACAGTCTGCTTCAGAAACACACAACTCCTTGTCAATCGCATGTAGCTATGATAAAGGCAAAAATTAACTCTAGGGTTCTGGGTTATATGCTTCCTAATCTAGTTTCTCTAACAAGTTTTTGAGACAAATTTACATTTCTGATTTTTGCTTATCTTGGAAGACATCTGTGTTGCATTCTCTATTTCCCAAAGACCAATGCTCACAATCTAATTCTATCTGTTGTGTGTGGCTATGATGCCTCATTCACCTCTTCCCAAAGAAACTAGCTTCTTTTAACATAAGGTTAAAAAGAAAATCACATTTCTATTCCCAGGACCAAGTACCATACATTCTGTGAGACTAATGACAATAAGACAATTATAAAAATTGGAGCAGTATACCTCAAACATGTATTAAGAACTTTCTTTCCTCTGTGTCTTCCTCATGTTCTCACCTAAATGACTGAATTCAGATACTCATTTGATTCTGCAAAAAAAAAAAAAAATTTAGAACAGTGTATATTTTGATGTTAAATGGGGAAAACTTTAAATGTCACTCTCCCATTTTCTCACTTCCTTCTCTTCAACATACCAAATTCTCAACTAAGTATTTCCCCTACAGAAAACCTTAATTCTTTCTATATAAATTTCAAATTTTACATCTTGGGTAGTAAAGAGCAAATATTTACTGTCCCACTTTTCCTGATCCCAAGAACAATTTAAGACTCTTTTATTTAATGGTTATAGAGTATACGTTAATATAATTTAGTATCTCTTGCTGAAATTACTTACTTACAGCCCAGTTTTGTGTTGACTTGTACATGTAGCATTAATGTTTAAATTTATATTACAATTATTCCAATAAAGTGCAAAACAACTCAGAGTACTATGTATTTTTCTATCTAAAGTAGCACATATACTCAAAAGAAACTGAGACAAAGCCAAGTGTACAACTGAGTATCTGGGCTACTGAGTTGTATTACTCCTTTCTCTTCTCCTTCTTCAAGGAGCATTAACTTTATGGTACAGATAATTGTCAGAAAAAAATGGTATGGAGAAAGAAGACAGAGGAGTTAGATGGCTCAGTGGGTAAATCGCATGCTGTATAAGCAAGAAAACAAGAGTTTGGATCCCAGAATACAGAATACATAAAAATCCTAGAAGGACATGGCAGCCCACCTGTAATTCCAGTCTCAGAAGGTAGAGATAAGGGATCCCCAGAACAAGATAACCAGCACAACTAACCATATTAGCAACCCTGCCTCAATAAATAAGATAAAAGGACAAATGAGAATGATTCTCAACATCAACCTCATGCCTCCACATGCTCACATATGTATATACAATGTGTGCCCATACACATGCACATACATACACATATGCACACTACTCACACAAATACCCACATACACACATACAGAGAGGAAAATGGGAGTAAAATAACAATACTTCTATACAGTTCTTTAAATGTGCTCTAGTTCATTAAATCAAGTGAAAATCAAGCTGGTTTCAGAAGCACAAATTTGTCTCAATCTAATATTTAACATAACCAATAATTTGGTAAGTTCTAAAAGTTATATAATCTAATTAATGGTAGACAATAAACAAGTTCAATATGAGTATTCAAATTCACTAACACATATAAAACATTCACACACAAATACCATTTAAGATTTTTATTGATTTCACAATTTATCAAATCATTCAAAATGCTCAAGAAGGAATTTTTACTGATAGAATACTAAAAGTATTCCTGAAAAACAAAATAAAGTCCCTTTAAATTTATGGATGTTTCATTTGCATATGAAACATATAGGGTTCCTTTGGATACAGAAACAAGGTATACACATTCAAGGAAAAGAAAAGTACAAATGCAAAATCAAGAGGATTTCGACTTCCATAAATATTAATAAACATGCTTCTGACACTCATTGTTCTTTAGCACAAGAACTTCAATGTCTACATTTGCATACCTGACTTTAATGTGACAGCAGTGGAAAAATTCCAACTTTTCATCAGCCAGACAAGAGGGAATTAAAGATAAGTAATGTGGTCTTGCATGTAATTTCCATTGCTTTGACCTTTTTTAGGGAAAATGAAAATGGATGTTTAACTAAGCAATTACTCATCTATCTCTCTCTCTCTAAGTATAAGATACTGGTAAGAAAATGCCATGGGAAATAATGGATTATGTTTCCTCTTGTATGTCTGGAGTGGCCTTCATTCCCTCTTGGCTGCCCAAAGAACTACAACTGGTTTACCACAGGATGAAGGGAAACTGAAAGCAGGGATCATCACCTAAAGAAAATAAACCCTTGATCAGCATATTAACAGAATAAAATCACTGCCATTTCTCTTTGAAAAGGATGAACACTTTGTACTTTAGATATTAATTTTATGAGGCAGATTTTTTGTGTGTGGTATTTGGAGATAGTATCTTCTTGTGGCCCCAACTAGCCTGGAACTTTCTATATAGACCCGGCTGGCCTCAGTCTCAAAGAAATATGCCTGCCTCTGCATCCCAGTGCTGAGATTAAAGGAGTGTGCCACTATGACCAGATTCTTTTTCATCTTTCTACAATGATTGATTTTTTAAAATTTTCATTGCTATGTATCTTCATTTGTTAAAATGAAATTCTGACATTTTAATATTTTGTGACATTATAGAAATCAAAATATAACACCACAGTGAATTGACTGAAAACATAAACACATTTTGTTAAATGTCATTAGAGAGAATTTCAAATGCAAGGCATCAGAAATAAAGTATTAAACCAAGAACCCAGAGATCCAGCATTCTAATTATGACTCTTTGATGCATGCTGTGCTAAATTTTGGGTTTCACTTTCCTCATTGCCAAAAAGTGAGTTGCTAAAGAGGGAAGGTGAAATTTAAATAGTCTTTAAAATGACTTGTTCCTTCAACTGTCCAACTTACAGACTTTTCAAAGTTTAAATCATATCCTTATCTGTAGTTTTCTTTTTAAATAAAAATTTTATGTATATTTTTATTCTTTTTAGAGACAAAAATTAGGATAGCAGAATAATCAGATTTCTAACAATCAGTCATTTTTAAACTATGGTCTAATTTATGCAAAACGTTGCCATGCTGAAATGGCCAATCCTATTCCGTTTTACTCTAGCTGAATTCTCACCCTGGTTTCCTGCCCAGAAACCCTCCCTGCTCTCCTTACCTGCAGCCAAGCAGACCCTTCTTTCCTAGCTACATCTACAGCTCCAGGGAGCCTATTGTGTCTGCAATTCTGAGAAACTTGTTTTTTCTCACTGAAACTTAGAAAATGTTTAACTGAAAACTTTATTAACTGACTGGTATGGTATACCTATGGGTATTGTTTTGTTTTGTTTTGTTTTTTTCCCCTTGGCATGATATAACTGTGGTTTTAACCTTTCAAAACCCTGTTCTGCCTCTCAGGGTCTAGATTTTTTTTAGGTATGAGCTCACTCTCAGTTGCAGGCTAGTTAAAACGTACTCTTAACTCGAGCATCACTATTGGCATTCTTCTGTGCCTTGTGCCAGGTATAACACATACAATAACCACATTGCATTATTCAGAAAACATTGTACAAAGATTTCCTTTTTTCCTACAACCTCATCAGCACTATCTTTTGTCTCTTTGACAATGTTCTTTCTAAATTCTGGAATCCTGATTCTATCTGTTATTTCTCTCATTACTAGAATCAAATACCTGTCAAAAAGCAACACAGAGAAAGGCGAGTTTATTTTGACAGTTCAAGAGAATTCAGTCCACCTTACCCGGGACAGCATGGCAGAAGTGGAATGAGGCAGCTGGTCAAAGTACATTTAGAGTCAGAAAGGAGAAACTGAGGAATAGTGTGCTCAGCTTGCTTTCTCTCAGAGTCTGAGACCCATCTCGCGGAATGGTGCTGCCTATATTTAAAGTGGATCATCCCACCTCACTTAACACAATCTGAAAATCCCTCACAGAAATTCCTAGAGGCTTGTCTCCAAGGTGATTCTAGATTCTATTTAAGGATATTAGCTACCACATTTATGTTTTATTCCATATCAAAAAGACCATATATCATCAACAAAATACTTCACAGGGATAGGAGAAATCTGTATTTGATTTACATATGACATTATGCAGTTTTAAGTTCCATGTCATTGAAGATTCAAGTATATTAGATGCACTCTATGTTGGTAAGACATACAAATCAAGGAGGAAGGAAACTTTATCTCTATCTCTCAGTGTGATGGCTCTTGTATTTAATCTATTCATACATAGATGAAGCAGAAGTATTATTCAGCATATTTCTCTCACACTTTTTATAAGAAATCTCAGCCTAAGACAACAGCAAATACTGAGTTCTAAAACAAAAATCAAAGAAACACTATTAGCATTTTCATTGCAGAAAGAATGCACTTTACATAAACTTTCTGAAATTTTCAATTCTTAAGAAACAATATGAACCTAACAATTCTAGAAACAAACTTTTCTTTTTATTCAACTGAAGAAAATAAAGAAATGACAGATCAGAGAGCTACAGAAATAAGCTTTCCTTATCACAAAGGATAATTTAACCATCATAGGGCTTTTCTTTGAACCATCAAAAGAATAAAAATTAAAAGTAATATTTTATAACATACAATGCAACTATTGGAAATTAGATCATCAAGACAATTTAAATACCAAAATCTTTAAACAAGTGTTAGACCACAATGGTTTTATGATATTCTTTGATAGTCACCAAAAATCCTGAATCATCATTAAGATAGAAAATCATTATTTTGCTATATGTCTGAAAAACCACCATGCTGTATGAAGCTATAGATTTATTCTTTTTATTGAATTTTATCAAATATTTTGATTGAATTTTTATAAATTTCATATAACACATCTTAATCGTATTTAGCCTCCCTCCCCTATCTTTACCCCCTATATCTCCCCAATGGTTTTCGCGCAGTCTGTCATTTATGTTAAGGCCTATAGAGTCAAGTTTCTGTCCCCAGATGTCTTTCAGTGTGAGTTCATCCACTGAGCCTGGTCGGCTTATCTAGCATTATTCCCTTAAAGAAGACCAGTTCTCCATCACCCAACAGTGATCATCTGCCCATAGTTCCTCAGCTAAGCTTGGGGCTTCTTGCCATTTCTCCAGTTCTCTGCCTGTTTTGAGTTTGCATGGCTCTTATATAAGCTGTCACCATTGTTGTGAGTTCATATGTGCAAGTTCCCAGCTGCCTGGAAAACCTCTGTTTCCTTGAGGTTATCCACAGCCCCTGACTCTTACAATCTTTCTACTCCCTCTTCTGTAGTGGTCCCTGAGTCCTGGATTAGTGAGGTGTGATACAGGAGTATTATCTGATGGCAATCACTCTTCAGCCTCTTATTCTCTATATTTTGGCCTGTTGTGGTTTTCTATGTTAACTGCATCTGTTTCATGAGGGAAATTTGCCAGTGAAAGTTGAGAGATTCATTATTCATTTTAAAAACATTTATTTATATGTATGTGTGTATTGGAGTGAACATATGTCATATGTGTGGGGAGTTACCTGCAGAGGTCAAAAGAGGGCATCAGATCCCCTGGAGCTGGAGTTACAGATGAACCACCTGACATGGGTGCTATGAACCAAACTGTGGTCCCCTAGAAAAACAGTAAAACAGCTGAGTAATCTCTCCAGCCTGTAGGTTTATTCTACTCTTGTCTATAAGTAACCTATTTGAAGTCATGTGTGGTATAGTATGTCTGTAATAACAACTCTGGAGAGGCTGAGGCAAGAAGCCATTCTGTATGATATAGTGAATTCCAGGCCAACCTGCACTATAGAGACCCTGTATTAAAAAAAAAAAATTAAGCTATCTCCATTGCCAAAATCAGAATTCTTTCCAGAGTGGGGGGAAGGGTGCAGTGAGGGGATAGGCTGTGATGTATAGTAAAAGAGATTTAAAGATCTGGCTCTCTTGGTTGTAGGTGCTAGCAAGTCTACAATCTATAAAGTTAACTTGCAGCTGGAGACCCTAGAGGGTTGATACTGCAGCCATGAATTCAAATGTGGTATGGAGGTAGGATTTCCTTTCTCTTAAGGACCTGAGCTAATTAAATAAAGCCAGCACACATTACAGAGGTTCACCTGCTTTACTCAAAGTCTAGCAATTTAAATATTAATAACACCTAACAAATAGCTTTAAAGCAACAAGACTGGTGTTTACCCATACATCTGGGCACCAGAGACTAGCCCAGCATATGGTATAAGAATGCACACCACAAAATACCAGACACAGTTTGCTCTAGATTGAGGGTGGGATTTAGGAGTGAATGGGATTTATATTTTCTGTGCTGTTTTTATTTTTCCTCCTTCATTTTCCCCCTGGCATGTTTTGATTACATAATAGTACTTAAAATATCATTTGGAAAATAACTACGAATAAGTCAATATGTACAATTTAATAAGCAGAAAATACTCAGAACATCATATTTTATGATCTAAATTACTAATAAAACTCATGTTTGAACAATCAATTCTACCTTATAAAAGAGTCATGTATTTTTATTTTAAATAGCTTTCTTCTCTATAGCTTCATTTATATCTTTAATCATTTTTTAGCACTGTGGTGTTTAAAATGGTTTCAACCTCACGTTGGAAGCGAACTTTCCACATTACTTTATTGACTGCATTGTTTCTGTACTATCCATAAACTCTAAGAGTTTATTGGCATACAGATCTTTCATGCTTTCAGAACTTTATGCAGCGTTATAATACCTAGCAGTATCTTCTTAAGAGGACAAGGAAAAGAGAATCAAGATAAAATATTGGGAAAGCAAGCTACATTGCAATAGAATAAGGAAACTCATTACCAAAGGCCAGAGAAATAAGAGAGCAAGATTAATGGCTTTGAACATTAAATAAAGAAGATGAAACTGAAGGTCTAGCCACGGCATTACTACACTGTATTTTTCATTTACTTCTCATCCTTAAATACATCTGTTTTGCTTAAATTATATTTATGAAGCTCTATTTAAATTTACAATATAACTACTCATTTTCAAAGTCATCAGTTTGCTCCCATGAGAAAATGAAACCAATGAAAGAGCTGCTTGAGCCAGAAGAACTTGACTGCAATATGCTGCTTATTTAGGCACTGGTTTCAGGCAAGGACAACTAGGGAGCTCTGATCCACTATTTTATCTCATGGAATTGCTATGAAGTTTTCAATGAGGAAACCTATGGAAAGCCCATACCTCAAAATAACACAAAATTGTCAATTTCCTCCTTTCATAATTCCACCTACAAAAAGAAAGTAAAAGAAAATAATATATTGGCACTGTTAAACTACATAAAACTTTAATAGTTTCTGAGATTTAATAAAAAGACTGTGTTGAGAATATAAGACTACTTGAAAAATTGTCATAATTTCTCCTCTTTTCAAAATTAGTCATGAAGAAGGTGCTGGACACCTAACCCAGACACTTGCACATATTTTAAAAGTAGTCTGTCACTGAGAGACAGCATAGCCTGAATCACTCAGCTTCACTAGCTGATTACTACCTAGTATCTTATAGTCATGATTAGAAATCAATAACTCTCCACTCTCACAAATATAAATTTAATATATTTATCTAATAATGTTAATCATTATGTATAGAACAGAGTCATTAATGAATAATGATTGTGAACTCCTGGTATTATTCCAACTCCATTGAAAAGGTTTGCATTGTTAACAGTGATTGGATTTTTAAATCTGACAAAGCAAAGCTTTACATTTAAAATGTTTTCAGCAGTAGGTACAAGAATGCTTGCCATAGTTTTTGTTCAATCCAGAGATTTTTTTTTAATTTAAAAGAGTATCTTATCACTGTCAGGAAATAAGGCTAAAATTTATGAAGTCCTTCTAACAACATAGTGAGAAAAGCATTAATTTGTGTTCTTTAACTTCTGATGAAGTTCATCAATATATTTCATGTTATTTAATTGGTCCTTTGATCCTGGAAAAAAGTCTAATTATTCAGCTATTTAAAATATTACTGGACTGATTGGTATGTTCAAATTTTACATTACATCAATATTAATGAAAACAGGACTAATTTGGATCCCCGACCAATGATTTCTTGAGTTATTATAATATAGTACTTGGAAACCTGTCTCATTGTGTTGCAAGATAGCCTAATATTAGCTGCAAACAACTTTCTGTTAACCGTCTAAAAGAAATTGCTCATAAATTCAGCTAGGCCTGACCAGTAGTCTTTGAATGTGCTCATTTCTGGAAGGGGTAAAGCTGAAAAACAATAGAGCTCTTGGTCAACTTTATCATTCTATGCTAGAGATTGTCTTGATTCTTCTTTTCTTTCAGACTGTTTTTGTTGGTTCATATTTTTTTTCTAGAAATTTTACTCAAAACTTAAGATACCTGTCCTCTAATATCTGTGAGAAGTTGTCCCACACTGGATTTTCTCCACGTATTCCTTTCTATTATGCTGATTTTACTGCTTTATTGTAAATAATATACATAATGATTATTAAAGATATAGATGATTCTCTAGGTAATTTCCATTTTTATGAGTATTTACTCCTCTTACTTTCTTAAACTTGAATACTTTTTCCATGAGTTCAAAGAATAATTGACTGAGTTGTGCTTCTTGAATAATAAAAGTTTCAAAATTCTTCTGAATGTACCAAATACTAGAACATGAACACAAGAATCCAGGATCATCATGCTAGGGTTCAATGGATGACCTCATCGTTGCCTTATAATACTCCCAAGTTTAATCTTCTTACTTGCAAAACATACATAAAATCAGTATTTACCTAAGGAAGGAAAATATTAAATGAGATGATATGAAAATAGCAATGAGCATAACTGAGTCATAACTGTTACCTCTCACCAGCGAGAATGTTGAGGTTACAGACTGAGTCTCGCATTTATAGCTGAATTTGTGAGTCTGACATGCAGTGTTCTAATTGAATCACATCCTAAATACCTTGAAACTATGATTCTGAGCTTCCAAACCTTCCTTGTTCAACAGAAAATGTCAATTTCTATAAGCCACATGCAAGAAAAAAGGGAAAAGAGACAAAGTTACAGGATAGCACTGTTCCCCTTTCCTGTGCTAGCCTTGTGCCTCTTTTTTAAGTCTTCTCTTTGAACAAAGTAAGCAAAGAACCAAAATAAGATTAAGTGTTGAGCTTCCTCTCCCTCAAAAAAGCTACTGTTACTAATTACTTTAAGACAGAAGGTATTAAACGAAAAGCTAACAGATGGAGCTCTGATGTTAAAGGATAAATATGTGCCTGTTACAATAACTAAGTTAAAATTCTATAGGTAATGGCTGAGATGTGTAGCTTAATAGTAGTGCACATACTTCATATACAAGAGGTCCTGAGTTTGATTCAAAGCACAAAAAATAGAAATGAAGGAATAAATAAGTAAAAGAAAAGAAAACTGCCACTGTATGTATTCAGAAGTGACTGACCAGAAAATAAAAGAGAAATCTAAAAGCACAGTTAAGTTTCTAAAGGAAACAGAAAGATGTTGTGGCTTGGTTATAAAATGCCTCTCAAAACTCATATATTGAATACTTGGTCCCAAATGGTAACTGCAAATATTGCAGAGTGAGTGGATCAATATAGGTTTAATCCACTATGAGTTCATAATTTAGTGAGGAAGTAGGGCTTGATTGGAGGAAAGGGTTCACTGGGTGTATGATTTTCAAGGGCAAGACTTTCTTGTCCCTTGTCCATTCTCATTCTCTCTCTCTCTTTCTCTTGTTTTTCTTCTTCTTCCTCTCTTTCTTTTCTCTCTTTTTATCTCTCTCCCCACCCCTTCCTGGCTGTCATCAGCTTCCTCTGACAAATGCTCCCACTTGCGAGATACTCTGCTTTACCTCAGATCCAGAGCAATAGATCCAATTGATCTTGGACTGATATCACAGAGACTGTGAGCCAAAATACATCTGTTCACTTTTGAATTATATCTGTCTCAGTGACAAATAGCCAATTAATATAAATAGTGTATCACTAGCATCCTCATCACTGTGACTAAAATATAACAGAACAATAATAATAAGAGAGGAACATTAATTTTGCTTCATGATTTCAAGGATTCCAGTCCATGTTTGCTAGGTCTCATACTCTTCTGTAGGATATCATATCAGCTGGGACCATGTGGCACAGGAGAACTATTCACATCATGACGGACAGAGGTGGGAGCAAAATGGAATACTCGTACTCACTCAGTTTAAGTCACAGCTCATAGAATGGTGCCATTCACATTCATAGCAGGTCTTCCCTCCTCAATTAATCCTCTCTGGAAACCCACACACAAACATATCCAGAGATATTCCTAACTTGTGTCCTAAGTTATTCTATATCCAATCAAGCTAACAATGAATATTAACTATGATTGATTTATTAAGAGATAGATGACAGAGATAGATAGATAGATAGATAGATAGATAGATAGATAGATAGATAGATAGATAGATGATAGATAAACAGACACAATCTCGCTCTTTAGCAAGCAAAAGTCTTACTTTGGCTCCAAGCATAGTCTCCAAGTGATTCCTATAGGAAACAGGTTACATAGCTATGTAGTCCTGCTAGGAAACAAGAATGACTAAAATATTTTACTTTTCTTAAATACAAACTTAACTGGTCATCCTTTGTTTCTCTTTATATGGGAATCCTCTCTAAATAACCATCTTGTATGTATCCAATGGGAGTGGGGGTTTCTTTGTCCATAAACTCTGCCAATTACCCATCAAATACTGAGTGAATGCTCCAGTCACTGTCATGAACAAAAGGAGATAAATAGTGTTAAAAGTTTGAGAGTTCTTTTTCCCTGAATAGACAGGGAAAGCTAGTCTCATAAGCAGTACTTTAGCAAAAAACTAAACTGGAATGAGGACTTGACCCAAGAGGATATCTCTGGCAAGACTTTCCTCAAGGAGGAAACATTAAGCAAGGCGAAACACCAAAAGGAATCCAGAATATGAAACTAATTAGTGACTGCTGTCATGGAGTTGACTCTCTTCAGAATGAGACAGAAAATGAATAAACACAGCATGTGAAAAGACACCAACGCTGACAAAATTAATTCAGACAAAATTAATTCAGGCTGATGCAATAGGAAAGGAAAAGTCAGTCTAAAGAGAGCATGACGCTGTTCTTCAGGTGGCCTCTGAAAGGTGGTGAAAGGCAGTGCCCAGCAAGCCTGGTGGAAGAAAGAAGTGGTCAAACAGAGGGCATAGTTTAATGCCACTGTCATTCACATGGCTCAGCAGGGAAGTAGGAAGTAGAAAAATGTGAAAGTAACTGTAAACCATATGCAAAATAAGTGACAGGAAAAGCCCTGGGATCTCCTGCTGAGGAAAGTTTAATGTTCTGGACACTAAGGAAAGATGGTACAGCAGAACTAAGGAACACACTACGGTGCTTCATTTTTCTTTTATCCGAGCTTCAACTTTCTCCTTTCGTTCTTCTCACTCTCTTCTGTTTCAATACAGGTTTCCTTGTTTAGGACTTACTTATCTACCAAGATTTTAACTATATTTATTGAACATCATAACAGAACATCAGTCCTTCATATTTCACCACTCTGAACCTAAACCAACTTAAAATCAGAACAAACAACAATTGTATACATATTATTCTCTTCTTACTTGGTGATAAAAACAAGTGTTGAGCTACCTGGAGAAGAATCCCACATCAACTTGTTTGTTCTCCTTCCTGACCAAAGGATGGCTTGGCAGTGTTCAATTTCAATGAATGTCCATTTCTCCTTCCAGCTGTCATCCTTGCTCCTATCTCCTTTCATGACCTCTGCACATTCCATTTAAATGGATCCCTTGGACTTTTGCAGAAGCTTCATAATAACTTGGTTATGACCTTGCTTGTTTACTGTTATTTCACTCAATCTCTAATTGTCTAAGAGTTACCTTAGAAATGAATATCTAGCTACAATATTTAAGGAATTGATACTGACCCAGATTTCCCAATCTTTTTTCTTTGTTTGTCTGGTTTTTGAGACAGAGCCTCATGTAGCTCAAGTTTATCTCAAACTCATTACGTAGCTAAGGATGACTTTGAACTTGGTTCCTTCCTGCCTCTGTCTTCTGAGTGCTGGGACTACAGGCATGCATCTATCCAGACCAGTTTTATGTTATGCTGTGGATCAAGCCCAGGGCTCTTTCCGTGCTAGGCAAGCACATCCCCATCTCTAGTCTGCATTGCTGCTTTTTCATCTCTACATGGCCCTAGCCTTCTTATGTACCTTTACATCCTAATCATAGGGGCAGACTTACCTTCTACTTCTTATACAAACCTTCAAATAACTGATATGCCTCTAAGGTTTTCTCAATCAATGCTCTGCATACAAGTCATGGACAGATTTTTCAATGCCTTTTTTCTTTAAATAAGAGAATTCACAAGTAAAAACAAATAATAATGATGATGACAAAAAGAAGCATAAACTATACCTGACTTCAGTAAGCTATCTGACATATAACAGAATAATAGCAATAATAACACTATAATAACAGGATATCCTATATATAGAATATAAAATAAGTCACTGTACTCTAAAAAGAGATCCTGGATTAGTTTGACAGCAGTGGAAGGGATGCCATATTGTTAGACTGTGGATATAGTTTAATTGAAGCCAATAATAAGCACTTATATTGAGAAAGAATACTTATGCCTTAAGTCAGGGATCAGGGTCAGTGATCAACTCTTTCACACACCATCCCCTCCATATTCTATACACAGTAAGACAAACTACCTACACCTCTTGTCCAACCAGAAGGAAGAGGTTTAGCTTTTCTCCTGTTCTTTAAAATTATTGCCAACTACAAAGCCCTGAGCATATATAGCTACCTAAAACCCAAACCAGATACCCAGTGTCTGACCTTCCACTGGTGGCACTCTACCAGTAGAGCAAATTTAAGGAAAAAAATAAACGTATTCATGAACTCAAAGCAAATTACATAACTTGTTATAGAACTTAATGATCATGAAAGGAAGAACTAATTAAAATCATCACTATTAAATACTACCTCCCATCAATATCTCCATGACCATAAATATAAGCAACCCAAGTACACCCTGTTGCTACCTGGTATGTATGCACTTGATTTCTCCAAAATTTCCTCTTACTAAATCTTTGACTTGCTTGATTTCTCTGTCTTGTCTATAACATCTTTTACTGACTAGAACAATAACTGAAGTCAGAAGGGTCTAGCCTATACTACAACAATATTAAGCAGGGGAGTGGCTGGAGAGATGGCTCAGCAGTTAAGATCACTGGGTGGCCTTGCAGAGGATCCAGGTTCAGCTCTCAGCACCCCCATGGCAGCTAACAACCATCCAGTTCCAGGGGAATTTGACACCCTCCTCTGACCTCCATGGGCATTGTACAACATGAGCATACTTAGATATATGCAGGTAATATACTCATGTACATACACTTTTAAAAAATAATAAATAAAAATTTAAAAAATATTAAGCAGGGTAGGAGAAAATAATAGAGTCGTCACAGTAGAATTTGCATTCATTGAGATGGATGAGATCTTCAAAGAAGCAGGTTTTGACAAATAAAATCATGAGTGTAGATTGGAGTTTGTGACACCTATTAGAAATTTCAAGAACAAGATTTGACATAGAAGTAAGCAGTTCAGTCTAAAAATCTGAGACAATCATAACAGCTTTGATTTTTAAAGCTGTAAGACTTAGTGAAAGAATGTTTACACAGATGAAAAGAGGAAAAAGAGAATTAAGATCTGAACGCTGACACAGTTTAGAGCTAACCCTGGAAGAAAGAGGAAGAGCCAGCAAAAAAACAAAGAAAGGCCAGTCAATAGGGACAGAGGACAAATCAAGGAAATTTCAAGTCCCAAAAGTCAAATGAAAAAAGATTTCAAAGAGTGATCACTTGTCAGTTTTGGATAGATCAATTAAGACAGAAAATTGGGTGTTGGATTTAACAATGTGAACAATTTCAGAGATGTTGATAAGAGGCCCTTTTTAAGGTAACATAATAAGAATTTGCTACAGCAGACCCAAATTGTAGACAGTAATTCTAGATAGCTCTTAAGGTTTTACTAATTTTTTTATTTAAGGTGTGAGCATTGTACCTGCATGTAACTACACGTGTGATGGAGACCAGACGAGACCATCAAATCCCCTCAAATTTAAGTTATGGATGATCATTAGCCACAACTAAACCAGAATCCTCTGCAAGAGCAGCCAGTGCTCTTAACCACTAAGCCATCTCTCCAGTCCTTGTACACTTCATTAAAAGACATTTTAAAATTTCAGAAATGGAGAGCAAAACAGGAAGTAGGCAAGGAAAGTATATTTAAAATGGTTTTGTGGTAGGGTTAGAGAATGACATGAGTTTATTTGAACGGTGTGGAAGACAAAGAGAGAGCTTGATGTAACATTTTTTAAAAGATGGTAAGATAGGTGGACTATGATGGCACACACCTTTAGTACCAGCACCTAGGAGGCAGAGGCACAGACAGATGGATCCAGACAAGCCTGGTCTCCGCAGTGAGTTCACGGCCAGCGGCAACAGGGAAACCCTGTCTCAAAATGATGGGTTAAAAAAGATGATAGAAAACTTTGCATATGTAGAGGGGATTGAGTCTCCGAGGGAAAAGGTGGACAAACACCCCTCCCAGAGTGGTATCACCCAGGACCACCTTGAGTGGAAAGAGGAGGAGCTGGGAAAGTCCTATGCCCCACCCACCCTGTCTATTGGCCTTGGATGTGAGAAGAGGAGGGGCTAAAAGTATTTAAACTGGGGGCGCCAGGAGGCCGGCCCTTTTCTCCCCTCCCCCATGGGCCATTTGGATCTGTTTACCCGGAAGTTGCAAGATCCCAGCCTGTGGATTTACTAATGGAACTTGCAGAGGGGAGGGTGGGCGCCTGTGTTCTGTAAGTAACTCCTTAACCATTGCTCTGTTAGTAAGCCCAGTAAACTAGCTAGAATCTGTCTAACTGTGAGTGGAGAAATTTGTGTGTTTGTTGCGAGGCCTGGGGAGACTTTTTTGAGTTGCAAGGCAGCGGGAGAGAGGCAGGTTAAGTTGGTCTGCCTCATCCAAAGAGAAATTTTAATAACAGCATATAAAAGAGATACTGATAGATCATTTAAATCATGAGGAAGGAAGGCAGAGCAAGATAGACCAGGCCGGATTATGATGGGGTACAAGCCTTTGCAATTTTCTTCTGATTATTTTTTTCTTAAACAGGGTCTCACACTGTAGCCCAGGCTGGCCTAGAACTCATGGCACTCCGACCCCTGCCTCAGTCTCTTTCAAGTGCTGGGATTAAAATATGAGCCACTACAACCCACTGTGATTGTTTTTATTCTCCATGTACATGAAAATATAGTTAATATAGGTGATTGAAAAAAGAGAATTCAGAATAGAATGAACACTAGGGAACATGGATGTGTGAACAGATAGGAACGTAGTTCTCAGGCCACCTCAGCACCCCTGGGGGAGTTAGTGATAATTTTAGACATTAATGAAATGCTGTCTCTAGTCATGTTTGGCTGTCCTTGTGTAGCAATGGAGTAAAAAAAATGTCTTTGCTTTGACCAAGACTGTAAGATCAACTAAAAGAAGAAAGGGAATAATGACTGGCAGTAAGTAAATCAGCTCGATACAGGAGCCGTGAGTGCATGAGTGAATGAGAGAGAAAACCATGAAAAGGAAGGAGACAATAAGGTCACAGTACCACTGCCATAAAAAGTGCTCAAGAGAACCACCTAGGAAAAGGTGATGATGGTAGGATAGTACTGTGCTAGTAACTGAAATCATGGGGCAGCCAGAGGTATGCATAACCATAAAGAATAAGGGATGTTCATAAAGTGAATCATTGAGACGACAATGAAGGCAAGATCACTGGAAGAAAGGACATTAAGTAGGCAAAGTGTTAACATCTTAGAAGCATCACCATGATGGCTGATTTTGTGTGCTGACTTGACTGGGCTAAGGGACGCTAAATGTCCAGAAACCCTGGCCTCTTCCACGACCAGAAAAAAAAAATTATTTTAAGCCATTTACTTATACAAGTATATATAGTTATTTAATATATGGAAAGAAAAATTCTCATAGAGACATTTCAACTGGATCCTGATTAAAAAAACATAGAAATTCAAATGGACTAAGAATTTAAAGTGTAAAATATGATATTTTTCCAGACCATACATTCAGATGCACATGAGCACTATAGGAAAATGGTATTGAACAGGGGATTCTAGATCACGAATCTGGTCACACGAATCTTGTGTGTCTGCCCTTGTATGTCTGTCCTGTGTGTCTGAGCGGCCTAAAGAGAGACATTTCCCAGGTCCGTCTGTCCTACGTGTTTGTCTTTGTGTGTCTGTTCTGTGTGTGTATCTGTTTGCCCCCACTCATTCCAGGGTTCCAGGGTCTCAAGGCTCACCGTTGAAACCCACTGGACGGGACGCAAAGATTGTAAGAAACAGTACACAGTTTCCACTTTGAATTTTCAAATGTCAAACAGGAAAGAAGGGAGTTTCTGCAGGGAAAATATGAATTCTTATCGGGATTAAAAGAGTAAAAGCCTAAGGAGAAAGTCAGCTGAACAGTACATTCTGCCTGCTCTTTCTTTGTTTCCTGACTAACACATGGACCAAGCCCTGCCTTCCCTACCACAATGAATTGTGAGCCAGAGCTAGTACTTTCTTCCTTAAATCCCTTTGTCAGATATTTAATCACACTGAGGAGAAAAGTAACAATACAAGGGTATGCTCAAAGCATGGACAAACCCCAAGATACCCCATTACATATATGCAACCATTCCAAAATCCAAAAACTCCAAAATCTGGAGTACTTCTGATCCTTAGTGTCAGGTTCAGGGTTCGAGAGACGCAGCAGACAGAAGGGACCGGACTCCGCTGGCAGCTAACAGGACCCGACTTTATTGAGAGAAGACCAGATGGGACCAGCTCCTCCGCACCCACGAGTGGAGAAACGCCAGCCTCCCTTGGGGGCCAGCCTCCCCGAAGAGATGGGGGAGGCTAGCCCCTCACCCTGATCTTGGGGCTGGGGCTCCGGGGAACCAGGCTGGCTGCGCAGCACCAGCAGAAGCAGAAGCACAAGCAGCCGAAGCAGAAGCACCAGAAGTACAAGCCCGTTGTCCAAGTCCTCAAAACCTTTTAAACCTTCAGTCCCCTCCTGGCTTTTAGGGGAGGGGGGTTGCCATGACATCTGATTGATGTTTCAGGCAAGCTTCTGTCCAGGAAGTAGTCCTTTTCCAGAGCTGTTCGTGAATTCCTTGCTTATCTGCCAAGGAATTTGGGATCTGGAGTGGTTTGTAAGGCTTAGATAAACTCTGGCTCCAGGTTTCTTCCAGAGTCCGAAACTGTTGGGGGGTCTCATTCACACCTTACACTTAGTATTTCCGATAAGGGACATTGACCATCTACAGTCTACATAACACAAGCCATTGAAATCACCCATAGAAGAATGAATCTCAATTTTGCTTCAAACTCAGCCCACGGAGATTCTTCATTCAAAGAAAATCATCAGGACACCATATTCCATAACAGGAATATAGAAGCTTGAGAGAACTGACCCACCTTCGACCTCTGTACATCCTCACTGTCATTATTGCAATAAAATATGTTGCTGTATGTATATCTCTGTTCCTTTCCCTCCCCCTACTCACAAGTTATAACAGAATTAAACGTTTTTGTCATGCATTTTCTCCAAGTATGTTGTCTCACTTATTTTTTATAGTCTTATCTCCTAAGCTATATTGAAAGTATCCCCCCAAAGAACATCTTAGAGAGCTCACATATTCACTCATGGTTGTTGTTCCACAAATACTTCCTGAATATATTATTTGGTAGGATAATATTATACTACTGGTTCCTGCAGTACAGATAAATAAACAATGATAGGATCAGGCTGAAAGAATAGTGAAGACAAGTCTTATCAAATGTACACAAAATAGACATATCATATTTTTCAATGAATATAGAGTTAAAAGTAAAACTTCTTACCTCAGAAATAAGTTGTTTCATGAAACACTCAATGCCAAGTAAAGATGATATCAAAGCTCTATTTGAATATTTTTATTTCTCAGATAAAAATCTGTGCAAGCTTCAATCCTTCACATACCTCCAACACACATACAGATTTTGCACTTTAGGAATACAGCCTTGAGGCTGGAGAGATGGCTCCATAGTTAAAGTGCTGGCTGTGCAAGCATGATAACCAGAATGAGGATTCCTAAAACTTATGACACGATGGTCCATGTGTAATTCGGGGAAGGAAAGCAGAGCCAGGGGATTTCCAGAGCAAGCTGGCTAGCAAGACTAGTTATATTGGCGAGTTCTGGGTTTGACTGAGACATCCTGAATCACTGAATGAAGTAGAAGAGCAATCTAGGATGATTCCTAACATCATCCT
This sequence comes from Eospalax fontanierii, assembly GCA_035773235.1. Taxonomy (NCBI): domain Eukaryota; kingdom Metazoa; phylum Chordata; class Mammalia; order Rodentia; family Spalacidae; genus Eospalax; species Eospalax fontanierii. The sequence continues at coordinate 60,429,270 of CM069524.1, forward strand.
TGGGCCTCCACATGCATGTGCACTCACACAAACATTTTTACACACACACACGCACATACACACTCAAATATGCATACCATACACAGAAATAGAGGAAAAGAAATACAAAGAACAAACACAGTCTTGACAAAGACTTAGTCCAGCAGCACATACTAGAATCTCTCAACCATCCCTTCTTCCTTCCCTGTTCTCTGTTTATTATGTTAAAACAGAATCACAGGTCTTTTATTATTCTTCCAGAATCAAGAATAAGTATGCTAGTCCAAAGAGTTCATCAGTTTCCTCATACTCATAAAATATTTTCATCTCTCCATAAGGTTTATTTTAAGATTATTATGTTGGGGATTTGGTTGATCATTTGTTCTAAGCTCAAAGATATTCTTGACTAAGAGAGATTCGCTTTGGCTTTTCCTTGTCTGGACTCCAAGCATATTAATAAGAAAGGATAGGAAGTCTTAGAACCTTTCTAGTTCTTAGCTTTTTCACCTCCCTAAACCTACAGGCTGGCATCAGAATTAGTCTCACTACCGAGGATTATTTGAGGGTTTCTGTAAAGGTCTTTTCAAAGAACTCAATGGGTTTAACACAGTTAAAATTATTTTGCTACATTAAATTTTATTCAAATATATTGAAAAGGTTCAGTGAGGAGGAAAAGGAGGTCAATGTGTGTTTAAGAAGTAGTTTGGCTTGAATAGAGAGGCAAATTGCAAATTGCAGGGTTCAGTTAAAAAAGTAATTCAGTGGTGAAGAGCAATTCATCACGAAGGAGCAAGACTGGGTTTGGAATTAAAATGAGCTCAGTAGTGAGTTTAAAAAGGGAAGAAAAGACAAATAACTATTGCTGAATCTTCGTTACCCAGGTAACTATTTACAGTAGGAAACTGAAACAGTATGGGGTCTTTGTTGAAAGAAAAGACCATAAATGGTTTGCTATTTATTATTTTTCTAGGTCATTTGCTTCCAATCTTTTCTCTTCTGACATGTATGAACAAGGAACTAAGGAATAGTTACATATGTACATGTGTGTCTGTGCAGGTATGTTTGTATGTGTGTGTAGAGTTAAGGATCCAGTAAGGACGGAGCTTCCACATGCCTGCCACACTCTCAGGTCATGCCCATGTGGATGACAGAGGGCCTCATTGAGGAGCCAGCACAAGATAGCATTTTTCACTGATTATAGAGAAACTTTCTGAGCTGAGCTTTCAGGGTCAGAAAAATAAAAATTATGTCATTGTGTCCACAGAATATGCATGAAAAAGCAGCATGCAAACCTCACTTACTCAACAAAGGTCTCTCAGCTAGTATATTCTGTTTTCAAATTACAAAGCATCTCATTTGTTCATTTGTCTGTTTGTCTTCATTCCATATTAAAACCAAAATTCTTTTAGTTCCCAACAAAATATATGAAAAGAGGGAAAAATGCCTTTTCTTATCCACAGTTTCTCCAACATTTCTCCTTAGTCAAAAATTATATATATGTATATGATGTATAAATAAAAAATATTAAAAAATAAGTGTGAAGCTCACTGAAAAGTTCTTTCATGTTTATTTTAATGACCAGGGAATAGTTTGTTTATTCCAGAGTAGGGATTCAATAAGTCAAGAGATCTGCATGAGTTCAGCATGACAGCTTTGCTAATGGCAATATATTATATTGCATTCATTAAAATGCCTAGTTACAGCTAATGTTCTCACCATAGAAAATAGAGCATATGTGAACTAGCTAGATTAATCATTCCACCGTGTATGTAAACTTCTAAACATATTGGACCTGATAAATACTTATAAATTTATCTGTCAATTTTAAAAGGGAAGAAAAAGAAATTAGAGCCCCCATAAACAAATCCTTAGAATATTTAGAATAACTAAACTTAGAACCAAGGAGTGACAATTATAAATATTTTCTATGCAAAGTGGGGGAAAAGCTAGCTTTCTTGACATACAGAAAACTCAAAGTCTGCTTCTATACTTACAATTAAAGAAACAATCCTATCATATAAATAGAGAATTTTCTTAACTGAAAAAATAAATAAATTGAGCTAAGTAGGTTTAGAACCCATGTAGAGTGGCTGATAAATACTAAGAGATTTTACCAAGACCTATAGCGCTTCTCTTGATCCTGGTGATTTTCCCTGTCAGACAATCTTTCAACAAGCTGAAGTGCTTCTTTAATATACCAAAAACTATCCCAGAAGCAAATGAAATACTATAGAGTGAATAGGTAGATAAATAAATAATAAAACATCTTAGAGAAGAAAACTAAATAAAAATATATGCAAAAGAAACATTGTAAAGAAAATAAGTTGCCACTTTCCGAAAGAACAGCTTTGACAATATAATCTCTACAAGCTAGTAGGTAATGTTGATGACATATAGTACATTCATGGACAGTTTATACAATATTAATATTGATCTGCACTGTGGTTCACTACTCCCTTGAATTAGACTAATGTTAAGAAAAATGTCCAAGTCTCCAAGAGCTTTTACCTCCAACTTGGAATTGTCAGTGGGCAAGCTTAATGTAAAGCCCTCCCGTCCAAAACTAAGAATTTTTGGAGCCCAGAACAGCCAAGCTCAGGTGGCAGTACTTATTACCAGGAATAAAGTGGGCCTGAATATCCCACTTTTAGCAGTGGGGCTAGAGCAGCCATGAAAGTATATAAGAGAGCCTGATGTGATAGAGAGAGAGTCCTGAATAGAATCAGTTTATCTGGAGACTAAAATCATTAAGTATCCCTAACACCTTGAGTAATCATGAAGCAAAACTCTATCTGGGTTAACAGAGATACTGCCTAAGCCTCTAGCTTAAGTGAATACAGCTGCTAACTGAACTCCAATCCAGGGCCCTTGAGTGAAGAGAAGCCCCATACTGAGAAAGGACACAAAAGATTTTTTACTAGATGTATATTCCTTGCACAAGGGGGTCTGAGCAGGGTTTCAGGTTAGATTGGATAATATATCTATGTTAAAACTAATTCCCATAAACCTTGAGCTCTACACTTACCAATGCAGAAGTTTAAACTAAAGTAAAATACTACCAGATTTAAATTAAAAAATAGTGTTTTCATTATAAAAAACACAAAACACAAGCAGAATTACAACTCTAGATATCATCTAATTGAAGAACTCACTCCAAATCAGAGATGTCTCAACAAAATCCTTCCTTCTCATATGCGGAAACCACACAAATCATCAGTAACCTGAAGGACAGCAGTATATTTCACACTTTCCCACAGAACACAGCAGTCTGCATTAAGGATGCCATGCCAGTTAGATCAAAAGAGCAAGGAACAGCCCAGCAGGGGATAGAGATAAACCACAGAAAGGTTCTCATTCCATACTTTTCCTACTTTTGTACATACAAGTTGCCTGAGGAGATTACGGAAATGCAGATTCCATTTTAGTAAACCTGGGACAGGTCTGATATTTTCATTTCTAACAAGCTCCTAATTGACATGTTGTCATCTTCTGGATCACACTAGGAGAAAACAGTTGACAAGCTGCTCTTTGGTCTCCAAGATGAATCATTCTTACCCTGGAGTCAGCTCACAGACTAGGGACATTCTCTTCTTATTCTTAGAACATTCAAATGCTCTCACATCTGAATCAGATGCAAACTGAAACAAAGGTCTCTAGTTGGGCCAGAATCAATCAAGTACAAATGTTTTTGCCATTTTTGTCCTGGACAGTGCATGAAGCTTATGTCAACATCTTACAGAATCTGAAAAGGTGGCTTAGCATTTAGGGTTAAATCCATACATTAGGAAACAAGTTTTCAACATAGCTCCAATGTTAGATGGCAATATTATGATCATTTAACTCAGGCTACCATTATGAACAAGATACTGAAAAGTTTGGTTTGTTTCACAGCTATAAGTACAAGGCATTTATACAGTTAGGCTTGAGAGAGTTCCCCCACTTTAGTAAGTTGCAAGGAGTTCTTCCTATCATCTGGTACAGGATGCCACACACATTTGAGCTTCCCTTAACTGCAACCCATGCTAGCAAAAGAGCCCTTAATACAAATTGTATTCAGTTTTGTAATACACTTGCACAAGACATAATTATACTACTTTAGGATGACACCTCTCAAGATCAGCAATGATGAGCAATACTTAAGAAGGCAAAAAACCAAGTGATCACTTATTTATTTTCCACTTGATCTGAGGAAAGTAATAGCTTGAGGTTGGGATTTATATACATTACCTGCACAAGAGCTAGTCTTTGAACTGTCAGTTTGGGTGGGAAATAAGATTAAGGTTATGAACATTACTGAAGAACATTGAAATCATAAATTTACAATAACCATGTCCTATGATTCATGAAAGCTCACCTAGACACATTCTCTGAAGAAAAGTCTAATATCAGCAATATATTCGGAGGCTCTTCACAAGACAAATGGAACCAGATGGTTCCTTAATAAACTCATGAAGAGAGAAGCCATGATGATTAGGCATAAGCATGTACCATCATTCACCAAGCCATCTTTGCTCTGGTATAAACAACCCCACAACTTGGAATTCTCTTCATTTGGAGATTTTTGAAGATCTTATTTTTGAAGGACGTGCCACCAAAACCTGGGTGCAACCTTGGTGATCTCTCTTTAACCTACTGCAACTCTGAGCCTTTGGGAATGAGGTCTTGACTAAAGACTCCTTTTTCCCAACAAATGATGCTGCCAACCAAATCAAGATAAACTTGAAGTTGTTCTCAGAGTCAACTACCATCTATGACTCTGCCGCCATCCCTCACAGAATCAACAACTATAGCTTTCAGTTAAAAGCTCTTGTATATTGTTCCAGAATTCTAATTTCTCACTCACAGTCATTTTTTTGGAACTAGGGATGTGAGTATAGCATGTGTCCACATGTATGTACATATATATGTGTATATATATAAAAATTTCACTAAATATATATTCATATATTCACTAAGTATATATAAATATATTAAGTATATATAATATGTAAGTTATTTCTGTACCTTCTTTAATTTTCCCTTTAGAACTAATCTGAATGTTCAGAGATTTCCAATAGACTATAAAGTAACTAGTAAGGAAGCAAAATTCACCAGGAGACCTTGGACTCAAAGAACACTAAATTCTTGTCATGGACTCTCAGTACAGTGGCACAAGTGACTGGTTGTCTCTAAGCAAGTAGGAATTGGTATAAACGCACCCTGGCTTTATATACAGCATAAAATGTGTGACTGTCTAAATCCCTTAGTGTCCTTATGTGTACCATGTGGTCTAGGCCACTGACTAATCACATTTAACCAGTGTAATATATCTAAGGCAAACTGAGTCAATACAGTTCACTCTGTAGGACTTGCATCTTCAGCAGAAACAGAAAGAGGCTTGGGATGGTTGGTTCTTTCCGTTTAGACCTGTTCTAAAGAAAAAGCCTGCAAATTCTGCTTCATGAGGTCCTTGAAGTTTCCTTGTTCCTTTCTCTCTTGAAGTTCAATTTTTCAGTATTTTCTTCAAAAGTAAGAGCTTCACCAAATTTCTTATTCCACCTAAAAATCCCTCTTTCACCTAATAGGCAGTGTTAGGTAAAAATACTAAGCAGTAGTTCAAAACAATCGTGAAAATTGTAGGGCCAGTGGCTATTTGGCATATATATAATTCTCTTCTAAGTTATTTCTTCATTCAAATATATTGGTTCTCAGCCAAGGGTGGTAGTGTACACTTTTAATTTCAGCCTTGGTGATGTACATACAGGTGGATTCCTAGGGTGTGCTACCAGCCAGCCTAGACTATTTGATAATTCCTAGGTCCCTCAAAAAATAAAGGAGATGGTTCCTGAGGAATGACACCCAAGGTTGAGCTCTGGTCTCTATGCACATGTGAATACTTATGCACACATACCTGAACACATAGGTCACCTACACATACAATCATACACATACTCACACACACACAAACATATGCATACATATATACTCATACATACACACACAGTTTTTTCCCCCTATCTTCAATCTGTCTTCCCAAGAGATGGCCCAACAGAAATTCTATCCAGTATGTCTTAATAGATATCAAACTGCAGTATTTGTTAAGCCACCAGTGAATTATTCAGAAAGTTTTACAAAAAAAAAAAAAAGAAAAGAAAGAAAAAGAAAAATTCTTTTAGTCATGAGTAATGGATAGTCTGGTCAGCTTTAGCAATGGATTTTAAAAAGCGGTTTTCTGCACATTCAGGTAACCCTCCCATCACTCTTTCTAAAGAGCAATATGTACATGCAGTGAAGGACTTAATACTGAAGGAAACCCACAACACAGAAAGTTTAGGAAATAATTGATTAATGCTCTCCTTTCTGTCTATAACCTAAAAGCCATCATCTATTTCAGAGGAAAAAGTCCTGCCTACAAGGAGGTCTTTGAGTTTCCATAAGTGAGGATGTGTTTATACTTTACATAACAAACAAGCACAGTAGGAGCTTGAAATAAGTCAAAAATACAAACTCTGAGAATCTGAATAACATAAAGTTCTGTCTGTAACCAAAGTATTTAAAATCATCCTACACAAAACATCTATAATTCTGACACAGACATATCTAGCCCAGAGAGATTCCAGAGAGACTCTGGTATCAGAGAAAAATGGGTTCGGGCTTCAGTCTCTATAACACGGAAATCTTGTACTAATATCTACGTCTGAAAATTTGCATAGTCCAAGGAATACATTTATTTTTATCACACGTTCCACACTCCATTGACAGTGTAAGTGCCACAAAAAGCATTTTTTCCACTTGCCATCATTGTACAACACAGTGATCTACATTGTTCTATAAAACAGAAGATGGGAATTTATCATTAATTAGTATGGTTGGGTGTGCTTAATGTAGAAAATGAAGCTGTACTCCAATTAAAACACATTTTGTCTTTTTTGAGAGTCTCCTTGTAGCCCAAGCTGATCTGTAACTCACTGTGTAGAACAAACTAGCCTCAATCTCACAGAACTCCACCTGCCTCTGCCTCTTAAGTGCTGAGACTAAAGCCATATACCACCACGTGTGGCTAATTCAAACACTTTTTAAAAATTGCCTGTGGTTTTGATTATTCCTTTGAACTTTCACTGAAAACTTGTTACTTTTCAATTACAAAGATAAAAATTTTAAGTAGACTAGAGAATTTCTACATTTTATTATCCTTCTATCTCATGTGTACTCTTTGCTGCTAGACCCTCTTCTTTTTATTCTCACATCAGAAGACCACACACTTTGTGAGTGCCCTCACAAAGACACCCTAAAGATGCCGTGTATACACACACCCCAGATAAATACATGGGGAGCATTAAATTCCACCAAGGTAGGCTGGCTTGCACCCCCCAGCCATATACCTCTGCTCCCATTTTAAAAGGTGCTTGCTTAATAAAGGCTTAGATGCTCTTATGACATGATAAAATTTACTTATTCTTAGAAGCAAATGACTAACAGTACTAAAATCAATCCCAAGAACTGTGGAGCAAATGAAGCATATTAATTTAAGTGGTGTCAGTAAGCTAAAAAAAAATCACATTGTTAGAGCAAACCCAGTTCTTGAATCCAATTCTCGTGATTCATAGCTAATTTTAATTATATTATTGGGCTTTCCTCATCATGTATGCATTGATTACATTAGAAATTACATTAAAATATATATGTAAATGGAATAATGGGGGACTATTTTAATAAAAGTATATTTATTTGAGCATTCAAACTGCAAGCAGTTGTAATAATAAACCCTTAAAACAAAGGACTGAAAATTATATGTGGTAAATAACTGAAAAAATACATATTAAAGAAATATAAGCAAAGAAAGTTTTCTTGTTCATTAAATAAAGATCGACTTTCCCACTTTATTTTCAAAGTAAATATCCTAAAAGAGGGGCTGGAGAGATGGCTCCATGGTTAAGAGCAAATACTACTCTTGGCAGAGGACCCAAGTTTGGTGACCAGCACTCACATTAGGCAGCTCACAACCACCTATAACTCCAGATACAGGGGGATCTGATGCCTCTGGGCTCTGTCGGCATCCACATACATGTGCACATTTCTACACACACACACACATACACATAAACATAGTTTTAAAAATACTTTTATTAATCTTTAAAATAATGTTTTTCTTTCCCAATATCTATTTTGTCACCACAACTCACTATTAGTCAGTTTCTAACTTTTTCTCAGACCACTGAGGATCTAAGTGCTGAAAGTGAAGGCTGTTTGGCAGGTATTTGGCCTCTGCTTGCTATTTTACATGTTTCCTATGCCTTTTCTCTAAAATTCCCTCTTGCCCTGACTTCTGCTACCTGACCCTGGTTAGTTATAGTTAAACCCAGGGTGTGATTCACTTTACTGCTAGCATCTCTCATAGCCCCTTTCCAGACATGTTTGTTTTTTTTTTATAATTCTATCCATGCATCTCTATCCAATACTATCATGAATGCTGACCTCTGTGTGTGTATGTTTTTGTGTGCAGGTGTGCATGCATATGTATGTAGTGTGGAGGCCAGATGGCAGTACTGAGTGTCTTCCTCAATTGCTCTCCACTTTACTTTTTCAGAAAATCCCTTCCAGAACCTGGAGCTCACGAGTTTGGCAACACTGGCTAGTTAATGAGCTCCAGGGCTCTGCATCAAACTTCCCAGCAATGGGATTAAAAGTACACACCACAGTGACTGCCTTTTTATGTGGGTATGTGGCAAGCACTTTACCAACTGAGCCATCTCCTCAGCCCCTTAAGTCTTTCTAATAGATAACTGGGTACCTCTTCAATCTAGAAGTCCTTAAATCATTTCATACATACCACAGTCTAAGCAAAATGTGTTGGTCCATAAAACTATTTTGTTATCTTCCTAAATCCTCCTTTTATGAGTTGTTCAAACCAGAAATCCACGGAACTTCCTGGACGCCTCATTTTTTTCAGCAATGACCCGCAAACACATCTCCATGCCCTGAATATGTTACCTCCTGAGTCACACTCACATAAATTCTACGTTCTTCCTTACTACACAATACTTCACTACTCCTGGAATGAATTTTACAGAATGTATTCCAGCAGGCCCTCCTCAATGACGGGTTTCACTTTCCAGCTCCAGGTACCTGTGATCAACCAGGGCGTGAAAATGTTAATTGGAAAATTCCAGTAAAAACGAATTTTCAGGTTTTAAGCTTATTCTCACAATAATGACTCATGAGCTAACCTACAGTGTCCTGTAAGAACCATAAAACACTGCTCTGCCCAAGATATGCATAATATAAATGTCATCCACCTGTTAGTTGCCTAGCAACTGATTCAGTTATCAGTGTCATATACAAGATTTGATATTATTTACATCGTCAGTGTCCACTAGTGGTTTTGAAGGATATTCTTTGCTGGCCAGAGGAAAGATATTATATATATCACAAAACAATATACATTGTCATTGCAAACAAATTCAAATTAAAGATAACAGAAAGAAGAATTTTAAGCCTAGATTTTCATCCCAAAGTAAATATTCCTTATGCTTGAATAAGTATTCTTCCACAAATTTCCTTCCTTCTAGAGCAAATTTTTCTGTCATCTACAACCTTCCCTGTAATGCAACTATCCCAGCAGTGCAGAATGACACTATCCAAGTTTAAAGGTTAAATGTGATCCTGTAATTTCCCTGTTTAAAATCTTTGTGTGGATCCAATATTGTTTTCAGGTTTAAAGTTCAGAATCCTGAAACAACACGGCATCAGTCATTGGTTCCCTCTGCCCCATATTCAGCCCTTTTCTTCATTTTCAATCATTTTCTTTGCTTCTTCCAGCTGTCATTTATGTGTGTGTGTGTGTGTGTGTGTGTGTGTGTGTGTGTGTGTGTATGTAAGCTGTGCTCCATTTGAGGTTAGCCTGACTTCCCTCAATCAGTTAGCACTTGACCCTGTACTACATCTAATCCTGCCATTATTTCAAGTGGTGTGAGCAAATAATCCTCCTGACTCCCTAAACATACTTTGTATATGCCTTACACTCTGCACACTGCAATTGCCTTTTCTGGTCTACTACTGAAGGGAAAAACCTGTTCTAAGACACCTCCTTTATTATCTCTTAGATTTAAACCATTCATTTTGGAATTAAGAAATATGGAATTTCACCCAAAATCTTTTAGTTGTTTCACTATACTCAGGGAACAGTAGCCTTTCAGAGGCTCAATTTCTCTGTTCTTAACCTAAAGTTTTTTCACATTGCAAATGTTTCCAGTACAACGTAAGTTGATGGAGGTTCCTAACTGGACACAAGTCTGCTTCTGGGAGGTAGCAACAAGACACGATAGATAATCCATTTAATACTGCCTAGAGAGCTTTATGGCTATCATGGATGTGAAGGAAGCAGCCATTGGAATTTAGTGTGTACATACCAGAATGCTGCTATGCTAGGCATCTTTCTGTACACAGGACAGTCCCTCACAACAAAATTTACTTAGTACTAAACATCCCCCAAACCAAAGCAGGTAGGAGTGGCAGAGTCTAGAAAATACCTGAGACTTAAGCTTGTTCCCAGAAATTCAACTCCTCTCTTTAACATAGGTATTTTATTAATATTCTCTGAATCTTCATCACCACAGCATTTCTAATACTAGTTGAATAAGAACTACCAGGCTATTACAATTTTGAAAAAGACTCAATATTGCAGCCCCTTATGATATTCTCCAAACATTCACAGAGGCCATAAAATCATCCGCTAAAGAACCTTTGTGCCTACTAACTTCACCAATCTCCTCATTCATTTTTCCCTAACCCTTGCTCTCACATAGTCCTTACTCTAGCAGCAGGGCTGTAGGACAATGCAAGTGTTCCTGTTGTACTCTGGGCCTCCTCTCAGTGCCTGATCAGTGATAGAGACTGTGACTATCAAAAGATTAATTTATTTCCAACCTTCTACAGAATTTGAACGTGTATCATTTCATTCACTATTTTTCATATGCAGTATATCCACTCCCTGCTTTCTTTAGCTTCACAGGAAACATAGTCCACTCCCATCTATGGGTGTGATTTGATCAGTGAACTACAGACAAAAGCGACAGACAGTGTGCCAATTCTGAGTTCCAGATCTTCATGAGGTAACAAGATTTGCACTTGCTCTTAACAACACGATTTTCTATACATTGCATTCCTTCATCTGAGTCCACAACATGGACACACAAGGATCAACACACATCTCTGTGAGACACCCCTGGAATAGGATCCCTGTTCAGGTCCAAAGTCCAATGCAAGCCAAAATGAACTGAGGCAATGATATGAGATCATAAGCCATAAGCTATTTATCATCATTTCCCTGTACTAAAAACACTAATATAACTTAACATTATGAGGCCATTCCCATGAGAATCAAATCTCTTATTGAAAAATAGAAAGAGGGGCTGGAAAGATGGCTCAGCAGTTAGACGGAACTGGTGGCTTTTGCAGAGGACCTGGGTTCAATTCCCAGCACCTACAAGATGACTAACAGCAGTTTATAAGTCCAGTTTCAGGGGATCTAACAACCTCTTCTGACCTCCATAGGCCTTGCACAGCATGGATGCACTCACCTACATGCAGGAATTACACTCATAAACATAAAATTAAAATTCTAAATAAAATATTTTTAAAATGGAAAGAATAGATTAACATCACATCTTATTTTCCCTCCTTTGCGTTCAAGATTAGATGTTTATGTATGAAATATTTTATTTCCAATGGAAACTGGGTTCAAAAGTAGATAGTTTGAATCTTGAAAAAATATGCAAAATGGCTGAAGAGATGGATCAGTGGTTAAGAGTATTTTCCCAGCTCCCACATCTGGCAGCTACCATCACCAGATCCAGATCCAGGAGAACTCAAATGCTTCTAGCCTCTATAGGCACTTTCCCTCATATGCAAACACACACACACACACACACACACACACACACACACACACACACATTAAAGATAAGATAATTCCTTTTTAAAAGGGGGCAAACTATACAGAAAAGCACAGGAGAAACACAGCAAGAAGATAAACTTCCTATTGGAGTAAATTAAAGTAAAACCTAAGAGACACTTTAGGTTATACCAATATTCTTCATTATATGTGAAACCCTGTCTATTTGGTTCTTGGATTCTTGTTGTTTATATATGATGATTAGAGTATCTGAATGTCCTACTTACAGCCTCATAGACTTAAGTGACAGTGTCCCCAGAGTAGTTATATAATGTGAGTTTTATTCATAAGAAAACACTTTGTAAATCATATACATTGTTTTAGTGTTACCATTCCTCAAAAATCTTATCACTGAAAGAAAAACATCAAATATCCTCTCTCATAGGTAGGTGCTAGCTTTGAAACCTTAGATATGCATGTTTGAATTAGAAAATCCAGAGAGTCCAAGAAACTAGTAAATGGTCATGGGTGTGGGGAGAGGCATTCTGGAGGTGTGGTAGAATGCAGTGGTGTGAAGTGGGGAAGGGGAGTATTAAAGTAAGAGGAGTTAATAGGGGTGGGGAATGGGAGGCCAGGGTGAAGGAGGGAGAATAGGGAGGGATAAGTAACACTAAAGTTGCTCAGAAAATGTCATATGAAAAACTACCATTATAGAAGCTTCTTGAAGTGTATACTAAAAAGAAATTAAAAGGAATCCCCCTAATAACAAGAGGATTGCCTCTTCCAGACAGATGATCATCAGTTAAGAATACTGGATACTCCTGCAAAGGACTCAAGTTCAATTCCCAGTACCCACATGGTGGTTAACAACTATCTGTAACTCCAGTTTCAGGGGATCCAACATCTACTTCTGGCCTCCTCAAGCATTGCACATATATAGGTGACTTACATTCATGCATGCAAAACACTCATACACGTACAATAAAAATGAATAAATCCTCCCCAAAGAAAAGGAAAAGGAAGTAATGTTTTTATTAACTGTGTAGTAGGCACTGGAAACTGGTCCCAATACTATAATACTGGTGAGCAATGGCTTGTGTTTTATACTTTTTATCACTTATAAAATATTCAAACTGCTAGAAATGTCCCTGCTAATTAGATAGTGGCATGTTTTGTAAATTAAAATATATTCTTCAACTTGAAATTCTCTTACTTCTGCATTCTGAGTACTAGAAGGTCGACCTGGGCTACTGAGCCCTCTCTCTAAAACTGCAAGGGCTGGGCTGTATCTCATTGGTAGAATGCTTACCTGACTTACCCGGCTTATAAGGCTTTAGGTTTGATTCCCAGCACTGCTAGATAAGTAGGGAATACACTGTACTTTATGGAATGAAGTGCTACCTGATTCTGAAATAAAAATAAAACAATAAATATAAAAATAAACATTTTATTTGTTGTAATGTTTTCATTGTTTATATCAGCATGAGCATGTATTGGATTCTCAAAGCTGGAGGTGGGGAGTGACTAAGAAACTGACAGATTTCAACATAATGATTAAAACATATAGTAGAGCTATCAGTAAGGCATTAATCACATATAAAAATTTCTATTTCCTAACATTACATAAGGAAAAATTGTCACTATTCCACATTTTCTTAACATCCTTTAAAGACAAGAAATCAGTGAGCTTAGGGACTTATATTTTGGTCCTGACCTCTCCTAAGATCTTCTGTAAACAAAATAAACAATAATTGTACACCATTACTTTTTCCAGACAGAAAATAAATTTATAAAACATAAAAATTAAGATATCTCCATCAGAAATGACTTGCACATTCTTCTGTTGAACAGTCTAATTTGTTTTTACTAAACAGTGGCATTATCACACAGTATAGCTGTCCTTATGCAACTTGAGCTGAACTTCTCAACTTTCAAATTTGCCAGATTCATTTCAACTTAATACAAGCAACATCAATTTTAGAATGAGAAAAAAAATGCAATATTCTATCACGCAGAGAAGATCCAGTTAATGAGCAATAATTAATCATAAGAGCTTGCTTCAAAATACATTCTTGTTGAAAATTATGCAGAGTCTATAAAATTGATATCTTAGAGCACTCTACAAATTTTTTACATGGTATCCTGGCTCAGCTAATCCTTCTGAAAGATGAAGAATCTTACCCTGAAAAAAGAGAAACAGCTGTCATAAACAGGTTCCTTAGTATTCCCGTAGTATAAATAAAGTTCTGAATTGCCTGTTTGAGTGTCTTTTCTTTCCTAGTAGTATTCTATTTTGAAGCTTTGTTGATGGATGGAAATATCACCTGGGAAGAAGAGAAAACTGAAATTTATAGTAGGTATATGACTATGTCACAGCTAGGAAGATTTGGTACAACAATTTTACAGCATCCAGAAAACATGTTCTTCCTTAATATCAACCATGTGGAAATAAAAAGAAATATACCTATATAATTTCAATTAAACTGTAACAAAACAAAGGGGGCATCTTATACTGTCCTCATAGTAGGCAGCATTCTACAGCCAATCATGTGTGAGTTGCTCCTCCACTTTCTGAACCGTACAGCTATTGCTCTACTTTAAATATTCAGTATCTTTTCATATTAGAACACAAAAGGTATGTGTGAAAGGTATGAGTTCCTGTACATGCCACATCTAATGGCATATCAGATCCAGAAATAATAATAAGCATGTCCACTCAGTTGAGTCCAGTGGTCATTTGCATTCATATCCCAGCTCCATCCTTTGTTAGAATCAATCACCAAAGCATAAAAGAAATAGAAAACTCAAATTTCTTTTCTTATCTTTATTCAAGTGTGATGGTTTTCAAAGAAATCAGAGATACTTTAAAAGATATCAGATTCTAGAAAAATGCCCTTAAAAATTTAATTTTAAATGCTTTCTCTGCTATGCTATATGTAATAGAAGAACAAATGCCCTGAACTGCAAATAATTATTCTAAGCAAATTTAAAACTCAATAGATGAACACATTTTAAACAATATAAGGGAAGGCCTTATATTGAAAAAAGTCTAAGAATATGTAAACTGGGTTGCCTTGCCCCTGGATAACATTAAGAAGAATTATAATTCTCTATCACATGACATGCATATACTATAATGTTAACAATTTTGTGTATTTTATACTACCTTTTTGCCTACTACATAGTGGCTATGTCCACTAGAAAAATTTTAATGGCATATGTTCAGTGTTCAATAAGCAATAGCGGTAAGTAGTGGTAGATGGATGTATAGTAACATACATCCTCTGGCTACACAGATATATAACTGTATTAATGGTTTGTCAGTATTAAAACATTTAGCAAATTCAATGTTCCTAGTAGCACTGGGACTTTAAACAATATTTTAATATACAAGATTCAATAGTTAGAAGTATTAATGCATCCACAATGAGTCATAGTATAAAAATGAACACATGAATTGACAATTACTAGAATGATTAAAAATTGATTTCCGTAACTAAGCCTTTTTCCTTATATAATTTCCTCAATCAGGGCTGGAGAGATGGGTAAGCTGTTAAGAGCACTGGCTGTTCTTGCAGAGGACCCAGGTTCAATTCCCAGTACACACATGGCGGCTAACAACTGTCTATAACTCCAGTTCCAGGGAATTCAGCAGTATCTTCTGATCTCCATAGGCACTGCACTATATGGATGCACTTATATACATGCAGTACACATGCAGGCAAAACACTCATACACAAAAAGTAAAAATAATATTTTTTTATTTCTTCAATCCCTGGAAATGATTCTAATACTATCAATATAGAAGGATAAATAATACATGCATAACCTTATTGGTATCTACATATTCATCTTTTAATGTTATGGGTTTGAATTCCTTTATGTGGTTCTTATAACTATTCCTTTGTGTTAGAATAGCTGTTATCTCCACCGCACTGATGAGGGAATTGAGGCAAAAGAACTTAAGTAAATTGTGTATGTTAGCAAAACAAGAGTTAGCATTAAATCTGATGAGGTGACTCCAGAGACATGGCCAGTGAGGTCTAAAATGCATCATAGTAGTCTGACCTACATAATGAGTTCCAGTTCAGCTGGGGCTGCAGGGAGACCCTGTCTCAAAAAGACCAAAAAAAAAAAAAATCATAGAGGTGACTATCCCACCCATCTAAATATCACTCAAATTTACACTGAGAAGTAAAAACACTAAACATAAAACTCACATTCATTGACTATCTAATGTGATTATGCTACATGCTTAAGGGCATGGCACATTCACAGGTACAAATACAAGGTATAATTCTTGATCTCAGAAAACATAATATTGAAAAAGCAGAGGATTCTGGAGATTGGGATCTACTATAAGAGAGAAGTGAGGAAAACAAATAAAATCTAACTTTCAATAGATATAATGGAGATCACAGTAGACATTTAAAGCTACAAATATCAGTATTTTAAGCAGAAAGAAACTGAAAATTTTCAAGTTGGAAAATGATACACGAGTATTACAATTTAATACTTCATCTGTTAGCTTGCTTATAGAAGTCTAGAGTTGCTAGGCCAGTCAAGAGGCTGTTATCATGATGAAAGTATTTTTTAAAAGCCAGGAAGGCATGGTTGTATATCAAGAATAAAATATGAGAAAGACAGCAAGAAGAAACATGAAGTAAGTCAGGAAAAACTGGTCTTAGAGTTAGAATGAAGGCCAAAACTAGGTCCCAGATGCCCCCTGAAAAGCGAACAGTTTTGAAGAGGAACAGAGAATACCAGCTGCAAATGGAATGAATAACTACTGGTTATTTTGCCCTAGGAGTGCTTTTCATCAAACTGTTGGGCAGCATGAGAAAACGAAGTGCCATGTTATTATGATCTGACACTATCTCTTTTACTTCTAGACACGTCCTGAAACTGTACATTCCAGCAGCACAATTAAATAAAGCAGAGCAAACTAAATTAATGTTCCTACACTTTACTCCAAAGGTCTATTAATCTGTTTCACAGTAAGGATTAACTACATTAAATGCATGAAAGGACTATATTTAAATCTGAGATTATAACAAATATTCAGAGAAACATTATCTCCAAACGAAAAACAGCAGGTAGCACATGATCATCAGAGAGAGGCAACTCAAAGGAGCATTAAGCATAAAGTAGACCATTAAATGTTAAACCAAGTCCTTTCCCAAGGGGGTTATTGCTATACAATTGTCCTCTGTACAGTATCCAAATGAAGACTTGATAAAGAAAAAGTGTTTAAATACAAAATCTCACATCATACTTGAGAACTGACTCCTTTAATCAAAATGCAATCTTTTAAATATTATAATATTCCATTGATTCTTGTTTTGAGGTTGAGTTTTGTTTCTGTAATGGAAAGTTAAGTCATCAATGCCTCATGGAAGTGATCAAAATTGGATTTGCAGACCTCTACAGCGTGTTGACAATCTCTTACAATAAAATCAGAATGAGAAAGGGAAATTGTCTGAAAGGATCATTGAGCCAGGTAATAGATTCATTCTAATATATCCACACAGCAGGAACCAAATTAACATGTAGATGGAATTCTAATATAGTCCAACTGGAAAGACTTGCTCCATTTTCTGACAAAAGCTTGTTTGCTCTTTGCAAACAGCCAAACTTAAAGACACAAAATTGTCATATTAATTACCGAACACTTTTACAGATTTAAACATGCAAGTTAAAATAGTATCAAGGCCATAAGGTATGAGATAAAATGAACCAAACTCATAGGCTCAGATAAGTCTCTTATCTGAACAGAGATCAGCTCATAAGTAGTATTTGTATGACTCAGAGCAATGTGGATGACTCTAGTGGACCACAAACCATATATTATGGGGCCCAATGCCATCTAAATGTTTACAGGAACATGGCTGTAATATTTAATATTTAAGTGTGTTCTTTCTATGGTTTTTTGGTCTTTGTTCCCTTGCCCAGTTCTTTTGCCCCATTACCTTTCTCAAGTGAATGGTAGTAGAACTATGTATCTTCACATTTCTAGGGAAAGAAAGATTATATAGTCCTTCTGAACATGTTCCTCATATCTATGGCTGTGTTTGTCAGGGTTCTGCAACACAGACGTTATAGAGACCTGTCTGTAGGATATCACTGTGATGCTTCAATAGAAGGAAATACCAAAAGACAAACATAATCACAATATGTTGAAGAATGCATGACACAGTCAATAAAGAACACTTTTAACCAGCCTGGCTGATGTAAATTTCTAAAACAAGTAAAATGACTCACAAAAGGTGTTTTACAAAGTCTGTGTCAAACTTAAATTCTAGTGCATTTTATGTTATTTATATGCTTGAAAATATGAATCTGAATTTTTAAATAATTGTAGTCCACAAAACTGAGTATTAAATTGGAAAAACATGATTTCTTTACATTTCTGAATATAAAAAAACCTGTAATAATCTCCAAAATTTTGTTCCAAGTACCTAATTTGATACTTGAAAACTAAATTTGAAGTGATCATGATAAAGTAATGAAAATGTAAATATTAAATACTGAAAATTTTGGCTGGCTAAATTTGTAATAAAGCTTAATGAATTTTAAATAAATAAGAAAAACGGAACCAAGCATTTTAGAAGTTTTAAACACATTTCAATTAATGTCCTGGGGCTACTCTAAGGCTCCACAGACTGGGTGGCTTAAACAATCTATTTTACCATCTGACAGTTCTGAAGAATGAAGTCTAAAACTGAGATAAGCAGACTTGATGCCTTAAAAGAAACACGAGGAAGAAGCTGTTCAATGCCCTCTCTTTACTTCTGCTATCTTCAGGAACTCTTCAGGAACTGATAGGATCAAATGCTTCTCTGTCTGTATGTGTCTTTCTGTCCAAATAGCACTTGGTTCTGGTTTGCTTGCTTTCTTGCTTGCTTATTTTAATTCATGTACCTCAGCCTGATGTCAAATGCACTGTATATGGGAAAATGAACTCCTGATTCTTTCTGTGTCCACCTCCCAAGTGCTAGGGGTACAGGCATACATCACCATATCTGATTTATATGGGCTGCACCTGATTTATACAGTGCTGGGAAATCAACTAAGAATTCTTCATGCTAAGAAAGCACTCTACCAAACTGACCCACATTTCTAATAGAATTATGGTCCACTTTAATGATTTCATTTTAACTTGAGTGCCTCTACAGATACCACACTTCTGGACAATATCACTGGGGAGTCAAGATATCCACATATGACTTCTTTGTGGGGGGTTGATAATTCAACTCAATCTAGCATTTTTAGAGATAACTGAATTGTCATTCAAAACACATCTGCCTTCCCTGTAGAAATGCTGAAGTGCACCATGTCTTGGAACAAGGGAGTGACAAAATAAGAAGAGAATGAAAAACGTGAGAAAATAGTAAAAAATAAGAAAATTTGGGAATGAGAAAGGATACAATCTCATTCTTGAGAAATTAAAAATGGTGAAGCTTTGCACATCTTTGACTAACTTCTTCAAACTCCCCACCATTCGCTTGTGGTTAGGGTCTTAGCAGAGCTTTTCTAGAATGCATAATTATCCTCTTTCTCCTGCTGTGAATCACCAGACCATTTTTATTGCCTACCATCACAATTTTCATGATCTTACTTGGGAATGCTGGGAAACAAACCTAGGTCTTCTTTAAGAGCAGTCAGTACTTTTAACCATGAGTCACCTCTCCAGTCCCATTCAACAGAATTTTTTAAAAGAAAAACCACACTGAAAACTGAGTAAGAAAAATCTGTTGTTGTAATGCAGCAGGGATCATTCTCTTGCAGCATTCATGTAATCCTTCGTTCTTCCCTCAGTCTAACCTCATTCTGTAACCATCAGTTACCAGTCCTGTTACATTTTCCATTTGAATATACATAAAATATTTTTCCTTTCGTTCTGTCATCACTACTGGTACTTATTCCCCTGACTCTTCTCTCATACAGACTATTAAAATTAGCTAGTCATCCTACAACCAGAAAAAAAAGTCACATGAAATTCTCAACCAAAATGTTAAAATAAGGTAAAATCAAAAGAGTCTTCAAAATTTGCAACACAAAGATGTTGAACTTCACACCTTCTTCTAAAACCCAGTGAGGAGCTGAATTAATTAAATGGTAGGCTCTCAATGCTCATAATTTAAATTTTATTTATATTAACTTAACTTGTACAAAAACTCTTTGGATTAAACTTTCAAATTAAACTGATAATTTATTTGAATAAATATATACTTACTGTCATAAACTAGAACTGAGAATATCTACAATTTACAATGGTAGATTTAGTGAAATATTTACAAGAATCACAAAGATGACTTATTGAATAACTTTTGACCTAGAGCGAAAATGTAAGCAAAGTTATTCAAAGTGAAAGCAAAAAAGGCAGTATCTATGAAAAATAGCTGAAATGAAATACTTAGACTATTTAATACCAAAATATTAGAATTTAAAATTCATCAATTAAAGAGAATTAGCCCAGAGCTCATAAAGGGACAGTAGTTACAAAAATGACTTTTTGGAAATATGTTATGATATATAAAGAAATGTCAACTGAAAGTGTTAACACTTTCAAATACATTCAGGATAAATGCCAAAAGAGAAGAATTCAATGCCCCCAAGTCAAGGGTAGGTAAGTAACTCTGGCAATGAAGTAGAAGTCAGAAATAGAGGGTTTTATGTTGTGTGACTTCATTTATACAACAGTCTGGAAAAGGCAGAATCAAGGAGACAAATGCAATATAAGAGAAAATTTTATGTGATGTACAAAATATTCTCTGTCTTGATTTTATCATGATTTAGGTTTTCATCACTATGACAAATGGTGATAATTAGTTTTAGCTGTCAACTTGACACAATCTATAACTACATGGGAAGATATTCTCAATGAAGGATTGTCTATATTAAGTTGAAAGCAAATATATGAGGGATTTATACTGATTATAGTACTTGAGTTGAAAAAGCCCATTCACTCTTGGTGGCACATTCCCTAGACAGGGAATCCTAAACTGTATAAGTGGAGAAGGCAAACTGAGCACATACATGCAAGCATTCATTTTCCCTGCTTTTTACTCTGAACCTGCTTCACATTCCTGCCTTGACTTCATCAAAATGATGAACTATAACCTGGAACTGTGAGCTGAAATAAACACTTCCTTATTTAAGTTGCTTTGACAGGTTACTTTATCACAGCAATAGGAAATAAAATAAAGGGACAAATAATTTAGAAAACAACTCAAAGAGAGGAATTATTCATTTTGTCTGTGTTTTCAAGGATTTCAGTTCATTGTTCTTTGGCCTTACATGCTTGAGCAGAGCATCATGGACAAGTGTATGTGTGTATGTGTATGTGTGTGTGGTCTTGATCAGATGACAATCTCTGGTATTCTTGTTCCAGTCCTATTTACCTTTTCTTTTTGATGAAATATCAGTAGTAACAACAGTAGTTAAGAGCAGTTGATGCTCTTACAGAGGCCTGAAGTTAGCTGAAACAGGATTTGATGCCCTATTCTGACTTTACAGGCACTTGCCACACAGGGTACACACACATGCACACATCTATATATATGCATGTATAATGATAATGATAATAAAAATAAATCTGGGGCTGTAGATATGACCTAGCAGTTAAGAGCACTGACTGATCTTGCAAAGGAACCAGGTTCAGTTCCCTGTACCCACATGGAAGTTAACAATTGCCTTTAACTCCAGTTCCAGTTCCTCTTCTGGCTTCTTCAGACCTTACACAACATGGGTGCACTTACATATATGCAGACAAAACATTCATACACATGAATGAATAAAAATAAATGTTTAAAAAATAAATTTAAAAAAGTATAGAACTCATGAATATGATAAGATTTTCAGATAAGATTATTCTATTGTTTGGGTCATCCACCTAATAATATCCCATGGAGTATATCCTTTTCATTGTCCCATTAGTCAATAAGCATTAGATTAAATATTCATGTTAGCTTCAATTACAATGGGAGTCAAAACATTATAATTAAATATCATTAATGCAATTTAAAACTTTATTTCATTACCAGCTAGGCAACAGAAAACCTTGCTTCAAAAGGTACTGCAGTGGTTTGAATAAGGAATGTTCACCATAGGTGCTTGAGTATTCTTTGTCTCCAACTGATAGCACTGTTTGCAAAGATTTAGGAGTTGTGGCCTTGCTGGAGGAAGTATGTCACTGGGGCTGGGCTTTGAGAGTTCATATCCTGGCCCCATTTCTAGTTTCTGCCTCCCATGCTGGTTCCAATATGTGGGCACTCAGCTTTCTGCTCCTGCTGCTTCCTGCCATGCCTCCCCTGAATGATGGACCTTTATTCCTCTGGGATCATAAGCCCAAAAAACTCTTCTTCTAAAAGTTACTTTGGTCTTGGTGTTTTTTACAGCAAGAGAAAGCTAACTAATAAAGGTGCCAAATATTATTATGCACCAAATAGTTTTCTAAATGGCTTACATTTATCAACTGAGATTATATTTGGCTATTTCTATCACTTAAAATGTGACTCTTGGCAACTCCATGGGCAAATGATCCTGAGAAAGATCTAGAATTTGATACACCAAAGCTCTTCTCCTGCCAGACCACTGCAGGACTTCTATTAATGGGATAAATGACTCCATACAATTCCCCCTGACACAGAGAAAAGTCAGTTGACTATGAATGATCACATCCTGGAGGACAAAACATACTCCATAAATTGAGGCCAAAGAAAGGATGACATTGCTAAGTACTTTGAATGTAACAGGTACTATGGCATGGGAGTTACCCCAGTTAATCCTCTTTAATTGCTGTCTTGAAGAAGGTACTATTATTATCTCATTATTAAAAACAAGGAAATAGAGGTTCAGCAAACAAGTCTAAAGATGGGTCCCAAATTTGGACTGGCACACTATTTAAACCTATTTCTTAAACTCATAAGTATATTTTCTATCCATTCTCAAATGTTTCCCCACAGCAAAACAGCAACATTACTTCTATTATGGACTATCTTCAATTTATTCCTACTTAAGGAAAAAATATGAAATACGTTACCTAAATTAACATTCAAGTCAAGCTTAGCCCCTAAGGGGATGAAGCCAAATAAATAGTACAAGAGAACAATGTCCTTTAGGGTGCAAAAGTTCAATTATCTTTGCTTATGCAAAAGTTTTCCCAAAGGTAAATCACTCTGGAAAAAAAAAAAAAAAAACAAACAAACACAGCTATCCAACAACTACCCTTTATTTATTTACTATTATATTAAAGTGCCATTTTAAGGTTTTTGCCTTCTGCATAAAAGCTATAGCATCTATATTCAATTTATCGCTAGATATATTTTATGCTAAAACCATAGAGATATGCTTGAGCAATTCTCCATTGTGAACTGCTGCACTGAAAAACACTTACAAAATTTAAGTTCTCTATTTAAGAAAAGTCACTTATTTTCTATTATACCTTATCACTTTCCCAATTGAATATTATGAATGATACTGTAATATATTCATCTTAATCTGCTCTTCCCCAAGGCAATAGAAAAAACAATTTAAATAGTAAGAACATTTCTACATTTTAATAAACTGTATTTAATACTTTATAATAGATCATAATGCCATTTAAAAATTTTAATTTGACAGCAATGTTATTACAAAACTGCAAATATTTATAGGAGAAGTTACAATAAGACATATTTAAATGACTGAGAGTTAAGAATATTGCTTGGTAAACAGAAATTTTTAAATTTTCATTTCTATAAATATGGCAAATTTGATTTTGATTCAGGTGTATTACCACTAACACTTCAATTTGAGTCCAAAGGGCCTACACCATCACAGAACATTATTTGCAGAGCTATTGACTAATAAAGAATTTTGTTTTTAATTCTTACCTAGCTATGGTATATCTTTCTGTCTAAAACAAATTTCTCATTCCAAATTCATGATTTCCAATCCAATCACTGGCATTCAACTGTACTCAGTGTTGTTTAATCACATGTATTCTCTTTATAATGCTCACTTTCCTTCAAGCTTCTACTCAAGCTGATTTTATATATTTTTCATTTCTTTATAATGCCTTTTACTTTAGTTGTTTTCGTTATTATTTTAGGTAGGGTCTGCTTGTAGCTCCAGCTAGCTGGAACTCACTATTGTAAACCATGGTTGGGCCTCAATCTCACAAATATCTGCCTGTCTCTGCCTCCCGAATGCTGAACTAACGGTGTCTGTCACTATGCCTGACTTGCTCTTCACTTTAAATTATGCTAAATATAAGAATTGTGTTTAATTTTATAGAACTGTTCATTATGTTATTGAAATTATGTTTTCATATGTGTTTTATAATCGAAACATTTCTATCACTTTACAAGGCATTAACAGTCTGCTTACTCCTCTATACCATTATTTAGCAAGTCTGTCAAGGACGAGACATTACTGGATCATTACCTCACCAAGCAACATCTTTCCTTCCTTGAGAATCTTAGGGATACAGGTCAGTCTGTCCCCAACTTCACAGAAAGTTCACCTGGAACCCTATCCTAGGTGGGCCTCTGTGATTCCGTGACACCACAAGTAGCTACTACACTGACACACGTTGTCCTGTTACCAACCCAGGCCCAGTGCTGTCCTCAGTTCCTTTCCTGCTATGCCTAGGGAAGCACTAATGATTGTATATCCTGAATGCAATCATTCTTACTGCTTCCATAGCCAATTGGGTTTAAAGTAATATGATGACTCTTCTGAATTATTAAAATACCTTCCTAGCTGTGCTTATGTTCAGCATAGTCCCTGTATAGGTTTGTCCAAAGATTAGATAATTTAAAAAAAATTTTAAATGTCTACATATATAGTAAAAACTCCTGTTTCAGAAGTAAACCCTAATTGGCTCCACATGTTCTGTCCCTGTTGCCTCTGTGATATTCTTTCCACTCTCCAACATGTATATTATTCATTGCAGTCAAGCTGAACTGACCTCTTTGCTGCTAGTCCTCTGACACCTATGGTTTGCTTCTATCTTCAGGAGATTCCCTTCTTGCCAGGACGTGCTTATCTCAGATAGTGACATGAATAACCCCACTTCAAATATTTACTGTATATAGTCTTTCTCTTAATATTCAATGAAAAAATGCCAACTGGCATTAATTATGATCCTCTTCTCTTTTCTCTCTATTTTCCAAGACATTTACTGTATCCTGACATATATTTGTATTATGTTGGTTCATTTTCTATCTTCTATGCATGAAATACAAACAACAAGGGGAGAGTTCTTTTTCCTCCTTCAACGACCTAAAACAATGCTAGGAAACAGAGGTTTTCCATGAATATTCACTGAATAAATGGATGACCACCTGTCACCCATAATCTTCCACTGTACCTGCTCAATCACATATGTGGCTACCATTCAACTTGTGTCTTCTCTCAAGAAAATGAAAAGGGCTAAAAATGCAAACAGTCATACATTGTGCTTAATGGCTTTCCCATTAATTAGGTGTCTCCAGTATTAACACTTTAATTGTTTTATGGTTAACTTCTTTTTCCATTTCTCACAAAAGCTATTTCAAACCATATATACTTCCTATCCCACATCATATCATGTGCTAAAGCTACATCAGGGGCCACCATCTTTATGCACATGGTAGTGGAAGGTGGGCACCAACCAGGCAGAAGGGAGAAAATGTTTTCCATGTAACATATACCACACAGTAATCATAGTCAATTATGGACCCAGAGAAATTTATGAGATAATAAGCAAAATCTGAAAATACATTATAGAATTTTTAATTCATTTAAAAAGTATTTTAATGTCACTATTTATCTTCCTTATAAAACTAAAGAGATCATTAACCATCTTAGATAAAATTTTGTAGGCTCTTAAAATATACAAATCTGTATTAACAGACAAAATATTTAATAAAATATTGTTTGTTAAACTAATTAGTTACATCTACATTCCTAAAGATAAATATGTTAACACTAAATCAGCTCTTGAGAAGGGCTGGTAAATCATAAAGAGCATCAAGTGTCTACTCAGCAAACTTTGCAACAACACCCAGAATTTCTGATAGCAATAGGCTAGTAATCTATAATAAAAGTAGCATTTTGTCTTTCACACAAACTATAAAAGAATATTCAAATAAACTTTCAATCTACATTTTCTACCAATCTTTTATAAATAAAGAAACAATTTACTTTTGATTTAAAACTTTTTGCTTTACAGAAATACTAATTTCAGGATACACATTCATAGAATAACTGATGCCATTGGCAAAAAAGTCTATATTCAGATAGTAAGTGAAAAGAGCTAAACTAGGGGTAAAGGTAAATATTTCACATTGCACAGCACACAAGTCTCAAATGTGATTATCAATTCGTGGTAAAATTTGTTTCAGGTGTTAAAATATTTTTTAAATAATTCACTTTATTGAATTATAAAATGAATGTTATAATACCTAGCAATTTTATTACAAGACCACTTTAGTATATATTTCTGTACAATATTCAGAAAAAGATGACTTTATTCAACTTCTGAGATTTCATTATCAAATACTCAAACACAAGAAAATGAGTCAGACAGACACTGAACAAAATATAATTAGGGCTTCTGAAACTCCCCGATTACAACTGCTAATTTTAAATGCTTTTGTTTTAAGTAAACATTTCCAAGACACGTTCTATTTTAAAAGCAGATAACAACTGTTCATGAATTTCTATCATAAAATATAACATTTTGAAATATACAACAGACTTGATAATAAAAAGATTGCACATTTTATATATACTTTCTAAAGATCACTCACTGTACTTTATATGTTTATTTATTTGGGAAATCTGTGGTCTCCAGAAGAGTAATCAAAAGTACTCAGTTCACTTTCACCCTTAGAGTCAGGCAGTAGGCCTGATAGTTCTATGTTTATATAGAAAGTGTCAAGAACTAGGAGATGAAGTATTTGAAGTGAACAAGATCTGTGCACCAGAGCAAATGAAGGAAGACTGGGGGCTCTGAAGATAAAGGGTGAAGGAGTGGAAAAGATATACAGACATAACAGTCAGTGTCCAGTGTGAAACTGTTTGTGATCTGCAAATTGCCTTTATCACTATCAACTCAGAAAACTTATATATACAAACACACATCATCACGGATGAGTGTGAGAATATGCATGCATTTGTTTGTGGAGCTGTAGATTAAGAAAAGAGTGTGACATTGAATAATTTAGTATGAAAAACTAGTAAAAAGCAATTGAAAAATCAGAGGAGCAGAGACAAGAATAACTATGTGACTGTTGGGCTCAGGAGGTAAGAACTCAATTTCTATAGAAAACAGAAAGAATTCTGAAGTATTTCCATGAAAACCTTCAGATTTGGGAACCCAAGGTGATTGTCTAAGTGAGCATAACTGTGCGTGTGATATATTCATAAAGGCAAATAACCCACAAAACAAATAACTTTATCTACAAACAGCATTAAAGTAATATAATAATCAGGGATTCCCACACATTTCCCAAGTAACATACCACTTTATGCCTCTAACACTTATCTTTTAAAATCGTGACAATACTCTCTAGAAAATAAGTAAAGTAACAAATCATACAAACAACTGGTGGGACTATAACCTCACTCAGTGGCTTAGAAGGACAACTATGATAAACATCCACTCAGCTTGCCAATGTATATAGCCTATAAACCCAACTGTGGGCCAGCACAATCATTCAGTGGGTAAAGGCACTTGCCACTGAGTTCAATTCCCTGACAGAGTGAAAGGAGAGAATCAACTCCCACAAGCTGTCCTCTCACCTCCACATACACTGTGATACACACATGTACACAGGTTTATGCAGACACATAATAAATAAATGTTAAATCCACCTGTACTACTAAGTATAAACCCTGGAAAAATCTGTTCCCATGGGGAATGGGATAAAAAATGATCACTGCATCATATTAGTTTATAATTAAGTTTCAAATTATCAAAAAAACATGAACAGGAGAAGATATAAATACCACATTCTTATAAAAAAGGAATTTTACCAGAGTTCAATCCCAAGAAAACACACCAAAAATGTACTTTATAAAGTTTAAGTGGTTGAGATTAATGGGATGGAAGAAGGGAAGAAAAGAAGGAGGGAAACAGAGAAAAGGAGGAATGGAAGATCCAAGGGAGGGAGGAGGATCTCAAAAGGATAGCTAGTTTTAATCTCTTAAATGTTCTCTCATTTAGCTATACACCATCTGTGTTTAAGAACTACCTCTGATCCATAACCTAAGCAGAAGACAGGTTAAACTAATGTAAGTCATATAATGATAAAATGATAGATAATCTGATAGAATGTCAACTCATTTCCTACGCAATAAATTTACATCTCTCACATTGAAAATATTTACTGAAAATGTACTTAATATGAAAATAAAGAATTATTTACTGTACTATGAGCAAGTTACTATGTTTTCCAGGTAAGACTACCATAGCATTAGGTACTATTGTAGCTATCTTCTCTTCAAATTAGTATTTTACTTGTTTCTTTCATGTGGATGTGTGTGTGCACATGTGTGTGCAGATTTATGTGGAGACCATAAGTCAAACTCAGATGTCATGCCTTAGGAGCTATCTACCTTGTGATTTGAGACAGGGTCTCTTACCGGGACATGGTGTTTCCTGAGGGGCCAGTCAGCTCCAAGGTTCTTCCCCTCTACCTCCTGAGTCCTAAGATTAGGAGCACACACTACACCCAGCTTTTTACAGTGGATGATGGAGCTCCAACTCAATTCCTTAAGCATTTACTGACTGAACTATCACTCCAGCTCAACAAGTTTACTTTTTACAATTCATAAAACGTCTGTTATAGTAAACTTGATTTTAAATCTGTAAGTTTTTTCTACTATTGATAATGTTTCCTGCAAAGCAAGTTTTATTGCCTGCTGAAAAGCAATTTAAGATCTTACAACTTTTACTTAGAATACAGAAGACTGACCCATTTTCCATAATTAATAGCAGTCTGCTGACACATACTTAAACAATTCTTAATATTTCAGAGATAAAGGACAGCTGGATACAACCAGTTGCAGTGATGGCTGCTGTATGAGATAACATACTTTTCCTACAGGAGAAAGTGTAATTACATTTGGTGTGCCACTGACAGAGAAATTATACAGTGCCCCATTCTAGTTTACAATTAATAAGCCAAAAAACATGCTAGCATAATAGAAATATGAAGAAACCAATAAAAGTAAGTCAGGCTTAATATTTGGCCACTGAGTGCAATTTAAAGACCTGACAGTCTTGGCACCTAGTAAGTACTCAACAGAAAGTATATTGAAAGTATCAATACAGGAGAAAACAGGGGAGGCAAAAGATAAGATGGAAGAGAGAAGATGAACAGGAGGGAGGACAGCATTTGGAAAACTTCATTTACTCATGCAGTTCAATTGATTGCACCTACTGAGTACTGTACTAAGTGCTAGAGTTAGAGAAACAAATGAGTCTTTCCAGCACTGCCAACCTAAGGCTACATTTTCTCTTAACCCTGACCTTTTGATCAAATAAATTCTTAATGTTAAAAATGCCATTATTTGCCCGAACTTCCTCAGCCTGCTTAGCTCCAGGCCCAGACAACAGGTTCTACACTTCCCTTTCCACTCAGCTGCCACCATCAACAGGAAACAACCCCTTAGTCCCAGTCCACTTAACCCAAAATTTCCCCAACTGCCCAGCTCCAGATGCTGACAGGTAAGGGGTCCCAAGACCTGAATCCCCTGCCCACACTTCAGCAGTCCCCATAAGTCCTGATACTGACAGGCAAGCAATCCCCAGATCATTAGTCCCAGACTTACACTCCCACTCAACCAACCAAATTTAAATGTACAAATCCCAGTGCAAAACAGAAACAAGAATATACAAAACAACAGGCCTCTTCCAAAAGCTACTAATCCCATAATAATGAACCACCAATGAGAAGGACCTCAAAGAACTCTCAAAGTACTTAAAATGATTATAAGTATACTCAAACAATACAAGGAAGGAAATAAAAACAGATGAATGAAATAACAAAGTCCATATAAGGTATGAAAACAGAATTCAATAGACAGAATTACTGAAAAAAAGCCAAACTGAAAAGATGCTAAAAATGTAAGACTCAGTAACCAAATAAAAACCTCAGTGGAAAACCTCACTAATAGGATGGATCATGTGGAAAACAGGTAACGGGGCTGGAAGGCAAAGTAGAGATTTGGATCACTCAGTAAAAGTCGAAGACCAACTTATAACATCGAAGAACAGAACATAGGAGAGCTTGGGACACCATAAAACGATCTAACCTTTGTATTATAAGCATAGAAGAAGAAGAAGAATACCATACTAAAGCACAGATTCTATTTTCAGTAAAATCACAGAAGAAAATTTTCCACACCTAGAATAAGAGATCCACATTCAGGTGCAAAAGACCTACAGAACTCCAAATAGGAACAAAAGAGAAACTCCCCATGACATATTATAGTTAAAACATTTTAAAAACACAGAATAAAGAAAGGATATTAAACATTGCAAAAGAAGGACTGGAGATATGGCTCAGTGTTTAAGAGCCATCAAGGGTAGTTAGTGGCTGTTTTTGTAGAGGAAACAGGTTTAGTTCCCAGCACACACATGGCTGCTAACAACCAGTATCTCCACTTCCAGGGGATCAAATGTCCTCTTCTGGCCTCCACAGGCATTGTTATACTCACAGATGTACTTACATACCTGCAGGCAAAACATCAATATATGTAAAATTTTTAAGATAGTTTTTTTAAGCTGCAAAAGAGAAAGGTCGAGTCACTTATAAAAGACAGGCCCATCAGAGTAACACCTGATTATTTCAAAGACACTTTTAAAGCCAAAAGAGCCTGGAATGATATATTGAAAATTCTGAAAGATCTCCCAGCAAATCTGTCTATTAAAATTGATGGAAAAGTAAAAACTCTCCATGATAAAAACAGATTAAAGAAATGTATGACCACTAAGCCAGCTCAGCATAGGATACCAGAAGGAATACTTCAGTCTGAAGAGAAGGATAAACAAACCCGAGAGGTCACTGAGAATAAATCCATATCAGGATAGGCAATCAATTGAGATCCAGGAAAACAGTACAAAATCAATAAAGTGACAGGATTAACCCACATCTTTCAATAATAACCCAATATTAATGGACTTAATTCCTCAATTAAAAGACACAGGCTAGCAGACTGGATCAGAAAACAGGATCCGTCTTTTCTGTCTCCAAGAAAAATAACTTACTATCGATACAGATACCGCCTTAAGGTGAAAAAATGAAAAAAGTTATTCCAAGAAAATGGATCTAGGAACATTAACATGTATGTTATTCTAATATCTGACAAAATGTACTGCAAACCAAAGCTAGTCTAAAGTGATAGGAAAGGCCATGTTATACTCATGAAAGTAAAAATACATGAAGAAAACACTACAATTTGAACAAATACAAACCAAACACTGGTAGCACAGAAAATAAGACCAACAATCAACAAATAGGATATCATGAAACTAAAAGGTTTCTGTGCAGCAAAGGATGCTGGTAAATGAATAGACAGCCCACAGAATGGGAGAAAATCCTTACGAGCTATTAGTATCTAGTATCGAAAATATGCAAAGTACTAAAACCTAGATATTAAGAAAAACAATCCAATTAAACAATAGTCTATGGAATTAAATTGAAAAGTATCAAAATAAGAAGTTCAAATATCTAGAAAACACTTTTAAATGTGCCCAATATCTTGAGTCATCAAGGAAATGCAAATGGAAAGTACTTTAATATTCCACTTTACATGAGTCAGAATGGCCATCATGAGGAATAAAAATGACAATTAATGCAGGCAATGGTGAGATGAAAGGGGAACTCTTCCTAAATACTGCTGTTTGTACAAGTGTAAGTTAGTGCAGCCACTATGGAAATCAGTCTGGAGGTTTCTCAGAAAAATAGAAATAGAACCCATCAGACAGATCCTGTTGTATGACCCATCTATATATTTCTGGACCCAGCTACCAGGACTTTATATTCTACTATAGACACACTTGCATATTCCGATTTATTGATGCTCTATTCACAATAGTTCGGAAACAGAAACAATCTAGAATTCCATCAACAGATGAATGGGTAGGAAAAATGTGGCACATTTACCCATGAAATAGTACTTAGCCAAAAAGAAAGATGAAATTGTGAAACTTGCAAGTAAGTGGATAGAATTGGAAAAGCTAACTGGAGCCCAGAAATACAAATGCAGTATGGTCTCTCTCATGTGTGGATCCTGGCTTCAAATCTTGTTATGAATATTTAACTTGGAGCACAAGTAGAAGCCAGAACACAGAAAGGGGCCTTTTTGAGAGAGGAAGGTTAAAGAAGTGGTGATAGCAAATTAAAGTGAAAATGAAAGTGACAAGGCAGAATTGGAGGGCAGGGGTTAAGGTGGGATGGGTGTGGGAGTATGAGGCAAAGGGAAGAGCTACTCCAAAGGAAGAGCTACTGAAAGCCACATGGAAACATACTATATTACAACTCAATTTAAATAAAAATGGGAGGTGCAAGAAGAGTAGAAATAATAAAAAGAAAAAAAGAGGGGAAATACTATGGGTTAAAGAATTAAGGAGGATATGGATGGGAATAGAGAGATGTGGTGGTAGGTGGGGTAACCAAAACTAAGGGTGTATGAAAAAGCCCTATGGAAACCCCCTAGTTAGTAAACCAATTTCTAAATATAACTAAATATAACTAAAAATAAATAATAGAATTACTATTCTCAGAAATCATGGGCTATTAAATAAAAAAATCACAGTACAAGGCATAGAATACCACCCTATGATTTATTGGACAGAATGTTCCAAGAGATCAAAAAATAAATAAATAAACACAGCCTATTGTCACTGTTCTTGGTTATCCCTCCATAACTGCCTGGTAAGACCCTATTGCAGAAGACAATGCCTACTTTCTTTATAGCACAGAGATAACAATCTCAAAGCAACAGGGAAACTTCCTCCATCCTAGCTAACTTTCATAGTGCCATAAGGTGCTATTCAGGCTAATATGGGGCAGGGAGAAAAGACAACAATGATCTTACTCAGCACTGGACCCTGCATGCTGTAGTACCAACCTGCCAGGCAAGATGACCTGCTGGCACAATAGCAGCATGACTATTATGGGTTAACTAACCACCTTCTGACTAGATTTGAGGCCTATTCCACAGGAAGGAATTTCATATCTGATACTATAATCCTGATCAAAAGCCCATGGTTGAGGAGGTCAAAGACTCTTAGCTAGAAGACGTGATTGTTATTTTAGTAAATGATCATGTTATCAAATTGCTTTCTAAATATTTATGTTTATACCCACAGTCCTGGACTGCTCTAAGCTTTGTCCAAGAAGCTTCTTTGTGCTTCTGGTCATAGTGTATAGTCCCCATATAGGACATCTATAGTAACCCCATCGTCACCACGGCCCAGGCAACATCAAAGAAGAGTTGGCAGAAAGAACATAAAAGCAAAAGGAAGGGGTGATATGCTGTCTTCTCAGCATGACATTGATATCTCACTCATGAACTCACAGCAGCTGTGGTTACCTGCACAAGTTGAAGCCTGCCAAAATCCTGGCATAGATGTTGTAGATGATCTAAAGGCCCCACCTCTTACTTAGGAGTTATTGATCATGGATAGTTGCTGGGGGAGGGGATTCATTCTTTATTGAGGATATGACAACTGGCAGGTTTTCCTTGCTCCAGTGGGTAGCTCCACTACTACATATAATTCACATATGAACTTTGTGAGTTATGATAAAAGGACTGAAGTTTGAAGAAGGAATAATAGGGGAATTTAGAGGGAACTGGAGGGGGAAACGAGGGTAGATATTATCATATTCCATTTCATACATTTACGATATTCTCAAAAATAAAGGACCATTTAAAATATATCATTATTCCAAAATCCCTTCCAAATCCTTCTCTCTCAAGGAATAATTTTAATTACCCACATCAATAAAGCACAGTGGAAATAAACAAAGTAAGATTAATGTACTTTGTGGTTAATAGCATATGATCCTTTACCTTTCTGCACATGGATCATACAATGATAGTTCTATATTTTACAGTAGCTAATATTTGTCAGGACAAAGGAAGAAATCCATAAATCACACTGATACTCTCATTTTCATTCTACCTGTTTTTTAAAATAGAATATTTAAATTTGAACATCACCTAAAATTTCCGAAAATAGAGGAATGTATGTTTATTAAATCCATGATTGAAAAGTTTCAACCCAAAAAAACAAGCTTGCCAATTCTTCAAGTGCTTATAATCAAGAGATGAAATTTTAATCAGCCAAGAGAATGAAATCATAAACAAAACTGTAAATTACTTCTGTACTAAATATCATTTATCTCTCAGACTGTACAATAACATAAATTTTCAATGCCATGCATGAAGCTAGGAATCTCGCAGAATACAGACAAAGTAGCGACTTAAGGTTTTAAAAATATCTAAGTGTTTTTGATAAAAGAAATAGAGTCAGGTGTGTTGGTAAGGAAGGAAATAATTTTTTAACCTTATCTCCCTAATGTTTACATGAAACACATAATTTATTGTTGTTCTCTAATTAAAATAACCCTTATTTTGGAAAGTAATAACTTATATTAAATATGTTTAAATAAAATATCCCTTATTCCTGAGGATGATACCAAAGTTTCTGATAGTTTTACACAGCAAAATAAAATGCCACCGTTGCATTGGAGTAAAGGTCCCAAACCTGACAAGTGTGAAAATGAAGCGAGCTGCCTTTTGCCACGCAGGGCACATTCTGCCCACCTCCCTACGCCTTCACACTATACTTCAGTGCGTGCATAAATAGAACATTTACTCTACAAATTTTCACAACATGTTTAAAGCAGGCAATCCTGTAGTCATCATCAAAAAGCCAGAGAAACACACTCGGTTATCTCACACTGCTCCAATCCACTTTATTCATGAGCATGTTGAAGCACCTCCAACAAGGGGCACTTTCTGTCTGTGCTGTGACAAAGCCAGTGCTCCTCTCTACAGGAAGACCTGATTGTTTAGGAAGAGCAGACAGGGAACAGCAGCTTCTTCCCTTAACCTTACAAATGCTCTAAGCATGGCTGCCTTAGGACACGGTGACATCCCAGGCCATAATCACTGGGCCCTCCCAATGACAGGATTTTGTTTAGTTAATTTGACTACGACAAATTGCAGCAAATTCTTAAAAACAACAACAACAAAAAGAGTTGTCCCAGATGCTGACTGTAGTCTATTAGCTTACACAGTGCTTGTCAGGTGGGAGGCTGCAGTGCACAAAGTGAACTATCCACAGAATAAACCCAGGTCATCTCCTAGCACTGGGCTCAACTTCTCTCATCAGGGTCATCCTAATAACCGCTTGGAGTACACTAAA
Organism: Eospalax fontanierii; assembly: GCA_035773235.1. Taxonomy (NCBI): domain Eukaryota; kingdom Metazoa; phylum Chordata; class Mammalia; order Rodentia; family Spalacidae; genus Eospalax; species Eospalax fontanierii. Next base: position 60,464,537 of record CM069524.1, read on the forward strand.
TCCACAGGTCAAAATGATAATTCGCACTGGCCGTATTCAAGAATTGATCAAGAAAACACATTTCCATGGTGACCCACAGGAACCATTAGTAAAAGGGCACACCAACCAAGTATTCTTTAAAGCCCACAGCGCCACACTTTAAGAACGAAATGGAAATTAAACATTTTAAATTTTAAAATCCAAACATAGCAAATCTACTTACAGGAAAAGTGAACTGATTTCAGTATTAAATTTCTCCCAAGAAGATTGTTTCCCAATAAAATGTATTGGTGTTTTCAAGAATAAATATTACCTTTTTCATGTATCTGGATTTCACAGACTTGAGCTGTTGAGTAGTCGATAAGTAGCCAGTTCATTTTTTATGCTGTACATGTGATTTTTTTCATATTACTTTTAACATATGTATTTCAGCATGTTTCATTAAATTAAGCACAAAGCTAATTATTCTGCGCATTAAATTAAAGGCTGATATTCTTGAATATTTCTCCCAGCAGAATTAGCCTACTAGAAAATTTCTTCTAAATCTATATTGCTCGTCCATAATTCTGAAATAAAACTTGACATCCCACAAAAAGAGATTATGGAAATTATTACAGAAAAATCAGTTTAATAATACATCTACATCTTCTAGTTTTTAATTCATCTTGTATGCCAAACTTCAACTTGTTAAATACATCAGGTACAATTTACCAAACTAGAAATAACAAAAGATTGCATAAAATTACATAACACTGGGCAGATGGAGATAATCCTAGACCTTAATGTGAATTTTTGCTACTGAGATGGTTGTTATAAAATGTTTAACATATCATCAAAGCTTTTAAGCAACCTCAACTTATCTGTAAAGTCTGTATGTTCCAGATTTCACAATCTTTTGACATTTCTTGATTTATTTTGAATATGTTATTAATAAAAGTCTGTTAAAGGACCTTTGAGGAAAGAAACTATTCAGTCAACATTTAGCTCCTATATGACAACAACTGATGGCATTGTCCCTCTTTCTCCCTAGCTAATACCCTGGAAAAACAGTAGGTTAGGTTTGTCATAATCTTCTTTGGCCACCTGTTCTTACTAGGTATTGGATAGGGCTGTCCTCTTACTGGCAAACTATGGACAGCTGCCTTCTTCCCAAGCTTAATTGCACCTACTTGCCTATGATCACCACAAACTTGACTGCTGACCCTCCAAAGAAAGGAAAGGCATAGAGAGTCAGACACACCTCCTAACCAACCATTCGTTCCTAGTTGTGGGAAGAGGAGGGGCTAAGGAAACACCAAAGGAAAAAGCCACGTTTGTAGGAATGCTAAGAAGTCATGCTCCATTCCTGGCCTTGGAAAGGGGCGCAAAGGGGGAGCACCCACGTCCCTGTAAGTAAACCCTCACCCACGGCTCTGTAAGTAAACCTAATAAGCTCTCTGGTTTCCAGACTGAGTAATTGGAACTGACTTTGGAGAAATTGGACCTCAGCTGTTCATAGGGAGGGGCTGAATTTTGTTTAGCTACACTTGGAAAAGTTGAATTTTAATGTTAAAGAATTGCCCAGGCATACTAGTACAGCCCGTTAATTCCAGCACTCAGAAGGCAGAGGCCAGCAGATCTCTATGGGCCCAAGTCCAGGCTGTTCTACATACCCAGTTCCAGGCCAGCAAGGGTAAAATGGATGAAAATCATAACGAATCTGCCGTGTCTCAAATTTGTGTTTTTAGCTTCCCTTCTTCTCAAGCTCAAAACTGACAGCCACAAACTATTGGCTCACATTTCTCTACTTACTGCCCACTGCCTTCTAAAATATAGTTTCTATATCAAACATGCTAGCATTATCCTTCTCCAGGCAATATCCCTGTCTTCACTGGGCAACATGATCAGTAGCTTGATTTGCGTGCATACCAACAATACTAGACTACACACCTTTGAGAGTTCTACCAGAGCAAATATCAGTGCCATCCGTACTTCCTCTCCCATTGACCAGCTCACAGCCCTCCTCCAGGGCACTTTACAGAACAAGTGAGGCTATGTGACAGGATGATGTCTGTTATTTCTAGAGCACATTTAATTGTAAAAGATTTTCTTCCATAAATTTTATCCTGTAGAAATTTGTCATTGTTTGCTAATCCTCGATAGTTTTCAACAAATTATTACATATGTATATTCAATTTTTATATTTAATTATATCATTTCCACTGAGCATCTAAAGCCTTCCAATTTAGCCAGTTCAAATTAGAGATCTTTGTTTAAAATGCATGTCAGTAAAACTCCTCCCAACAATTTCTCTTGAGTATATTATATACAAGAAATGAAGCTACTTCATAAAGCATCTGAAAAATATAGTTAAGCTAATAATATCTTATCATCTGAAACTCCAAAATTTGGGGGGAAAAAAGTCATCAGTTCGTCATAGAATACATTTTAACTCAACTTAAATTTCATTGTGATTTAGTGCATTGATTTTATTTAATGAGTATAATTTTAAGAATTAATCAGTTTTGTGACTTATGCATGTAAACAAAACAAATTACTTGACTATATTGACACTAATATACTTATCAAAAAGGAAGACGAACAGAATTATATCTATATTGAACAGAAGCAATAAATTTGTTTGAAAAGCCATGTAATCTAAATTTTTTTTCATTTCAGTCATTCACACAATAGCAAATACATTACACAAGAGAAAAGAAATTAAGCTATTTTATCAAAGTAATAAAGAATTTTACAGAAAAGATGATAAAAATAAGAAAAAGATCATCAATTTTTCAGTGTGCCTTATAATTTCATAACTCATCAGCTTTACTTGTGAGCATATTGTTTGAGTGAGGGCTGGATTTGGTGTTAGCCGACCTTACATATCCAGTTAAAATTCCTTGGCTTTACTATTTGTTACCTTGGCTGCATCTTGACATTGAACTACTGTTCTTATGAAAGCTATGTGAAGCTGCCAGAGGAAGGCATCAGATAAATATTTCTTCAAATCATAGTGTAAAAACTAAATCCATAATTATTTAGTTAAAATAAATGAAATTTTATGTTGTTTTTGTTTTCCATGAGATCTAATCGTTGCTGGTTTCTACTGGAGTTAAAAATGGGTCATAATCTTGGAAACCTGGGAAATCACTATGAAGGCATCTATTCCAAAGGATTATTTCAGCAATACAGTATTTTCTCCTGTTTATCTTACACACCCATCAAGGAAGACTTCAAATATAAGTTACAATGTGTAAGAAAAAAAAAAACTTAATCATATACCAGAATAACACACAAATAAGAAGAAATAAGCCTAGCCAAGTTTACCAATATTCCCATCACAGTCAAACAACTGAGGAAAGATGGTCATCAGTGTCAGAACTCAAGACACACATACCTTGAAAAACAGCTGCATTTCGAGATATCAGCAGCTTTAATGTAGAGCTGGATGTCTGAAGCACCTGCTGCAAGTCTTGGCGAGCTGCAATTTGGTATCTCTCCTCCATCTTCCTGGTGCAACATGTTGATTTTTTGGATATGCAAACCTGAAGATCAGGTCCTGGAAAAATACATAGGATTTTCCGGAATGATTATTGGTCCCTTTAATAAACATTGTATTTTTACGTGGCAGGAATTTTGATCAACTCTGCATGCAAGGGGTTCATGTACAGTGTGAGAAATTCATTCTGCAGTGTACTTGCTATCAAAACAATTTTATATATCATCCACTGGCATCACCGGGGACAAAGTCTATCAACTCTTTCCTCAAATATTGAAGGCAAGCAGAAATACTTTTACAGAATAACATGGTGTGAGTCCCTAAGCACCCAAATGCTGACCAGATCTTACATAATGCTCATAAGAAGCTTGTTTCCATTATCTAATAGCAGATTTTTTTTCATTTTGATTCACAGAACTTCAGAGCTCTGCATTAGCAAATATTATTATTGCAATCAACAAAAGTAAAATATGTGCATGTGTATCCACACCTATGCACACAAACCACTGTACCCACACAGCAACAACCTTTCAAGCCCTTTCTCTTCAGTCACAGAGTCAGTCTTGGATTCCTCTCTATAGAAGTTGTTCTGGATAAAATCAAAATGTGAAATCACTCTATGCTTCCTGCAGCATGGGAAACCAACAACTCTGTGCTTTAGTTTACTCACGTTAGGTAAGAAGCAACAGTATTTGAACATTTTTCAAAGCTAAAAAGCATCAAACATTTATAGACCTCACAGTAGGTAATAGAATGACAATTTTTTTTCATTTATCTTACCTCAAGTTACACAAAAGCAAATTCTATTTCAAATAGCAACATTGATTGGAAGAAATCAAAGCTATCTTCTTAGCTTTATTCCTAAATGGAAGGATTGGGGGCTTAGGATTCAGAAAGTCACTATAATAAATAGGGAAAAGAAACAATGAACAGCACTATCGAAGCTTATAAACTTATTTAATGTAAGAATAACCATGAAGGAATTTTTAAATAACAATGATAATAGATCATTGCAAACCCGACTTCAGAACTGCAACATCCAACACTATTTTCCAGCTCACATTCCCATGCACGGCCTATAAAGACTCCTTGAATGGTAAACTTCCTTTGCCTGTTTTCCTCCCTAGCTGCATCTCAAAGATCATACACCTTTGTATTCGTCCCTTTATCATCTAACCTTCAAAATCACCAAATTCCCCTTCCCTCTGTCTAGGGCACTCCTGTCCTACCCATGGTCACCCACACATGCAAGAAACACACATGCTCTTCTCGTTCATTCCCATCCACAGTTCATTAGATCTATACTTAATCTTTGCAAAGAACTTCCTCACTGCCTCCCAGACAGCTCAAATCCTTATAGCATGCCCTTAATGCCTTCCATTACAATGGTCATATTTATACCTTTTTATTATTTTAATGTGATAACTAATTAATTAGTTCTCCCGTTAATACCTGAAAGCTCCAAGTGGAGCATTTTCCACTTGTCAATACATCTGAGTTGCCCATAACATGCCCAAAGTATCATAAATATTCAGTAATTTACATACATTATATACTATAATCCTTACATCAAACTTATATATGTACCAATACTGTCCTATTTTATGTACAAGGAAATTACAACTAAAAGAGGCTTAAAACTGTTCCTTGATTAAAGTTGAAGAGTAGCTCAGTGCTTGCCAGGCACGTACAAGGTCCTGAGTTCAATATCAAATACATCTGAAAAAAAATGGTTCTTTCTGTATTTGTTGGGTGTGGTTTGCACACTTGTAAGCTTATCATTCAGGTAGAGACAGGAGAACTGTAATGCAAGGCTAGCTTCATAGCAAAATTATATCAGAAAAAAATCAAAGCAGAACAATTGTTTAATATCATATACCAATAGACTAAAAAATGGTAGAATCATAGTGTGGAAATAGGCAAGTCAATTTTTTAAATGGGATCTAACAGAAAGAAGCCTTAAACCTATAATTAGGTGACTTAGAAACAAGATGGCCATTTCCTATCACTGCTTAGAAAGAAAGCATCTGTTTAGAAAGCTGCAAGATAATCAATTTTAGATTAGGAATTATCCAATGAGATTTATTCAGAATAAAATGGTCTAAAATATAGTTAAGGAGTAGTCATTTGCCTCTTTGCCCAATTTTAAATGATGGAAAATACAATTAGAAAGACACTACAAGTTGTCTCTACTGCCTTTCTAACATAGAAGAAAGTTATGTCTCAGCAACTCAGAGAAAGCATGTCTAGCAATGCAATCACTGAGTGAATGTACATTCTTCACATGTGTAGTGATGCAAACACAATAAATAGATATTACTTATGTTGACAAGGGTCTCCATAACTGAGACTTTCATTTATAATCTTAAAATTTTACAGAGACAATACAAAACTAAATTCCAAACCAAATTAAAGCTATAATACTATAATTAAAAAAGCAACTTATATCTAATTTCTCAAATTTTCATCAGTATCACCTACAAGATATGTCTAAATTATTTAGAGTTGGGGTACCAGTGGTAGAGAAAAAGTGCTGATTTAGAAATAACTTGGCTTTCTTCTTAGATAAGATTCTAAAGTAAACAAAATCCTCAGGGAAAGAACCATATCGTACAGGCTCACAGTGTAAGTACAATGGATGTAATAAGATGGTTGATGTTAAAAAGCCCACACTGCAGTTCTATTGTAAATGAAACAGGCTTCATAAGAAAGCAATGCCAGCAAGAACTCAGACATATAAGATAAGGGTCTTTTTTTCTTTTATCTTTCTTTTTTTTTAACTTTTTAAAGTTCAATGCCTGGCATAGGTTTCAAGAAACATGGCATAATTCCCAAATACTTGGAAACAGCAAGACTACCCAGGCTGTAGAGCAGGTGTCGTGCTTCTGAAGAATAAATTCAAACTCTGCAGGGAAGGCTAGCAACAGAACAAAATTAAAAAATAAAGCAGGCACTTGACAGACGGAGTATCAACCAGGATTGTCAAGACTTTGACTTTTCTAGATTTTCAACCAGGAACAGCAATGTATAAGCATTCTTTTCTGTTCCCCCAAATAAGAAACTTACAGCTACCAGTCTAAGTATTTGTTTAATATGTTAAAAATGAACACTAGGAGGCATTCTAGAAAGACCATGCCAAGGGCAGCATAGTTCTCACCTTTTCTATATCCTCACACACAGTCAGACAGAACCAGAAAACTTAAAAATAAATAAATAAACCCTTATAACACACTAAATAATATGATACTCTCCAAAACTTCAAAATACAAAGAAGAGGGGAAAAAATTAACAACAGCAAGATCTTTACAGTATTCGAGTTTGGAAGGAAAACAGGATACAGACTCAAAATTCAATAGGAAAGTAAAAACAGAAAAAGTTGTCCAGGCAGGTCCAACCAGCTGCATGTAGTGCCAACAGTCTAGAACATAGCCCAACACTATCAACTTATAAGGCCACTTTTCTGTGACTGTTTCTTATAGTTCAATTTTGTAGGTGACAATGTCACAATGTCAAAATGTTGGACAAGGAGGGCTGGAGAGATGGCTTAGCCATTAAGAGCACTAGCTGCTCTTGCAGAGGACCTAGATTTGAATCTCAGCACCTACATGGCAGCTAACAATCATCTGTAACTGCAGTCCCAGGAACTCCAGCCCCCTCCTCTGGCCTATGCAAGAATTTCATGACACAAGTGCACCTGCATACATGCAGGAGTAACACTCATACAAATAAATAATTTTAAAATGTTAGAGAAAACTGAATACCAAAGTGACAAAAAGCACCCACTCAGGACATGTCAGAAAACAGTCATATTGCTTATGATGGGATTGTTTTGTCTTGTTTTTTTTTTTTTTCATTTTGTTTACTTTTTTGACATGAGGGCTCGCTACATAGCTCAGGCTGGCCTAAAATTTTCTATGTTGTCCAGGATGGCCTCAAATTCATGGTGATCCTCCTGTCTCAACCTCTCAAATGCTGGGATTACTGGCCTATGCACTATGCCTGTCCAAGCAGTCATACTGTAAAATCTTATACTAAAACAACAAAAAGGAAGAGCTATACATTTGGAAAAAGGTTTGAAACCTGTCTTAATAGAAACATTCAGAAAGAACTAAGCATAAAATGAACAACAGAAAATACTGAAGTCAAATCTCAACGTTAATAAAAAAGAGAATAAAGAACAAAATATCACCCCATAAAGAAAACATGGTAGACTGTAACCCACGCCCCCAGTAATCAGATCATAAATTTATTTATACTATTTCAAAATAAACTAAAAGATAATGGCATAACAAAAGAATGACATAAATTAGAATTTGAAAATCTTACAAGGTGACAGTAATCAAGGAAGAATCAAAGATGAAAGCCACTTTCTATGTGAAGGCTTAACTGGAGAAAACACAAGACGTAGCAATGCAAAAACAGGAATGGAATAGAAAATAACGGCTGTGAAAAGTCAAAAAGAATGAAAGAAGTTGAAGGCTAACGACTGCAAATATTGAAGGGAGGTATAATCCTTGATGAACACAACGAGATTTCAAAAACATATCTGTTATTCTGAAATTGAAATTTCAGAGGCATTAAATAAGCATTTTTAAATACTTGAATTCTATATTCAATTCTGCCCTATATTACTGAAAATTCAAATTTTTCATGTGTAAGGGATATATAAAACGAGGTTAAGTTAAACCTTGAAATCTTGAATTTGAAGGATCAATATGAAATCATCAAGAATTTCATCATTAAAAAGTATGTATTTTCTAGTGCTATGGAAAGGTCAAGAAACTGTGACTAAGATGAAGAGCAAAAGGACATTCCTGGCACCTAGATTATGCTCATGAAACATTTCTCTCAAGAAGAAATCAGTGCCTCTTGAAGAAGTGGTTCATGGGAACAGAGAGATGAGATGTCTCAGCAGTTAAGAGTACATATTGTTCTCATGTGGAACCTGAATTTGGTTTCCAGCCCCCAAGTCAGACACCTTATAACCAAGAGATCCATAGGCCTCTGCCTCCCAACTGCTGGGACTAAAGGCATGTGCCACCACACCTGACTAAAATAAATCTGTTTTAAAAGTAGAGAAATTATTTGTTCTAGTTCTGAGGCAGAAAATGGATGCTAAAACATCTTATACACCTGCTAGCAAAGGAATCACCAAATAACCACTAGGGTCCTATCAAGAGAAATCTGGAACTGTGATAACTAAATTCCAGAGGCCTGTGATTTAAATCAAATAAATTATTTGTCTCACAGTTTGAGAGGTGCCAGCAGGATTGGTCTCTCCCTGGCACACATACAGCATCATCTACCTGCTAGTCAGCTACACTTCTGGTATCCTATTCTTACTAGGGCAGCAGTCCCTATTGAATTAGGCTCCACTCTATGGCTTCAATTGTCTCCTTAAAGTCATTATCTCCAGTCAAGCATCATGGTACACCTGGGAGGCAGAGGCAGGCAGATCTCTGTGAAATGGAAGCAAGCCTCATCCACATATCAAATTCCAGGTTAGCTGGGGCTATAGGGACCCTGTCAAAAAAAAAAAAAAAAAGTCACTATTTCCAAAACAGCCTCTTTGAGAAGCTTTAACATGAATTTTGGACAGAGATATTCTGTCTATAACCAAAGCAGATTTCCAAAAACTATCTGGTGGCCAAGCATGGGAAGATATTAGCTTCAGTAATATTAAGGGATTGAAGCCCATAAAATCAAATGCCAGGGGCAGCACAGTTCACTGCTGCTATTTATTCACATGCAATAGTCAGAACCACAAAATTAGAAAAATAAAATAAATCCTTATAACATAGTAGGTAATATGTGTTTAAATTCAAGAAGTCTTAATGACTACTTTTAAGTAAAGTTTTGTCTTATTCGATGAAGATAGAAAATTCTTTATTTGGGAGACCAGCAAAAAATTAATACAAAAGGCTATTAAATATCCTGATCTTCTGAAATGAAATATATCACTATGGTCAAATGATAGATGAAGAAAGTCTCTTTTTTAATAAGTAAAAGAAAAATAGTTACAATATCATCACTTTTGAAGCCCAAATGAATGAAAAGTAGAGTCATTAAGCAACAAATGCTTGATAAAACAAGCCACAAAGGAAAAGGTAATTGACATGAAGCCTCTTCTATAGTCTTGCCAAATACCAAGTAATGTCTTGACAAAGGGATCAAATCAAGAATCAATGTAGTTTCTGGATCCCAATGCCAATGTGGAAGAAACATGAAGGACTAAGGAACCATTTCATCCTGCACCATTTAGTACACAATCAAGACTACATAGACTGTGAAAAACTCTGAAAGCCAAATGGCTCAAATTTGTAACAGATATGTAAGAAAAAGAACAGGACAGAAAGAGAAGCAGCACACCAAATGAGTCAAGCAAGACGGAACTTTTCCAGGGAGCTGCTGTGTGATGTTTGCCCGCAAGGTAATAATAAGTAGTCATTACATGTTCAGTACAGCAGGTTACAGTACCAGAAGTAGTCATTACAAAATCAGTGAAGTGGTTACTTAGAGGTAAAGGAGAATTTTGTGATTTGGATTTGACTCATGAGGAGACTCTGAGGTGCTGAAAACTTTCGAATTCTTGACCTAGATGTTGTTACAGGAGTGTTAAACTTGTAACATCTTAACCACACATTTGTTTTGTGTAGTTCTTGTATCTGTGCTTTATTTTATAATTAATTTTTTAGAGCCCGCTTGTTGAAGGTAGAAAAGTATGCATTCTTTTTTTTTATTTCATATATATGCCTCTAATAACCAATATATGGAATCTTATAATTTAACACATATTATCTGTACTGTTGGTCAATGTATGAAAAGTCCTTGATATCAATACAGTGAGATAAAGGTAGGTTTTATTTCAACCACAATAAATATGAAATGCCAAATGTTAATTTACTGTAAGAAGTGGTATTAGTAAATGCACTCCTACCCTTCGGAAAATGTCTTCCCATAACATGCTGTGAAATTGATGAGAACATGTAAGACGTTATGATGGCAGAAGGGTTTTACTGAATCAAACACACTCCTCTATGAAGGTAGAATTATAATATTGGAGGCTATGAGTCTGTCCAGAGCTTGCTTTGGAATTTACTGTAAGGGCCTCTCTCACATACACGTATGTAATTTAGATGAGATTGATGCCCACATAAGGGTCAAACATGGTATCAAATCCTGTCAGTACAAGTATTGTTTCAGAAATAACTAGTCACATTTGAAAAATGCAATGAGGGATTTGCTAAGGCTTCAGGAGTGCAAAGCTTTTACACTTTTGTAAGAACTGTATGTGAAGGTGCAACTGTATGTGAAGGTGCAAGGGCCTCCGGCCCACAGATGCCAGGTCATTTTTCAGGTAAAATGCAAAGACTAGATTCACCAGGCTTTCTTCTGTCACCTGCAACATAAAGACAGCTAGCTAATCCACAGTAATAACAGTGACTCCCAAGGTAAGGACAAGCTACACTAGTTTATTTTCTTTCAGATTTGATTTCAGAACTTACAGAGACTTTACACTAAATGGGAGGAAGGATAACATATTTTCCATGGCTATAAGTTCCCTGACCTGAAGTAGAAACAATTTTTATATATGCAGGATGCAAGAAATCCACTTGTAGTATCATTTTGCTTGCAAGAATGGCTTAACTCTGCACCAAACCAACAAATTAAAGCTACAGAAAGTGAACAGAAGAGGACAGATTTTAGAGAGGGGTCAATATGTACATAAATGGGCAAGCATGGCTGTAGTTTCTTGTCTCCAGCTTTGGTTCTGAGCACATTCTATGGATTCTCACAGCCGTTCTGGAATAAGAATGTAGAACATTCAATCCAGCTCTTACACAGTAAGTGAAGAAGCGGGACTTGAGCGCTAAAGAGTAGGAGCTCCAAATTTAGGGAGTAAATCCTGCTAGGATTGCTGAGTCTGACCACACCTCACACAAATGGAGCAAACTGCAAGCCATCTAGCTATTGCCATGCCTGTTAGAAAGGAACTAAATAGAAGCTGGACTTCTCATTCAGCAGGGAGAGTTGGCATTTAAGTCAAAATCACTAGTTTGAAAATGAGTCACATTCAAAAGGCCTGTGTTCTTCAATGAGCAGGAAAGCTCTTTCTTAGCTGCCCTTTCTTTTGGTTTTTGTTTTTTTCCTTACCTTTAATCTTGCAGTTACTTCACAGACATATATATTGTATTTAGAATACTACAATAAGCATTCCTTCTAGTTTCTGCTTATAGTGTCTGTGTGCGCATGCGTGCGTGTGCACACCTGTGTGTGTACATGGGTGGCGAGTGTGGGTGTGTGTATATGTATGTGTGGTTATGTGTACATGTGTGTAGATGGTCCAAGGTCACCTTTAGAAGTCTTCCTCAATCACTCTCCATCTTATTTTTTGAGACAAGATCTTTCATGTCCCTAGAGCTCACTGAGCTTTGTATTTTCTTTTTTAATTTTATGTGTATGAGTGTATTCCCTGCATATGTATAAGTGCACCAGTGTCATCCAGTTCCCACAGAGGTCAGAGAAGACAATGAATTCCCCTGAGACTAGTGTTATGGACAATGGTTAGTCATCTCGTGAGTGCTGGGAATCAAACCCCAGTCCTCTGTAAGAGCAGGCCATGCCATTAAGCTCTGAGTCATCTCTCTAGCCCCTGGAGCTCACTGATTTGGCAAGACTTATAGGTCACAAGCCCCAAGGAGCCTCCTGTCTCCACGTTCACCACATTGAGTAAACAGGCATGCACCTTCTCACTCTGATTTTATGTGGATGTTGGGGATCTAAACTTAGGACCTCATGCTTTCACCGCAGGCACATTAGTGATAGCCCTTTCCACACTCCTGCCTTCTATCTTAATCAGATGAGCTTCATATAGGTCCCTAATATTGCCCTGCATCCTCCTTTCCTCAACACTTGCTTTTGTGTACTGTCTGATCCAATTTACTCCCAAGTCTCTTAAGTTCCCATAGGATAAGGGCTATCTTTGGATTGTTTCCAAGCATATCATAAGTAACAAAAATAGAGCCCAGCACAAAAGGATTCCAATAGAGTATTATTAATAATTTTCCTCTTTTCCTGCTGCCTTTCAAGTTGCATAAGAAATCTAAGAAGGTACTGTTTTAGTTCCACACTAATGAGAAAACTTCGAATATGTATCTAGAAAGAACAAATTATTGAAAACATCAAAACTGGTTCAATAAACTATTTGAAATGGTATTTGCAGTTATTGTATTTACATTTTTACAAATATTCCTCATATTAAAGTGTCACTATAATTTGCAGGTTCATTTATTACTTTGCAGAACATTAATACTGCTCTATAAACATATGTAGATACTATTCATAAAAATTAAAAATCTTAAAAAGAATATTATTTCAGATACTATGAATTTGTATACTCCTAGATTCAAAAAAAATTAAGTAATGCTCAGAAATTGACAAATTTAGAAAAATAAGGTCAACATAGCACTCATAGGTAGAGCAGGAACACTGCCCCTCATATATATAAATGGCATCACTTCAATAGATAATTTACTCACAGTTGTTTTCCTAGCAACAGTCTATCAATGTTCATACACAATCACATTCTTAAATCCTTATTTACATAACCTATTACAAGTATTTCTAATGTGAAAGGATATAGTCTCTGTCCATGAAACAGAAAAAAAAAGTATGCTAAACAGAATGCTTTCTCAAACTTCAAGTCATGAATTCAGTGTGAACAGTTAACACTCTGCTGCATGTTAAGCAGCTTTGGAAACAAAAGGCATCCTCTCTCATTTTCTCTCTGTCTCTCCAACAACAATAACAGGAGCAGCTGTAACAACAGCAGCAGCCTAGCTCCGTACTTAAAAGGTAACAAAAATAAACTGTAATAGCATCCCTTACAATTTTAGAGAGTCCCAAATTATTTTTATGTGTGTATGTATGTGCAGGTACATGTATGGGTGTGTGGTAGTATGAGGACCAAGGACAACCTCAGGTGTCATCCTGAGAAAGGCCACTCACCTCTTCTGGGATGGAGTCTCTCATTGGCTTAACGTTCACCAATCAGACTAGACTGAATGGCTAGTAAACCCCAGTTAGTATCCTGTCTCTGACTCCCTAGTGCTGACATTACAAGTGCATGCCACAACTCCCAGCCTTTTTTACCTGATTTCTGGAAATCACACTCAAGTCCTTGTACTCAATTTCTTCTATTATTTTAACCAAATCACCTAAATAAATGATCTCAATAACACTTTTAGAAGTTGTCAATGTTTTATGAAGTATTTGAAGCTGAGATCAAGTTTGTCAGAATTTGTAGGTTTGTGTCCTCAATTTCCAAGCCAGAAAGTAATGCTGAGTGCTTTCTGTGATGCTCCTTTAGTTCAGAAGGACTCAGGAGTCCATGTAGGAAAGGAAAGAATATTAAGGAAAAGGAGCTGTCTAGGCTCTGCTCAATGTCTGTACTATATTTCTATGGTCTCCAGGATGATGCTTTCTTCTCCAAGTAGTATCCTGTTTCACTGGAACAACTTTGTCAATAGTTTGATTTGTGTGCATGCCAATGTCATTAGAGTACACAGCTTTGTGAGTTTCATGTGAGCAAATATCACTGCCTCCAATACATTTACTCCCCTTGACCAGTTCGTAGCTCTCCTCCCAGGACACTCTACAGAACAAGTGAGACTATGTGACACAGTGATGCCCCTTATTTCTAGAGCACATTTTATTGTATAATCTTTTTCTTCCATAAACTTTATCCTTTAGAAAGTTGTCAAATATTTTGGCATTGGTTGCTGTTCCTCTGTAGTTTTCAGAAAAGTATTATTACACTTGTATATACAATTTATAAATATAATTTATATGTATATTTTCCTTTAATTGCTTTACTATAATTTCAAAGCTGGGAAAGATAAAAAGGGAAGATGCTAAAATTCTAATTCCTACCTCAGAAGGTCTTTTTAAATTTTGTATTTATTTATTCATTGTGTGTGTGCATGTGTGTGTGTGTTCACAGAGCATGGATAGGTTGACTAGACCTCACTGGATAAACTTACACTGAGGAACATTTGGGGACACTAACTTGACACAATAGACCTTAAAACAGATGAAAGAATGTGGATTCCAGGTGGGAGCTATGCAGGGGGCGGGGGAGGGGGTGCAGGTGAGGAAGAGGGTATAAAGATGATTAAGATTAATTAAGCTGTTCTGTATGAAATACACAATGATTCAATTAATTTTTTTAAAGTAGGGGCTATACATAATGAGCAGCATAACAGTGATTCCCATCAAAGTACAAATGTGTCTTTTGGCACTATACTAGATAGCTTTAGTTGTCAACTTGACTCACCTGGGTTGAGGGAGCCTCAACTGGGGAATGGCCTCCATTGGACTGGCCTGTGGCCATGTCTGTGGGGCATTTTCTTGATTGCTGAGTAATGTGAGAGATCCCTACCCACTGTGAGTGGTGTCACCCCTGGGCAGGTGGTCCTTTATTATATGTATAAGAAAGCAGGTTGAGCACAAGCCAGAGGATCAACCCAGTAAGCAGCATAACTCCATGATCTGTGCTCTAGGTTCCTGTCTCAGTTCCTACCTTGGGCTTCCTCAGTGATGAACTATGACCCTGGTGATGAAAGCCAAAAAAAACTTTCCCCACCTCCTTCCCCAAAATGCACAGGTAGCCCATGTCCTAATCTTGTACGCAACTACATATTGTTTTCCATACTTGTATTTTTCATATTATCATTGTTTTAATATTTCTTTTATCTTTATTCTTTTCTTACAGTTATTTTCAGACCACATGAACCTCTGTATTGATTTAACCTAATAGAAAAGGAGTTAAAATTCAAATAAAGCCAGAAATCTATACCTAATTGAAAACATCTAGAACACTAAAATTTTTGTTTCTTCTGGTGTAAACTATTAGCACTTAGAGAAGTTCTGTAGCTCATACAGAATACGACTACATTAACTATACAGAGAGAAGGATATGTCATGTATACAGCATACATTAAAGTCAAGATATTCACACAGTCATAAATTCAAGGGCAATATGCTGCTGCTCTTGTTTTTTGTAATTTCAGCTGGATGTACAACCTAATAATTGCATGAGAAGTGCTGTAAGAGATTTATATTGAAAGATAAACTGTAGAAATAAATCACACAATCATACCGAGCCTCTGAAATCATTTTTAAAGTGACTTTCAAACTGTATTAACACCACTCTATCCTCACACCTAGAAAAGATGTCTTAAATGGACACCTTACAGGCAAGAAAGGTCTTTTAAAAATGCAAATCTGATGGTGTCATATTGCTATAAGAGCTTTCCATTGCATTAGGAATCTAAGGTCTGAAGTCCTGTGACTGTTATTTGTTTCATTCACTTCTTTTCCTGGTCTCAGCAGATCACATTTTTCACCCACAGATATGTTCATGAAGTATACACTGTGCAAAGCAAATGAATATAATGATTATAAACCAAAATATACTATTCTTTACTGAAGAATTTAACTTCATGAAAGGGTCACCTGAACCCCACATCTCCATGTCATTCTTATATTACTACAAAAATTAAATATCAGTGTTGCCATGTCTTGGTGAATGCCTACACCTGGAATTGATGAACTGCTAATTGCCAAATTCAAGAAATATTATCCATTTCTTATCACCCTTGACCTCTTTATGCAGTATGTGGTCACCAGGTCTCAAAATCCTTCCCTTTTCTCACCACTAGTGACTTCATGTGCTAAATAGCTTGAGGTGTCAACTTGACACACCTTGAAGAAGGAACCTCAGCTGAGGAATTTCCTCTGTTGTACTGGTCTGTGAGAGTGACTATGAGGCATTTCTTGATTGTGGAATAATGTGGGAGGGCCCAGTCCTGTGAATGTTGCAGGTGATCCTGAGTTGAATAAGAAAGAAGGTTGAAGGCAGGATAGAGGAAGTAGCCAGAAAGCTATGTTCTTCCCTCCAGGTTTCTGCCATGCTAGGGATGGGCTATCATTTGACTGTGCAATATGAAATATCATGGTGTTTTATCATAATGACAGAAAAGTAACTGTGACACTTCCCAATCTTTGTTTTGCTGTCACCCTCTCAAGAGATACTTGGACTCACATTTCAACCACATGGGCATATCCCTTTTATAAGTCACAGGCATTTCAACACTAGCATGCACAATGCTGCACTTCCTCCCTTCACAGTACTTTTTATTCTCTAAAAGACTAAATCCTGGGACTCAGACTATATTTTTGTCTCTTTTTCAAAAGTTCTAACAATTCTGCCTTGTATATATCTCTACCTGATTCACACACTTTTTGTATAAGCATATTACTAATTCATGATATGTTTGTGTGTGTGTGCATGTGTGTGAGAGAGAAAGAGAGAGACAGACGGGGGGGGGGGAGAGAAACAGAGAAAGGTAAGCTGTCAGAAAACTCTCTGTACAAATAAATTAGCTTTCTCTATACAAGAATTTTCTCATGTAGTGACAGGGAAACCTGTCTAGTATGCGGCATTTCTCACAACATTGATAAGTAGTTAAGAGAAATAAAATATAGCAGAACACAGTGTAGATTTCGCTGCTTATCCTTCTTGAGGTCAACTTAAGCACAGTTCTTAGAAAGGACATCTTGAGGAGTGATAAACTGATGTTTCTATATTGGGAAGAACAGTGGCCTCAAAATACAAGTGGCCTCTATCAACCCCTTCTCAGGAGCTACCGTGTCTTTCTTTTCACCTGTACTAAATTACAGAATAATTTCCTGCTCTTAATTTTGATTAATAAGTCAAATGAATTCATCAAATATTGATTAAGCATCTATTTTATACAAGAAACTGTGCTAGTTATTAAGGATAACAAGAAGGATAAAATTAAATTCTCCAGGGCTCAGATGAGGAAGAAACATACTTTCAAAATCTGAGTATGATAAAATGTCATAAAAGATGTACTAGGTATTCTGAAAACATAGAAGGAGAAATGGTATCTTGTTTGAGAAAAAAAAAACAGAAGAGATTTTGAGAAACAGCTTAAATAGTTTCTTTAAATAAATACCAAAATATTTTGGAAGTAGAAAATAATCTTATTGAATAAACAAGAAATTGGTTTCATTGTGGCTAAACTACTCTCAAGTCATAAAACTGATAAATAGCAAACAATTTGGACAGACACAAATGAAAAGAAAGAAGCTACACAGCATCTTCCATGGAGACAACAATGGATAACAAAAAGGTACCTTTCACTGTGAAGGCCAAGGCGTTACGGTATGGCTGAGACGGAGTACTGGATCTATGTGCAGCTGCAAACTGGGGGATGTTGTTGGAGCTGTGAAAGTACTGGGAGTTTTTGCAACTTTCTGCTTCATAGGTTCTAGCAAAATACCGGAAACTCACCGCATGGCCCACAAGGTGAACATGTCAGTCACTATGCTCCATGGTTTTAGAGAAGTGCCTGGACACATAGTGAGTTGCACTCCAAGGAAGAACAATGAATTTATTGACATTCACCACTATTTACAATGAGCCTAAGTAATCCTGCTGTGTCCTAGATAACTCCATTCCTTTGCTTCTAGCAAACACAACACTGAGAAAAGGAAGTTCCAGTGTGGCCACACCCAGTGAAAACATGCAGAGCCCATGGTGACTTATCTTTCCAGCAGAAAAGCAAGATGGGAAGATGAAGTGAACTACAGAAGACAAACTAGAAAGTAGGCATGAATCATACTACTGAGAACTCTAAAAGCAAAACACGGGAACCTGGTCTTTTGTGATAAGCTCTGGGGAATTTTGAAGGCTATTTTCATATGTCCAACAAGTGCCACTAAATTTGAATGGAGAACTTGCAGTTTTCCTGGGACATCCTCTTTCCACACACTCAACATATCCTTACAGTTAACAACAACCAAAACCTTTCTACATGATCACCTTTGTAAAAGCTTTTAACTTGCAACCCAGAGAATTGGGTTAACTCTTCCTTTGGGTAGAAACTATACATTCATATTTCTGCTATGTGAGGAAGGCTGCTCTGTGTTAAGAAAAGAACCCTAAATCCCAATAGAGAAAAAGAGTAGAGCTGGGGTCTTGGATTCAATAAAAAGGAGAAAGTGAGTGAAACCCCACCATTCTTGTCTTTGTGCTCCTACTCAGAGAAAGGGTGAGCAGATGCCTCAGGCTCCTTCCCCCACCACTTCCCCTCAGAGATACACTTTCAAACTATAATGCAAAATAAACTCTTCCTTCCTTAAGTTGCTTTTGTTAGGTATTTTTGTCACCACTAGAAAAGTAACTGATACACTGATAGTTGTGGAAATATTGCCAAGGGGCATCAGCAGGTCATGAGATGCTCAAAAAACATGGAAAGGAAGAAGAAACCTGTAAGCATTATCATCCATGGGGAAAAAAGAAAATCTTTTTCTGAGAAGTTGAGTCGTTTGCTAAATGTCACATAGCTAATAAACAATACGGACAAAACTAGCTATTTTAAAACTATACATTCCTTTCTCCTCATCGTAAGATGACAAATTGTATTAACATGTCTACTTTTTCCATTTGTTTCCAAACCAACATTTTAATGCTTTGACAGACTTATTTTTTCTTGTTACGACGGCAAGACATTTACAAAGATGAATTAAACACTAAATATTTAATAACCTGAAGCTTTTTCTTTGTACCACTGAATTTCTAAAAGGAAAAGGGGAAACTTAGCTTTGCTTTTGAAAATTGAAGCTCTTAACTATATATATCAGCAGAGATCCACATAGCTTCGCCTGATAAACAGCACCCTGAGGATCTCATCGATTTCTGTGCTATGTGAGTCTCGTGTTATTTCTATTTCCTTTACTTTTTAAGTTGATCAAAACCCCTTTAAAAAAAATTAGATGATTTTTAAACCCAGAGTAAAATGTGTTCCAAAGCTGGTGAGAATGGACTGTTAATCTCTTCATTTTATTGACCTACTTCAGTTTCAGCTCATTAAACACAGACATCTCAATGATCAAAAGAAAATGAACCAAATGTAACTTGGTATAACCTTACTGAATAAGAGAGTTATTCAAAAAGCAAATAAATCTGGACAGGTAATTTAATATTGATAGTCTTCCACTTAAAGAATCTATATGTAATGAACAAGGACATCCAGGAGTCATTTTTTCTCATTCATTTCATTTGATCAATAAAGGCACACTGACTGTCGGTGTGCTTTTCCTTCAACGCCCTGCTCAGACTTTATCCTTTCCCAATGTGTGAGAAAAGGAAAAGTAGAAAAATACAAGTTCTGAAAAGATGGCTGCAAAGATTACTTATATTCCCTACATGGAATTATGAAACTAAAGCAAATCTAATAACACCAAAGGAAAAGATAGTCATTCAAACTCAGTTTACTAATGAGTAATAAGAAATTTAACTATGTACAAAGAAAGGCTTAATAACTTAGATCCTGACTATTTTTTAAACATATTCAAGTGAAGAACTGTGTCATATTGAAAAATATATATATGTTTCATTAGCACTGACCCAAGTAATTTGTCTATTTAGGCAACATTTCTCCATGCTTCTTATGAGATATCCTAAATAAAGAATGAATCATACTTCATACAGGCAAAAATAAATTTTTCAAAATTTCCAAGAGGGCTTAAACCTTAGATAAGTCTGTGTCCATCAGCCAATTAACAGATGAAGAAAACTGTGGTATAGACACATGATGGACTATAGTTCTGTCTTAAAAAAAATAAGAAAACCCTATAGTTTGTAAGAATATGTTTAAACATGGAGGATATTATGCTGAATAAAATAGAACAGGTGCAAAAAGAAATATACTGCAGGGTCTAAAAAGTTGATTTCATTACAGTGAGGAGAATGGTGGTTACCACAGGCTCACCTAATCTGGGGCAAATACTGGTCAAAGGCTATAAAATTAGAGTTCACTTCAGGGGATCTGTTGTACAATAAAATGATCAATACAGCAATAATACACTACATTTGTGGAAAATGATGGCATTGGATGTTAAATACTTTTACCACCAAGAATATTCCACTGTGATATTACATGTGTATTATTTAGCTACACTTAACTACTCCACAAAGTATAAAAATTTGAAAAAATTATGCTGTCAATAATAAACTATCTTATGTCTCATTTATTTACAATAACTTTGAAAAAAGGCCTAAGCACTTCTAAATTTTCACTTAATGGAGATATCTGAGAAACTTGCATGTGATCTAATAGCAGTCAATTGCGTGCTTGTTTTCAATGTCTGTGATCACTCTGCTTGGTCTACTAGCTGTCTAATCTCCACGTCAATGTCTGTATTAGTTATTTTTCTCATTGCTGAAAGAAATATCTGACAAATGAAACCTAAGAAAGAAAGAATTGATTTAGGCTCACAGATTGAGGATGATACAGTCTTCATGGCAGGGAAGGTAAGGCTATAGCTGGTCACATTGCAACTACCATCAGAAAATAGAGAGATGAATGTCAGGGCTTCACCTGTGTTATCCCTTTTATTCAGTGGAGGACTCAGAATGGTGTCACTCACATGTAACGTGGGTCTTCCCATCTCAATAAATCCAACTTAAACATGTCCAGAGGCTTGTCTCTTCGGTGATTCTGGACTCTGTCACCTTGATTATCTATTGTAACTGTCACAGTATCATTCAGCAATGATCCTCCCAGATCAGGGGCTATTCCATTGATAAGTAATAGGTGTGTGTATGTGACACCCCACATGGAATTATCAGAGCTGAGAGATGGTGAAGGAACTCATTTTATAGTTCATTACTATGAATTTTTTCATGGAAAAAAATCCATTTTGAAAAACTATATTAAAATAGGACAAACTACCTTATATAGAAATAAAAACAATCATATTTAATTAAGTCTTTTTCCATTCTTTCAACAAGTCTATAAATCCCTGAGACAGATCAGGCACATTGTCTTCCCAATGGCAGTGGCTGTGCAAATTAAGCTTAAATGGACCACCTACTTTATCTTGATTCCCCTGCACCTGGAATAGCCACATTCTAGCTGCTCAAGGGTTCATATCTACTCTGCTTAGCTAGCTAAAGCCTCCCCATGTTGTTCCAAACCCTGCCTTGGGCCTAGGCTCTCTCCTGCTCAACCTCTTTGAGAACCCCAGATTAGCCTCATAAAACAGATGTCATAAACTGGGTCTTGATATCCTGCTCTGAAACCAGCTCCATTCTCCCTAATCCAGGGATCACATCTATTCTGCTTAGCTAGTTAGACCCTCCACAAGCTGTCCCCATCCCTGCCTTGAGTCTAGGCCTCTTCCTGCTTCTCCTACCTGAGAATTCTACACTAGCCTACCAGAACTCAGCCACTGGGTCCAAAAACAATAGGAACAAAACAAAGTTTCAGCGAAATGAAGACAGGTTAGAATGTCATATGCAGACATACAACCCACAAAAGAAATCCATATGCCCAGACCACAATGCAAAAATATAAATAATATGAAAAGCCAAGATATGTCCCCACTAAAACTCACCAGTACTACAGAAATGTATAATCATAAGAACTACCCCAAAGGATCCTAGGAAACAGAATTTAAAACAACAATCATAAATATGATCAAATAATTCAATGATGTTAACACACAAATAAGCAACTCAAAGAAATAAAAGAAGATAGGAATAAATTCCTGACTGAAACTTGAGAAAATATAAATATATGGCTGAATGAACAACAACAACAAAAAAAAAAAAAACACACTTGAAAAGTGAATTTACAAAAGATAGAATCACTGAAAAAATTCAAGCCAAAATGAAGATGGAATTGAAGTATTCAATAATCCTACTGGAAAAAACTGGAGAAACTCTCACAAGCAGAGTAAATGAAACGGAGAAAGGAACATCAAAGACTAGATGACAAAGTTGAAGAAATGGATCACTCAAGCAAAGAATATAAAAATTTAGAAAAACACAGGAATGGAATATGCAGGGGATTTGGGGGTGCCATGAATAGATGAAATATATCTATCATAGGAATAGAAGAAGTAGAAGAATCTCAGGTTGAGATCAACCAGTATGGCAATGACCAGATCCTCAACCAGATTATAGAAGAAAACCTCCCTAAATTAAGGAAAGACATTCCTATACAGATAAAAGAAGCACACCAAACACAATTAGACAAGACCAGAACAGAAACTCCCCATAGCATATTACAGTAAAAACACTAAAACTAAAGAACAGAGAGGGTACTGAAAGCTTCAAGAAATGGGAAAACCCATCAGAATCATAGCTGACTTTTCAATATAAACTATAAATCCAGAAGAGCTAAACAAAGTATTGTAAGTTCTACATGATCATGAATGCCAACCCAGAATACTTTACCCAGCAAAACAGACTAACGTAGTCAAAGGGGAAAAAAAATCTTCCATGATACAAATAGTCTGAAAGAATTTATGTTCACTAAATGAGCCCTACAGCAAATAGGTTACAAAGAATTGAGGAAAGAAATTACCATATTTAGGAGGTTATAGAAAGAAAAAAAATGAATGTACAAAGTACAGAAAAATAAGACTAAGAACAGAAAGAGAAAATAAAATGAAAGTAACCAATCCACATGTTTCAAGAATAAATCTAAACATCAGTTGCCTCAATGAAAGAGTCAAAAGACACGGGCTAGTTAAATGAAATAAGAAACAAAATCCATCTATTTGCTTTCTACAAGAAATTCATCTTACCTCCAAGGATAGGTACCATCTTAGGGTGAAAGGATGGAAAAAATATTCCAAAAAAATGGAACTAAGAAATAAGCAGGAGCTGCTATTCTAATATCTGACAAAATAATTCCAGTTAAAATTAATCAGAAGAAATAAAGTCACTACATTTCTATCGAGGGAAAAACTGACCAAGAAGATACAACAGTCATGAGCCAAACTCTGGTGCACCCAGTTTCATAAAAATAAATAAATAAAAGAACTACTGGATTTCAAGACATAAATTAATCACAACTCAGTAACAGTAGATAACTTTAATACCCCACTTTCTCCAATAGACAGGTCATATAGACAAAGTATAAACAGAGAAATGTCTGAGTTAAACTGTATCACATATCAAATGGACATCTACAAAATATTCTACTCAAGTCCCAAAGAATACACAGTCTATTCAGCAGTCCATGTAAGTATCTCTGAAATAGACCACATACTGGAGCACACAAAAAAACTTAAAAACCTCTACAAAAACAAAAATATTTTAAAATTAATTCCATGTATTCTGTAGAACCATAACAATAAAACTTAGAATCAAGAGGAAAAGAAGTTCTAGTAAATACATGAGCTCACAGAGATTAAACAACACACTCCTGAGTGGTGAATAAGTCAAAGAGCAAATCAAGAAAGAAAGAAAAAGTATTTATGGAACTAAATGAAGATATTAACTAAATGAAAATGTTGAGAATACAACAAAATCTCTGGGACACATTAAAATCAGTCTTGAGAGGGAAGTTTACAGCAGCTCTAAGCACCTGCACTAAAACATCAGAAAGAGTACATATATTACAGAGCTATAATCATAAAAACAGTATGGTGTTGGCACAAAAAAAGAAAAATATATTAGTAGAACAAAACAGAAGACACAAGCATAAGTGATGCAATTTCAGTCACCCAATATTTGACAAAGGTGCCAACAACCCACATTGAAGGAAAAGACAGCATCTTCAGCAAATGGAGCTGGCAAAAGTGGAACTCCACAGATAAAAGAATGAATTTAGATCCCTATCTATCACTCTATACAAAAATCAACTCCAAATGGATCAAAGACCTCAATGTGAAATCTGAAACTGTTGGAGAAAATATAGGCAGTATCCTACAAGATATAGGTACAGGAAAGGACTTTCTAAATTGAACATTAATTGTTTAGTAAATAAGGTCAACAATCAACAAATGGGACCTTATTAAACAATAAATGTTTCTGTACAGCAAAGGAAGCATCCAATCGAGTAAAGGGGAAGCTCATCAAATGGGAGGAATCCTTCACAAGCTGCACATCTGAGAAAGGATGTTATCCAGCATATATAAACAATCAAGAAAATAAATGACCCAATAAAAAATGGGTTATGGATCTGGACAGAGAGCTCTCAAAAGAAGAAATAAAACTGTTTGGGAAACATCTTTAAAAGTGTTCAACATCCTTAGTAATTAGGGAAATGCAAATCAAAGCTATTTTAAGATTTCACCTTACCCCAGTCAGAATGGCCTAAGACCAAGAGAACAAATGACAACAAATGGTGGTGAGGATACAGGGAACCTTCATTCGCTGCTGTTGGAATTGTAAACAGGTGCAGCCACTGTGGAAATCAGTATACAATACTCTTTAAAAACTAAAAATAAATTTACCATATGATCTAGTTATATCTCTCCTTGGCATATACAAAAAGGACTCATCCTACCACAGAGATACTATGTTTTTTGCTGTTCTTTTCAAAATAGCTAAGAAATGGAAACAAGCAAAATGTCCCTGAACTCAATGAATGAATAATGAAAACGTGTCCATTTACACAACCGATGTCTACTCATTGGTAAAGAAAAACAAACTCATGAAATCTGCAGGTAAACGGATGGAACCAGTGATGATGTGTATATATTCGATGTATATTCTCTCTCTCT
Organism: Eospalax fontanierii; assembly: GCA_035773235.1. Classification (NCBI taxonomy): domain Eukaryota; kingdom Metazoa; phylum Chordata; class Mammalia; order Rodentia; family Spalacidae; genus Eospalax; species Eospalax fontanierii. Next base: position 60,489,609 of record CM069524.1, read on the forward strand.
CTCTCTCTCTCTCTCTCTCTCTCTCTCTCTCTCTCTCTCTCTCTCCCCTCTCTCATTTGGGGATCTGACCTCCAAATTCTTCAGTGTAACCACGGGAGTCTAGAAAACAGAAAAGGAAACTATGGGGTCATGGGGAAGAAGAATCCCAAGGGAGATAGTAGGAGATACTTGTTATTAAGAAGAAAATGGAGAAAATGGAGGTACTCAACTGGGAAGGGAGGAGGCAGGGTTATACAAGGAACTATGAGGGTAAAGAAGAAGGAAGATCTTGAGAGAGGAGGCTAACAGGAGATAGTTATTATAAGGGGGAAAGAGGGAAAATGGGGGTAATTTAACTGGGGAGGAAAGAGGGAGGCTATACAGGTTGAGAAAGAGGAGTCACAAGTAATGCTAATGCTATGTGGCGTGAAACAACAGAGGGAAATGAATGAGTTCAAAAGCTACTGAAAAAATACTCATACAACAAATTTATTGTGTGTGTATATATATATATATATATATATATATATATATATATATATATATCAATCAAGAAGCACAGTGCCAGATAGGAGAATCTCCCTTTGAGTTGTTGGCTAGGGTAGTCCTACAGACTCCCAAAAGATGACAGGCTATTGCCAAAGCCCTTGATTGCCTCTAAACTTGAAGGTAAAACCCTATTGCTGAAGACTGGACATACTTCAGACATAGGACATGGAGCAATGGAGCTGGACCATACCAGGAGGCCTCCTCCATGAAGATTAGCCTTCATAGTAACAGAGGATACTATGCAAGCTGCTAAAGGAGAAAATCAATGGTCCAACCCCACTGTAAAGCATAACAACCACAATGACTGGTGAAACAAACTATCTTTATTGGTTGTAATAGTTGCACTTTTATCTTGAGGGTGATCAGGAGCTATTAATTGGACTTAAATCATGTTCAGTGGAAGGAAACTCATGGGTGGTCCTGCAAAAATAGCCAGATACATGTGGCTGGAGAGGTCAGAGGTCATAGAGGAAAATTTACATCTGTCACATCCCTAGAAAAACAATTTCTTTTTTTTAAATTTTATTTATATTTATTACTTTTTCATGTGTATGAGTGTTATGTCTGCATATGTGTAGGTGCACTTGTGTTGTGTAGTGCCCATGGAGGACTTAAGAGGGCATCAGATACCTTGGAAGTGGAGTTATGGATGGTTGTTAGCTGCCATGTAGGTGCTGGGATTTGAACCAGGTCTTCTGCAAGAACAGCCAGTGCTCTTAACTGTTAAGCCATCTCTCTATCTCCAACATAATTTCTTACTGTATATTAAATATATATTCTTATATTTACAGATAATTATACTTCTCATCACTCATCAAACAAGTTTCACTTTGCAATAGACTGCAACTATTTCATAGTTCCACATTTCATCAAACATACAGAATAAGTCTCTATAATATGCCCAGCTCTAAGTGACACATCTACATTGTAATCTTTTTACCGAAGTCTCAGGGAACACAGCAGAATATAGGGCAGACAGAATATTAATGCTTCTTTCAACTTTCACCAGTGAAGCTTCCTTATGCAACAGAGAGATTAGTACAGAAAACTACAACTGGCCAAAATGTCGAGAATTATATACTGCAGAGTGCATGTCCCAGGATAGGACTCCTATATCAAACTTCTGTCGTCCCCCCCTGCCCCAGGGCTCAGAGACCCATGGTGGAAGAGGTGGCAGAAACACTATAAGAGCTAGGGGTTGGGGATGGTCAAAGAAAAACAGAGTTTTACAGTGGCTGAGAACTTGCTAATATGAATGTAGAGCAATGGTGATGATAAGACCCATGCAAACTCAATCCACCATAGAACTCAGGAAATGGATAAGAATCTCCAACCTTAGCAGAGGAACTATTGGCAGCTAATTACTTCTAGGTGAGGGAGATTTGGTCTTATTTAAGGGTCTTCAACACTAGATAGACTGACCAGGCTCCAGTGGATGAACATCTGAGGGATATTTGAGGACCCAAACTTGACTGAATAGGGTATAACATATATAACAATATATATGAAATCCAGTGGAGGATGAAAGCTATGGTCGTGTGCAGGTAGAGGAGAGTGTCTAAATATGAGTAAGATGTAATATAAGAAATGCACAGCAATTCAATAAAAAGGAAAAAAAAAACTTAAATTCTAAATACCTTTCCTTCCCCTGTAGAACATTGGGGTATCCTCTCTTTCAGACATTTCTCTGGCAGCTTACTTGTTCCATTGCAAAAAATGTTAGATAAAGTAGATAAAAATTCCATAGAGTCAGAAAAATAGCTCAGCAGTAAAGAGCACTGGCTGCTCTTGTAGAAGAGCAAAACACTAAAGCTTGTAAAATAAAAATAAAATAAAATTTTAAAGAGTTGAGTCACTTTTTATAATCTGTGGAAGTTACACAAGGAAAAGTTAATACCATGAAAACTTTACTCAATACAATCAAGCACAGAGTAAAACACATGTTAAGAAACTCCATCTACTATATTTTCATTCTATGAGCATTAATCATTAAAAATCCTAATTAAGTACCATGAATAAACTATTAGGCAAGTATAAATACAAAACTAAACATATTCATCTATATATTATATATTATATATCTTATTATGTGTATTATATGTCATTATAATATATATTGTTATCCTGAGAAAAATTCATTACAGGGTTTTCTTTAAAATACTGTATTAGCAAGTTAAAGATATATATTTTAAATCAGTGTATATATAAGCCCCTGATGTATATCGTAAATAATTAGGTACCGACTCACAGGGCATGAGTTTTTGAATTTCAGTGATAAACCAATGAAAGACACACACACAAGCTGGAAGTAGCAGAGAATGAGTTTTATCAGCATGAAGCTGCAGCAGTGTATCTGACAGGAGAATTCATTCCGGGGATGGCGTGCAGCCACCACAGAACTGAAAGGGGACCTTCCTGTGTCTAGATAACAACAACCAAATAGGAAGTCTCAGAGTTCCAAAGAGCTTCCATGTACTGCAATGGTTTGGAATCTTTAATAGCTCCAGGTCTTTATAAGAAGTCTATGGATTGCAGATGTTAGGAAAGTTTTTGTAGCATACAAAGCATCAGATTGAAAATGGATAAAAATATGTTTACCTGAGTTATATTTAAAACAACTATATGTATAAAACTTTCAGGTAGGCCCTGTTGAGCTTTGATCTAATGGTCCTAATGTGTCGTCAAGAGAAAAAAAAAATGAGAGCTCAATTTGGAGCCATGTATTTAATAATATAATACATTTAAAAATCAGAGCATATAGACAGCAGAATTTTAGGTACTCAGTACTCACAACTTACTTCTTCAGCTCAACTAAAGAATCAAAGACCTTCAAAAGTTATGCCACGGTTTTATTCATAGTTTTAATAAATAAAAATACTATAACTCTCATTTCATGGCAAACCCTCATCTAGGCATCAGAAACTGTGCAGAGAATAAGGTACAAATGTGGGGTCTTGTGTTCAAATTTTAATATGGTGACAACAGCACAGTAAAACAGGCATGCCCTCCTTCTGTATGTGTAACCCTGTGACAACAAAGGTTGGTCACACCCTTGACCCTCGCCTGTAGATATGGTCTCCATTTTCATTGGGTACCCAATGTGGTGGTGGGAGATCTAGAGTTGAAAGAAAAAGAACGGCATTTTAATCAGTACCATGCAGGGAAGCAAAGACATTCCACAATAATAAACGGTGCAACCTAATTTAGGGAACTTTTATTTAAGCTGAAACTTGAAACATACAAGCAAGGTAGATATCCCACCACCACCACCACCTCTGGTGTGTGTATAGAATCATGGTTTTGACGGCCCAGGACTGGTTCTCAGCCATAATCCCAGTGTTTTTGCACATTTTTGGTTGCTATAACTTGGTAAGAGGTGGAGGAATTGTTACTGGTATCTAGCAGGGAGGTCTGAGATGTGTCAAGCATCCTACAATGCACAGAATAGCACAGCAAAGAGCAATTCACCTCGAATATCAATAATGCCAAGACTAAAATCATTCTTCTGTAGAATGAATGCAGATCACTTGGCAAAGCTGTGAGAGAAGAGTACAGTGTGTCTGCCTATTATGTGCTCAGTCATATGACTTTACAGTTCTACCACCACGATGGCTTCAGCAGCATAATTAATGAAAGATAAAAAGCACTAAATAGGAGAAAGAGAAGAATGCTGGGCATGGTTGGAACTATATTTTCTTCTACCGAAGGCCAGACTTTAGTAAAGACAGGAAGATATAGAAAATAGTTATTCTCTATTAAACCCAATTGCTATTGTTACTTAGCTGAATGAATCAGAATCAGTTACTATATTCACAGAGAATCTATTTCAGTAAGACATATGCTTGAAATCTCACATGACTTCATTTTGATCAAATTGGTAATTATACTAGACTATTTTATTTCTGAGCCGTGCTAAGAAGAGGCACTTAAGAATATTGCCCTGGTCTTATCAATTCATAATAAAAGAGATATTAGAGATCTAGAAAGCATTGTTATGTAAATATAAGGGCCATATGGAAAGTAGACTCTATAAACTTATCATGAGGCCAAAAAGGCATATTTCAGAAATTCATAACTGACTGTCAACAAGTGAATACAACAGAGAGGAGTGAGTGTAAAACACTATTCTTAAGTGCCCCAAATTGCAACCATCCTAAGTCAATTGCATAAATAGAAGACTTTTGACACCTGGTAAAAAGGAACTTAAATTATGAGACAGGGGGAACATGGAAGGATACATATTTATAGTCAAAAGCAATGTTTGTAGTTGACTTGTGAGGGCTGAAGACTAGAGAGGAGGTGCTGGCTGGGACACTGCAGCTGCCAGGAGTAAAGCCATGTTTCTTCCTTAGATAGTTATTAGTTTACAAAAGACAAAATAATTACATAAGCAAATAATGCCATTTTAGAGAGAAACATATTCTCTAATGTTAGAAATAATCATTTGTAAGTGAAACATTCAATGATCACAAAAAGAACTCATACATAGGGATCAAAAATTAAAGTTTTGCCCTTAAAAATCAAGTAAAGTTAAATCAATGTATTAAATAAAAAGTTATAATGACAAGAATTTACAGACTGGAAAAGAAATGTTCAAAGTTCACAATTTATTGGGCTGCAAGATGGCTTAGTAGGAAAAAGCACTTGCCATACAAGCCTGACAATCTGAGTTCAGTTTCTGGAACCCCTTAATGGAGGGAGAGACCCGACTCCCAAAAGTAAAGCTGTGCTCTGATCTCAACAAACACACCTTAACACCCACACTCACACACAGGATAATGAAATTTTAAAGAAGATAACTTACTACCCTCACAACTTATTAACTTCACACATAGAACCATAAATAGTAGTTCCCACTTTCAAAACCTAGATACCTGTAATTCTAAACCCCAGGATTACTAAACAGATTGTTTTTCTTGTGTGTCAGAATGAGACAAGCTTACCTTTTAAGATACGATTTCAATGAAACAGTCTCACGCTATAAAACACTATATAGAATAGGACTTAAAGTACCTTATTATATTAGAATTCCAACATCAAATTGATTACTATTCTGTGTACAGCCAAAACCCACCAAGAAAAAAATGATTGATATAGTTTTGGTGATCAGTGCCCCACAAATATCATGTATGACACTCTTGATTCCCAGAGTGGCAGTCCTGGGAGGAGCAGGGGAAATTTCTAGAAGCAGAGTCTGGGGAGGGCTTCAACTGGGTTGCTAAATCTTGGTCTCTTCTTCCTGGCTTGTGAGGTGGGCAGTTTCCTGTGTCTACCCACAATCACCATGATGAGCTGTCTCAATAGAGGTGCAAATCAAGTGGGCAATGTGATTCTATATTGGAGCCTCCCAAACCATAAGCCAAAAGAAACCTCTTTTCTTAACATGTTAATTGCCTCCAATATTTTAACTTTTGTGTACTCATGAAAAGTTGACTAAAAATTATCTTTCACAAACTTTGATATAAACAGTATATTTGATATAGATAAACAGTCATTAAAAATTAGTTATACAGGGCTAGAGAGATGGCTCAGCAGTTAAGAATACTGGTTGCACTTGCAGAAGACCAGGGTTCAAATTCCGGCACCCACATGATGACTAACAACCATCTGTAATTCCAGTTCTAGGGAATCCTATGCTCTCTTCTGACCTCTGCAGACACTGCACAATATGAGTACACTTCATACACACAAGCAATACACTCACACATAAAATTAAAATAAATTTTAAAAATTAAAAAAAAATTAGTTATACACAAATTATCCAATAGCTGTTTTGAAATAAGCCTATTAACTATCCTCTAAAAGAAGAACTAATACATGCATGACAGAGAATTTCAATGGGAAAGTATTATCTTCCCTCCCCAGTAAGTAAAATAAAAAGGATGTTTAAAAGATACTCCCACTAATAGTTCTTTTCTAAATAAAATGAATGAGAGCAAAGGGCACCTTGACTACTACTTAGGAAATAAAATCAGAACAGAGAAATCTTTAATTCTAAACACACTTGCTCTTCCTTTCCTTTTTTACATTTCTCATCCAAATATTCTTAGGAGCTCAATAGGCTTAGAAGAACTGGAGCAGCACAGAGAACAAAGGTGAGGGAAATCTTAGAAGCAGTTCAGTTAGCTGTCCTAACTATTTTAACAATTTCCAATTGAATAAGATTTCCACAGCATATAAAGAGCACAAATGTAGGAAGAAACTGCAAAAAGTTATTCTATCTGCTTATATTATTGAAGTAGCATTTTAGCTAGACACCTCCGGAATGAATTACTGAGGGCAAGGAATGCAAAAAAAAAAAAAAAAAAGAAAAAAAAAAGAAAAAAAAAAGCACTAAAAATAGACTTCTAAAAAAATCCAAATTAGATATATTAGTTTTCACCAATAAAAAGCTATGTGTTAAAGGAGTAGAATTATTAAAAATAATACCAATATTTTTATTCTCATGTAGAAATGACTAATTGTCTATTAACTATGTACTCTCTCCTGAGACTGAGGTACTCTTAGAAACAAAAGTACCTACACAACAAACCTATTAATCTGATTATGCTAAATATTACAGATATTATATAAACACAAGAATAAAGAAAAATATTTATGAAGCTTATGGTATGTGTGATCTACACAGTTTGAGAATGGGATTTTTTTTTAAAGCAGAGTAAAAAGGAGAAATCAATGCCAAAAGTTTGATGTTTTATTGAATTTTTCAAATAAATGAATGAATAAAGACACACAAAATTCAGAATTATATCAAATTCAAATATGGATGGTTTACTGAGTTAATCAAAATCAGCATATTTTCACATAACTTTTTAAAGTGAAAATATCCAAATAACTTAGCTCTTCTTTCACAGGCACTGCAGATAACTGGCCTGGTCCGTTCAATGGTAGCTGCTCTCATTTTTCTATATCCTTTAGCCACAGATAAAGATTGTGCAAAGGGGAAACCATCCAAACTTAAATTAAAAATAAGATGTTGACCCTCCCAGCACTTGGTGCCATACAAGAAACAAATACAAATAATCACAAACATTTGCTTCTTTCGAGGGCATAGTTTCCATATCCTTTTATACCCTGGTAAAAGGCTACCTGAGTGACTCATACTCTAGAAAGTTCCTCTTCAAAACAGATGGCACATACAAGTTTCTAACAAGGAATGTAACAGCTAGTAGTCAATGTGTTGTATTCAGCAGGCACCAAAAACACTGAGAAATGAAAAAGGGTTGAAATCCAAGTCTTACTGAGGAGCTGTCAACAAACACAGGGCATATCAGTCAAAGCACTGGAAGGGGGGTGAGATCTCATAATGTTTGTGAGAATTCTACAGCCCAACACCCTCAACAAAAAAGGCAGTTTATTTTATTAGCAGCTAAATGAGATTTTTTAAATGAAAGAATGCATTGACGTAAGGAAATATGTACTTGTAAGAGGGTATTTATTTGAGGAGAGTTGCCCAAAACTGAAAATATCAACTGTGTTGTTCCAAGTAGTGTGGAAAGAGTGTCTACTGGAACCAAACATATTTTCAATCAAATATTGCGGTGCGTAAGCCTGATCACACATATGTTGGTGGACTCTACGTTCCCAGACCCCAAGATTTTCTTCCTCGAAAGGATAAGAATTGAGTTCATAGGCAAAAAAGCAGTCAAGCAAATGTATCACCACTGGGGAGTGCTACAGGCGAATCTCACATGGCAAGGGGGATGCGTTTTTGGATTCAAGCATCCTCTGCAAAGTCTTTGTTCACCCAACAACCTCCTCGTGTTCATTCCACTCTCTGTTGTCTTCAGCAACAGCTAGCATTGCTAGGGTAATGTCTGACTTAGCTCCAGACACCTGCTGTTGCGTTGGATCACTGAGACCTTCCATTCCCATAGAATGTGCATCGCACATCCAATAGATACAGATTTGCGCTATGGGATAGGAAACTGGGGGTGAAAGCAGCCAAAGGGCGTTTAAGATCTACACCTGCCACATTAACTGTACTCTTTCCCTGTGAGCCTATAGTACACCTCATCCACGTTCAGCGACCCCAAAACTCGGGGTTTGATCGCCTATTGCCCTCATGCCTTTCAGGTTTGAAACTACTTTGTGGGTCTGAGAGACACGGAGCAGATCGGGTTCCTGTAGAAAGGCTTCATGCCAAGGAGCAGAGGTTGAGTACAAGGGTTCGGTGCTAATTACAGAAAAGATCTGCTGCGCTTGTCCAGCAAAGGAATATAAAAGGGTTATGGTTTTATCATCAAACTTGTGGCAACCAACTCAATTGCCTCCAGGTTGTGAGAAAACAGTAAACTGTGGTCTGGCCACACAGTCCCCAGATCTCCGTTCTGCTAGCTCCTTCAAAGGCATCACTGGAGACTAAAGGAGCGCGGGCGGGAAGCAAACGCCCAAGAGCAACTGTGGACCAGCAGGCTCAGTTAAGGAGCCCCTGGAAGCTGCAGCGCCAGTGGTCCATACCAATCACCCATTGACGACTCACAGAGATTCAACTGGTAAGGCTGGAGAGCCGGAAAAATTATCTCCCCACGAAGGACCATCTTTGGAAGCCCGGGGGAGTGTGGGCGTGCGCCCAGGGGCCCCGGCCGGCACCCAGCACGCTGCCGTGCTCCCACTCACCCGCGAGCAGTAGCACTTACCTGCCCGTGGTGCATCGGGCAGTCCCTTAACAGCTCCTCCAAGCCGCCACTGGAAAAGTTTCCGAACTTCTTCGCAGCTTTCCACACCCTCGCTCCCGGTAGATCCAATAAGAGCCAGGAGAAGACAGAGCCAGACCAGGCGCCAGGTATGTGTTCCCATCCTCGGTGTCCGGGTCGCCCCTTCCCGGCAGTGGTCCTCCACTCTCCTGCGCGCCCCGCGCTGGAAGAAGATGCTCTTCCCAGGCTGGCTGGAGTACGAGGAGCTGGCGGCCGGGGGACGCTCAAAGACAGCGGCTTTACCTACCAGAGCTCGGCTTTCTCCTCAGGAGCTCCGAAGCTGAGACTCTGGACTTAGTCTGGGCACTTCTGGGGTTTCTTCCGGGCCAAGGCGAGTTGGCACTCAAGAGTCCCAAAGAGAAGCCCGGGAGTCGTAGAGAACCACCCCGCACCCGGCGCTGTTCACTGGCGCTGCAGCATCCGCGAGCTCAGTAGGCAGTAGCTAACCTGGGAAGTGCCCGCCCGCCACACTCCCCGGAAAGCCCCGCCCCCACCCGCCTGGAGACCAGGCCACGCCCCCCAGCGCCACGCCCCCCCCCGTGCGCGTTCCCGCTCTGCGCCAGCGGAGCTCGCGCGGAGCCGTCTCGGGACGCGCTGTGCCAGCCAAGACCAAATCAATTAAAGGAAACCCTGACTCTTTTTTCCAGATTCATCCCGGAAGTCATCTACTGAAAAGGACGTATGTATGAAGAGGATTAGAGAAAGCAGATGAGAAACAAGAATGGAATTAAGATGAAAGCAAACATTTCTCGATAAATCAAGGTCTTCTCTGCACAGGAATTTGTATTCAAATTGTATGAAATGAACCTGGGCACAAAACAAAAGGTGAAAAAAAAATTTTTTTTGAGAGACCTGATAGCACTTAGGTTTCAAACAGTATGCATGAGAAGTTATGCTTTATGCTTTGGAGCATTTTTCTGTAACATTAACTATGGTTTTCTAAAGAATGTCAGTCTCACTGGAACGTTATTGCATTCTTACCATCACAGTGAAGTTCAGTTCATTTTCTTCCCACTCGTTAGCATCATACTTTACTTCAGCACTCTCTGCCTGGTTTTTCTGACCTTTAGCACATTTGAGATTTCTTTAAAACATTTCTCAGGAAGCAATTAAGGCAAACATGATCAGGGGACTTTCTCCCCACAAAGTGAGAAAAAAAAAATACATTCAGCAATTTAAAACGACAAAGAAAGTTTTATAGATTGCAGGAATGCATTAGAAACCAGGAACCAAAGCGCAGCTGATCCTGCTTGAGTGGCAAGAGCTCCCCTCATCTCTACCACGTGGATAGAGCGCTCCCCAGCAGAACCAAGCTGTTTAAAAGTGTTAGGCAAGAGAGGCTCTAAATACCTGAACCACTTTGAGAGAATTTTATCTTAAAGCTGAATCCTTGCCAAGACTCCTGATGAATAATTTTCAGTCTTAGGTAAGTGTCATGGGGTTTTTCTAATGACCATTTAATATCAAGGGCAGCACTTTCAGAAGGCGATCACTTGTTAAGGCTGGGCCGCTGTTTCACAGTGAAATACTACCCACTTGGCCTTTGAGATCCATTCCCTGATTACATTTTTTTTTTCTTACAAGTTCTCTTAATAAATGAGAACAAAAAGTATTAACTGCTTTAAACTCTAGGCCTTCAAGCAAGGGTTTATATATATACATCCTGTAAAAAAAAAAAATTCTCCTGAAATCTCTTCTGTTCTGATCACCATCATGGAAGACCTTCTGGAAGTCAGCTATACCCACGTGGAGAAACAAGAGTAGCCATAGGGTCTATACATTGCTTATGTGTTATATAACAGTCTATGTGCTGTGTGGATTCTCTTCACTCACTTTTTAGAGCAATCTTATAATGTCCTTACTATTATTACTGTTTTACAAATGAGGAGACATGAACAAAGATGAACAATGGTTTACCCAATGTCATAGTATATCAAGAAACCAGGAATCAAAGTGAAGTGTTGAAATCTGAGTTCCCTGGCCTCTTCATACTATACCTAAACACCTACTCAATTACATTCAGTAACACCAAAGATTCTTCATTAATTCATCAATTTTTTTAGTAGCAATAGAAGTGGTTAGATATAATTTTGCTCTTCTAAACTGCCTCATGTGCTAATAATATAAAGTAAATTAAATTCCAAGTTATCCCACAGCTTCCTTATTCCCACTAGGATCTCTCCTTATTAGAGTTGATCATCATAGATTGTTAGAATTAAGAGTCTTGTGGGTGAAGAGCTAGCTCAACAGTTAAAAGCACTGGCTGTTCTTGCAGAGAACCATGGTTTGGTTTCCAGTACCTACATGGTGGTTAACAATCATCTGTAACTCCAGTTCCAGAGGATCCAATGCCCACTTCTGACCTCCATGGGCACTTCATGACATGGGTGCACTTACATGCATGCAAGCAATATTTTCATATACATAAAATTAAAAAAATAAGCAAGGCATTTTTAAAAGACTCCAAGTCTTATATAGTCTGATTCCTTCTAGTTGTAGTCAATTGATTCCTTGTCAACCTGATACATAAACATTAACCTTTCCAGTTCTTTCCCCCAAGATCTCATGTTAATATTAATATCCCAATATAAAACACAATAAAACTTTAAAAGTCCCAAAGTCCTTAAAAATTCCAATATTTGAGAATGTCAGTGTCTCCTTAAAATAATGCAAAGTCTCTTGAGTGTACATTCCTATAAAATCAAAAACAAGTTACTTTCTTATTTCAAAAGGGAAGAACGAGGCACACTTAAGCAAAAATCCAGGAGTGTACTTCAAATGTCAGACATCTGATATTCACTGATGATCTCCTAGGCTCCAATGGGTTTAAGAAGCTTCACTTCTCTGGCTCTGCCACATAACTTGTCTCATAGGCTCAGGCCAGCTCCATGCCACACCTGCCACAGCCACTGGTGGTCTTCTTATGGTCGTGGTATCGCAAATATGTACTGCAGACTTCCTTTACCAATGGCCTCTTCTGGCCTCTCACAGTGCAAAGCCGATTGTCTCCATGACCCCTCCAATTCTTCAGCTTTCATACCACCAAAACCAGTACAATTTGGGAGACTCTTACATTACCAAGTCTGGCTTCTAGCTTGAGATGCAGTTTGGGCTTCCTCTGGAACACAGCCTCTCTGTGCTGACCCTGAGGAAACATTTCCCAAACTTTATGTAAATGCTGCTTGCTCCCCTGGCCTATACCGGGCCTGCTTTTTCATACATCCTGGGGCCATCTGCCAAGGGAGTGGCACCACTCACAGCTGGCTAAGCCCTCAGACACAGCCACTGGCCAGTCTGATGTAGGAGATGCCTCAGTTGAGATTCCCTCTGTCCAGGTGTGTCAAGTTGAGAACTGAAGCTGTCTAGCACATCTGTAAAATAATTTCTCTTAAAAAGAAAGTCACAAACACAAATGAGAAGCATCAATGGTTCAACTAACATACTGATTGAATATATATGTTATAAAAAGCTCTGCTAGGCATAACAAAGCTAGCAAAACCCTACCAGCAAGTTCTCTTCTTAGTGATTTCATAATGCATTTCAATGAAACAGGTGGGTAGGCAATTCAGAAAGTGAGTAGGCTCTAATCAGAAAATAAGTGTACTTTGTCTATATAAACAGAATACATCCATAACAGATAAATTTTATTAATACCCCCCATCCTGTTGCCATGCTGGATGAGCCAACAAGTGGCTTGGAAGGGATGCTTTTTTTCTCCATATTCCTATATTATCTAAATAAATAGCTTGCTCACTTGCTGCTCTGGAAATTTTCAAGACCATTTCCCATCTTCCAACCAGAATACAATACCACAGTAGGCATTCTTAGAGTAACATCTATACATTGTACTATATCTGATCTTTTGTTCAACTGACTCAAATATTATAGATGAAGCAAGGAAGGAATTGCCTTAATTTGACAGTTATAATGCCTCACTTTTGAAAGCTATTCAATCGTTATTCTTTGAATATCTTTTGTATAATGGCCCAATTTTGCTTTCAAAATATTAATACCTTTAGGTAGGAAAATCTTTAAAGGGCCATCATTTAAAAATATACTTTTTTTATAGAGAAATGGTTCAGCGATTAAGAGCATTGGTTACTTTTTACCCAGATTTGGTTCTCAGCACCCACAAGGCAACTAACAACCATTCATAACTCCAGTCCCAGAGGATCTGACACCATCTTCTGACCTCCCCGGACACAGCACAATATGGGTGCACTTATATACTACATTCAGGCAATACAATCATACACATAAAATAAAAATAAATAAAATATTTTTTAAAATATATATATACTTTAATAATCTTCTAAATACTTCTAAGTATTCTAATACTTCTAAGTAACAGTTAACAGTTTGTCAACACAGGATCCTCTGGAGGAAAATAAAGAAATCGGCAGTATGATGTGGGTATTCTTATTGATACTGCAGAGTCTTCATCATGGTTACTGCTTTAGACCAATACTGACCAGTACTTAGTTGACATCCTGTGCTGGTTAGTTTTAACCATTAACTTGACACAACATAGAACCACTTGAAAAGGGAGTCTCATTTGAAGGATTTCCCACATTATATTAACTTGTGAGCATGTCTGTGGGGTATTGTCTTGATTGTTAATTGACACAGTCCATTGTAGGTACCAAGCAACAAGCAAGGAAGGCTCCATGTGTGTATTCTCTCTCTGTTCTTGACTGTGGGTGTGCTGGTTTATGGTCCTGTCTTAACTTCTCTTCAGTAATGGACTATAACCTGGAATTGTAAGCCAAATAAACCTTTTTTCCTCCCTTGTTGTTTTTGTGTGGTTATTTTATCACACAACAGAAATGAAACTAGAACATACTCAGAAGCTGGTTTGGGTGGCCTCTATAACCCAGTAAATAATAATAGCTAATATTGATTAAGTGCTTACAGGAATCAGGAATTAGCTCGTGTAACATTTCAACCATTCAATGTAGTTACTATTATACTACTAACAAAGAAACAGAAGTACAAAGTGTTACATCTACATATCTGAATGAAGCCTAAATGCAAGCCAGGCATGACAACTTCACAGTACTTAATCGTGGCACTCTTCTGCTGCTGCTGAACCAGACACTTATTTACCTTGTGACTCCCTTGTACTCAACTCATCTATTGTTGACGAGTTGGTGTTCCTGTGAAAGCCAGCTAGCTATGCCTTCTCCTTACGATGGTCCAGAGACCTGCAGTATCATCTCCAGCTATGGTCTAATAGTACTTGATGCCTTACAGATGACCAAGCCACTGCATGCTCCTACTCCTACTCCCACTAACTTTTAGCCTTGACAACTATAAGGACCACATACCTACTGCCTTGCTATCTTTGAGCTACACAATGCCACAAAGGCCTAGCCATGAGTTCTCATGCTCTTGCAGGAAGTGGCCCCACACCAGTAGAAAAGGATCCCTTTTGACAGATCACTTATAAGTTGTACCAGTTCCATCCCAGCCTGTCTTCAACCATCAGCTCACCTCTCTATCAGGTAATTATTGAAAGAAACAGTGTGTTATGAAGGAAATGAATATAGTATATATTTCTTTCACTTTCAATTGTATATTTTCACACCAATTATTATGAACCTTATTTTTAGTTTTCACACAGAGCAAAATTCACACTTGGGATCCATATCATTCATTAATTGTAACAATATTTTCAAGAAAACTATAGCTGCAAATATTTTTTTTTGTTACCTACATGGCCAACAAAATTTTTTTTTCTTTAAATTGAATACTTTTCAGAAATTCGGCACAAATATTTAACATTTTATACTTGTTTGCTGATGGTCATTTAATATGAGAACTAAAGACCCACAAGATCACTATCTGATAAAAGAGTATCAAAACACTTTCAAAATCAGGTTGTCCTTTCTTAACTGAAGTTATCTATGGACCATTGCATTGTCTAATATTTGACCTACAGTAATTGATATTTTATGCTTCTTTTCATTTTTATATGATCAATGTAAAATGAGTATCTTAAAACTTTAAGTTCACTACCATATTAATGAATCAAAGGTTAAAAAACTATTTTCTTAATTGTTTTCCCACAACATTCAGCATTAAAATAGCTCAAATATTAAATATTCAGACAAATCAATGTTAACACTAGAATATAAAATATCCTCCAGATATCACTCACTGTGTGCCTCTTTGTTGGAGTTGTTAAGAACACTCTCATACTCTCTTTCAATGCATACAATGAGGCAGGAATACAATGCCCATGGTATAATGTTGCTGATAGGGTTAAGTAGGATAATATTCATATGGGTTTTGTACAATTCTTGGTTCACATGTTCACTCAATAAATAGACATTATTTCCCCACTGGAAAAGTATTTGACATTAATCCATTCTTATTAGTAACATCCTAAATAAAATGAAGATAACAAATCTTTTGGTATTAATAACAATTCAACAGAGACATGTCTATAAATCAAGTAGTAAGCCAGCCATGGCAACACAGTAAATCCATGTCAAAAAAAAATTCAAAAAATTTTAAAGACTTCTCTACATTATTTAGCATATGCACCTATCAGTTGTTTTTAATAACAGAAAAACTTGAGTATTACATCTCAGATCTTAGTACCGTGTAGGCACAAAATGGTCATAAGTTTCTCAGGGTTATAAGCTAAAAGTCACTTTTAAAAGGAAAAAGACCCACTCCTCTCCGAACATAATGAGTATGCAGTGTAAGATCTAGAGACTAATTATCAGCAGCTTTTTAAAATGCAAAATGTAGACACTCTACTAATGACTAAGCCTCATAATTGATCATTATCTCTGATTAAAGAAAAGGAAGTTCTTCCAGAGGCTTTCAAGGCTGTATACCATTGTCATAATTGATTGTTAATTGCCCCATGTAAAGATCCTTTTTATCATATGTTTAATCTGTACCATGTATAAATAAGCTCCATGTACAGGTCTTATTAACTATCTCTGGTAGTGATATAACTTTACAAATGATTTTGCCCATCAGTATTCAGCCTAGTTCTTATATTTGCATATGAAAAGGTACAAGCAGTTCATGCTCTCAAGCTAAAAGGGGAAATCCCTTGCTCTGGCCACTTTTGAATTCTCTACTTGATCCAAACTCAGTGCAAAGGGAGAACAGTCCTCCCTCCAGGATGTGCCAGAGACTTCAGATCACTGCCAACACTGAGGCCTGGAGGACAACGGTGTTCCCACCTTACATTCTCTACCTGAGCTTCCCAGAGCATTCTCGTTTTTCCCCACTCTCCTTTGTGCCACTATCTTCAAATGATGTTATAATTATTATGCAAATAAATGTCCATAACTCATACTAGTCTTAGACCTATCAGCCTGAAGTTTCCATGGATCTGCTGAGTGTGACATTGCTAACTCCTTCTGCTTCTTGAGTCCCTGCCTTCTTCAGCTTTCTTGCCAGTCCTAATTCTCCAAGCTCTCTGGACAGTCTTCCTTTATTCTTTTGCCATTTTCCCCTTTTCTCCTGTGTCCAAATTTTCCAAGGCTTCTTTTTCTACATGCAATTCTTTGGAAGGTGTTACATAGAAAATCCGTTTTCTCTCTGTCTGCTATGAGGGATGGACTTCTAAATGTGATTGACAGCCAACTAACCAATGACTTAAGGGGGGAGGTTTAGCCTAAACGCAGGGAAGGTTCGGAAGGAGAGAGGTGGGCTGAGTGCCAGGTCTCCATCTTGGGTGCATGTTCCAGAGTTCCGGTGGGAGGGTGCTTGTGAACAAAATACAGGCTCCGCCATATGAAATCTCCCTCTCCCTCTCCCTGGGGATGAACTCCTTGTAAGTAACATGGAATAAACTAATTTCTCTAAAGAACATTCTCTATCCGTTCAGTCAGTTCAAACCTCGGGGTGGGGTGAGGCTGAATGCCAGGCCTCACCATGAGAGAATTCATGATACAGAAGGTTACAGAGTAGAATGCTATCTTTCCAAAATTCAGTCACAAATTTTGATTCTTGAAATGTGACTTTTTTGGAAATGGCGTCGATGTAGATGTATTTAATTAAAGACATCAATATGACACCACTTGCACTTAGGATGGTCCCTGGACACTAAGGAAGGACCAAGCAGAAAAGAATGTGATGTGAAGATGGAAGCAGCTTCAACCCCAGGGTTACCAAGATTTGCTGACAGTCCCCTGAAGCCAACCAAAACAGAGAGAAAGGGTGGCTTGTCCCTCAAAGCCCTGCTGGGGCTGATTTCAGACTTCTGAACACCTGTACTAATAGAATGTACTTCTGTGTTGAGTCACCAGGGTTATGGCAACACCAGGAAAGACTATTGAAGCCTCATTGTTCCTTTGCCTTTACCTGTGGCATCTGTGATAAACACTGAGCTACACACTTCCTTCACAGTACCTTCTTATCCAACCCTTCTGCTTTTTTAATTTAATATCCTGACATCATCTCAGGTTTTGTTGTTGTTGTTGTTGTTGTTTCTAACAATCCTCCTGCTTGTCACCCCTGAGGTGTTGGTGTTGGAATTACTAGTGTGAACCATCACATCTGGCTTTGAACACTGTTTTCACAAAGGAGATTTCATGATCTTCTCATTTCAGCTCAGAATTTTCCTCACCCATTAATTAATTTACTAATTTGACAAGTACAAACTGAGGTTTGTTTTTGACACTAATAAAGGCATCCTTGCTAACCTAGAATGTTTTTTGGTCTCTCTCCTTTTAAGTCTCTGTGTAATATATGTTTTGACGTGACAGTTTATCCACCTGTCTCTCACATTCATCACTCCTCTAGTCTTTCCCATGAGGTTCTCAGGTAGTCAGGTGTACTAGTTCCCAGAAAGTGTTGCTATAATCTCTCTCTGATCCAAGTCATAGTCATGGGCCCACATGAGTCCATTCACATTATGCAAAGAAAGAAGCAGCTAGCGGAAAACCAGACCCTAGACTCCACCTTTGTATTTCTCCAAATAGTTAATTCTGGGAAGGTCAGAAACATTTACCCAGCGTATTAGAATGCAAATTCCCAAGTCTCAGCCAAAAGTATTCTTGGTTTCAGAATCTATGTTGATTCTCTTAAAGGACTTACGTAAGGTCAACATTTAAATTTAGTGCTTTCTATTATTTTGATGTAAATTCACTTTCTCTGCTTAATTTTCCATAAATATATCTTGCCCAGTTCTACTGTTAAGCATCTTCCTTACCCCCCTCCACCTTTCTCAATTCCTATTCATCATGAAGACTTTTCTAGTCATAAGTTTTATATTATTTTCCTTCACCTTCACATTTTTGTAACATATTGTTTACCAGTTACTATTTGTCAATAAAGTATATATTCCTATGTATATCATAACATTTATGCTTTTTTTGTCTTTTTGACAGTTGCAACTGGCATGGAACTTGCTTTGTAAACCAGGCTGGCCTTGAAATCACAGAGATCCACCAGCCTCTACCTCTCCAGTGCTGGGATTAAAGGCATATGACACCACACTCATCTCTATGCTTTGGTTTCTTAAGAAAGCCTTAAACTGACACAGATTCCCACAGGAATCTAGCCCACTTACACCTCTAGCAAATATGCTGAATGAGTTCTTGAAAGGAGAGCTGGAATAGCACCTTAAAAACCATTAGGAATGGTTCCAGGTACTGAGTATATATGCTGCCTCCTCAGTAAGTAAATTAACAGGCGGGTAGCAAGATGGCTCAACAGTTGGAATCTTGCAAAGGTTGAAAGGGGAGAACTAACTCCATAAAGTTTGGTTTCTGACCTCAACATTTGTGCTGTGGTGCACACACACAAACACACACACAGACACACACACACCATGCACACAGACAAACACACACAATAATAATAAGTATATAATTATTAAATCCTCCTTTATTAAAAAAAGAAAGTAAACTAATGCAGATGAGTCCATACATCCCTATCTACTTGACTGAGTGCCACTGTGAAGGTTGGCTGGCACCATGCAGAAATGATATCACATCTTCTATTTGATTTTCAGGAACTTGAGAACAGATAAGCTTTCAAGCTTTAAGTCATACCGACCACTAGTCTAAGAACCACTGAATTATACAGCAAAATTTGACTAACAATCTCAGCAAATAATTATGATCATTAAAGTACAATTTAAAATTAAAACCATGCCAATATTCATTACTCAGTATAATTATAAATTATTGCATTCACTTGAACTAATATCTATTGAACATTAAAATGTACTATGCAAATTAAAAATTGATTACTGGGTCCATAGCATATTAATCATGGAAATTACATGTTGAATGATCTCTGCTGCTATTTATTAAGAGGAAAACATAGTCTTCAGAGAAATATCTACAATACATATAATCTTCCAACCTGCTTTATCATTTTAATCCAAGTAAGTATAAACACAAATAATTTGACAAACCTTCTATAATAATAAAATAGCATATGTTTTTAAACTGTTCCTTGACTTTCCTAAATTGTCGATCCTTCTCTCCAAGTTATTTTTTTTTCTATTACAAACATGAGAATTCAAACCACATTCCCTGTGTTTTATATTCCTTACTCTCACTTGTCAAGTGTTTCATAGAGAGAAACCCCCGGAGAGACAATCAGAAGATATCCAGTTCCCACTGCCTACATTTTAACACAGTGAGCACCAGCCACACTGACTTCCTTATCAACTCTCCTATATTCTGAATCACTTCACTGACTCATTCAAGCATCAAAGCACCTCCATACCAGGCTCAGTGCCAACTAGAGAAGCGGAGGTGAATCAAAGGCAGTAGCTGCCTTCAAAATTTACAATTCAGAAGGTTAGACCAGCACATAAACAAATAAGTACCATAAAGGGACAAGGCTGACCTGCTTAGAGTCTGCAAAGAGACTGTCATGGTTTCACCAGGCAGGAGGCAAAAGAAGCAGACTACTTTCCTCATGTTATGGCTTAGTACACATCCTTAATATTTCAAAATGCAATTTAATCAAATGTAAAATTTTACTGAAGCATAAGCAGCTCCCTATAATAAGTCATTTAAATAAAGAGATGTTGAAAGTCAGAGTTTGGGAAGCAAAGACTCACGTTCTTACACTTATGTACTCATAGAACTTATAAAAACAATCTACATAGCACAACATCAACATGATGGAAAGGAATGTAGTCAATAAAAGTTATGCTTTATGAGTTTAAAAATTCTTGATAAATGTTGGATAGGAAGAGGCAGAGTAAAAATGTACATGGAATACAATAGCAGATACGCTACATTTTTTACAGAAATGGAAGATAAAAATATACCAACTAATTATTTATGTTTTATTACTTTATTGCGACTTCAAATATTTTCCAAATTTACATATGTGATCTGAAAATGAATAATACAAATACGATTCCACACTGTCCTTCAAAAAAAAAAACTGTACATTCTCTCGCATTAGAGGAAAAAAGGAAGCACACAAAAAAGATTAATGGAAGAGAAGAGGAGCACTAAAAGTGAGGCTCACCACTTCCTTACCATCCCAGGACAAGAGATTTTCAGATATTTCATGGGAGCTTAAGGATCTTCATTTTACAGGTCAGCACATTTTTGCTGAAAAGGAATCTTTATATACAAATTAATTAACATTCCCTAATACAGTCTTAGGTGTAAGTCAATGCGGCTGTGCTTCTGAGGAAGCATATAAGGCTGCTCAGATGGATGAGAATGCAAGGAAGTTTCCATTACACTTCTGCCTCTAGTGACTGTGCTCAAAATACCTCTTGATCCTACCACAGGGCCTCAGCTTTCCTCTACCCTCCAGTAAATTGGTTAACCAACAGTGAGGGAGGTACCAGGACAGGCAGCAAAGCAGAGCCAGACAGAACAGCCAATGGTGGGACCATAAACAATAAATCTAAAGAACTATTTGAAGCACAAAACGAACCAGAGGGTAAATGTATTTATTATTACACAACTAGAGAATTCTCATAAAGTTCTATCCAGTGTTTTTGTGTTAAGCATCTTAGAAAATAAAAATAAAATTCACTTTTAATCACTTTATCCTAAAAAAAGAAAAAAGTAAGATCATGAGGCAGGAGAATCTACAGTCCTGGAGAGAATAAAAATTTCAAGATTCCTCTCCATTTTTAATATTCTGTTACTTAGAGCCAGCCACAACACTTTCAGATTTTCTAGATTTTATGAAGAGGCTGAGCTAAATGATCTGTTATATCTGAAAAACTTCATATATATGGGCATATATATATGAAAGAAATTTTTAAGTTTCTTGAAAAACAGCAAACATAAAATCATTAACTGCTCAAAACAAAAGCATTTATTTACACTTATTAAGATTTCAAAGAATCATATCAATTAATATTTGAGTTTTCCTGTTCTACACATAAAGACAGCATGAAAAAATAGAAATAAATCAGTACAAAATAAACAACATCAGTAATAAGAAAATAAGTCTGGCCCGGTGTGGTGGCACACACCTTTAATCCCAGCACTTGGGAAGCAAAAGCAAGCAGATCTTTGTGAAACAGAGGCCAGCCTGGTCTACATAGGGAGTTGCAGGCTAGCTGAGGCTACAGGGAGAATCTGTCTTAAAAAAAAAAAAAAGAAAGGAAGAAAGAAAGAAAGAAAAAAAGAAGTAGAGAAAGAAAAGAAATAAAAAGCAAGTTGAGTTCTGCCACAGAATGGACAGTGAGTAGTTTTGCCTCAAAATAGGCAAATAAGGAATTAAAAGTATTACACACAATGTAAAAATGAATGCCATTTAAAAAATATTATATATTAGCATTACTAAAAGTAGCACTAGTCTCTAACCACCAATGCCTGCGGTGGTTAATTCTCATTTATTTATCTGATCCATTTACATGAAAGAAATTAAGGTTTAGAGAGGTTAAGTACCTTGCCTAAGGTCACAGGGCTAGGCAGCATCAGAACAAAGGTCTAACGCCTGTGTTCTTTACTATATTCACTCTGCCCAGTGACAACCCACTATTCACTACCTAGTCTTCCATTCCAGGGTTTTGGCTAAGCCCCCAGTCTACCTCATCAGAATTGTTTGTGCTATTCCCTGTGATTTGTTTAGTGGTGCATGCATGTGTGTGTACGTGTTGTGTGTGTGTGTGTGTGTGTGCACAGTTCAGGGGTGTCCCTCATCAGGAGTCAAAATCTGGTTTTGTGAGATAGGGTCTCTGCTGGTTGAGAACTCCCTGGGCAGCTAGGCTGGCTGACCAGAAAATCCCAGGAACTTCTTGTCTCTGCCTCCCCAATACTGGGATTAAAAGACTACAATGACCAAGTCCAGCCTTTATTTTTATTTTTTTCCTGTGTGGATTCTGGGGATCAAAATCAGGTCTTCATGCTATGTGACAGACACTTTACCTGAGTCATCTCAGCCTTGTTGGTCTCTTTTATAGACACTTCACCGGAACCAAACCAAATCAGTTCCTTTTCCTCTCTTTGTGCCTTTGCCTAAGGTGTTTCCTTCCAGACTCTTACTCTCAGAGCCTCTGTGTCCCAAAGAGGGACCAGACAGTCTTTATGGACAATGTGATTCCTTTCTCAGTCTACTTTCTCAGTGCCTTTTCTCAATTTTCCTGTAATTGTATTCATCCTTGTGCAGCATTTACCAGCTCATTACTGAGTACACCTGTCTTGATTTAGCACCTCTTGTAGAGTGACCTCATTATATACAGCATTTTCCACAAGAAAGTATGGTTGCTTTAGAATATTATTTATTTTCTGATAAACAAGAAGTTTCAGGATTGAGGGTTCAATCCCCAGTACCACATAAACCATGCACTGTGGCATATGTCTGTAATCTTAGCACTAAGGATGTGAAGTCAGGAGAATCAGGAATTCAAAGTCATCTTCTCCCATGTAGACAGTTCAAGGCCAACCTTGACTACATGAGATTCTGTCTCAGAAAAAATAATGTTTCAAAGCATATAAGGCATATATATATATATATATATATATATATATATATATATATATATGGCATATAAGATTTTATAAAACTGCAGTCACTTTTCATCAGGAGTGAAAACGTGTATACATACAACATGTATGTTCACACACACTCCTAAAGAAATCAAGTAAAGGTTGAAAGAATTATTTTTTATTTGAATTACTGTTACTAAAATATGGAGTACAGAGTCACCTTAGATGACTGAGTTACTTGTTTTACATTTCTAATTCTCATAATTTTTAATATGAGACATGAATAAAATATGGCATGTAATAATTTTAAATTTCATCAAAGAGAAG
The DNA here is from genome assembly GCA_035773235.1 of Eospalax fontanierii. Taxonomy (NCBI): domain Eukaryota; kingdom Metazoa; phylum Chordata; class Mammalia; order Rodentia; family Spalacidae; genus Eospalax; species Eospalax fontanierii. The sequence continues at coordinate 60,513,058 of CM069524.1, forward strand.
TTATTTTAAAAGTTTTCACATTTACTTTTCTGGTTAATCCATAAAACTCAAGATATAAATGATAGCAAAAATATCTATCAAGACATGAATTATTTTGAGAGCCAAAACTTTTTTCCCACTATGAGACTCAATGAGAAGCGGAAAGCATGGATCAAATCAGCTTTGAATATACTCACAGAAACTGCCCTCACAGGTCCCAGGAAGTTAGACAAAGCACCATAGTCTAGTAGCTGTCACAAAAAGAAAACTAAAAAGCAAGCAAAAACCACTTTGTCATCACGAGTTTCTGGACTGTGCTTTCTGCTTATAGTATGTCTGTTAAACCTAAAACTGCCTGCCTGATTCATTTCTCTAGGAACTTCTTCAAATATGAATTAATTGTCTGTCTACTTTCTGAATTATTATGGTCTCATCGTTACTCAAAGAAAACCATTCTATACAAATGCCTTGTCTTTCACCATATTTCAGACTGACAATGAATCAATCACCTTAATAGTTTACAGACAGCATTCTTCCAGTTTTTTCAGCATGCATATATAGGCAATCATTACACAGTTGCTTTCCTTCTTTGTGAATTTATTTTCTCTGCTTAAGTTACCTGGGATCAACCATGGTCTAAAATATTAAAAATGTAACAGTACAGAAATAAACAATTCCCAACTCTAAATGGCATGTCTGCCTAACCATCATGATGAAATCTCACATCACCGTACCCAGGCTGTAAGTCATTCTTTAATTTAATATATTCATACTACATACTACATACAGAAATGTATCAATATGGTTAAAGTTGTCAGCTTAATAAGGAAAGGAAGAAAATTACATGCTGAAGTTGCTAAGAACTATGGTAAGGACAAATCTATCCAGGAAATTACAGAAAAGGAAAATGAGTTGTATAGTACTTTTTCTATAACACTTCAAACAGCAAACATTCCTGTCATCACAAAGCCCTCAGCTATGCTTAGTGAAGACTGAAAAGTCATTAAATAATAGTATTTGATACCAAGTGTGGCGTCAGGATCCACTGGGAGTCATGGCAGGATAAGGGAAGGGGTATTGGGCCACCAATTCTCCCTTCAGAAGTTTCTAGGATTTACACTTCATGATTCTTTCTACATTCATCTGAATTTGACCTTTAGTTACCCACAGCTCATCCATTTGCAGAGAGCTCTATGAGCTCCCTATCAAAACTGCCCCTTCAAAGAACATGGTGTTTAAACATTAGAGGTCAGAATACATGATAGAAAAGATAAAAGATCTCAGGTATCTATTTGCTGTTGAATATAGAAATATAATCTCATTAATATTTGCATGGAATAGAAAATGAAAGCATGATGACAGTATATCATTATCATACAGCTTCATTTTACATTATTCTACACGATAACTTCATGGTAGGCTTCAGTTCCTGACATTCCAGATTTTCACTGTTCAAAAGTCGATCTAACACCTGTGGGAACACATGCAAGATTTTATCAATTGAAAACTCCAAAAATGATGGCTACTAAAATATTTTTTCAAGCTGTTGTTTTTGGAATTACTCCTGACTTAACGTTTTTCATTTCTTTTTCACCCCCAGATCATTATTCCTGAATTTGACAGTAGCATATGGTACATATTACTTGTCGTTCCAGATGTTCTAGATTTTGTTTTTAATGTGAAAGCTAGTTTACAATTAGGAAACTAATAAACACACTTAACTAGCTCCAAAACATGTGTAATTTCATATGTAGTAGCCAAGTCTAGTTTACTTTCCTAGGATCCAGAACTAGTTTGCTCTGTTCAAACTTTTAAGTTCCTCATTTGACTTTCTTACCCCACATCACAGTCATTACACCTAGTACACCTTATACAGCAAGATAAGCTTTATAGATACAGATATAATCTATACAAATCAACTACACTCTGAAAACGTTTTTGGTTTTGTTTTTATTTAGCCTTTTATCCAATGGAATTGATGCCTTAGAATAAAGAGTAAACCACAAAGGGCAGAGAAATAACCAGGCATTTTGTGTGAAATCATGCTTTCCAAAATGCTGTTCACAGAAGATGTCTTGGTCTCTGGACTTCTTCAGTGCTTCCCTTGTGACTGCCCTCCATTCTGAGAGAGACTGGCCCCAGGTATTATATTATTTGTAAACATAAAAGACACCTTTCAAAGGCATGCCTTATTCTGCAACAAAGATAAATAAAAGTCTAGCATGAAGTAACTTATAACAAACTAAATATTATAAAATGAGAGAGAATTCTGGTACATTTTACACAATCTATTCATTGAACTGAAATTCTCATTTGATTTGCTGCATATTAGCTACCTAGAGTTACAATAGTTTTTTTTTAAGGTTTATTTTTATTTTTGTATATATGTGTGTATCTGTGTGAGTGTATGCCATGTGTGTGTAGGTGCACACAGGGGCCAGAAGAAGGCGTTGAATCCTCAGGAACTGAAGTTTTAGGCATTTGGATGCTGGGATTGAACTTGGTTCCTCTGAAAGGGAACTAAGCACTCTTAACCTCTAAGCCATGTCTCCAGCTCTACATGTGAATCTTCATAACAACCAATGAACCAGGTATTGACTTCATGTGTTTCCAGGTGTTGCACGATGCACAAGGAGTATATAAGTGGTCAGGCTCACAATACTGATCAATGGTGGAGCCAGAACCAAAACTAACTAAGCTAGGCTGAGTTTAGGACTCAGACACTTCAAACCCAGGTGATAATAGCCTCCCACATTGGGGCATGCAAACACTGAGGCTAGAACACTTTATAGCTGGTAAAAGAATACATGTGCTAAACTTGGGAAATGTGGAAAAGATTAAACAGAACTAGAAGTCAAACATTGGAGAAATTGTCCAGCATTTAAAATACTAAGGGATTCTCAAGATAGATCCAAAAATTTTAATAATGCAAAGCTCTAATATTGCCAGTACCACAGTATTAAGATGCTGCAAGGTAAGCTACAAATTTCATTCTTATCTGATCAAAAGTGCTAACCAATTTTCCTGGGTGATTTCTTTTGGGGAAAAGATTCTAACTTTAGGAACAAAACAATAAGATTTTCTTTACCAAAATTATTTTCCATCAATAATTCAAAGACTCCATCTAATCTGAATAGAAGGATTGCCCTTCACTGTATTACGTCTGAGCTCACCAGTGCAGTAGCCACTGGCTACCTGCTACTGGTCAGGTGAGATATCCCTAGTCCAAAGTGAGATATATTGTAAATACAACAGGCAATTTGGGTGTTGGAGACATGAAGGAAGGAAAAAAGGAAGGGAGGGAAAAAGAAAAGAAGGATAAAGAGAAGAATGAAAAAAATCTAATGTTGGAATGATTAAAAATATATTAATACAATACTGATAATCCATTTCATTTTATTCTTTTTTAAATGTGGCTCCTAGAAAGATTTTTGTTTTGTTTTGTTTTGTTTGAGACGGGGTCTCTCTGGAGCCCCAGTTGGCCTGGAACTCACTACGGAGTCCAGGCTGGCCTAGACCTAGAGAGATCCACTTCATTTGCCTCCAGAGTACTGGGACTAAACATGCATGCTATGATGCTAGGCTTCTAGGAAATTTTTAACTGAAGATATAGAACATATTTTGTCTCCAGTGGAACTCTTCAGATTCTTTCAGTACATTTAGTGAATGTATAGAAGGTATTCATACTATATTACATACTCTGAAGTTAGAATAATATAAAACTTTTTTCCAAATTCATATATGATAAAGAGTTTAGTTTCTGATAAAATGCACTATATATACTAATGCATTTTTGTTTCTGAATTATGTTTTCAACAGTTAAAATAAAGAACTAACCTATTGATACCACACTTTTGAGACAGTTGCAAAGCATTGGAGCCACCAACTGTTCAAAGGTGGCAATGACCAGCTTGCTAATCTTGTAGAGAAAGAGAAATAAGGATGTGAGAAAAACACAATTCTTTGATGGAAAGGATCTTGAAATATGTTGATAACTGGATATGATTTTATCTTAAAAATGATTGCTGTTCATGCAGAAAAATTGCTTTGGCTTGTATTTTACTAGGGTTTATTTGGAAAATAGTTTGAATTATTTAATGATAAACAAAATGATAATATTTTAAAACACTCAAAAGGCTAAAATATTTCAAATAAATACTGGGTCACATATCCTACAAGAATATTTTAATTGGCAGGAATTAGAAAAATAGTCATTATTAGCTTATGCAATAAGAAATAAAGCAAATTATAAATTGTTTTGTTTTAAAGTTTATATTTTTGAGTTTTAAAAAATACATTGACAGGCATGAGTCTCTAGGATCTGTTTTCATACACTTCTGTGATTAGTGATAATTTTAACTGTAGTCCACATGCTGATGCTTAGTGGAGGATGAAGAAGCCACTTCACTATGCTGCTAACCCTCAATAAGGCCCAGCTGATCTGGTGGATGCATTTGCAGTCTTGGTTAGCCTAGAAAAGGAGATATAGGTCTTCTGCCCAGGGCTGAAACACAATGACAAAATAATCCACTTTGCAAACTTCAGCCTTCAAATGTTCAACATTAGGGTGCCATTCCTACAACAGAATTAAATTCATTCAGTTTCCTTCATGTTGCTTAACAAGTCAAAGTTGTCACTGTAGTTCTGGAGAATTTTCTACAAAGAAAATTTTTCTACAGCAGCAGTTATTTGTAATGGTTGTGACAAAAAAGAAACCTGAAACTTCCGAGTGCCATCTAGATTAAAACAAAACAAAACTACTGCCATTAAGTTTTCTTTTTTGTGGTGTCTTTACCTGGTTTTGGTATTAGAGTGATATTGGCTTCATAGAAGGAGTTTGGGAGTTCTCCCTCTGTCTCTATCTTTTTGAATAAAATTTAAGAAGTATTGGCTGTAGATCTTCTCTGAATGTCTGGTAAAACTCTGCTGTAAATCCAACCTGGGAATGGGTTATTTATAGTTAGGAGGTTTTGTAATGCTCTTTCAATTTCCTTATTTGTTACATGGGTCGATTTAAGATGTTGACCTCTTCTTTGTTTAATTTTGGTAGTTTCCATGATTTTAGAAATTCATCTATTTCTTTTAGATTTTTAAATTTAAAAAGTATAAAGTAAAAGTTTTTAAAGTATGCCCTTATACGTTCTCTCTCTCTCTCTCTTTTTTTTTTTTTTGAGTGGCTATTGTGATGTTTCCCTTTCATCTCTGATTTTGGTAATTTGGATTTGCTCTTTCTTTCTTTTCATTAACTGGGCTAATGGTCTGTCTATCTTGTTTAACGTTTCAAAGAACCAGTTCTTAGATTCATTGGTTCTTTGTATTGTTTTCTTTGTTTTTATTTAATTAATTTCTGCTCTGATTTTTTGTTATTTCTTCTCCTCTGCTAAGTTTGGGTTTAGTTTGTTCTTGCCTTTCTAGAGTCTTGAGTTGTACTGTTAAGTCATTTATATGTGCTCTTTTTGATTTTTTAAAATGTAGGCACTTAGGGCTATAAACTTCCTCTTTGCAGTTTTAAAAGTATCCCAGGGGTTTTGTTGTGTTGTAATCTCATTTTCACTTAATTCCAGGAATATTTTTCTTTCTTAATTTCTTCTTTGATCTATTCATCACTCAGGAGTGTGTTGTTTAATATCCATGAATTTGTGCAGTTACTAGGGTGTCTTTTATATTTACTTTAAGTTTTATTGCACTGTGGTCTGATAGAACATATGGAATTATTTCACTATTTTTATATTTATTAAAGTTTGTTTTGTACCCCAGTAAGTGCTACCTTTTAGAGAAACTTTCATGGACTGCTGAGTAGAAAGTGTATTCTTTACAGCTTGCATGGAATATTTTGTAGATGTCTATTAAATCTATTTGTTGTAAAATGTCATTTGAGTCAGATGTCTCTGTTTATTCTTCATCCAATTGACCTGTCTATTGGAGATAGTGGGGTTTGAAGTCACCTATTATTATTGACTTGGAGTTAATCTGTGTTTTACAGTCCTGTAGTTTTTATGAAATTGGGTGCACCAGATATTCATTGTCATAATATCTTCTTGGTCAGTTGCTTACTTAATTAAAATGAAGGGACCCTCTTTATCTCTTCTGATTAATTTTAATTTGAAGTCTATTTTGTCAGATATTAGAATTGCAACACCTGCTTGTTTCTTAGTGCCATTTGCTTGGAATATGTTTTTCCATCCTTTTAGCCTAAGGTAGTGCTCAACCTTAAAGGCGAAATCAGTTTTTGAAGACAACAAAAAGATGGATTTTGCTTCTTAATCCATTCCATTAGCCTGTGTCTTTTGACTGAGGAGTTGAGGCTGTTGATGTTTAGTGCTATTATAGAAAGATGTGTATTGTGTATTATCATTTTGTTTGTGTACTTGATCCTATGTAGTGTTTCTGCAATTGAACTTTCATTTGTTGTTTTTTTTTTCTTTCTGTACCCTCTTGGGTATAGTCATTTCTTTCTTCACACCTTTGTATTGCTTTGAGTATTCTCTGCAGAGATGGTTTGACGGACATATATTCTTTCAGCCTATTTGTGTCATGGACAATTTTCCATTCCCCTTCAACTATGATAGATAGTATTGTATTCTGGTCATTTAGAACTGGGGATACTTTGGTCCAGGCTTTTCTGGCTTTCTTATTTTACATTGAAAAGTTAGCTGTAATTCTGATGGGTTCTCCTTTATATGTAACTTGTTATTTTCTCTAGCAGTTCTCAATGCTCTCACTTTGTTCTGTACGTTTAGTGTTTTTTAAAAATATTTTATTTATTATTTGTATTTTATGTGTATGTATCCATTACCAGCATGTATGTAAGTGCACCCATGCCATGCAGTGCCCACGGAGATCAGAAGAAACCTTTGAATTCCGCTGAAACTAAAGTTACAAATGGTTGTTACCTGCCATACGGGTGCTAGGAATTAAAACAGGGTCTTCCACAAGAGTAGCCAGTGCTCTTAAACACTGATCCATCTTTCTAGCCCTTTTTAGTGTTTTTAATATGATATGACATGAGGAGTTTCTGTTTTGGTCCTGTCTTAATTATGTGCTTCTTGTGTCTGTAGGGTATGTCTTTATTTGGGGGAAGTTTTCTTCTATAATCCTGTTGAAGATCTCATCAATGCCATTGACCTGAGATTGAGCTCTTTCCTGTATGCCTATGATGCATAGATTTGGTCTTTTCATGGTGTCCCACATTTTCTGTGTATTTCATTCCTGTGTTTTTAATTTTTTTTTCATAGTCTTTGCTTGAGCAGTCCAGTTCTTCAACTTTGTTGTCTAGTCTTGATATTCTGTTTCCCATTTCATTCATTCTGTGTGTGGGCTTTCTTCTGTCCTTTCAAATCAACTTATTGAAATTTTCAATTCCATCTTCGTTTCAGCTTGTGTTTTCCTCAATATTTCCATCTCTTTTGGAATTCACTTTTCAAGTCCTGAATTGTTTATACTATTTCATTCTGCTGCATATTTGAAATATCTTTAGATACAGTAACAAATTTGTAACTTTCTTCTTTGAGTTCTTTGAATTGTTTGTCTGTGGTTTAAATTCTTTGATCATGTTTATGATTGTTCTTTTAAATTCCACATCCTGGGGTTTTTCTGGGTGATTCTCTTTGTAGCGCACTTCTGTAGGACTGGTGGCTTTTTTGGAGACATATTCTTTTGTTTTTCATATTATTTGTGTTTTTGTATTGTTGTTTGGGTATATGGATGATTGAGTTGGGATGATTGAGTTGGTTGTGTGTCCAATAGGAAGTTCAATTCTGCCTTTGTTTGCTTGAAGTTTGGTTCTCTTTTTATTGTTGGTATATGTAGCTTGGTTGCTTTTTGCTCAGGTATGAAAGGTTAGTTGATGTGTGCTTCAGGATTTTGTAGGATAGTAAGCTGTTCTGTGGCAAACAATCCAGGAAGGGAGACAAAGGCAAAGGGGATGGCACAGCCTGGTAACCGGTCTAGAAAACTAAGCAGGGTAGGAATGATCCCTGAAGCTGGAGAATACTGCTAATCTGGGTGAAGGGGATCAAGACACAATGGACAGGATCTCGATTAAAAGGCTAGCCATGAGATCTGAGGCAGGAAGAGTAGGAGTGAGCTTTGTCCCAAGGCTAAAAGGGGGACAGAATACAGAAATGATTCACTATACATAAGTCAATATATGTAATAAATCATATAAATAGACTTAAAGACAAAAAGCCACAGTCATCTCAATAGATGCAGAAAAGTCCTTTGACAAATTTCAACATCCATTCATGTTAAAAGTCCTAGAGGGAACTGGACAGGAGGGAAAATACTTCAACATAATTAAAGCTATATACAACAAACCCACAGCCAACATCATTCTAAATGGAAAAAAACCTGGAAGCATTTCCATTAAAATCAGGAACCAGACAAGGCTGTCCACTATCTTCCCTCTTCAATATAGTGTTAAAAACTCTTGCTAGAGAAGTAAGAGAAGAGAAGGAAATTAAAGAGTACTGACTGGAAATGAACAGATCAAATTACCATTATTTGCAGACAATGTGATATTACATGTAAGAGATCCTAAAAATTCCATCAGAAAATTTCTAGAAATGATCAACACTTTCATCAAAATGGCAGGTTACAAAATCAGTTTGCAAAAATTGGTAGCCTTTCTGTATACTAAATCATAAGTAATTAGAGAAAGCATTTATGGAAGCCCTCCCATTAACAATAGCCTCAAAAAAATAATAAAATATCTAGGAATAAGCCTATCTAAGACATTAAAATCTCTGCAATGAAAATTGTAAATCTTTGAAGAAAGAGATTGAAGAAGACATCAGAAGTTGGAAGGACCTCCTATGCTCATGGTTTGGTAGAAGTAACATTGTTAAAATGACCATCCTACCAAAAGCAATCTATAGATTCAATCAAAATCCCAATGACATTCTTCAAAGAGCTAGATAAAAACATCCTAAAATTCATCTGGAATCACAAAAGACCCCAGATAGCCAAAGCAACCTTGAGCATAAACAGAAATGCTGGCGGAATCACTATACCACATCTCAAGGTATATTATAGAGCTATAGTCGTTAACAGAATGGTACTGGCACAAAAACAGATCTGTAAATCAATGGAACATAGCAGAAGAACCAAACATGAGTGAATGTAATTTCTGCCACTTGATATTTCTCAAAGGTGCCAAGAATGCACAATGCAAGAATGACAGCATTTTCAACAAATAGTACTTTAAGACTGAATCTCCACCTATAAAAGAATGAAATTGGACATTTATCTTTCACCATGCACTATGAATCAAAGGCTTCAATATGAAACCCGAAACTGAAATTTCTAGAAGAACACATAAATGATACTCCAGAAGGAGTACCTTTTCCTCTAGGTATAGGAAAGGACTTTCTAAATAGGACATTATTTGCTCAGGCATTAAGGCCAATAATCAACAAGTGGGATGAAATTAAAAATCTTCTGTACAGCAAAAGAAACACCAAGGTAGTAAAGAGGAAACCCACTAAGTGGGAGAAAATCTTTACCTGCTATAAATTCCACAGAGAACTAATATCAGGAATATAAAAAGAGCTCAAAAAAACCCAAAGAACAAGAAAATAAATGGCCCAATGAGAATACAGGCTAAGGACCTGAACAGAGTTCTCAAATAAAGAAATAAAAATGGCTTATAAACACCTTAAAAAATGCTCCACATCCTTAATAACTAGAAAAACACAAATCAAAACCACTTTAAGATTTCATCTTACTCCAGTCAGACTCGCTAAGATCAAGAGAACAAAAGACCCAAATGCTGTCAAGGATTTATAGAAAGGAGAATGCTCATTCATTGCTGCTGAGATTGCAAACTCATACAACCAGTATTGAAAGTAGTGTGGAGAATCTTAAAAACTAAAACTTAATCTAGCACATGATATGGTTATACCACTCTTTGGTATATACCCAAAGGACTCATCCTACTGTAGAGATATTTTTACAACCACATTTCTTGCTGCTCTTTTCACAATAGGTAAAAAATAGAATGAACCTAAATGTCCCTCAAAAGACGAATGGATAATGAAAATGTGGTATATTTACACAATGGAGTTCTTCTCAGCAGTAAGGAAAGATGAAATTTGCAGGTAAATGGATGGAATTAGAAACTGTTATATTGAGAAGTACCATAGTAATGCATTCCTCATCTTTCACCAAGAAGCTTCTTCAGACAACAGAGTGTAATGTGCGTGGAAGGCCGTAAATGGCCAAATCTTAAAGAATAAGAGACTGCAGAATGCATGTCCCTAGATAGGGACTCCTATACTAAACCTCACTTATCTATGGCTCAGAGACTATTGGAAAAGAGGTGGCAGAAAGACTGTAGGAGCCAGGGTTGATGCATGAACATAAGGAAATAGATGCTTTGAGGCCTCTGGGAATTTGCTCATATGAACTATCAACAATGGTGATGACATGTACAAGACACATACTGACTCAGTGAGACAAAAACCCAGCATAGAAATAAAGAAATGGGCTGGAGGCCTCAACCTTAGCTGAAGATCTATTGGTACTGATTACTGTGAGGTGAGCAAGTAGATCTCTTTAAAGGAGTGACACTAGATGGGTTGACTACTCTCCAGTGGATGAACTTGCACTGAGGGACATCTGGGTACAAACGCTTGATTGGATAGAACTAAACATATATGACAAAATATATGTAAGAAATCTGGTTGGGGGAGTGATGGGGAGGCATGGATGGGGGAGGGAAGTCTAAATTTAATTAAGACCTATTATATGAAATGCTTAAAAACCCAATTAAAATATACAATAAAAAGATCAAAGAATGCAACAAAACCCTGCCAAACACTAATCTTAATTTCTTGCTAACAAAATGAGCTTTAGAGATACGGCATGTAAAAAAAAAAAAAGTCCTAGTTGCTGTGATTAGAAACCATCAAAATGACACATGACACATTTGTGCTAGGGACAGCATTAGATTAAAAATCACAAAAAGAAGCAGCCTAATTGACCAAACTTGTTTGGGAGAGCAACAAGGCCTCTGACCACTTTCTGTACTGCAGTGGAATTCCTGCAGTGGAGTAGCATATAAAGATAATATTTATTCAACCCAGAGCTTCAGTGGTCCAAGGGCATGATACCAGCATCTGCTTCATTTTGGTGAAGGCTTTCTGGTTGCATCAAGACAGGAGAAGGCATGATGGTGTGAGAGAGATTTGATAGCTAATGTCACCTGTAAAAGATATAATACCCATCTATTGTGTGACCCTTTGGGGATGTCTTCTGAGAATAGGCTCCAAATGACCTTCTAAATGTGTTTACTTAAAACATTTTTATACTTTACAATGCTTGGTTTCTGGCACAATTTTACAATAAAATTATTTTTTTTAATTTTTAAAAATTTTATGTGTATGAACATACTGCCTGCATGTGTGTAAGTGCATCTGTGTTATGCAGTGCCTGCGGAGGTTAGAAGGCATCAGATCCCGGATCCTCGAAGTGGAATTACAAATGGTTCTTAGCTGCCATGTGGAGGTTGAGAATTGAACCTGGGTTCTCTGCAAGAGTAGCCAGTGCTCTTAACCACTGAGGCATCTCTCCAACCCCAATAAAAATTATTCTTATAAAAATGCCAGTTTGTCTGCAACTAATACATGCAAAGTTTTACAACATACAATAGGTTATTATTAATACAATTTCAAATAGAGACACAATAGAGTGTTCAAATATGTTTTTGGGGTTGAAGAGAGAGCACTTGTCATATAGAGGATACAGAAATATGACTTCTATTCTAATAAAACAATAGGCTAGTTGTGGAGGCAAGAATGATACAAATGACACAGGAATAAAAGCTAGAATGAGTGTGGTTCAAAGAACCGTAATAGGGCAGGGAAGTTTGCAAGTGGTTCTTTTAATGACCTGATACAAAACTGAGAACATATCATTTTTTTTTCTTCATGTGTGTGTGCGTGCATGCGTTTGTGTGTGTGTGTGTGTGTGTGTGTGTGTGTGTGTGTTATAAGTGCATGCAGGTGTCTATAGGGGCCAAAAGAGGGATGAGATCACCGTCTGGTCACCTGGAGCTAGAGTTACAGGCAATTGTGAGCCACCCAGTCTAGGTGCTGTGAACTGAATTCAGGTCCTCTGGAAAGAAGCAAGTACTCTTAACCATGAAGCTATATCTCCAATCCAGAGCATAACACTTAAGTAAAAAGTTAGAGAAGGTGACTCCAAGGAGATACTCTTATATTAGAATAATAAATGGGTCCCTTGGAAGTTTATCATTTGTCACTATCTACTCATCACCAAAGTCCTTCACATAATAAAAACTGAAGCTATTAAAAGTATAGTGATTATGTAAGATAGGCTTTATTAATGTGAATACTATTGCTACAATTAGGGATTAATTACAATTATTTACTCTCCTGGAGACAGAATCTAGAGTCAATGACAAAGATAGTTACTGTCAGTCAGAAGTATAACTAGTCTTTGAACATTGACACACGCAGGAAGTATGAATAATATTCAAGAATATAATTTGTGACCTGAATCAGGCCTCCAGTCTGTACTGAGCTCCCAAATTACACTGTACCCATCTCCCTATATTGGGAGCAATAGCAGTCCCCCTCACTGCCCCACAGTCAGCCTTTTCTGCTGGCTAGTAGGGGCCCAGATCCTTACAGACTGCTGAGAGCAGATGAATCAGACCTCTGCCTGACAACTTTTCTTAACTGTGCTGTGCCTGCTGGCTAGCAGGGGTCCAGACCTTAGGAGAAAGCCTGACAGTGCCTGACTGGCACCTGACATGGGCCACTGCAGGGTGACCTTCTCAAACCCTTCTGTGTCCATCCCCCCCCTCCCCTGGGACCATCTGTAGTCCCTTCCATTGCTTCAGAGCTCAGGATTCCCTCCTGACTAATAAGGACCACCACTTCCATCTCCCATCTCCTTGAACCTTGGCACTACCCATCTGAGTCTTCTGAAGTGATCTTATCTAGCTAGGGCTACTTTACCCTCCTAGAAAGCTCCTGAGTAGCTGGACTAGAGTCATCTTGTCCCTCCAATATAAAATCAAAAGAGAGAATCTAAATCCTAGAACAATAAACTTTTCATACTCAATCATAAAATAACCAAGGCACATCGATAAAACAAACAGAATCAGACTTCAGTTCAACAAAGGAAGGCAAAACCAGAATCACAAAAAAAAGACATCCACATGCCAAAATCACAATGAAAAAATAACAATATGAAAAACCAAAATGATATGTTTCCAACAAACACCACCAATGAGAACCCTCTAGAGATAACAGAAGACACATAATTTAAAAGAACAATCAAAAACATATTCAAAGAATTAAATGAATTTTAAAAATACACAACTTAACATACTAGAACTAAAAGAAGAAAGGAATAAACTTCTGACTGAATTAAAAAAGCTATAGAAACAGTGAAGACAACTCAGGCTAAAATGAAGAAGGAAGTGAAACACTCAATAAGCCAATTTGAAATGACAGGAGAAAGCCTCATCAAAAGAATCAATGAAAGGGAAAACAGAATATCAAAACTGGATGATAAAGGTGAAGAACTGGGGCACTTCAGCAAAGATTATGAAAACAAAACAAAACAAAAAACAGGTATGGCATATAGAAGAAAATTTCCCCAAATTAAAGAAAAGTTTACCAATACAAACACACTAAGCACATAGAACACCAAAGAGTCAGGACTAGAAATGAAACTCCTCACAGTATATCACAGTGAAAACAGTAAGCATACAGAATAAAGAGAGAATACTGAAGTTGCAAGAGAAAAACAAGTCACATATAAAGGAAAACTCCACAGAATTACAGCTGACTTTTCAATGCAAACTGTGAAAGACAGAAAAACCTGGATCAAAGTATTCCTAGTTCTAAATGACCAGAGACGCCAACCTAGAATACTTTACCCAGCAAAAATGTCTATTATAGTTGAAAGGGAAAGAAAAACCTTCCATGACACAAATAGACTGAAAGAATTCATGTCCACAAAACCAGTCATTCAGAGTGTACTGGAAATTAGACAAAGAACTAGGAAGGAGTTGCATTTCTAATATCTGAAAAAATAGGCTTCAAACTAAAATTAATCAGAAAAACGTAAAGAGGGTCACTTCATTCTGATCAAAGGAACAATTTACAAAGAAAATATTATAATCATGAACATATATGCACCAAACTCTGATGCACCCAATTTCATAAAAACAGTACTTCAGGATTTTAAGGTCCAATTAACTCCAATTTAGTAATAGTAGGTAATTTCAATACACCACAATCTCGAATAGATAGGTCAACCAGACAAATAATAAACAGAGAGACATCTGACTTAAATGGACCTAATAGACACCTACCAAGTATTCCACCAACACACCATAGAATAGACTTTGTATTCAAAAACCCATGGAACAAAACAAGCCTCAACAAATACAGAAAAAATTGAAATAACTCTATGTATTCCATTAGATCACAATGCAACAAAACTTAAAATCAACACCCAAAGAGGTACTAGTAACTATAAGAACTCAAAGAGATTAAACAACACACTCCTAAATACTGAATGTGTCAAAGAAGAAATTAATAAAGAAATAAAAGTATTTCTAGAACTAAATGAAAATTATAATACAATGCTACAAAACCTCTGGGGCACTATGAAAGTCTTAAGAGGGAAGTTTACAACTCTAAGTGCCTACAGTGAAAAATCAGAAAGAACACAAATAAATGACTTAACATTGCAATGCAAGACTCTGGAAAAGCAATGAGAAATGAAACCCATACTTAACAGATGGGAATAAATAATAAAAGTCAGAGTAGAAATTCATGAAATGGAAACAAATCAAACAATATAAAGAATCAATGAATTGAATCTAAGAGCTGGTTCTTTGAAAATATAAACAAGATAGAGAGACCCTTTAACAGAGAAAGAAAGAAAGAAAGAAAGAAAGAAAGAAAGAAAGAATCAAAATCAATCACAAAGGAGATGAAAGGGTATGCACCACAAGAGACATTAAAAAGATGCAAAACAATATAAGGGATTACTTTAAAAACCTATGCTCTATTAAATTTGAAAACCTAAAAGGAATAGACGAATATCTAAAATCATGGGAACCATCAAAGCTAAACAGGAAACAAAGAGATCGACAGCTTAAACAGACCCATAACATATAAGGAAATTGAAACAGTAATAAAGCCTCCTGGCCCAAAAAATCCCAAACAACAACAACAAAAAACCCAAGTCCAAATGGATTTACAGCAAAATTCTATCAGACATTTGAAGAAGATCTACAATCAGTCCTACTTAAATTAGTCAAAAAGATAGAAATAGAAAGAAAACTCACAAATTCCTTCTATGAAGCCAGCATCAATCTAATACCTAAACCAGGTAAAGATACAACTGAAAAAGAAAACTATATACCCATATCCTTTAATGAATATAGATTCAAAAATTCTCAACAAAATACTTTAAACCACATACAAAAAAAGATCATTCACCATGATCAATAGGTTTTATTCCAAAGGTACAGGGATAGTTCAATTTATTCAAGTCAATAAATACAACAAATTATATAAATGGACTCAAAGATAAAAATCACATAGTCAACTCAATAGATGCAGAAAGGGACTTTGACCAAATTCAACATGCATTTATGTTAAAACTTTTATTGGGAATTGAACTGGAGGAAATATACCTCAATATAATTAAAGCAATATACAACAAATCCGCAGCCAACATCCTTCTGAATGGAGAAAAACTATGAGCACTACATTAAAATCAGGAACCAGACAAGGCTCTCCATATCTCCACTTTTTAATGTAGTGCTTGTATCTTTTGCTACAGCAATAAGACAAGGGAAGGAAAATAATGGAGGACTCATTGGAAGAGAAGAGGTCAGGTTAGCCCTATGTGCAGATGATACAATATTTTATTTAAGAGACGCCAAAAATTCCACCAGAAAACTCCTAGAAATGATTAACATTTTCAGTAAAATGGCAAGTGACAAAATTAATCTACAAAATCATTACCCTTTCTAAATATCAATAACAATCAATCACAGAAAAAAATACATGGAAATTGTCACATTCATAAATAGTCTCAAAAATTAAAAAAAAAATCTTGGAATAAACCTAACCAAAGACATTAAAGATCTCTACAATGAACATTTTAAATTTTAAAAGAAAGAGACTGTGGAAGCACTAGAAGATGAAAGAACCTCTCATGCTCATGGATTGGAAGAATTAATATTTTGAAAATGATGATCCTACCAAACGCAATATATAGTTTCAATGTCAAAGATCCCATAACATTCTTCACAAAATTAGAAAAAAAGTCCTAAAATTCATACAGAATCACAAAAGATCCCAGGCAGCCAAAGCAATACTGAGCACAAACAACAATGCTGACAGGATTATTAAATCAGATTCCAAATATATTATAGAGCTATAGTCATAAAAACAGCATGGTTCTGGCATAGATCAATGAAACATAACTGAAGACCCAAACATGTAATTTCATTCACCTGGTATTTCATGACCCACAGAGGGGCCATGAACACGTACTGGAGGAAAGACAGAATCTTCAACAAATAGTGCTAACAAAACTGGATCTCCAATTGTAAGAAGAATGAAACTAGATTCTTATCTTTCACTGTGCACAAAAATCAGCTCCAAATGGATCAAAGACCTCAATGTGAAACCTGAAACTCTGAAACTGTTAGAAGAAAACATAAGCGGTATCCTAGAAGACATAGGTGTAGGAAAGGACTTTGTAAATTGGACATCAGTTGCTTAGGAATTAACATCAAGAATCAACAATTGGGACCTCATTAAACAAAAAGCTTCTATTGACAAATACATAACCAAATGAAGAGAAACCCACAGAGTTGGAGTCAGGGGTGGTGGATGACAGCAAGAAAAGTTTTCCAGACAGCTGGGAACTTGCTCATATGAACTTACAGCAATATGAACTTGCACAAGACCCAGACAAGTTCAAACCAGACTAAAATTCAGCATAGAATTGGGGAAATGACAGGTGGTCACAACCTTAGTTGAGTAACTGTTGGTAACTGACTAACCATTAGTATCAGTTCTGGGTTAGGGAGCATTGATCTTCTTTTAGGGGAGTGATGCTAGAAAGGTTCACCAATTTCCAGTGGGTGAACTCACAGAGAGCATATCTGGGGACACAAACATGACTATATAAGTCTTAACGAATACGATAGAATGCAGAATGCATGAAATCCAGTGAGAGTGGGGCTATGGAGGGTGCAAATAGGGCAGTGGGGTCTAATTATGATTAAGATGTAGTGTTTAAAATGCAAAAAATCAATAAAAACATATATAGTAAAAAAAACTATTCTGTTATGAAATGTTCTGCCCCTTTCAAGCCCTATTAGAATTCCCCCGTTCTACCCTTAGAACCTCCACATTATCAGAATTCTGCCCAGTGTCAGCAATGAAAATGGACAGTATTTTTCATTCTGCACTGCCTCATTTAGGGTTAGTTACTACAGCTATTATCTCTGTCTACAGCTTCTTGTATGATTGACACCAAAAGCAATCTTAGTAGGAGAAGTAGATTCATCCTATTTAGGTGCACTCTGGAATTGGAATGCATTATATTTACATACTTGAGGGAACTTAGCTTAACACAATTTTACATTTACATTATGGGCTCTGCTTTCAGGCAGTAACAGTAAAAAGTAATGAGATGAAGTCAGAGATTTCTGCAAATATTTCTTTCTGGAAAAAAATAAAAGGATAGGGAGACTCAAGGGAAAGAAAACAGTGTGCGAACTTGAAATGAGTGTGATAAAAAGACGATATCATCACAGGAACAGGTTAGACTGATATAACAGAAAGACTGAGAGCATACTAGCTCAAAAAAAAAGGAAAGAATTTTACTATTCTTTCACATGTCTGTCAATAGGCAGTCAGGTGAGACAGGACAAGAGAGGACTTGGCACTGTAGAGCAAATTTGAGATTTCTGTGTGGTGCTTTTTGAACATGTCAGGAGCTTCCCCTTAACTACATTCTCACAACGGCTCACAAGCAATGCTTCTATTCAAAACTGAAGGAAAATGAAGAAAGGACCACACTCCATGGATATCCCACTTTCAGGAAAGCAACCTTACAAATCATTGGAGATTGGAAGAATGTAGTCTCCATCTGGGTAGGTGTTCAGCAAACACTCAGGAAGCTGTGTTACTTAAAAGCACAGAATTTATCCCTCCCCACTCCTTCCTCTCTATTTTCCTGTCCCTCCCCCCACGTAAACTTCCCTCCCTACTCTCCTTTCCCTTTCCTATCACCTGTGTTTAATTATCCTCTCTCCCTTAAAAATGTTCTTCTTCTTCCCATTCCAATGGCCCCATCCTGATTTCCTGGATTCTACAGGTACTCCAAGTTAAATACACAAATCTAAGATTCGACACTAGGATCCACATATGAATGAGAACTGAGGTGTCTGAAAATGTCATATGGCACCGACATGGTGGCTGACAACCATGAGTAACTCCAGATCCAGGGGACTGATGCCCTCTTCTGGCGTGTGCAGCGCTGCACAATACTACACTTGCATACATGCATGAAAATATACTCATATACATAAAAAAAAATAAAAAATAATTTGGGGGTTGGAGAGATGGCTCAGTGGGTGCTGCTGTGGCAGGGTACCCAGGTTCTATTCCCAGCACTCACATGGAAGCTAACAACTATCTCTAACTCCAGTTCCAGACTTACTGGCTCACTTTCTAGTTTATGCTCACTTAGATTTTTATATGCAGTCCAGGGCCACCTGCCTATGGGTTGTAAAATGGCCTGGGCCCGTACATCAATTAACAGTCATGACAGTGTATCAAAGACATATCCATAGGCCAACCAGACAGGGGCAATTTTTCAATTGAGATTCCCTCTTCCCAGATGACTCTAGGTTATTTCAGGTTCATGACAAAAACTAACCAGGGCAGGGCGTAAGAAACATACCACTTTCTGATTAGAATTAAGGCCTGCCTGTTCCACAGGAGGATTTGTATGATAGGTACTGAAACTCTAGCCAAACTTTCCCTATGGTTGGGGAGCTCATAAGTCCCAAGGATGAATCTACTACTGTTATTTTTGCTAAGTGGATATAGTATTGAACTGCCCTCTAAATTAATATCTCTGTATTCACAGATGAGTCAGCTCTCAGACCTCATCAGTGGATAGTGATTAAAGCAGAAATTCCTAATTGATCGAAGGGCAGAGAGTGTTTGTGAAGTGTTCACCCATAAATGAGACATATATATTACCCTACCCTGAGGTTCTGGGACCATTATGCAACAGCAGGTAGAATGATTTTTAAGGGCCAGAAATTGCAGAGGGAAGACAGATTAAAACAGTGTCTTTGGATACAACATGACTGCTACATTCATGAGTTACAGTAGCTCTGGATGCCTACACAAGATAAAGTCAGTCAGTATTACAGTGTGGAAGTGGAAGGAGCTTATGACCCCTCACTATTTACTGAGGGTCTATTTAGTTGATGGCTTCTGGGAAAGGCAGTTTTTTTAAGGGTGTGGCCCCCTGTAGATCCACACTGCTCCAGTTGATTGCACAACAGCACAAACTGAATTCTGAGTAAATTAAAAGAAAAAAAGGAGAACATAAAGTTGGGAGGAGAGGTAGGAGGCAGGCGGGAGGATCTTGGAGGTGAGAGGCCCCAGGAGGTGAATATGATTAAAAAATATTGTATGCATTTATGAAATTCTCTAAGAATCAAAAAAAAAATTAAGGGTCGGGGGTAACACAGTGAAACACATTGGGGAACAATCAGAACTCACTGTCTATAGTCTCTAGCTCTAACATGCAATAATCTTCCCATACAAAACCCTAGACCCTTCCTGACAAGTGCAACTAAATTTCTCTGGTTTTTGCTCCCAGTTCAAAATCTGAGATCTCTAAATACTTATTATTTGGGGGGTCTCCAAGACATCTCTGCCCAACAGTCCGAGGGAAAATATGTTATACCCAGCACTGGGCTTTTTATTTGACAACCTATGCTTGACTGATACTTGCTCTTTAAGGACCAACACTTTGTTATCCAACAGAGAATGCATTCATAATACAATAGTTCTCTTGAAAACTTGAGGAGTAGCATTAAGAACTTCAACAACTACTAGTCTGAAAATAAGAAAGGGGAAACAGAAACACCCTGATTTTCTGTTGGTAGCAACTCAAAAGGCTTCCTTCCCAGGAAACCATGTTAATTCCTTTGTTAGGCTCTGGCTTTGATCTTGAAGGGAACACCTTTTCTACTACTTCCTCCATCCTTGTGACTACTCGATTTATCTCTTGGGAATTCATTCTCTTTAATTACACAATTTGGTGTTATCTTATGTCAGCTTGTGTCCAGTCCAGAGAGAAATCACACAATAATCTGATTAGGGAAGTTCAATATAAGTAATTACTAACTATAACAAGAGTTTGTAATAATGAAGATTTACCTTAAACAAATTAAAGACAGCTCAAAAGAAGACAGGAAAAACAGATATAAGCAAGCATCCTTTCAATGACTGAGCTAGATTCCCAAGGAAATCACTGCATAAAGACTGAGATCTTCTCCTCCTTATTAGAGAGTCACCTCTGTTCACTATATGACACAAGTCATTGCAGAGTGGTCAGTGGAATTTACCAGAAATCTATTTCCTGAGTGCTAAAGATAGCTGATCATGGGATAGTGTCTTGGCATAGGAACAAACCATGAAAGAGCCTGGGAAGCTAGAGCCTCTGAGTGCTGTTCGCTGTCACACCAACGACCTGGGCAATAGAGGAACAATGCATGCTGCAAAAACCTATGGGAGCACACCAGAACCAAGCAAGAAGCCCCTTTCCCTCTGAAAGCTCTCTTCAGAGTCTTCTAATGATGAAGTTTAACAGTATGCCAACCAGCAGGAAGAAAACTAAAAGCCAAGCTCCACTCTGGCAGTACAAGCAATGAGGAATAAATTTGGAGCTGAAAAGCACGTTAATTGGCACACATGTGGTGAGTAATTGAGAGTCAACCTCCAAATGACTACATGGCTTTCACATTATGTGTTTATGTTGGTACTCTAGCCAGGGACTGCTGGAAGCAGGCACTATGTTCATGAATTTTTTTGGAAAATAATCTACTACCAAATATAGTAATTCCTTGGACTATCTCTAGTCACATCCATATAAATGCAGTCTCAAAGACTTGTTAAGTTCTTAATCTTTCAGATTATTTTCTGGCTGTTGTGCTTAGTATAATTTTAATTTAATTTAATAGTCACTATCTTGGGAGCCCTTAAATAAATGCAACTAGGTGGGAATGAATTACCCAGAAACAACCATTCCAAGTCTGTCGCCCATGTCCTGGCTGATAACATATCTGAAGTTCTTCATAAATGCTGCAAAAGGCAATGATATTTCCTGTACGGAAGAACTGACTTTACCAAACCTAGTTTCTAAATAAATCTTGTCAGTTAATTCAGACTTAATTTTATTTATTTTTATTTTATGTGTGTGTTTTTCCTACATGCACATAGGTGAACCACATGCATACAATGTTCACAGAGGTCAGAAGAAAACATCAGAGTTATGAATGGTTGTTAGCAGCCACGTGTGTGTTGGGAACTGAACCTGGGTCCTCTGCAAGAGCAACCAATGCTGTTAACTGATGATCTATTTCTTTAGTCATCTAATTCAGTTTCTCAACAGAATGAGAAAGGTTCCTTTATATAATTTATAATCCCTTCCATTTTTGCTTTCAAAGTGCCTTAATCTTACCTAGAGATCACTTCTCAGTCATATCTGCTTTTTTTTCAACTGATAAACCATTGCCACCTACTTTGTTTTTATTATAGTAACACCCATGTCCAGGCCTGCATTAGTTTAAGGACAGTTTAAAATATTGTACAATAGTGGTTCAAATAATGGATATGTTTGTACTTCTATCATATGATAATCTAGATGCAAGCAAGTAAGCTGTCTATTGGTGTACTGGTCACTTCTCTTGTGTCAAGAGACTAGGCAAATACTTGGGGTATACACTAGACTGTGCTTTTGTTCCTCCTCGTCATGCTCAACGGACAATTATACCAATTACAAACTATGCGACATGACTTATAAGCACCTCCACAGAGTGAAGATCTGGATGGCCCCACCAAGAAAGCACCCAAGGTCAGCTGAAGTGCTGAGAAAGGAAAATCTGGGTATCTAGAAGGAATGTGATGGAGGAAGGAAATGATTACTGTGGTAGGTAGGCATGGCAAAAAAAAAAATGGCACCATATTTTATTTCTCTGATGCTTTTATAGTACTTGCCAAAGAATGGCTAGACACACCTTTGAAGGAGCTCTGTGATGTGTTAGGACTAATGCAAGATGAATCACATAGGTTGCTTATCTTAGATTTCTGAAGCCTAAGGAGACTTGAAGATATCAAAGTGCTGCTCTAAGTGTGAGGTAGTTATCACAAGTCCCTTTAGCCTATAATGTTTTAGAATGCAATTGCTAAAAGGTCTTTGGAAGATTTCATGAGCTAGGACACTGACAACTTTATTACAGTCAAATTCATGGCTTATCTTCCATTTCACTCATTCCTGCTTCGGGATTCACTTAGAAAATAAAATCTAAACTTGCATTCAGATCTTTATCTCTGCTCTACTACGAAAGCAATTCCATTTATGGAAGGAGATTCTGTTCCAAAGTCACCAGAGCAAGGTTCTCTTCACCCTGCTACACTCAGTCCTTAGATTCACCTCTGCCTGTCTTCAGGTTCAGAGCTGACTCATTAGCAATAACTGTATATGTCATTCCAAAAAATGGAATAAAGATCCAAAGTCATTACTTTAAAGAAAGTGACCTGGATGTGCAAGTATTGCTTTAACAAAACAAACAAACAAAAACAAAAACAAAACAAAACAAAACAAAAACCTTCTCAGTGACAAGTGTGTCACAGTCACTCTCCTGGTAAAGGAACCTGTAGCCTCCAGCTGGGCAGGTATCTATACCCTCAGGAAAAACTTTGTTGATCCAGCTCAGAGGTAGGGAATTGGAGGAGGGGGTGACATAAGCAAACTTTTCTGCAGAAACCATTCAGAAAGGGAGTTACTGAAGAATTTGCTAAGACAGCTCCCTCCTCCACCAATTACTTCTCCACCCAAATCCCTGGGTGTCTCACTGTATAAATATGGTCTAATCCACTGCTGCCTGACAGTAATTCAGCACCCTTCTCAACCAGCACATGCTTTGACAGTTTTCATTTCCTTAATTCTAGATTTTTCCTAGTCTCTTCTTAATAGAACTTTGACTTTATTTATGATTGCTCTATGTATTAAGAATAGTAACTTTATTTCTCATTTTTTTAAAAATTTTCTTTAGTATTCAGTTCTCCTACTGGTTTAAAATATTTTTGGTTCTTTGACTTACCAGTGGTTTTCTTGAGGCTTTTTGTTTCATTCTATTGATTAAAGTGCATCTCTTTAGTGTAATTGTGTGAAAGATTTTATAACTTGTGTTTTTTCCAGGCTGTCAGGCTGTTCAACTTTTACTTAACTTTTCACTGGCTTTGCTTTCAGATTGTTACTAGAATAGCTCAGTTTTTTATTGAAGTAGTATTACCAACACGATGTAGTACTGGAATACTAACAGTGTTAATACTTTCTTGTACAGAAACATGAATAGGGTTGAGGGGTCAATCGATAAAGTGCTTGCTATACAATCATGGGGACCTGGGGACCTGAGTTCTCATGGTTACCTGTGCAGGTATGCTTGGTGGCTTCCTCCCACAATCTCATTCACTGCTGGAGTGGTGGGGACAGGCAGTTGCCTAGGACTTGGTGGTCAGTCAGCCTTGCCTACTTGGTGAAATCCAGACCAAGGAGAAACTCTTTGTCACAGAACAAGGTGGACAGCATCCTGAAGAATGACACCTGAGGTTGATTCTAAGTGTTCCATAGGCTCATGCACACTTGTGCATCCTACTCTTAAAACCTGGATAGCACTCTACAGAACTTTTCGGTTTCTATTAATTTAAAATTTTTCTACCTTTCATTTCACACCTCTTAAAACTTTTTTTTTCTACATGTATCCTATTGCTATTATTTCACTACCTCTATTTTGCAGTGTATATTCTTTTGTATCTAAAGAAACCACTGGATTTTTTTTGTGGGGGAAATGTCAGGAAGAGACAAGAACAAGATACTTTCTTTTCAAAAGCACACTTGCAGAGACCTTTCTCCAGCTGGGAAGTACAGCAATTAAGAAAACTGGTTCTTGGGGCAGGTGAGACAGCCCAGTGGTTTTAAAAGGGTTTGTTGCTCTTAGAGAGGACCATGGTCAAGTTCCTAGCACTTACACGGGGTAGTTCACAACTGCCTTTAATACAGCTCCAAAGGATTTGACATCTCTTCTATCTTTTCTGGCCACCTATGAGAGTATATGCAAACACACACAAAATTTTAAAATCTAAAAACAAAATAAAACACAACTGGTTCTAGAACCAAACTTCCTAGACATATCCTGGCTCAATTTCAGCCTCTGACCTTGGTTACCTGCATATCTGCCTCACTTTCCTCATTCATTAAATGGGGAAACTTACATCAAGTCTGTCTTAGGATTGTTGCCTCCCATGTCAGTAGAGAGTAGCTATGGTTTCTTGTCACTTTATTGTGGGCTCAGAAGTTAAAGTTCATGTCAACCATAAGCTGCTTCGAAATTTCATTCTCTCCTCTTGTAGCTGGTTGTCATCTCCTTTTCTAACCTGTTTAAGAAATTAAATGACTGTAGACCCAAGTCTTTCAATGACCTTTGTCTTCTATGCCTAAAACCTTGTACACATACAGGTACTGTGAATTTCAGTCCATAAACTGAGTTCTTGGGGTGGCTTTTTTCCATGCTGGCTTCTATCCACCAAGTAACAGACAACATTACTACATTGCTTATTTCTTTTAGCAAAACCAGGATCCATAGATCTTTAGGAATCTTTAAAAATTGATTATAGTCTTTTCACATTCCTTGAGACATCTACAAAAATTCCAAAATTCAAGAATTATTCCTCTTCAAGAGACGCCAGAATGGAAGAAGGAGAAGAGAAAAATGAGGGTGAAATACTCAGGAGATGTTTAAGTATGTTCACAGTGTGTTCCTTGGACACAGGTTCATGAGATCAGAAGTCTTTAAAAGATCTTTATTTAGCTATCAGATGAAGATGCCTAGAAAATATGAACTGTCATTACCCCTTACATTCCAAAGAAGTAGTTCAGTATGTATAGGAACATGACTGAACTTGGCCTTTATATCAAAATAGACCACTACTTTTAATAATCATTTTGTCTCTGAGTCTTCCTCAGGAATGTAAATAGTCCAAAAATTTAAATGATTACTTGGCTAGGTCCACATGTGCTTGAAACTGTATAAAACCTAACAGCTACTAGAAAAATCCGTAACCATATGCATATCACTGACAATACACACAAAGAAGGAGAGGTGATGAGGAGATACATGAGACAGAATGTACACATGAATACTTAAGAGCTTAACTAGAATCTTAACTCCAAGAATTCCTCAAATAAAGAAAAACTGCTTAAGATCCAGGAAGGCAAAGGACTGCCATCACTAAGTAACTTTTCTAAAAATCACTTTATTCATTTTATCCTGTATGGAGATCTACAGTGTTCCAGTGCGCCAAGCAATTGCTCAACTCCACTTCAGTTTACCTCAGTAAACAAAGTCACTAGGTCAACACAAAAGATTCAAGCAGTTTCAAAAGTGGAACATTTTGAAAGCATTTTGTTTGCTAATACAAATATACCTTATGGTTAACTATTTAATAGAGATTGATTTCCTCAAATGTGTCCCAATTATTTGATGAGTTTAGGAAAGAATAGCGTCAGCAGCACCTAAGACTATTACAGCAAGGTTAATGTGTAAAAGCCAATAATTAATCTCAGAATTTTCTTTAGCATTTTAATCTTAGCAGGATGTGCTGTGGTTACTTAGCACTGTTTTCTCAAATAGACAAAGGTCATAGGTTAAGACATTGTCAGTTACTTAAAAGAATGACATTATATAACATGTTTATTATAAATCGCTGCAGTGAATTATCTAAGTATGAATTTAACATTTCTTCTTGCAGTTTTTTTAAGATCCATCAATGCTTCCTTTTTATCTCGATCCTATCATTACCCAGAACTGCATATGTGTAAAAACCCAGTAACTTGAAGTTGAATTATATGACTGCTAAATATATTGCTGGTCCTTAATTTTTTTTACAAATCAAGTGGATACAAAGTAATAGCCCTGTACAAAAATGAAAATTACTTCTGAATAGTATCCTTTTGGAGCCAAACCCATGATTAAAATATTACAAATTTTAAACATAAACAGGAATGAATGTCTTTAAATTTTTTTTAGGATCTTTGATAATCTAATATCCCACTATTTAAAAAAAACACACACAAAAACCAAAACACAAACACATCTATAGCAAAAAGATCTCAAATCTTAACTAAGCAGAAAAACTAGCACTCTATTCTGTCAGTTAACTCCTATCTAAACTATCACTGAATGGTTTCTTTTGGAACTAACATTTATTTTGGCTGGAAAAAATTTAAATCTTAGATTTCTCATATTAAGACTAACATACGATAAACTGTCAAAAATAAAATCCACCTAATTACTGTATTTACATAAGCTGAATTAGACTGAGTAACAAGTCTGCCCCTGCCCCTTTAATTATCTGTGTTAGAATGTGCACATCAGAACAGTACTTATTGTATTAGTCATCCCCCCTCTTCCAAACTCCAGTAGCATTTACTTTCTGAGTCTTCCATTTAGTGCCAGTTACCACTTCTAGACACTAATTCTGATTTTATATGTGAGATTTAACTCAAAATTACCTGTAATCTATTTAAAGCCTCATAGCCTTTAGTATAGAGTTATGCCTTTGTGTTAAGATGATGGCAACCTGTTGAACAGCAACAGAAAAGTAAAGAAATTGAGGTCTTAGGTCATGGACTCTTTTCTACTTCCTTAAAAAACAGTAAAACTGATTTGTTTGTTATTGTACTAGAGACAGAGTCTTACTAGCTGACAAGATGGCCTTGAACTCTATGTAACACAGGCTGGTTTCAAACTCACCCTACTGAATGGAACTGCAGGCGTGTCCCACCTTGTCTGGATTTGCTCTCAACTCTAGTCCAGTTTCTATTATTCTGGCTCATTCAGCCACCCACATCACTCTTACACATTATGTAAAATACAGGCAACTTTTCTTTTGTCCTCTTTTGCCTCTTTCCCATCAAAATAAGCACTCTTTAATTTCTACCTCCAGGAAGAAACTAGCATCCTAAAGACATGGAAAAATGGCAAGGAAATCCCTGTAGTAGTGCATCAAATACTCTACTGTAAAATGTTGTAACATTCAATTCATTCAACAGATCGTTTAATGAGGACCTATTTTGCAAACAGTTTGAGGAAAACAAATTGTGACTTCATTTTCAGGGACCTATGGTTTAACAGATCTTGCGGCCAGGTCAGAAAAAGCCTTATATTTGCATGGGCAGATTACCAGTTGCCAACATTCACAATGGCTAAAAATAATCAAGGTTTGCATAATATAAAATAGACTTTAACTTTTTACTTCATGCGTGTGTTTTGCCTCCATGTAAGTGCATACATGTCATACAATGGCCAGAAGAGGTTGTCAGATTCTTTGGAACTTGAGTCGTAAAGTTGTCAGGTACCATGTAGGTGTTGGGAACTGAATGTAGGACCTTTGCAAGAGCATCTCATATTTTTAACCACTGAACTCTTTACAGCCCCCAAACTTAAGTTAGCTGTTTAAAACACAAACTACTTCACATATTTAGCCTGCTTAATTTAAAATAAAATGGTCCCATTTCTTTTGGTTCTTTTTTTATGAACTGCTTTTTTCTCCCTAAGTAGTTTCAAAGTATAGTGATTTATTTTACTAGTGGCTGCTCTGAAAGAAAAACACATTCAAACCATTTTAGCACTCTCAATAAGTAACATGACTTAATTTTTAACTTGTCTCCAAAGTCTCATTCTCCAGTTTAAAGGCATATTAAGAGTTTAAACTCTGACAAGTTTCTTTACATGTTGCATTTCATTTCTAAAAAGTTAATTCTCTAATGTTTACACATGATATTGGCTAGAAAATACTATTTTATCATTTTCCTATTATGAAGCTCTAATCTGCAATTGTTTGGGGGCAGGGTTTCCTTTCTCTAAAATGGTTTTGTTAGAAATATCCATTTGAGCAAATTTGTATTTTATCCAGACAAAATTGTATACTTAGTTTATAACTTAAAAAAAAAATACATTAAAAAAATTTGAGTGTACTATCTGCATGTATGTAAATGCAGGTGTGCCATGCGATGCTCTTAAGAGGTCAGAAGATGGTCTTGTTACATACTGTAGTTAGCTGCCATGTCAGGTCCTCTGCAAGAGCAGTCACTGCTCTTAACTACTGAGCCATCTCTTTAGCCCCTTCTCTTTAGATCTGAAATTGGTAATACCGTCAAAGGAAATTTTAAGATGGCACTGACTGTCCCCTTCCCACTCCCACAGCAGCCATAAATGGGCTGTTAAAAGTACCTTTCCTTAAGATACAGTCTGAGTTAAATCCTCAGGGGTTACAAAGGATAACATTATATACACATTTAAAACCAGCCTAATACTGAGGAGGCTGTAGTAGGCAAAATGACTTACAAAAATACCCAAGTGTAATTCCTGGAACCTTCAGAATGATGCTGTACAACAAAGGGGTACTGAGGAAGCAAATGGAATCAAGGCTAAATGACTGGCCATCCAAAGTCTGTAATACCCAAGCCAGGGAGAGCTCAATATAATCAAGAATCCTGAAGTGTGAAAAGAGGGAAAAAAGGTGGTCAAAGTGCAGAGAAAGGACTCCAACTGTTGCTGCTGGGTCCAAAGATGAAGCCCCAAATGGGCGGTTTTAAGAATAACATCAGAAACAAAGTTGTGCTGACCCCCAAGTCCTTTGCTGCTTTTGTTCCTTTTTCCCACCCTAATCTTAACCTAGAGAGATCTACCTCTAGACTTCTGACCTAGAAAACTATAATAAAAATTTAGTGTGGTTTTAAATACAAAGTTTGTGGTAACCCACTCCAGCAGTGATGTGAAATAGAACACACAAAAGAACATAGACACTTTATTTATAAAATTTCACGTTGTACTGAATGCTGTGAAATATGGTAGAACTAAATACAGAAACACAACAGGGGTAGCCTCTTTTAAGAAGTTTGAGACCTGTCCACTGTAGCATTATCCATGCCAAGGGCAGGTGCAGATCATTCTGTAAGCTCGTCTGTATCAAATCTGTGCTCAGATGCTACTGCCATTAGATTCTCTTCCTTCTCTCCTTATACCCTCAGTAATACCTCTTTGTTTTCTGCAGCCAACCAAGGTTTATTTTCACAACCAGTAGTATATTCTAACCTTTTTAGTCATCAACCTCCTTCTGTTAAGCAGTGCAAGCTTCAGGAAGAAAGCTTCTGTCAATCACTATCACAAGACATTGATCACAAGACAAGGCCCAGGTCTCAACATGATCCCCTTATCCCTCAGACTACTCCTGATAGATATGAGACCCAAATATTTTTCAGAGTGAAGCTGAAATATATTTTTAAAGTTGAGGAAAAGAATGCTTTTTTTCCTATGCAGATGTGATCCAGTTGAGAAAAGTCTATACTTCTAACAGATAACTGTTTTCACACTTTAAAGTAAGACTAAACTTAACCATTCAGGCAAGTTACTTAGATGAGAAGTTTTCAAACTGGAGTTTACATATTCCTTGGGCCCATAAACTATTAATAACTACAAAGGCAAACTCCAAGGCCACCATCTGCTGAATTTCCTGTACCTTGAGAGGATGCAGTGTTCCTTCTTCTATCATCCTCTACAAACACACATCCCAAACATCACTGGTATTACACACTATAGTGCTTTTATTCCCAGACCAAAAAGGTCTCAAAAATTAAGGTACCACCTGTATTCCTGGTCTGTTCTAGATGTAGAACCTAGTTTTAAACTGTAGTACTTATTATGTGGAAACATGCTTTTTAAAGTTTTTTTTTTTTTCCTATTCAGGGTGTTATGCACCCTCGAACTCACTCCTCAAACTGTGCAGTTAAGGTTGGCCTTGAACTCCTTCCTGCTTCTCAAACAAGGATAAAGAGAGCACCTTCTAATGGGTTCTTAGTCTCATTCATAAAAGAGTAAGAATGGACCCAAACAGAAGCTTTAGGACAATTTTATTGGAATCTAAAGAAAATCCTCAAGGAAGCCAAGCTGAGGATCTCAGCAGCTGCCTAGAGAAAGAGAATGGGGGGAGACGAAAAGCCAAAGTCATGCAGGTTTAGAGCCTGCATGGGGTCAGACATGTGGCAGACTGGCAGCCATATGACTGGGAGAAGTAGAGAAATTCAAGATGCTAGGGCAGCCCAAAACCATAGAGGAGGAATGTTTAGGAGATTACGCTTTTCTGAATTCAGAAAAGCAGGCAGTCTTATGGAGAGCTACATAGTGAACATACATAGAACTATATATACTGGTAGGCGGGATATACAGGTAGAAGTTCGCTGCCTCATTAACACACTATTTAATACAACCTTCCCAAGGGTGGTCCTATGATCAGGTAATTGACCAGTGAAACTGGAAATGTGGGTCTTTCAACAGATAATTTAGTCTATCCCAGCTAAATAGCTATTTGCTAACACCTCCACTTTCCAAGCTATTGAGTGCCATACTTAGTCCATAAAAAGGAAACTGAAATGGAAGGAACAACCATTAAAAGTTTTTGCAAAACATCTTACTTTAGCAGGCAACAAAGCATAACCTGTCCCTGTTTGGGAGTTTGTTGAGCCCCAACTGAGATTTCTAGTCCCCCACTGAGATTTAGCTGCATCTAGTTATTTCCAATAATCACATTCCCATCTAGCTGCAGCTTACTTTCTGGACTGGCTAGTTGGAGAAAAGTTCTCATTTTTGCTAGAGGATGTTTGTTAAACCCAACCAACTTAAATTTTATTTCACCCAAGACTCCTGTTCACCTATACTACCTGTATGAAGTACGTTAATGTGCTTCATGACCATTTCCTTGAGTCCCACACCTACCAGTATCTGATACAGCATTTCATTCTCGCAGTTAATCTCACAGGTACTCCGCACTTGTTTGATGGGAATTTTACCAAGTGAGTTCTACACTATGTGTGTAGAGCAGAATACTTACACTAGGTGTGAATTATGATAATAAGCACTGATAGACCATCTTCAAGCCTCACAGCTTATGTATTATATTAGTACAGGTTAGGGCAAGGGTACAATCCAGTTTTAAAAACAAAGTTACTGAGGTTTAAAGAAAGAATCTGAGATTCCTCTAAATTTTAGACGATGTCAGGTGACACAATTCATTCTATATGGGAAAAAGGCATATGTAAGCATTTTGACTGATCTAATACACTGGAAAGAAATTGAATCTATGTAAGTGAGAAATCCATGGGCTAGGAAAAAAGTTAAGGCAGCAGTTAAAAGTGGCAACACAGTGAGGATTGGTATACACACAGTGGGTGCCAAACAGTTTTCAAGAGTCAGAGCTCACAGAAAACTATGTTCATAACATGGCAGAAGCATGATTTCTAACATGAAACTTAAGTTATCTACCTAAGACTCCAGGAGGGGGAAAAGTGAAACCTGAAGCCAAAAACAGATCATGTTAATTCTTCCAAGACATTTAAGGCTCAAATTCTTTGGTGATGTAGGAAGGGTGAGGTAAGTCCAATTCCAAGCTAAGCCAATTGCTGTTGATACTCTAGGTTTTTAGCAGTAAGTTTTGAAGCCAATCGAAAAGCCCTAGCACAGAGAATCGTGGCAACTTTAATATTCTTAAGCTTGTTCACAATGACAGAGGACCTTTTTTGACAACTCTGGTCTCCCCTATAAATCTCTCACCAGTAAACATACTAACATGGACACAGTACCCTCGTCAAAATAAAATGGGAATACTTTAGGAGAATTAGATTTAAGCAATTCTAATTGGCCAGGTTTTAAGTGCTCACGCCCTACCGTTTAAGATTTGATTTGTTCTTTGATTTTCTAATCAGATGGTTACACACTAGGACTTCAAATCAATCTCCCAATTAGAGAAATTTAAGCACAATTCAGTAACTTTGACCTGTCTACTAATACAGATGTAGGTTGCCTTTGAAACTTAAAAGTACTTTCAAGTTTGCATAGGTAGTAGGGTCCATGTAACATCCTTTTATCCTCACCAGGTTTCTAATCTCATTTCCTCACATGCAACATGAACACAAACACAGATTCTACAGTTAAGACTTGACCCAGTATCTTCAATATGTAAAAACTTTTGGGATATTTGCAGAAAACAAAACAAAAACACAAGATCACCAGAAGAGCTGCTATTAATAACTTTATTTCAATGGGCTCATATGAACAAGCAGTTTTAAAATGCAGCATTTAAGAATAAACACAGAAAATAATTCTTACAGTATTGTCAAGTTATAAATGCATTAAGTAGGCATCCTTTGAATACTCTGCCTGCATCTGTGTCCAGATTATTGAAAAAAGAAAACCGAAACCTTGTCAACAATTTTTGTAAGGTTTTAAATTCATGGGGTACATTTTCTTAATAGACTTTAAAAATCAAGCAATAGATGAATTTACCCGCACAGAAAAGCACACTAATTCAGATGACAGTAAAGCAGTCACTTCCAAACAAAGGAATAATCTGGAAAATTGTAAGAAGGATGATGCTTACTTCCAGTCAAGACATCCAAAACTGGCCTTGCCCATTGAGCTCTCATTTTCACTGCTTAGCAGAGAGGCTGTCAATTCTCTAAAGCTAGACAAACTACACAGTGTTACCAGTTACAGAGCAGAATTTCATTATGCACACAAAGTTTTTAATGTGCTACTGTTGTTCCAAGCAGCTGCAGGTCACTGTTGTCAGGAATCATGTCTGGGTTTCTGTGTTTAGGTTTGCCTGTAAAATGAAGATCTTACAAATTTAGTAAAATCAATAATCTATAAAGTTTAAAAATGTTACAAACATTTTCCTTCAAATACAGGATAAAATTAAGACTCAGATAGTACAAGAAAACATTTAGTTGCTTCTCTTTTGAAAAACAAAAGTTAAGGATAAAGTCAATAAGTCAATATACCAAGTCGCACAATCAAGCACTGTGCAGATCAAAGCTATTTTTCATAAAACAATTAGATAAAACTTTCGTGTCCACTTATCTGTATCTCTAAATAAATCAAAGTTTATGTTTTTGCTTGATTTTAAGTGTTGTAATATTACCACACCTCAGAAAAAAACTTGTACCAAAAATTTGCCATTCTACAGCTAAAAATACCTCAGGCCATTCTAAATGTGTATATAATTTCATTTCAGTCAGCCCTAACAAAATATATATTACCTTGTTTCAATTTCAGCATTCAACAAGAGTAAACATTGTAAGATCAAATTAATTTTTAAACTTATACTTAAGCATATAACAGTAAATATATTAAAAAGCTCTACAACATACTTTGAGAGATACAAACACTAGTTTTATTTTAACCACAGCACATCCCCTTCTTAGACAATACTAAGAATCCTGTTAACATTACCGAATTTTTTAAATGACCAATTTAAAAGACTGCTTTCTAAAACTATCTTTAGGTTTTCTTCAATTTGAAGTTTTATGAACCAAAGTAGAGAAATCGATTTCCATTTTATAGATTATTGTACACAATTCTTTTTTTCCTAAACATTTTATTATCACTGAGGGCAGCGAAATTCTTACCTTTCTCTGTTCAGGAATCCAAGACTACTCCTTAAACTTCTTAAGAAATAACCCAAAATGGAAAACTCAAGATTTCACCCCAATCTACTTCAGAAGATGTTCCTTAAATTTACCAGGTGGTGTAATTATGAAGAACTATGAAAATTTTCAAATAACCAAGACAACAACCTTTCTCTAAGACAATCTAATTTCATTAAATGTATTGTAAGTTTTATCATCTTAGCTTGAATCAAATTCTAACAATGTGTCCTTTTCAATCTTACTATTTTAGTTCCCACTCCAATGACAGAAATTACATACACCCTGCAACGAAATCCTTATTGCCCAAAGAACATAAAACTCTTAACCACAAATTTGGGATTAAAATTAATTTCAGATCTGAACTTCACTGCTATATGTCAGGGCAGACGGCATATATACTTTTGATTCCAATTTCCATCCAGTTAAACCTCCTTCCCACCTTTTAAGCCTCCAGAGTACGAGTCTGCATTACTTACAGGGTATGTACATTAAAATCACAAAGAGTAGATAGAAACCAGTAGCTCCAGTTTAACATTGCCACTAAGAACTCAGATATTAGGAATAGTGTTACCAGAAACCTCACCCTAAAGGCCATGCTTAAAAAAAAATTTTTTTTTACACAGGGATTCAAAAGAGCAACATTTTATTTTCACCCATGTAATTAGTTGAATATGTAACATAACTTGTTAACTTTATACGAAGTAAAAAATTTCCTGGACACACTGATTTAGAGTGAGCAAAAAGGCATGTCCTAACTACAGGTTGCCATGTTTACAAATTATCTGTTCATACAACCATGTTAGAATACTTGCTAATCAAGGTGACTGCATAAACATCAACATTTATAATCAAGTCCGACATGCAAATCTAAAAGTGAAATATTTTAGTTAAAAAAAAACCTGACTTCAGAAATAATAAAGTTGGTTTACGCAGATAAAATGAATAAATTAAGTTACAAAATTTTCTTTTTTTACACTCCATCTCTTGAATATTTTTACAGAAGAACTGGCATCTTCAGGATTATTTAATTTTCAAAATCTTCTGGTCACAATCCCCACCAAACTCAACAGGCCGGGACAAGTGCAATACCATACAGAAACACAGCATTGCAACAAATCCCAACCTGTGTAGAAAGGGGTTTGATTTTTCCTTACTTTTCTACAGACTTTTCACTACCACAGTCAGTTTTGCATGGATTTGCACAGCAGAATATCATACAGCTGGATGCAAACCTGCAAAACTAACCATAGAACAGTGTTCAGTAACAGGACAGTTTGACTGGCGACAGGCTGAAGCTGGAGTTCTACAGCTAGCAGTACTTTAAGTGCTCATAATGCAGTAGATAACTAGACACTACCTGCACTATAAGCACTTTAGTGCTACAAAAGCTGTCCCATCAGATAACACCAGGCAGATTCTACATCGACACAATAAAAGTACACAAAATTAGTAAAAACCACTTGAAGTAAATAGCAGGCCACCGTCAGTTTTGCATAGATTTGCACAACTACATTCTTCTTGTAGTGCAACTATGCAAAACTAACAGAGGGCTGCAAACAAAAACTATTAAAACCCCTATATACTTGCTTGAATTATTGGATGAAAACATAACTTCTTATGCCAGAAGGAGCACTTAGGGCAGTAGATGCTAATCTACTTCACTATCTGCACTAGATGCACCTTAGAACAAAAAGCACTCAACATCAGCAGGCCCTGCGCCTTAAAGCCCACCTTGGCTTCCCGAGGCAGCTGTCACCATAATGCTACAAGTGCCTTCACTGCAGTAGATGCACATATCACACTACCTGCACTGTAAGCACTTTGACATTATTCTGACTGGTCACCAGAGCTCCACTTCCACAGGTAATATTCTCTGTGTTCCTGAAATAAATAATTAGATAAAATTCCCCCTGCAAGCTCTAACACTTGTGATTAAACCCTAAGAGAAAACTCAAAAAGTCACAATTTCCATGTTGGATATGTTTAAGCCTTAAAAGCAGAATATAAGCAAACACATTAAGAATGGGCTCTTCTTTATGTCATGCCCTCCCAAATCTGTGTATTAAGGGAAATAAAACCATATTACACATAAAGGAAAATATTAGCAAGGCAGTTTGTCTCAGGAGTACCTTTCAGATTGAATCTTCACATCCACGTGGCAAAACACAATCCCTTTTCTTCTGACTTCCAACTAGCAGATACTTGATAAAGCAATTAATAATTATGATTCAAATAGCTTAGAGTTTAAAATATTAGCTATCACCCGAATTAGATCTACTCTATTAATCCAACTTAAAAAAGGTCTGAAGTCTTATTTTGAAAATAGTTTCCAAAAGTCATTATAGATTCACTCTTAATTTTGAAGAAATGGTAAATTTGACAAAGTCCAAAAACATGTTTGCCATGCTTTAAAAGCCCGAAACTACCGTATTAATTTAAAACTAAGGTGCTTCACAAGAAAAGTTAACTACAAAACTGGAATACACTTACCCACTCAAACTTCCTTCTCAGTAAGTATTCTTGGGCAAAGCGGATCTGCTAGGTC
Organism: Eospalax fontanierii; assembly: GCA_035773235.1. NCBI lineage: Eukaryota > Metazoa > Chordata > Mammalia > Rodentia > Spalacidae > Eospalax > Eospalax fontanierii. The sequence continues at coordinate 60,549,446 of CM069524.1, forward strand.
CACGTGTTGGGCTGGGGTGGGGGAGAACAGAGAAAGGTTAAGTATATTTGCTCAAAATTACTACTACTTTCCCAAATCTATTTGGGTTTGCTCTTTTCCAACCTTCTTAAAGGGCAATTCCAGCCATTCGCAAGATCAAGGACAACAGAGACAGGCCAATAATATATTGAATCAAAAACGTGTAAGAAAATAAAGTTGAAAAATTCCAAAGGTTCATAAACACGCCTTCATTAATACGCTCCTGAAATACAGACATATGATCAGCATCTACTCATAACTCTACCCTACAGTTCCAGGGAGAGGAAAAGAGCAACCAAGGGACTATTCTTCACCACCCCTCCCCCAATCGAGACCTCGTGGCTGAGAGCCGGGATAAAGAGTTGTTTCCCCAACTGTTCTGGTCCTCACGGCAAGGTGCTGATTTCTGTCTTTCGGTCACATCACAAGCACCGGTCTGGCCCTTTCTGCAGTTTTTCTCCCCCTGTACTCCAGCTTAAAAGAGAAAACCTGGCAGAACACACCCGACACTGCAAAGTGCCCGCCACGCTCATGGAGCCCGGGCCGGCAGCACATGTCGCACAAGGGGGCGCGAGGCCTGCGGGTCCTCGCGCGGCCGCCAGGGGGCGGCGGGTCAGACTCGGGGCCCGCCGGACGCGGCAACTCCCCCCATTCCGTTTCCCGGCGGCGGCCGCGCAGAGGCCCGAATGTGGCGGGGACCGGGGCCTGGTCCTTTGTGTTCCGAGACCCCCGCAGGCCAGCTGAGGGGCGGGGGTTGGGCTACGACGGGCCCGCCGCGTGGCCCGAGGCCTCAGTCGGGAACAATCGGCGGCGGCGCGCACCGGCCGCCATGTCCCCCGCCCTCGGCCCGCGCAGCCCGCCCGCAGGAACATGGCGGCGCCGCCGCTCCCGCCGACCCGCCCGGGCCTCCCGCGCCGCGGTCACGGACAGCCGCCCACTCGGGCCACAGGCGTCCCCGAGGAGGGCTCTGGCCTCCCGCGGGCGCCATGGCCGCGCCGAGTTGCGGCCCCGCCCGAGGGCTGCCCACGCGGGTGCACACAAAGCCCACGCGCAGCGCGGGAGGCGCCCGGGCCGCGCCACCCCGGAGTCCCGCGCCCTCGGCCCGGCCCGCTCGCACAAAGTTTGGGGGAGCGCCCACGCCACGCCACGCGTGGGCGCCTCGTGGACGCGCCCCCTCCCGGCCCGCCCCATGTGCCGCGGCCGCTTTGTTCTGGAGGCGCTGAACTCCGGCCGCCCAGAAACTTTCCCGGGGCGGCGCGGGCCTCGTGCGTGCCCGCGCGCAGGGCCATTGTGTGCGCCGCCGCCCCGGGCCGGCCTCCTGGGCCGCATGCGAGCCAGGCCGGCCGCCAACCGCCCGCAGCCCGCCCGCCCGCCGCCCCGCCGGCCCGGACCACGCACAACAGGTCTCCCCGCCGGCCACTCACCGCCGCCGCCGCCACCACCCGGGTTCGGGCGCCCGCCTCCACTCCACTTCATCCGAGGCCCCGGCCCGGGGTGAGGTCCGCGCATGGACCCCACGGAGGGGTGCGAGGCCGGTGCGGACTATCCCATCCCCTCGGCCTCGCCGCAGGGCGCGAAGTGGCGCGAAGGCGCGGGCCGGGCGGCGGCAGCGACACCCTCGAAGGACCATGTGGGTGAATGAAGGGCGGCGGCTCCCGCCTCAACGTAAATACGGACAAGCCCCACTCCCTCATTAGCATAAAAAACAAAGTACTTCCGACCTCCCCGCCCGCCCGCCAATCACCGCAGGCCCCGCCCACGGCGGCTCGCTCTTGGCGGCCGGGAGAGCCGGGGCCAGGGAGTCGCTGGTGGCGCCGCGCCGCCTTTCCCGGCCGCGTTCCCCCGTGGCCCGCCCACCGCCGCCCTCCGCGCACGGCGCCCCGGGACACCCCGCGCCACGCCCCCGCCACGCCCTCGCAGGCCGGCCCGGGGGCGTGCGGGCCCCACGCTGCACACCCTCCTGTGAGCGCACGCGGCCGCCGCTTCCCGCCAGCCGCGCTCGACCGGGACTCGACGGGGACCCGGCGTGTCCGATGCTTCCCACTTTCTCGCCCCGCACGAGTCTGGGCGATCACCCGGGGCCTGCTCCGTGTCCTCGGGAACCCCGACAAGTCCGGTCCACTCCCTCACACGGCCCTCGGAGCTTGATGTACTCTGTACCGAGCACTGGAATCCCAGAAATCCACGCTGTGCACGTCTGGGGAAGGTGATTCCTTAAACTGGCGGTGTGTAAAGCAGACCGCGTGCCCCAGGAGGGGCTTCTAGGCTGCGATACCTGAGCCTCCTCCCCAGCCCAGCTGCACCGAGTGAGCACTCCTGGCTCTCTGTTGGAAATAGCACATACTCGGAAAGAACCTCGTAAACAACCGCAGACCTGAGCAGAGGAGCCCACTCCGGGGCACCTCCTGCTACACGTTGTGGTTCAGGAAATTCCAGAATTCTCAGAAACCGTATTAAAAGAAGTGAGAATTTATAACATCGGCTACAAACAGCGATTTCAAATTGGTTTCAAATAATCCAGTTAGTAATCTTTGGAAAGCAGTTACCACTGTACTTAATTTTGTGATTTTACAAGACAACTGTAGAAAGCTTATTACCCAAAGGTTTCTATAATGTCCCAGTGTTAGGGTTTTTGACATTCGATTCTTGGCAATTTTGCCATCTACTGTCTTCCTGACACATTTTATCAGGTGTTGCTTAACTTTAATTCACCAAATAAGTTACTTCTTATTTTACTACTTTTTAATATTAAGTTTCAGTTTTCTAGGTATTTCTTGCTTTAAAAATCAAAATACATGATCAGATCTGAAGATTCATCATATTTAATCCTGTAGCACAGACATTTATGAGTTTCTCAAAGGTAGAAAATGATTGCTAATTTTATTAACAGTCTCATTTACACTGCCTTTGGCCAGGACTGCCTTCTTCAAGTTTTCTTTATAACTTTTATTTTCTGATTTAAATTGGAATGATTTTTATGAGAAGATGTAGTTAAGTGTTCATCACACTCTGTGAATCATGGGAAATCCCGCCTTAGAAACAAGTTTCTTAGCAGAACAGTTATTTTTCTCACAGTTTCGTTCCAATTAAAATCAACAGAATAATCTACCCATTTTAAGAAGCTATTTTTAGATATCTAACAATATCTCTGGAAATCTGACATGCAGTCAACTGTTTTCATTGACTAAAGCATAAAGCATTAAATGGTTTTTAACACATACTCATTTTTTACTGTAATCAAGATTTTAGAAGATGTGAATTCATTAAAACTCATTGACTTGGAAAGCCCAGAAAGTTTCAGAATTAGTAGGTTGCATTTTATTTTTAAAGTGTTCACTCATATTCTTTCAAAATTAATAAATTATCTTAATTATAATTAGAGCAATTAAAAACTTTTATACCCATGAATTTGAAGCTAAGGCTATTCTCAAAATCACTCCCCACCGTGCGTGTGTGTGTGTGTGTGTGTGTGTTTAAATATATTTGAAGTCATTACTGATTAGAGAGATCCTCAAATTCAGGGGCCACAGCTAGGTATATTTTATAACTAAAGGAAAGATTTATGAACAGGATTCTGAGCATTGCAAAAAATATCTGAATTTGTCTGAAACTCCTTCTGCAATGTATTGAATATAAAATAAAGTTACCTGAAATGCCAACTAAGAAATGTAGCCTTCAAAACTATGTAAAATATAGCAGAATTTCACAGAATTTAGGGCACTTCAGCAGAAACAAAAACCCCAGTCCAATATGAGAACAATTCCATACTGACTGTTCACATGCTGTGTAGCAAGGCAGTCGATCAGTGTCTGCAGCTCTTACTTTTCACTCTTATCTTTGAGCCTCATACAGGCACAGATGTTATGAATTGAAGACATCTGCAAAGTTCCATGCTGGATACTCAAATTTCTTATTGTTTGTGACACCATCACTTGTTTATTCTTCCGGTTTTGAAAGACAAATTCAGTTAAAATGTTCCTTTTTAGTATCATTACAAAATTTTAAAAAACTAATATTTAACATCACTTTCAAATCTTGGGAAAATTTTAGTATCTCAATTAAATATGATTCCTCAATATCATTAAGCATTCTACAATGTAATTTCAGAGATAATCTATAAATACTGTAACAATTGAATACAATTCATAATTTTTGCAGATTGGCATTTTATAATGAATTCCTATGTAGGAGTCATCTATTTTATCACAGCTCTTGAATTTACTGGAAAATGTAAACACTTAAATGCTACTGTGAATTTATATTACCTGAGAAAATCTTTGATTAGTTTTTTTTTTTTTTTTTTTTTTTTGGTTTGGTTGTTTTTGTAATGCAGCAAGGTGTCCGTAATACTAACTGAATGAGAAAATTTTGAGAAAATTTTGAAAACATGTATTTGTATGTTTGGAAATGTATAGTCTGGTCTTACCATATTATTGATATTTAATGACAATTTTAATTAGTATCCCATCTAATTTCTTCCTGTACGGTTAAAATTATAGGATGGAATAAGACAGAACTCACAGTTATGAAAAGTTTGAGAAATAAAGAATATTGCATATTTCAAGACTCCGGAATAAGCTGAAAGTTTTACATCTTCAAATTTTATTTCATTCACTCGTTCCAATATTGCTTCAAATAATTTCTCTATAATTGTGGATTATTCAGAACAACTGAATAATAGCATTTGTATATTATCTGGTACTAATGCATAACATAAAATACATAGATTATTCATTCACTGCAAATGGTGCTCCCAGATGCTATGACGTTCTGTAAATTTGTGGTGAATGCAAAGACTCTGGTCCTTTGATCATTTAAATTGAGAGCTGCATCTATGCCTTTGGAATTAATAAATCAGAAATTATGCTGGGAAAGATGAATAAATATGTGCTTTTCAATAAAGAAGCAATTAGCATCTTTCTTTCTTTCTCTCCTTCCTTATTTTTCTTGTTATAACTTTGAAGTTATCACTTTGATATACTGAAGAGCCAGATGAAGAAAACTGATGCTTACTTAAGAAAATCAGTCATACTAGGTACTGCTTATCACAATGTAGGACCAGCTTAAATCCTTAAAGAAGCTCCAATGCAGTGATCTGTCAATATATGTGTGGTCTTTTTTTTGGGGGGGGGCAGCATAGTTTTAATTAAACATGTAAATACAATATATAGTAAAATATTCCACTACTACTTTTCTACATATTTTACTCCAGGATGCAACATCAAAAAATTAGAGGTAGCTAATTTTAAATTTATTGTTCTTTTATTTTATTTATTTATTTGAGACAAGGTTTCACTATGTAGCCTTGGCTAGCCTCTGTAGACCAGGCTGGCTTCAAATTCACTGCTTACCTTTCTGCCTCCTGGGTGCTGGGATTCAAACTGTTCATGACTATGTCCTGCTCAGTTTCTTATTCTTAATTCAGTGTTTCTCAACCTGGCTGTTCCTTTATTACCCAACTGTCCATTAAGACATGCAAATATCTGGCTTTTACTTGTAGACATTCTAATTAGTTAGTCAGAAGTGGAGCCACATTTTTTCTTTTAATTTCCCACATCATACTTTGAGGATTTAAGACCAGTACCTTCCGTACTTGTTCTTGCTTTAGAGAAAAGCCTTTGAGAAGTTCTTACCCTTAGGTGGTTAATCTTGATAGGTGCTTTTGCCTGTTCATCCATATTGCATACACTGGGATTCCATGAGGAAATTACCAGAGGTAGTTTAAATCTCTTATTAAGGATTAAGGCATAAAGGTTGAAAAACAAAGACAAAACATTTGGGAATAACTTTGAAAAACTGGATTTCACCAACTGTGGCAACTTGAGAAGGCACAGTGGAAACTGACAGAGCTGTTTGCCATCTTTGCTTTCCAAGCAGGCTCGCAGTTGAATGTAGCTAAGAAAGTGACAGCATTAGAAGATGATACTGGACAGGAGTTGTGCAGTGTTTGAAAAACTCTTATGAGTGTTCTTGTTTAGATGTAAATTGCCTCCTATACCCCCGAGTCAGATGGAGAAAAGGATGTATAGAGATCTTCTGGGTAACATATACATTTCTTAAAACAACAAAAGATGAACAAGAAGGGTCTGGTGTAAAGAGATATTACTAAGCTCCGCTACTTCTAGTTGCTTATATTCAATTCCTGAGGAGCATCCTAGATTTTCTTTATATCCTTTCTTTCAAAATTTGGATTTAAACTCAATTGATATCAGAGGAGACAAATTTATTTAGCCTAAAACCTAGCTGTATTCCACTAATAGTTTTGGAAACTACTTCACATATTGACTGTATATTTTTTTCTTTAAAATTGTTCAAAATAGCAGATTTCATAGTAGTTATGGTGTTTTAGAAAATTATACTTAAGTGTTTCTGTTCATTCTAATAGTGAAGCCTAATTATTTATATGTATGTCAAAGTGGAGAAAAAAATCTACTTTATATAAAACATTATTAATTTGCCCTTTTGCATTCACTTAAAATGTTGGCTGAACATAATGTGTTCAGGTTGAAGATTTGTAATGATTCAATTTCTGTGTTTCTTTTTCTTAATTTAATTTTATTCTTATGAGTATGAGTGTTATGCCTGCATGTGTGTGAGTGCACCTGTGTCATGCAGTGCCCAGGAAGGACGAGCAGAGGGCGTCAGATCCTTTGAGACTGGAATTACTCCAGAAGGTTTTTAGCCACCGTGTGTGCTGGGATTTGAACCTGGGTCTTCTGCAAGAATAGTCAGTTCTCTTAACTGCTGAGCCACCTCTTCAGCCCCAATTGCTGTGTTTGTTAAAGACTGTGTTAGAGGATCTGGAGGGAGTTAAAGGGGGAAGTAACGGGTGGATATGATATTACAAAACAAAACAAAACAACAAAACACAAAAATAATCTGGACCTGAACGATGGTAAGCAGGTAAGGGTGCTTACGGCTAAACCTGAAGACAAGTCTGGTCTCAAGACACATTTTTGGAAGAAGAAAACCAGCTCCCCCAAATCATCCTGTGATGTCAACATGCATATCTTGGCACATCGGAGAGTGCACACACACACACACACACAACCCCACACACAATCCAATAAACTTTTTTAAATGAGTAAATAATATGATCCAATAATTAAAAACCCAGGAGTAGTATGAAACTTCCAATAAAGTGGATATGTGTTTTATTTAGTATTTGTTATTATTGTACCTGTAGTAGTTTTTCAAAAATTATATGAGAATAAATTTTAAAGCAAATGATTTTAGATTTAGCAATATTTACTAAGATGTGCCCAGTGTTACTATTGGCTTGCAAAATATTTAGGTTGATTTGTTTGCTTTTCTCCTCTGGTAGGGAATCTATGGTAGCTGTTATTAAGGGTGGTAAGTAGAGCTAATCCAAGAGAATACTTAAATCCAAGTCCAGATAAGACGTGGGAAGGAAAGCTGGTTTCGGAATTGTAAATATCTAAATGAGATATTAAAACAAAGAGGAAAATGGAGCCCAAAGGATGAGGATAGGTTATATCAAAAAGCCTAGGAAGGTGGTGGGGGAATAAGTCTATATTAAAATTTCACAAAAGGCTATACGTGGCTTTTTTAAAAGGTCATAATTAGACAGGCTTGTTGTATGTTGTGCACTTTGTTTTTTGTATATTTTCTCTCAATTTCAAAATAATAATGCCAGGGGGAAGGAATCAGAGTAAGAACTCGGGGGAAACAGGAAGCAGGATGGATGAGACCTATACAAAGGCAGTATGGTTAAATAACTGCAAATTATTGCTGGTAGTTGGTCTGTTCTCAAAATGTTTATACGTGGATAGACTGGTAGTAATTATGGTCATGGGCAGAATGGACAAAAAGTCACAGGCAATATTTAAGAAATTGATAATGTGTTAGTCAAGAGACTGGGTATATGATATCAAATACTTAGGAGAAGACTAACCTCTAACATAAAGAGACATCTCTTTTTTAATACACAGTGTTTGGGAGATCACTACCATCTTGCACTATCCAATTGTGTTGTATTGTTGAGATCTTCATCGAACATGAGCTATCTCAGCTAGTTATTTCAATGTTCACTGTTCAAGAAATAGTTGGTGTTCAATTTTGCTGAAGCAAATTACCTATGTTAAAGCTATGTATGTTTACCTAAAAAGTTACTACAGAGAATGTATTTAAGAACAACTAAGTTAATCAATGCACATGAAAATTCTAGGTATACAATCATGAACAGAATCCACATATTAACACCATACCCTTGAGACACACTTAGTATCTTGTAACATGCCTGAAAACGGACATAAACTTTCTTTGGTTGTATTTAGACTTAACTAGTATATTGTACAAAGTGAGATGCTTAATATGAGAAAGATCCAGGATAAAGAGAAAGTAGAGATACTGACTCTAGAATCTATCAAAGTTACCTTACTTGAATTATGAAATCAGAATTGACTAAGGTCCAAGAAATGAAATTTTGAGAATAGCTAAGGGTAGGAAGTGCTGTCACAACAGCAGGGAGTCAGAAAAATATAAACAGAAGAGGCTGATCAAGGCTAACCAACTGGCTCAGGATCAGAGGAACAGAAACAGAGGCAAGGGATAGCATCAGCTGCTTGTATCACAAGTAGGTCTTAGGAACACATGCTTTTCCTGGATGTTTAGTAATCCCCCAAACTTCATTGGTTCCTGTGTGGAAGGTCTGTCCTAGAGAACATGGAGCATTGCCTTCCTCCATTTTACAGAAGCAGATTGAGTCAATCTGGTATCAGTTACTTTTTCACAAGTGAGCAAGTGAGAGAGTTCAGCCATGGATTGGGTATAGTATTCACCAGATTTCTAGTGAACTATACATAGTAGCAAATATCCCTGACATAAAAGTAAAACTGATATAAGATACAAGTGGGGGTTTACAGAGTTGACTGGAACTCCAAAAGAACTTTAGGGGATTATGTCAGAAGATACTGTGACCCTTGATCAATTAAATATTCATAACCATTTATTCACATGTGTGTTTGGGAAGCTAGGTCCTCTCAACTGGGAAGAGATTTAACTGATTCTGGTGGCCACCTGTTATTGCCTGCATGAGCACAGTCCAGTGATCAAGAATCGTTGTCTGTGAGTGTAATACCTAACTTACTAAGCTGAGATCATAGGGAATATAAAACATATATTCGAGTGAGAAGGGTTCCCCTGTATTTCCCCTCCAAAAACCACAATGAAAAGCACGTGAGAACCACTGCCAAGAAAAACACGATACAGTCAAGGCAGCAGCTATCATAACACGATCTGGTAAAACTGATGAAGGGAAACAAAGTTCTGTTCAGCTGGAGTGTCTTAAGTATTTCCATTTCAGGGAATGTACTGTTACTGTCAGTCCCGAGTCAATAAAGAACAGGTAAGAACAGCTGTCTAGAAATGCTAAGAAACTAAGTGTGAGAACTCAGAGATAAACCAGCAGTGGCAACTTCCAGAGCTTCCTGAGAGCTCCTTTCCTGGACCATCTCTAGCTCCTTCATCCTCAGACAAAACTAAATGCCATATTGCAGTAAATAATACTCCGTTAGAGGACATTCAGCACGATACCAGCTAAACTAGAGTTGGTGTTTTGAGCTTCAAAACATTTCCTATGTTTTTCATTTTCACTTTCACTTAGGAATTTCCTGTGGGTTTATGACTTGAAACTGCCAAGCAAGGTAACCCTGTATTGTTAATTTTACATGGGATTCATAATAATTAGAAGTAAGTACAAGTGCATCAAAGAAGTCAATAATTTAAATATTTACATTTCCAACTCTCTAAACCTCTTCAGTAAATATTTGTTCTTATTTTTAATTATTATTATTATTTTATTGAGTTGTAGTATATTTCATAAAGAATATCTCGATCAATCTTAGTCATCTCTGCACCCCCTTCTGCACTGGCACCCCACATAGCCTCCCAGCTGGAATCCATACATTCTGTCATGTATGTTAAGGTCTACTGTGTCAAGTTAGTGTCCCCAAATGGTCCTCAGTGCAGGTTCATCCACTGAGGTCTAGTCAGCCTATAAGGAGTCCCTCGCTTTAGGAAGATTAGCTCTTCCTCATCCAGAATTGGTCAATATTTCTTCGTCTAAGATTGGGATCTGCTGTCCATTGCCCCGTTCTATGCTGGTTTTTTGTCTGCTTTTGTTTGCATGGGTCCTGCACTTCCTGCCACAATTGCTGTATGTTCATATGAGCACCACTCCAGGAGCTTGTAGGACTCTATTTCCATATGGTCATGCACCTCTTCTGTGGCCTTTAACAATCTTTTCACTCCTTCTTCCACAATGGTCCTTGAGTCTTGGGTGAGTGAAACTTAATATAGGAGTCCTGTCCAAGGACCAGCATTCTGTAGACTCTTAATCTCTATGGTTTGACCATTGTGACCTTTTGTATTCCTGGCCCTCTGTTGCATGAGGGAGCATTAATGAGAATTGAGAGATTCATCCTTTTAATAAATATTTTTATTTTCTATGAGGATTTCATATAATTTATTTTGATCATATTCACTCCCAACACCTGTCAGATCCACCCTCATCTCCCTGTCCCTAACGTTGTGTTCTCTATTTATAATGTTTTTATTTCTTGTATTTATTTTATGTATATGAATGCTTTGCTTGGATGTGCATAAATATATAACATGCATGCAGTGACCACTGAGGCCATATTGTGTCAGAGTTCCTGTAACTGGAGTTAGTTACAGATGGTTCTGAGCCACTATGTAGCTGCTAGAAATGAAAAATAGGTCTTCTGTGGCTGGAGAGATGGCTCAGTGGTTAAGAGCATTGGCTGCTCTTGCAGAGTACTCAGGTTCAAATCCCAACACCCACATGGCAGCTAACAACTGTCATAATTCCAGTTCCAGGAGAATTCAGTGCTTTATTCTGACCTCCAAGGGTATTGCACGACATGGGTGCACTTATATACAAGCAGACAATAGACTCAAACACATAAAATAATAATTTTTTAAAAACACTCATACACATCAAAAATAATCAAAACAAATTCCATAAAAGGTTACTGAATTATTCATGTGTTAAACAAAAAATTTCTAAAAGGAAAAGAACTCTGCTGCAAGAGCAGCAAGTGGTTTGACCTACTGAGCCATCTCTCTAGCCCTATCACCACTTAAGTTTAATAACCCATTGATTGTGATTTATCTTGTACATATAATTTTAGGTGTGTGCCAACCACTAGAGAAGGGTCAACCTATCATGGGCCATATCCTTGAAAAGACTGACTCTTCCTCCTCCAGAAATGATTAACTGTACCATAGATCCTCAGTTAAGGGTGGGGTCACATAAATCCTTTCCCTCTCTGCTTGAATGTTGACTATCTTGATCTTGCACATGTCTTGTGCAAGCAAACATAATTGCTATGAGTTCAGAATAGCCTCAACAAATCTTGGAATTAATTTAACCAAGGAAGTGAAAGATTGGTACAATGATTTTCAAAACTGAAGGAAAAAACTAAATCAGTGATACCAGAAGATAGAAAGAACTATCATGTTCATGGATTGGAAGGATTAAAATTATGAAATGGCCATCCTACAAAAAGCAATCTACAGATTAAAAATAATCTTCATGAAAATTTCGGCACAATTCTTTACAGAAATTAGAAAAAAAAATCTTAAAATTCATATGGAAACACAAAATGCCCTGAGGAATCAAAATAGTCCTGGGCAACAAACTGTTGGAGGTATCACAATACCTGATTACAAGTTATACTACAGATCCTTGTTATTATTATTATTAATTCATAGTGCAGCAGAATTGAACCCAGAGCCTTGTCCATGCTAAATGCAAGTGCTCTACTACTGAGCTATATCCTCAGCTAAAAGATGTAATAGCAATGTATCCATTTGGAAAAAAAATGTCTTCAGGTTTAAAGACGTTAAGTAACAATGTAGTCATTGTTTTGATTGCTAGAACCAAAAGACAAGAACTATTCTCATTTTGTCGTCTCTAGACAATAGAAAATGAAGAGTGAACAATAAATTAAACTTTCCAGCTTTCCTCAAGTCTCTTGAGTCTGTTATTTTCAGACCCACTGTGTAAATAGATATGACATATTCAGTATTTAGACTAACAGAATTTGCAGCCTTGAAGACTTGGGGTGGGCATTATATCTCTTTTACCTATCAGTTTATAATCATGGGCAGCTTTATACTTAACAATTTCTTCATATCTAAAATTAGAACATTAATAAACAATTTCTACCTTATATAATTTTGAAGAACTAAATGAGATAGTAAATGCAAAATAATTGAAGATTACAAAAATCAGAACTAAATAAATGCTATTGTTAATATAAAGTTAAAATACATAAGAGTATTTGTCAATAGTTAAAGTCTTTTAATGTTGAAAAGATTCTATATAGTTACATGTACACATGTAATCACAATCTCAAATATTGAGTTTTCTAAGAGTAGGTTATAATATTAGAAGCGGCACTGATATTATCACCTCAAAAGTATCTATTTTACTATCAAGGAACTTAAATATCCCTATCATTAGATTCGTGCCTGCACATCAGTACATACATATGCGTACACACAGAAGATATAGAACTTAGCAGGACATGTCTATGAATTAAAACTAACGATACATTTGATCCCAATTAAACAATTAGTACAAGAGAGGAAAAACATATGCTCTTCCAAAATCTTTTCTTTGACTTAAGATTCATGAGGATGATGATTAAAGTGTAAAATATCTTCCAAATAGGTATATTTGCTCTAAATTGAATTTAGTATTATCCTTCTTTGGAACATGATAGAACTACTTTTGTTTTGTTTTTATTCTGTTTTGTTTCCTTTGACCAAATCCAATCGTTCAATAGTGAATGAATAAAGGGCTTCATCCATTTATTTATTCAACAAGTAATCACTGAGTGGCTACAAAACCATGTAACACAGACAGTTTGTTTTCAAGGAGAAATATCTATAGAATGGACCTGTGTGCTAGTCTTGTATGGGAAAACAGCCAACACAAAGTCTTGTAGTGAGAAAATGCAGGATACAGAGTTTCTTTGTGTGTATCTATACATTTAAAAAATATACAGAAAGTGAATCTTGACTGTCTATGTTATTCAGTGTTGTTTGTAAGAACTGAGGTAAAGAGAGCTGTCAGCATTTGCCTGGATAACAGTGAGAAACCATGGGACTAGGGCAGAGGACGGTGAATATTTTCTTCTTTTATTTAAGAGCTCCATCTTATCTATCTATCTCTTAAGGCTTAAAGACAAACAGGATTTTGTCTCCTAACTGCCCATCAACTTTGAAATTGCAGTCAAGCGCTATTTTCCCTTGCTCTTTTGTACAATGCTTTTAAAACAGAGCATTCCCCTTTTCTTTGCTCTAGATTGTTTTTCAGCACTTCATACATTCAATTTAATTCACCTTTTGATTATTCGTATTGTCTATTTTCAGCAACTCTGCTCAAATGTAAGGTTTATACGGCAGCCATCTTATTTTTTAAGTTTTTTTTTTCTTTTTTACTTTATGTAGTACTATTTATTTATTTATTCCTCAAAAAGGAAGAAATTTCAGGCTATTTTTGTAATGCAATTGTTTTGAAAAATACATACTCTGAAATTCTAAGTAGATTCTTACTTCTAGAAGAATGCCATCTTAAATACAAGGAAGTCAGTATAAGTTAAGTACAGATTCTAGTTCTTTGACTTACTTTTTTTGTCTTGTTCTTCTAATTTTGTTTTGTTCAAAGTTATTTCTCCACAAGATTATTCACACCAGCCTCTTCCTCTGCTAAATGGTAGACAGATAAGTAATTCAAGAAAAACCAACAGAGAACAAAATTTTAATGTTAAATCTTCTAGTCAGTCCTTTCTCTACAGTGTCTACATTGAAAAGCAAGATAGTGGAGGAGCTTGCTTTGGTAGATGCTTAATCATTAGGACCAAACGTTAATTCTCTTCATGGAAGACATATACCACAAAACTGTCTCCACCAAAGAAATAGAGTGAATTCGGGCATTTCTTTTAAACAAAATATGAAAACAAACCAAAAAATTGATTACCTGTATTTTTGATCCAGAAAATGTGTAGTATATTCATATGCATATTTTGGACATACATGTTAGATTACAAGCTTCTGTTGTTCTGCTGAACAAACACATATGAAAGGTATTTTTAAACATAAACCATACTTAGATATTTAAGGATTTCAAATGATTCTAAAAACAAACAACTACAGAAAGCTCATAAGTAATTTTAAAAGGTCCCACTTGTAAAAGTGCTGTCATTTTAGAATTTTTATTTTTTAGAACTAAAGTACAGTTCATTTAGTTTGAAAGACACAGGAAGAAAACAGAAAGTTCCAAAAATGCTTGCAAATTACGGAATGAACTAGATAAGATATGAACTACTTTCTATGACCTTATTCTCCAATCTAACAAAGACTTTACTGTATGTATTTTACAGTGGCATGGTCAAAGAATGACCGTTTCCCATCCTTAATTTACGGAGTTTGGGGAAAAGGTGGCAAAAGGGAGGGCTTCAGGCAAATTCTAACTTTGGGAGAAGCACGGTGCCTGTGGGTTGTGAGTTACAGCTACCCAGATGCCTATTAATAAAGGCGTGACTGTAGCTGGTCTGTTAAGAACAACCTCTTTGGCAGGGCTTAAACAGGGTCAGTGTTCCTCTAGAAATCATACACACACACACACACACACACACACATATATATATATATATATATATATCATCAAACTCCTTAACCATTGGAAACTTGTATTTTAACAAGCATGTTAAAAATATACATACACATAGGCACATCCCTCTCTTTCATACACACACACACACACACACACACACACATACATGAAAACTGACTTTCTGGATGAAAATAAGATTAAAGATTTTCTGAGTTCTGGATACAGCTTGTGAGTTTGCCCTGTTCCTTTGGTAGAGATAACTTTATGCATGTCTCTGATGTCATCTATTGTGAGGTAGCCTTAATGAGTACAATGATGAAGTGGTTTCTGAGGTATTCCATTTTCAAAAGGGCTGAAAATTCTCTCCTAGCCCTTGAGTCTTTTGTAGCACATGCTAAATCCCTACCATTAGGCATACTTTCTTTGGTGAAGGATTGTCTCCATAAAATTCCTGTTAACTTCCGTATGTTAGTTAGTAAGGTAGCAAAATAATTCATGACTAGGTGTTGCATATTCCTGTTATTAACCATGTTAAAATATTCCTGTTAATTTACCTTATTAATGACTTTATTTAGTAAAAGCAAAATCTGAAGACTGACATTATGAATAGGAAAACTTTGATATGGGGAAGAGTTTGAGGAGGGGAAGAAGAATTTTAGGTACGAAGAATTAGGGGTGTTGGAAGGAGCTAGAAATCATGAGATTGAAAAGTGCAATAAGAGAGAAAAGTGATTAAAATACTGAGCTTCTGGAAGAGGACATATAGAGGGCAAGTTTGAGGAAATAAACCTTGTCTTTTAATGACATGTTTGCTGTGTGCTTGAAAATTGAGTAAGAGCAGCATAGGCCAATATTATAACCCCAGATCTACAGACTTTAATATTTAAGCCAAAAATATTATAGACACAACTTGGCTCTCTAGTGTATTTTCTGACTCATAAAGAATATCATCATTGCAAACTTCTTTGTCATCTAAAAATGACTGTCATGTAAATAATATACTCATGACTGGCTTTCTAAGTAGCTGATGAACTCAAATGAGAAGAGAATGAGTCAAATGTATGTTTTCTTTTACACCAATGAAATTAATCAAAGATTTCTCTTCTGTTCAAAATACTTCCTCATGTTCACAGAACTAGTAATTTTCCTTCTAGTATGTTTTCCCCAATGCCCCAACAGTTCTGCTCCTACCATGAAGACCTGGAATTTTGACAAATGTTGGCTGTATTTGTTTTCAAACTGGTTTGTGATCATTGTTATTGTAACTATATAATTGCATGAAATATTACATAAAACAGTAAAAAAAGTGTTGGAAGAAAAAGATATTGTTTCTAGGAAAAACAGAACAGTTTACAAAGAATTCTTGCAAACACTATCATTGAAATATACCATTAAAGCCACAACTGGCCAAACTGCAAAGAATTAGAGACTGGAGAGTGCCTGTCCCTGGACAGGACTCCTGCATTACACCTCTGCCACCCAGGGCTTGGGGACCATTGCAGAAGGAGCAGAAAACTGTAAAAGCCATAGATGGAAGACCACAAGGAAGCTGGGAAATAACTCAGATGAACTTATGGCAATGGTGACAGCATTCATAAGACTCAAGCAAGTTCAAATTAGGCAAAAACCCAGGGCAGGGGTGGGGTATGTAGAAAGTCCCAATCTTAGCTGAGAAACTATTGACAACTGAATTCAACAGAGAGAGAGAGAGAGAGAGAGAGAGAGAGACAGAGAGACAGAGACAGAGTTGGTTTTATTTAAGGGATTGATTTTAGATAGGTTGACCGAGCTCCAATGAATGGACTCACACCAAGGGAAATTTGGTGACACAAACTTGTCTTGATAAACTTTAACATACATGATAGAACATGTGAAATCCAGTGGGGAGGCTTTACGGGGATGTAGATAGGGAAGGGGACTAAATATGATCAAGAGGTATTGTATGAAATTTGGAAAAAATCAATAAGGAAAACAGACCTAAAATCTACCAAGGGGCCTCTTATTATTTATCGAATACTTTGTAATTGTCTTTTCCCATTTTAAGAAGCAATTATTAGGACTCTCAGGGGTCACATTGCAGGTATAATGAAGGCCATGATTGAATGGTAGACAAAATCCCAGTCAGTGAAACTATTTGAACAACAGGATTTAGTCTTACATTTGAGAAGTTGCAGGATAAAATTCAAGCATCTGTGTCTTATGTTATTGTGTTTAAAATATGCAATGTTCACCATTAAGATTCACATTAACCACTGTGCAGATGTCTTGATATTTACATTCACTGTTTGCATCATTTGCTAGTTTACCTGTTATAGTTTTTATGAAGACTGATTCCAAACAGGCAATGTAAAGCATTGATTACCATAATATTTGGCAAAGTTCTTGGTAATATCTGAGACATCTAAGTAGTTAGAATGACTTGGGTCTATCAACCAATAATTTTATCAGATTATTTTGTGAGAACTGATATATGTCAAGTTGAAGGAATGAGCTGGGATTATTGAGGAGATGTGGGATGGAAGTGTTTAAACTGCCTTGTGGATAGCATATCCATAAAACTGTCTCCCATCCTGGTTTGTGAACAGATCACATCCTGTATGTAACTTATGATGAAAAGATAAATCAAAAGACTATTTAATTATTTTTTAAAATCTTAAATATATTCTGTGTTAAGAATATATTCATAAATATGCCAATTTCATTGTTTTGTTTTAACTTGCCTATTTTTGTTGTGTGTGTGTGTGTGTGTGTGTGTGTGTGTGTGTGTGTGTGTTTGAAAAAAATCTAATGTAGCTCAGACTGGCCTTGAACTAGCCACTTAGCCAAGAATGAACCTGAACTTCTGATCCTTTTCCTCCACTTCCAGAAGAATGTTAGGACTATAGGCCTGTGTCAACACACCCAGGTATTTTGTGTGTGTGTGTGTGGTGCTGGAGGTCAAACCCAGGCAAATCACATCCTGTATGTAACTTATGATGAAAAGATAAATCAAAAGACTATTTAATTATTTTTTAAAATCTTAAATATATTCTGTGTTAAAAATATATTCATAAATATGTCAATTTCATTGTTTTGTTTTAACTTGCCTATTTTTGGTGTGTGTGTATGTGTGTGTGTGTTTGAAAAAAAATCTAATGTAGCTCAGACTGGCCTTGAACTAACCACTTAGCCAGAATGACCTTGAACTTCTGATCCTTTTCCTCCACTTCCAGAATGTTAGGACTATAGGCCTGTGTCAACACACCCAGGTTTTTTGTGTGTGTGTGGTGCTGGAGGTCAAACCCAGGCTTTGCGGATCCTAGGAAAACACTCTACCAGCTGAGGTCCAAGTACCCAGTCACAAGTCCCTATTTAAAAAAAAAAATAGAAATTAAGATTATAAAAGCATTTTAATTTTTTGAAGTGGACATAACATAGTTACATCAAAACAAGCTTTGGATCCTGATTTGAAGTAACTTCTCATTTTATAGATAAGGAAACTGAGGAATGTGAGGATCTACTAATTTATTTGAGATCATACAGTAGTTCAAAGGCAGTGCCAAGATCCACACTTGGGTGCTCAGCCTAATGAGTGTTTGCTCCAATCCCCAGCTCTAGTGGAGGATGTAGTTGCTGGGGTTGCTGTTGGGCTCACATGCTTTTTTTGCCTCCATAGCCATCTTTAGACCCCAAAACCTTAGAGATTGCCAGCAGTACTCCGTCGTGTTATCTTTGAAAGTCAAGAGGTATGAAGATGACTCTCCCCAGGACTTTCCTGTAGGTGATAGACTAACCAGGTGAAGCCAGAGAAAAGCTCTTTGACCAAAGCTTCTGGGACAGTCCTCTGGTATAAAAGGGACAACCGGTTATCTTCCTTCTTTATTCTCTCCCTGAGAATGAAAAGGAAAGTTAGGAACTGATTTCACTGTTCAAGTCTGTGAACCTACAGATTTACAGCATGTGTGAGTATTCCTCTTCTGGTGGATAAGAGTTCAGAGTCTCATGCCAAAGAAGAAGATGGGACCCAGAGTTCTTGAATTCAAGTACAGATAAGAGAGCTCATTTCCTAAGACTTGCCTGTGCTCCCAACCCAGGTAAGAAATCATTCCACGTGCAGGTCACAAACAGATTGCTTTATCATTCCTCATGTTTACATCTGTAGATCATTTTCATGTTTCATTATATAAATATGTATAGATATTCCAGTTTTCAAGTACTAATTTCAAGACAATATAACATTTAACAGGTTCAATTTTAACAATGACAGTGAAAATTACTATCCTGCTTTTGATAAAGAAGAACCTGAAACTCAGGGATGGGAAAGAATTGTTCAGAAACTCAACACAATCAAGTGGCTCAACCAGGAATCAAACTGATGTCTGCCTAGTTCCACCAAGTCCTATTGCTGTAAACTAGTTCATGAAGTCAACACAGACAAAGAAATGT
Source organism: Eospalax fontanierii (assembly GCA_035773235.1). Lineage (NCBI taxonomy): Eukaryota > Metazoa > Chordata > Mammalia > Rodentia > Spalacidae > Eospalax > Eospalax fontanierii. Next base: position 60,568,557 of record CM069524.1, read on the forward strand.
AAGAATTATACATTCTAACCTCAGAAGTGGGCTGGATGCATTAAGAGGCCTCTAGTTAGCGGTCTACATTGAAACATGCTTTTAGTTGAAATGGTCCACTAGCCCTTTTCCTTTCCATTTACATTGTTTAAGCAATGCTTTACTTTGCTGAACATAGTGTCTCAAAGCACAGCCTTCTCTAATGAAGAATGGTGAATTGTTCCCAAGTCTCCTAGAACTCTGCTCAGTTACCTAGGAGAGGGCTTCCCTACTTTTTTGGATACAACATCTCATGTAGCTCAGACTGGTCTCTAACTCACTATGTAGCCGAGGATGATCTTGAATTCCATATCCTCGTGATTCCACTTTTCAAGTGCTAGAATTACAGGTATGCGTCACCATGCCCACCTTTTTTGAGGTTATTAAAGAACAAGACTTCATACTCTCTGCTACATGATTCCTCTTGCTCAGGATCCTGCAAAGATGGCATTTTCTAAGTAGCCCTCATCAGAGCCAAGAAAATGGAGCTGATCTTGAGCTTTCATTCTCTCAAACTGTGAGCTTCAAGTATTTCAGTATAACAATAGAAAACAGCCCACCCTAAGATTTTCCTCAGTGAAGTGGGGTGACGGACAAGAACAGTGATGTAAGCATCTTCGCAGATCACTGTTGGTTCATGTATTTAGCTATCAAAGAGATGTAGGACGAAATGGCTCCTTCATGCTTGCCCTACTGCTGCCATTCCATGACAAAATTTACACTGAGTAGAGTAAAAATAAGAAAAGTAAGCATAATCAAAAGGGTTTGTTCGGTAAAAGCTAAATTCAGTTTAGCATTTTCCATTCATTATAGTCTTCTTTCTGTAAGATTAAAATGTGCATTGGAAAGGATAATAACTAATGATGATGCTCGAAGACCAGAACTGGTTTTTATTAAATGAGTAAAATTAAACATTTAAGACATAAAAAACTAGAATAAATGTAAACGCCCAGGATTGTGCATCTGAGAGGCTTTGAATGAATCTTCAGTCCTCCCCACCTTGAATCTTGACTTTGCATGTATGTCTCCAGAGATTCCCCACTGAATGTGATGAGATTCTTAAAAGTTCCATTAATTAAAATTTACTTCAAAGGGAAACAGGACTATATGCCATTCAGCACATTTAGAGGAACAGAGGAGAAAGGGGGAGTCAACTAGAACAGTCCTTTGCATACACCTGCCGGAAGGTGGGTCATGAGGTATCCATGTGAACTGGCAGGTGGCAATCTATTCTGCAGACTAAAGGAGGCAACTGAAACTCAGGGTCAAAATGTGCACAGTCCTAGGGTTAGACCCATGCAAACCTTTAAACACAGCTTTCCCATTGTATCTACAGTGAATCCCATTGTATGGCAGCCTTCAGAGAAATAACCCACGAGATGAGGTTTGTGATATTATCTGCATACTGGAAGAATCTGAGAGGAATAATGAGAGGACATTTAGGAGACAGTCAAAGAAAATTTCAGCAATCTAAAAGGAACTAGTGAGAGAGGTTCAGGGATGTAGTGTAACCAAAAGGTCCAAATAGTGAGATGGAAACCTATTAGCCTGAATATAGTATGTTTTAGGACACAGCAAATGGTTCAGACACATCCTGGATCATGTAGACCTTAGCTTCAAAGAACCACTAAGATTAAAGTGCCTGGGCTGCTGATCTAGAGGAGTGAGGCTTGCAGCCTGGACAGTCAGGAGAGTGCATAGTCCCAGTGTGGACTGCAGCCTTCACTCTGCTTTATGTAGAACTGGGTGATGATGTCTGTGTCCTGGGCTGCTCACTGAAGGTTTTGGCCTTGGGGTATGGAATCTTCTGTTCCATCCAGTCTTCACTCAGTGAAGGATAAGGGAGCTGAGGCTTTGCTTTTTGGACTTCTACAAGGTTTTATGTTTCATTTACTACAATGCATTTGCTTTATGTTATCTTTTCATTTTATGTAATTATTTAACCACTTCCAGAAACTTATTTTCAGAGAAATCAGAACTTTAGTGGCACTGCTTTCTGATCTCCAGCTCTAGCTCTCAAGCTTGGGAGCCAGGCATTGCAGTTGTGCCGTAGCAAGCCCTGCTCCCGTTCCTGCTCACCCCATTGCTGGTAGGGACTGTTCCAAAGGGAGAGGTCAGGTACCTCTTCCACTTGTCTGGATCCACTTGGGTCCCTTTCTTCTGTGTCTGCAGGGCAGAGGGGTGGTGCCATGGAGCCAAGCATGATGGAGCACACCTATCATTGCAGCACTTGGAAAGCTAAGCCAAGGGGATTACTATGACTTCAAGACCAGCTTGGGCTACAGGGTGAGACTCTGTTTCAAAAAAATCCAAAAGAAAGAAAATTAGCTTCAGCAGATTGAGTCTAGAGGGAACAATCACAAAGAGGAAATTTATTCTCAATTAAAGTGCTATTTAAGACTACAACAGTAACTTTTAGCTTCTCTTAATTTTTTTCCAGACGAAGGAAATTAAACTTGGAAATTGCACACAATTTATTATGTGACCAGGTTAGGCTTCCTGTCAATGGACTTACATGTAAAGAAAAGGATTCCCCTGAGTGTATCAAAAGATGGTGAATGAACTGTGTGCATCTGGGCAAAGGTATACATGTTAATCAGTGTTTTTAAATTCATAAAATACAGTTTTTCAAGAACAGATTCAAAATTGGTACTAATTTTTTCCACTGTGATTTCTTCAAAAACTTTCCAAAGCTTAGATTTTTTTAGTCTTTGTGTATTGCTTTATTTGAAATGGTGTCTTGCATATTGCAGATATTCAATAAATACATCTTGGAGGTGTGTGGATGAATGGGAGAGTTCAATTTGAAGGGAAAAAATATATAAGTATGTTCACATATAGGGTTTTACTACAGAGGAGACAGAGACCTGTGGTCATTCCTGAGTGGAACAAAGCTGTGGAACGGAGGCTGGGGGTTCTAAACCCTCAACAAACCCTGATGCACTTAGTGTCAAGTATCAACTTTTCTTTCCTTTTTTTGGCTAAGGTCTGCAATTTTATAGAAATCTCTTGTTCTGCACTCTCATCTGTATTGTAATTTGATTCTGAAAAATCTAGATTTAGTATATAGTTTGCTAAAATTTATCTTTCTCTTTGTTTAACACACTCTTTTTATACACCTTCTATTATTTTTTGAAAAAATATAAGGAATAAACAGGTGCTTTTGAAATTAGTCAATCAGAAAAGTACTACCAATTTGTTAATCATTTATGTGATGATACTCAGTTTATTTTTGTTGTGAAATGTCATAAAATTGAAAGAATTAAAACATAAAATTTTCCAATAAGAGAAAAACAGAAAGATAAAAACCCTGGAGTGTTGTGAACCTCCTCCCCAGTCTGAGGAACATTTGAAGTCACCTGTGTGCCCACCATTGCATCAGACACATTTCCCTCATCCTCAGAAGTCATCTCGTCCCTGAAATCGTGGAAGTCATTTTTTCCCTTGTTTTCCAACACTGATGTACTTTGTTTGAACAGACTTCTAAACAATGTGCTGTTTAGTCTGCCTGTTTGGGAAACAGAACTAAACACTCACTCTTCTTCTGTTATCTGACTTTTTATATAATGTTTAATTTTCTTTTCTGAATCTCCTTGTGTGTTTGTACAGATGTGTCTGGTATGTATATGTACATATGTATGTACAAGCACATCTGCCCATGTGGGCATGTGTGGAGGCTGGAGGTTGATGTTGAAATGCCTTCCTCAATTGCTTCTCCACCTTATTTTTGATATAAGGTCTCTCACTGAAACTGGAGTTTACCATTTTGGCTGGACTGGGATTCCTAGAGATTCCCATCTCTGTTCCCAAGTGCTGGAGTTCAGATACCCACCATGCCTGGCTTTATGTGTGTACTGGAGACCTAAACTGTGGTTCTCATGCTTCTACACATGTACTTTATCCACAGAATCATTGAGTCATCCCTCAAACTCCTGGATTCTTCCTTTTGATGTCCACAAATACTGATTTTCCATATCATAGTGTTATGACACAACTTACTTAGCGCCTCAGCAATGAACTTTTGAGTTTTTTTTTTTTTCCAGTTGCTGCTCCTGTTTTGCTACTGTTGTTGTTTTTTTTGCAATATTGCTATGTTTGGATGGACATGCTTCCCAATACAGAAGTAATTTGTACAGACAATAGAGTCATACATTTAGCTGGTTATATGGTATGTATAAACTTGACCAAGTAAAGCCAAATTTCAGCAGTTTGCATGCTGCCAGCTGTGTGAATGTTTAAATTCAACTTTTCAAAACAATGAACACATAGTTTGATTTATCTATGTCCTGAACTGCTGCCAAATAAAAGCAGTTGCAAGTAAGGAGAATATTCATGTTTATTATCATTAAATCTTTTAGATTTCCCATAGAAAAAGAGAGCCAGGTAATATATATGATTCTATATCTGGAAATTAGAAATACTGGCTGAATGAAAAATTAAGTGGCAGATTTGAAAATCATTTTCTTGTTTCTTTTAGTTAAGTCTTTGAACTTAGTGGCTTACCTTAAAAGATAATTTCTTAAAATATATACTAAACTGCATGTATAATAATACTTCCTAAAAATATTTTGGTTTTGTTTCGTAAGAATTTTACTAGAGCAAAGTTGAAGATTGACTTTAGTTTTGAAAGTCTTTTTGTTTTATTACTTTTTTGTAAGACTATTAATAATTTTTTAATTTAACGTTTTCTTGAAGCAACATTCTTTATTTTGTATGTTACTTTTGATGTTTTTTGATTTAAGAAATAAATGTGTTTATGTTTTACTTTTTAAACATTAATTATTATTTCCTCATTGCGTTCAAGTTATAAAAATGAAATAATTAAAAAGTGTCTATGCTTTATTTGCCACATGTGAAAGAGAATATTTTATTTCAGAGTCTGGATTTTATTGCTTTACTAAGACTTTTGTTTTCAAGATTTCAGTATATTTTAGGTAATCTAGCATACTGATCTTAACAAAAGTAGATGATTCTAGGAAATGTAAAACCTGAAAGAAAATGACAAAGAAAATATTTTGTATGACTACATTGAAATCAACAAAATACAACCTATTACAAACACATCTAAATTGTTGATTTCTGCTGTACATATTTAAATGATGCTATTTCCACAAATATAACATTCCTTTAAATTACTTCATATAAATAAAAATGAAAATAATTAGCTTTGAAAAAGGCTATTTAAACCAATTCAACCACTCCCCTAAATGTTTTATATAAATCTAAAATTCAACACAAATTGTTTTTTGCAAAAGAAATTTTTATAGAATGGTGCTAACCATCAAAGATGAAGTTTTATAATTGCTTTTTACTAATTTATACAGAATCACCCAATAAATGTTATTTTAGTTATTCAGTTAAAGTTTTTGTCCTTACCGATAGTTTAATAGTATAAAACTGTGATGTCTCTATTTGACAGGCATTTATGAGTTCATTCTCTTTTTATAAGGGCTAACTTGTGCTTTAATACATGGACACAGCTCTATTTTCATTTAAAAAGAATATAAAGATATCTGATCCACATAGGCTTCTGAGTTGAACATTTCACTGTTTTTTAGTTATTTCAGAAACTTAATATATGAAAGTTGAACAGTTGGTGAAGCAAAACATTTTCCTCTTTCTCATTTGCAACTATTTTATGTTAATGCATCTCACCTAGCAAAACTCTTTTGCTCCCTCAGAGAATCTGGCAGCCACAAGATTGAGCATGCTCATGTCTGTGGGTGTCCCAGGAAGTAGTCAAGTGCTCAGAGAATAATGGAGAAATCACTGGAATGTTTTAGGAGTTCACTCTTTTGTAGCAGGACACGGGCATACGGTATGACACTGAATCAAGACATCATCTTATTTAACAATTGTCTTTCAAATGGGAAACAGTAGACTCACTACTGGTTTTCTTTTACTTGTAGCATTCTGTCCTTAACAGCAGTATCTGCAGTTTGACTCTGCTAGGTAATGAAACAGTTGCTAATGAGTGGCTTTAATAGCTGAGGAAGGGATTTATACATACACTCTTAATCTAGACTTTTTTTAAAAAAATAGAGTTGTACAAGAAAAAGCCTTTAAAACTTACATTTTCTTTATGATCCGAAGTAACATGACTATTCATATCTGAATCTCTGTGTGTTTCCTAATCAATAACTATCACAAGGACCTACAAAATAATTACTTTAAACTTACAAGCTACAATAGTCAGGAGTAGGCACATGCAAAAGAAAGTCAGACTCATATTATCCACCAAGAGAGCATGTTTAATACACCTAAAAATGATTATATTTCTTTCCTTCCTTCCTTCCTTCCTTCCTTCCTTCCCTTCCTCTCTCCTTCCCTCCCAGCCTCCCTCCCTCCCTTCGTTACTTCCTTCCTTTCTTTTCTTTCAGTCTTTCTTTCAGTCTTTCTTTCTTTCTTTCTTTCTTTCTTTCTTTCTTTCTTTCTTTCTTTCTTTCTTTCTTCCCTTCTTTCTAAAAAGGAAGTTTATTTAGCTTACAGTTCCAAAGCGGCAAGAGTTCATCATGGGCAGAAGGCATGGCGACTGAGAGAGGTGGTTGGAGGTGGAGCAGAAGCTAAGTGCTCACATTTTCAAGCAGTCATAGGAAACAGAGCTATATTTCTATCTTTCTACAAATAGTAACTGCAAACTTAATGGGGTTTCATACAAAAAAAATCCTAAATGTATCAAGTAATATTAGTGATAATGAATGATAATTAAACTCTTTATTTGCCCACAATAATCAGACTGAGTCTAATTGAATTAACAATGGTTCTGAATTTTAGAGAATATAAATGATCACAAACATTTTAACTCCAAGTTGTGGTTGTATGTGATGGGTGTAGAATGTGGCTTGTAAGACACCAGCTTTAAAGTTCTGCATGCTTTAGAAAATTTCATACACCATGAATAGTTGAAGGACTATAGTGAATATTTGTCAATTGAAAATATTTTACCTGAAAACAGAAGAAAATGTCCTATAAAATTCTAGATATTCTTTATTCACTATTTCAACAAAATCATAATTTGCAATGACAAAAAGTGGCAAAACATCAAAAAATGGTTTAAAAAGATATCATCTAACAATAATATGTTAACGTTTAATTTACCAAGAAATTTGTGTCAGTCTGCAGGTTGGAGTAGGGCAAAATCCCTCATGTCAAGGTGGGAGGAACAGCGTTTTGGGATGGTGAAGAAGAGCATGACTGAACAGCTGTCTTGAGAAAAACCTACCTAGATCCTCAGATTATTCTTATGAAGTGTCTGTTTTCAGAAATTTTTGGTTTGCACTGGAAATAGGTGGAATATGTTTCCTTGCTTATTCATAATAACATTTGTTCTATTAAATGTATTTTCATGTTTAATACTCTTGAAGAGTCATTTCGATTACATCATTTATTTCCTGGATCACACCATCCATATTATGGCTTGGCTGTCCCTTTTGTGTTTCAAACAGCTTTTGAGCTTTGCAGACACTCCACAAAATCGTCCAAGTGTTAAAACAGCATGATTTTTAAAAATTATGATTATTTAAATTTTATCTTTCAAGAGAATTCCATGTTAAATGTCTCTCACATAGTTTTTCACGGTTTGTTTGTGTTTTTGTTTGTTAAAGCTACCTTTTAAAAAAAATTTCAACACTGAAGTTTGGATTCATAAAATGTTGTTATTGTAAATTGTTTCAAGTGTACAGAACTGAAAGAGAAATCACACGGATGGAATGGAAAGGGAGTGGCTGAAAACAAAGTCGAAAGCCCGCTCTTCATGAGTCTCGATCATCAGATTCGCAGGCGCTCAGATCAGGGAAGATTCTAAATCTACACATTTGTTAACTAGTTCTGCTCTTGGCCACCGGACAACCAGAGGCTTGAGCTATTCTGTTTGGTATCAGTTTCTTTCTCACAGTTGTGGACACAGATGCAGGCAAACAGCAAATTTTAGTTCTGCCTTTAGCCTGCCTACCCTCTGGTGGCGGTGCTCAGTAAGAGAAAGATGGCTGCAGTGAACGGAGTGAAAGCACACAGCCTGACCTTGGCAATTAAAGTTTAACTATCTTGTTAATACCTCCAAGAAATATTTTTTTAATTCAATAACCAACAGTAAACGGTGCTCACTTGTTTAGAAAATATCTAAAAAGACTTGTGAAGCACAAGAAGTGATCTGTGTAGTGTTCAAGCAAAATGGATTATATCTTTCTATTATCTAGCTCTTTCATGCAGTAACAGATTTTTGTGGGTGTATATATTTTTGGCTGTAATTCTCTCTCGTTCAGCCTCAGGCACAGTTGATAATGCTTAGAACATCATATAGCAGAATCGAAGACTTAAGTAAGTTTGAAAAACTACACGAATTTAATCAGAGATTAACTACACAACATTAAAAATTACTGAAACCAGGAAAGAGGCTTTGAGCAAGGAAAACTATCCAGTATATTAAAGTACAGCAAATATAACGATCATTTGATATAAAAGTTATCCTATATGCTCCAATAGTTCTTCCTAGTATTTAAAAAAATATATATATGTATATGTGGGGAGGCGGGGAATATGCCCGGGCCTGCAGGCACCTGTAGAAGCCAGAAGAGTTGGAGTTCCTGGTAGCTGTAGCTCAGGCTGTTGTAAGCTGCCTGATATGGCAGCTGGTAAGTGAGCTGAGATCTTCTGCAAGAGCATCATGCACTCTTAACCTGTGAGCCATCTCTCCAACTCCTTTTCCTAATATTTATTTATGTTAAAGCATTAAACATCATAATGATATATTTTTAGTTGAATAAAAAACTTTAAAATTGGCTTTTAATTTTTAAAAATTTAGCTAAGAATTATTTTTTCAAGATTGACAAAGCCCACAGATGGACTTAGAAAGTCTCTACAACAGTCACTATATTTGCCCCTGGCAGTGTATGTGTGTGTGCGTGTGTGTGTGTGTGTGTGCGAGCATATGTGTGTGTTCCTGCACTCCATGCATGTGTGCTGTAAGAAATGGTGGCTCTGTGAACCCATAAAAAGAAGAGAAGCAGGTCTTTCCAGCTGAGTTACGAAGATGGCTGGATCAGTAATGTTCTTAAGTGGGCCTTAAGTCTAATTAGACAGTTGCTAGCTATTCTTAAGACAAAAGTGCCACTATTGTACTATTAGGGGTATTTTGACGGACAGGTCACTGTTGCGGTCCATGGGCTTTACAGCTGGATAGGGCTATCGGTTGTTTTTTTCCCTTGGCAGATTGCATAACCCCTTCCGATACAATGAAAGTTCTTTATCAGAGATGCTTCCAGGTCATTTCCACCCAGATTCCTCAAAGCCCCGTGTCCAAAGTATGTGAGGTCTTCACCAGCAGGGTCTTACCTTTGAGTTCCAGCACAAAACCTAGGGAACTAGTTTGAGCGTTCCTTGGACTCCTCTGACTAACAACTGGAAGAGAGGTTTCTCATGCCTGGCACGGGGGCGGGGGGAAGGGGGGGGGGCTTTGTTTTGTTTTGTTTTTTGACGGTATCTCCCTAGTCCCAAACCACCCGGAACTCACTGTGTAGAGGAGGTCGGTCTCGATCTCACAGACATCCATCTGCCTCTGCCTCCTGAGGGCTCACATTAAATGCGAAGGCCACCGCACTCAGCGCACTAGGGGGAGCATTAACACCTCCTGTGGCATAACTCCATTCAGAATAGGAATGCATACCTATTTTGCATGCTCTTAGTACTTTTCCCCACAGCGTTTTCAGATATCTCTAATGCTTTTTTCTCCCCTTCCTTCCTCCCCTCTGTTACCTCTCTCTGTTGTCCCCAAAGTCTCCACCGCTGTCCTCTACCATTTGCCTGACCACAGTCTCCTCAAGTATAAATGAGTAATAATTTAGCTTAGCAGTTACTAAACTAATAATTAGTAAAGATTAAGTTATTGCACAAGATGGTTCTGTGAGAATCTAAATGACACAATATTTTCTAAACAGTGTGCATCCTGATTTTTTTATTGTTGTTTCTTTTTTTTTTTTTTTTTTTTAGACAGTGTATTCCTATAGCCCCTGCTAACCTGGAATTCTATGTATAGACAAGGTTGGACTCAATCTCACGGAAATCTACCTGCTTCTGCTTCCTGAACACTGAGTATAATTTCTCTACAACTGTTTCTTTCTCTTTTTTTTTTCATTCTCTTCATCCTTCTCAATCACACAGATTTTCAATGACAGTGCTTTCCCTAGAATCAAGTGCAGGGCTTACAATTCCCGTTTTTCAAACGTATATTCATTGCTTATTGTGCAAGTTGTGATTTATTGCCTCTTGGCTTCAAATTTTCTCTGCAGTGCCTATTCTGAGCACTCATTCTAAACACCTAAGTATGCACTCTTTTTATGAACGTGAGGCAAATTTAGCTAGCAAAAGCAAGGGAATAACTTTCCTTGGGTCCAGAATGTCCAAACTTTCCGATTTTTGTCTTGAGGTCAGCCAGCGGGGAGGGTCTATGAAGACATACAGAGCTGATCTACCTGGCCATGCAGATTGTCATTGCTGGGAAACCTTGGACTCCTGGCTGGGACCTATTGGCCTTCTTGCTTTGACCCTCAGGATGTTATCACTGAGCACTCTAGGCTTCTCACCAGCAGCAAGGCCCCTGACCTCCTTTGCACACCCTCCTGCTATCCAGAGCTCCGTGCACCAAGTGTTTTATTAGCCCAGCCATGTATCAAACTTCTCTGCCATCTAGTGGGCTATAGTAATACCTTCTCTTGTTATGAGAACCCTTTTTCTCTCCTTCAACTCCATCCTCTGGGCCACACTTCTTCAGCCACAGGGTAGTGTTTATACCTTTTACAGCTACTCCTATCATAATCTTAAAAATCGTTCTTTTTGGCTTCCTTTGTTTAAATTACTTCATGATTTCCATCTCCTGATTAGACCTAGACCAACACACTGGCAAAAAATGTATCATATTATCAGATTAAAAAAAATCTATTCTAGGCACTACAGCACATTGTTATAATTCCTATTTATATTATTTTTATTTTAACATGATTACTGACTTAATTGTCATTCTGCCTTTTTCTGTATATTATTCTTTTACTATTATTATTTAGTTTGAGACAAGCTCTTAGCTCAGGCTGACCTCAAAACTCACTGTAACACTTCTTCCTCAGCCTTCCCATGTCTGGGATCACAGGTATGGACTACTCCTGTCTTGTATACCACTTTTTTTCAAGCGCTATAAAGTTAAAAAAAATAACATCGTAAGTGCATCCATTATAAACACAGGACCTTCAGTAATCAAAACAAACAGAATGTAACTGGAAGGAACACCTTGCCCAGACTTTCATACTTTTTTGGGAAGCATTATAATCCTTAAGGCTATCAAACTGCGCACTTCCCTTCTCTCCACTTCTCGCGGCTGAATTCTGGATCCTTTGAAATCTGAGTCCTTTAATGGTTTGCCCCATCTGCTTGCACAGTGGCTTAGGGAGTTTTACTATAGATGTTGTCCAGAGGTTTTTGGTATTGCTGTCTGTTTTATGAATAAGTTTAATCTTTTAAGATTAAAAAAGATTTTAAATTTTTAAAAATTCCCAAACTATATGGCTGCTACTAGATTATGATCAGAAGTTTTTTGTTTTTTAAACTTTCCATTTGAGACTATTAGATTGGTTTCATGTATTTCCTATAGACTTTGCATTAAAGTATACATATTTTAACCATCTTTAAATTGTACTGGAATGTTATATAAAGGCAAAGACTTTGTGTCTCCTGTTCATTAAAGAGTCTCTATGTCTGAAACAGTGCTTGACACATTGTGCTGTCTTATATAATCAACAGATGAGTGAATGTGTGAGTGTTCTAACGGGATTTACTGGATACTTGATCTACCATCTCAGGAGGGTAATCACCCCATGCAAAACAGTAATAATGGGGGAGTTTTAAAGAAACTTGTGGCCTTTCTTTCACCCAGATGTCCTATATTGTCTTATGTAAGATAGAGAATTCTAGCTATTTTGCACCCCAGTCTCCTATCTTTGACTTAAAATTGGCTTATATTTTCTAAAATAGAATGCTTGTTATAAGCTGATATTTAAAAAGCAGTGTTTTCCAATAGATAAAGCATTAGCACTAGTAGCTCTAGGCAGTAATTTGCATTTATTCTGTAGTCCACATGTGGAGGGTTTTTCCAGATATGCTTATGAAATTAGGAGAGAAACCCCGCTTACTTTCCATATAGGCTGAGTCACTTGCATGAGGAGGAGCTGCTTTACCTAATGGACAGTTGCTCTGTGAGTGAGATAAAAACTTTCTGGAATCTATATCCTCACATGTTATACATCTACCCACATATTTTAAATGTTGTGGTAAAGATTTACTGTAGATAATGTTGATATGGGCAGAAATTACATATGACCATGGTTGGTAAAATAATAATAAAAATTTTATCATTTACTTTTATTACTATTTTGAAGATATTATTCAGCAATTTAATATTCAAAAAAGGAACTCATTTAAAAAGAATACCACGAATTTGATGTGGAGCATGGCCTGAGAGGAAATGTTGATAGTAGAAATCTATTATCTATAATCTATAATCTAGGTTGTTGGTTGGAAAGATGCAAGTTTAAATCTTGATTTAATCAACTAATGATCTTACTGGCTTTATTAAGTTGACTTACCTCTGTGTCTCCATTATAACATGGGTTTAATAACACCAAACTTTCTAGATCATTACAAAAGTAAATTCTGGCTTTCTGTGTTCTGTCTGTATCACACTCAGTTGTATAAGGAAACTTATTAGAACTTGTTAAACCATTAGATGACCCAGCTTATGAGAGTTGAGGGACGCACTAGTATTCTCTCCACCCCCTGTTCTTCTGTGTTCCATGAGTCCTAGGTAGAGAGGTTTCCACTGGAGTTCCTAGGGGTGGGCATCTCTCATATGTATGTTCTCTGTGCTTAACCAGTTGTGGAACTCTGGAGCAGCCTCCATCTGTTGTAAAAAGAAGCTTCTTTGATGAGTAGTGTATTGTATACTTGTCTGTAAATATAAGGATCTATACTTAGGATATGGTAAGAAATTTCATTTGTTTAGGGATATGACTCAGATATGGTTATCTCTAGGATCGATGACCTCTCCAGCCGTGTATATTTGGCTATGGTTTCAGTGCCAACCACGGGTTCACTCCCACTGATAGGGCTTCAAGTCCAATTAGATAGCTATTGGTTACCACACAGATAACAGGGCCACTATTGAAATAGTTTGTGGTGCCAGCCATTATGGAGCTAGATTGGACCATTGATTGATTTTCTCCCTTAGCAGCTTGCATAGTGTCCTCTAGAACTATGAGAGCAAGTGTTCAGTGAAAAGGTTTCCAGGTCAGTTCCTGTTCCATTGCTCCAAGTCCTTTGTTCAAATTATGTCCTATCTTCAGCAGTATGGTCTTACCTTTGAGTTCTGGAAGATAATCAAGGGCTCCAGCAATAGCCTGTATTCTTCTCAAAGTCTCTTGGATTATTCTGACCAATCACTTGGAGGAAGGACTCTCCTGTCTGGCACTGTACTCCTTGCCATACAGCCCTCAGGTATACACATGCACTAAGGTTCAGATACAGTTGTGTATTTCCCAAGTCAACACATTTACCTATGTCTTCCCATGCTGCCCATTTTCCCTTCATCTCTCCTCCCAGTGCGGACGTTTTCTCTCCTTCCCCACTCTAAGCGTCCCATTATCCCCACCCTCCCCGGGATACCACCATCTCCCCATTCCTCCTCTCCTGATTCCCTCTCCATCCCCTACACCCATGGTCTGCTGCATGCCTCCCAGGTGAACACGCCCACGTCCCCCACCTCTTCCTTGGTAATATCTGGTCCCTGCTGTGCTCCCCCTCTTTCACCCCCACCCTTACCTCTGTGTTTCCTTTCTGGTTTTCCTGGTTCTTGCTGTTACGTCAGGATATATACTCACATATAAGGGATTGGTGTTATAATCTGAAAATGTGGGAGAACATACCTAGTTTGCCTTTCTGAATTTGTGTTACTTCATTTAGTATAACAGTCTCTAACTCCATCCATTTACCTACAAATTTCATCTTTTCTAACTGCTGAGTAGAACTCCATTGTGTAAATGTCTTCGTTTTCCATTATCCGCTCATCACTTGAGGGACATTTAGGTTGTTTCCATGCCTCAGATATCTGTTAAAAGAGTAGCCACAAATATGGTTGTAAAGTATCTCTACAGTGGGATCAGTCCTTTGGGTGCCAAGGAGTATTGAGTCATATGGTGGATTCATTTTTAGTTTTTTAAAGAGTTCTCCACACTGCTTTCTAGAGGGGTTGCAAAGGCCACAGCTGGCTAAGCTTTAGAGAATGAGAGATTGCAGAGTCTGTGTCCTTGTATAGGACTCCTATGTAAAACTGCATCCACTCACGGCACAAGGACCACTTTGGTAGAGGAGGCAGAGAGATTGTAAGAGCCAGTGTTGGTCCATGAACACAGGGAAACAGTTTTCAGGCCACTTGAAGTTTGCTCATGTGAATTTGTGGCAAAGACGATATCAAGCACAAGTCATGCCAACTCAATCACACAAGGGCCCAGAATGGTGGGAGGAAATGGGTAATGGGCTGGCCCTGGCCTGAGAACTGCTGGAAACTGATGACGATTGGGTGAGGGAGAGTAGACCTTCTTTAAGATCTCTAGATAGGCTGAGAAGACTTCAGTGGATAAACGTGCACTGAAGGACATCTGGACAAAATGTTTGACTAAATGGGACTTAGCATGTATGGCAGGGTGCATGAGGCCCTTTGGAGAGGAGTATGGGGGCGTGGGGAATCTAAATTTGATTAAGAACTGTTTTATGAAATGTAAAAAAAGCCCAATAAAATATTTTTTTATTAATAAATTAAAAAATTCAAAACAAAACCAAAAAAAAAAAATTCCGAAATAGCAGAAGACTGTGCATGTGCTTATAGCACTGTGCCCATGTTAGATATCAGATATGGTAGACATTATGATGTCCTTGTCAATACTATAGTCACCAGCTACTCCATACAACTACACTATGCATGAGTTCTCTCATAAAGGAGTTCTCCATCCTTCCTAAATAGTCAACCAGGCTTTTTCAAACTACCTGTAGCATCTCCTTGTGTAATATTCCATCCACTTGAAATCATTTTTAAAAGACTATAATCTTTTGATTGATTTCAGAAGATAATGTGTTTGGACCACATTCAGACCCCCTTCTACTTCTCCAGTCCCTCCGTACTACCTCTCATGCCCTGATTTCATGTCCTCTATTATTAATTTAAGCCTATCAATTGCAATCTGTGCTTCCCAAGTGCTCCTGGGGGTGGATCCATGCCCTGGAGTCGGTTCAACCTACCAAGCATCACACCAGAAACGAAAACTTACTCTCTTTCTTCCAGCATCCTTCAGTTGCCAATAGATTCTCAGCTAGGTCTTGGGCTTTCTGCCACCTTCTCCATCCATGCTGGGCCCTGTTTGATTTGTGTTTGCCAAAGTGTTGTGCATGCTGTCATAAGTGCTGAGAGTTCATACAGGCAATGATCTTGTGGTTTCCAGACAATGCAGTTTCCTTATATTCATCTATCATCTCTGTGTCTTAAAATCTTCTTATCCTTCTTGTACAATGATCCCTGAGCCCTGGGAGAAGGTGAAATACAGGTATCCCATTTCGGTCTGAGCACTCTGTGGTCTCTCCTTTTCTGCATGTTGAGTGTTTGTGGAAATCTTATCTTCCTTTATCCTAGTTTATCTAGTTTCTAAAGAAAGGGGAAAAAGTTTATTTTTCATTCATACAGTAATGCTGATTGCCAGAGGATTTTCCCTCGAATGGTCTGCTGTTGTCTTTGCCTTAATGTCTTCTCATTAGTCCTGGTTTTGCCACCTTGGCTCCTGGTTCAGTTCACATTTTAAGCAATAATTGGTCTCAAAATTTCTGTAATCCTCTTGTCTCACCCGAGTGCTCTGGGATTACAGGAGTAAGCCACTACACCCAGCTGTGAATAAATATTTTACAGTGCCATGCTAATTTCACTGAAGAGTGAAAAGCAATTGTAATACCAAATTATTCACTGGTTTAGTAATTTTTTAAATAAACAACCCATTCCTATTATGAAATAGGATTTAGAAATTGAAAATCACTTTTTAATCCATGCTAGTTTTCCATTCTTAATTTTTTTTCATTTTGAAAGTTCAGGTTTTGATGGGGCCTGAGCTTCAGATGTGTTCTATGTAAAAGAACATGCAAAAGATGAGAAATTAAATGATGGAAATTCAGTGATGCAAAAAATGTTGGAAACTCATGCAATCCTAAAGCCCTAATCTGAAGTCACTTATAATTCACCCAACAAACATTTCTTCAGTCTTTTCAGTCTCTCCACTGAATCCTAATATGGTCTTCTGTTTGGGGGTGACACAATTAAGAGCAGTGTTAATGCTACTTATGTGTTTCTGTGCGGGATTGTGGTTCTTTCAAAGTGTTTTGAGGTTTGCAGTGTAATAAGCACTAGGGACATGGTAGTCTGCACTAAGGGAACCACATGCTGCTAAGAAAGAGGATTACCATCAAGAAATTGTGACAGAAGACTAGAGAGATGCCTCAGTGCTTCAGAGCATTGGCTGCACTTGCAGAAGATCTGGGTTTAGTTCCCAGCACCTACATGGTAGTTAACAACCATCCCTAACTCCAACTTCAGGGGTTCTGATGTCCTCTTCTGGCCTCCACAGGTACTTCATGCATGTGATGCACTTACATACATGTAGGCAAACATTCACACACATAAAATACAAATAAATAAACAAAGAATGCTGTCATAAGTGCCATAAGTTTTTATGTGCAGCTACCCTGTGGTGTTCAGATGATGGTTTCCTTGTATTCATCGGCCACACTTGGCTCTTACAATCTTTCTATCCCTTTTCCCTTTTCCTCAATGATCGGTGAGTCTTAGGAGGAAAAAGTGCAGCATAGATGTCCCATTTTGTGCTGAGCACTTTGCAGTCTCTTATTCTCTGCATGTTGACCATTTGTGGATCTCTGTGTTGCTCACCATTTGCTGAAAGAAGAAGCCTCTCTGCTGAGAGCTGAGAGATGCATTAATTTGTGAGTACAACAGTATGCCATTATGAGTCAATTTAACACAAAATGTGCAAATTCAAACCTGATCAGGGCCCATCATGAATGAAAGGCGGTGAGTAGGAAGCCCAAGCCCAGCTAGGATCTGCTGACAACTGATAGATGCTGGGAGAGGGAGAATCAGTTTTTCTTACTAGTGTGAAGCCTAGAAGGTTGGCCAGACCCCAAGTGATGAACCCATAAGCAGGAGCACTTGAATGGATTGGATTTGATAGACCTCTAAAAAACAAAAAGTTAAAAAAAGTAAAAGACAGATAATAATGGAGTTGGGGTAGGTTATTGGAGGGTAAAAATGGGGGTTTGAATGTGATCAAAATACATTGTATGAAACTCTGAAATCAATAAAAATATTTTTAAAAGAAGCATTAAAAAGGCTTTTAAAAAGAAATTATGATTGTAATAAGTATTTACCTGGTCAAGCACTGGAAAGTATATTCTAATTTTGACTAATCTAGGGACCAGAGAGCATATCACTGAGAAGGAAAGGCAGGTATATTGAGACCTCATCACTAACATTTCCCCTTGGAGAGGATGTGAAGATCCTTATATTTGATATCTTGCCTTCATGGCAAAGTGAGCCTCTTGCAGGAGCGTGTGTGCTCGTGCGTGCATGCACGTCTGTCTATCCTCAAAAGGAATTTGTTGACTCTTAAAGAAGATTGAACACTATGCGTGAAATACTTTTTCCCACAAGAAAACGAATTATAATTTCCTACTTCATCAAAAAGTACATTTTCATTTTTGGTCATCTGAACCATGTCAAGGAAAACCTGCAAACATTAAATTGTTTCTGTGTCATCACCTTACAAGTATAAATACCTTATTAAGAAGTCAGCTAAGAATCAGAAAACTCAGTAATAATTTTATTGTGTATGAAATCTCGGTATATAACAAAAATAGAACTAAGCATTTCTTAAATTTTTAAAATTTATTTTATGTGTATGAGTGTTTTGCTTGCATGTATGTAAGTGTACCTGGTTGTGCAATGCCGTGTAGGCCAGAAAAAGGGAATTAGATCCCCTGGAACTGGAGTTATGGACAGTTGTTAGCCACTTCCGGGTCTTGGGAAGTGAATATGGTTATCTGAAGAGCTGCCAGTGCTTTTACCTGCTGAGCCGCATCTCCAGTCCCAGAACAGAATCTCTCTCACTACCTCTTACACACATGAGCCTGATCTCGTTTAGCCGCATCTCCAGTCCCAGAACAAAATCTCTCTCAATACCTCTTACACACATGAGCCTGATCTCGTTTAGTCTAGGGAGAAATGCAAATTGCTGACAGTGTTTAGCTAGTTTTTCACACTTACTAAAAATAAATTTGAAAAACACATTCAACATTTCATATACTGGTCTCTGAAACCGTTCAATACTTAAAGGAACCAGGGCACCTTGGGAATAGCTTATCCTCAAGTGAAGAGAATACAGATATAAGAAGATTCCTGAATTTAAAAATCTGTGCTCAAAGGTAAGGAAAGTAAAAACAAACCAATCAACTCTCCAAAGAAGTATATATGCTATAATGACACCAGATACAGCTCGTACTTGCTAAATCTAGGAGATCTGAGCAAAATCCTGGTGGGTAGGTGAATAAATGTGTACATGCTTACCCAAAGGAAAACAAGAGAAGGAAGCCTCTTGTTCATGGAAGGCTGCTGAATCATTATCTGATAAATGTTGAAGGAGAGTGGGAGTTGGAAAATTTGCTTTTTGCAATAATTCTAGTAAATGTCTGATGAGGGAAGAATCATCAATAAGCCAGGTGTGGTGGCACAGGTCTTTAATCCCAGCACACAGGAGGCAGAGGCAGGCGGAGTTCTGTGAGTTCAAGGCCGGCCAGCCTGTTCTAAATAACATGTTCCAGGTCAGCTAAGGGTACATAGTGAGACCCTGTTTCAAAAAATATGTAAATAAAACAAAAGAATCACTAACAAATACTAAATCTAAAGGAGCAGAGTATTCATAGGGTTTTTTTAGATTGTTTTTTAACTGTACTGGAAAAAATAGCAACTAGACAGTGGAGAATTTAGATGACACTTTGACTACGTGCCAAATTAATTTCACTCATGAGAAACAGATGGACATTTTATGTCACAGTGAGAGGTCATAAGTCATCCATTGTCATCTAATCCAAGATCCTCGCTTGAATCTAATCATGAGAGATGCTCAGATCAGAAAATTAAGGAGACTATTATTTTTTTTAATCTATAGGTGCAGTGTATTACTCAATAGTGTCAAAGTCACAAGAAACAATGAGAGTTAAGAAAGGGTTCCAGACTGAAGATTGGTGACTAAAAACAGCTCTACATCTGGTATTAGCAGAAAAGTGCTATTAATGACATTACTGAGCCAGGTGACAAAATTAGAACAGTAGTGACTGAATAAAATTAATCTATATTAATTACTGAAGTTAATAACTGTTTGGTGGCCCAGTAAGCAATATCTATATTCATAGGAAATATACATGGAAGAGAGAGGATCAAGAAGTATGTTATTTATTCTTAGATGTTTCAGACAACACACTACTAAACAAATGGAATAAAATTTACCCCAGGTGAAAGGCTTCATGAATTTTTTGTACTATTTTAACTTTTACAAATATTTTTCAAGTTTTAAATGGCTGACAAAGTCTTAAAATCAGTTTGCTTCTATAAAATAAAATTTTTATCATTGCCAAAATTACTTTGGGGAAATAAAAATTTAGAAAAGAATGAAGAATCTTATTGAAAAAAATACAAAATTTGAAAAGCATCAGCTGATAACATTTCACTTACGAAGCTTTAGTGCTTTTAGAATGTTATTTTTAGGTTTCTAAAATGCAAGATGTTTTTGAGTATGCATCATCAATGTGTTTATGAATTATCTTAAAAATATGGATTAGAGGATTAATATATGGTATTTTAAGGAAATTTATGGAAAACATTTATTTTTTCTTCTGGAGAACTAGAAGCAAGATGATATTTTGAAGGATAGTTTAAAAATTTAATAATATTCATTTTCCCACTTTATGTTAATTTTGTTTTGCATTATTTCAGTTTTTCATTATTTGTTTCACTTTTTATAATTATTTTCTGTTGCTTTTTGTCAATATAGTTAATATTGCAACTCTTTACTAAATGTAGGAATGATGGCTGCAAGGATGTTGAAAAAAACCTTTGTCTCTCACAGACATAAACTCTCCTATCATTCTTGATAAATACACCCTCTGTGCATTGATATTCAGTTTATAAGGGAATGTTTTTACTTTATAATTTACATAAAACGCTTTCAGTTAATTTTACTAAATGACATGTTGTGTTGACCTGAAGATGGTCCTGATGTGATTCCTGCATGGGGAATATTAAAAATTATGAGCAATTCTGAAGCATTTCTGAAAGAATTAATAGTGGACAAGTTCTTTAAAGTCCTAGTACCCTGTTCCAAGATTAATGTTTTAAGAAAAATCATTTGATAATGCAACTTCATATAGAAATTAATACTTAATATCTTAGAAACATTTTGAAAACAAATTTGCATGCGCATGGCTAAAATTTAATTCTGTTTTTATATCATCCAATTTAGTAATTTAAAAACAACACTCATAAGTTACTATCTGCTTGGTTTTAAATAACTAGATTTGGTTTTATAAATACTCCAGAAAATAAAAAAATATTGGCAAATATGTGTAGACAATAAGAAAATAGTTTTGTGTCCCTGTTCCCCACAGGCATTTATAGAGCATCATCAGTTTTACCCCTGAGTACTGGTTCACGTCAAGTTCCAATGTGTCACTAATGTTTTGTTTGACTCTGTCTCCACTAATTTTAGCTTCAGGGAAACAAAGCTGAATATGCACCAGCAAACTTTTTAAAAGTCTAAGACAACTAATCATTTGGCTCCTCACTGTAGAAAAAAGTAATCCGTGATTCCATTAGCCAAATTTAAACATATATTTGTTTTCAATGTGTGTGTATATATATCTAGGCCAGAGGACAACTTTGTGAAATTGGTTGTCCATTCTTTCTCTACCTTTCTGGGTATTCTGGAGATGAAACTCTGGTTGCCAGGCTTGTGTGGAAAACACCTTTATCCACTGAGTCATCTCATCAGTCCATATTAGCCAACATTTGAAGCTAGTTTTTATTTATTTTTAATTTTTAATTTTTTTTAAGACAGTGTCATATAACCTAGGCTGACCTTGAACTCACTATATAGTTAGGACTCTGGGCCTCCTGTACTTACCTCTCAAGTGCTAGTATAACAGGTATGTGCCACTGTATTTGTCTACAATTTGATGTTGATATGTAGAAAAACTGAGGCAGATCATTGTATTGTGCAATATTAATTAGTAAGTCTACTAGTACTGCAGAAATTTACACTAGTAGGGCTAATTTAATTCTAGAATTGATATATTTTATGTTACATCTACTATAAAAATTAGCTGGGAAAACTTCATGAGAGAACTAGAAATTAAATATACTTCCATGACTGAACCAGTGGATTTAAAACTTTTATTGCAAACCATGCTTCATTTTTTAAAACATATGATCACATGCACAATTATAAAACTAAAACACAACTTCCACCAAACAATCCTCTCCTGGGTGTGCTGTGCACACCTATGAGCTCAGGACTTAGATAAGTAGTTGGGAGGCCAGCCTGGGCTCCAAGTCTCAAAGCAAAACCCCCGACAACAAACAAATAAAACCACCCTGTCCTTTTGTCAGTTATTTATCAAACTCAATATTTTGTCTTCTTTTCTCTAAAAGACAAAAACTACAACGACAACACCTAGTGAGACTGCGGAAATTTGATTTCATAGCCTGCGGCTAGGTTGCAAACCAGAGTTTGAAAAGCTCTCGTGGGCGATGATGCTTGTTTGTTGTTCACTAGATAGAAAATAACCAAATCTGCAACACTGTTTGTACAGTAACAGTACTCTGTGACTCACTGAAATCTAGTATCTGCTTTAAAAACCGAGGCCTCAGGAGATGATTCAACTTGTAAAGGTCAAGTGCCCTTTGCCTCCAAGTTGGAGCATTCATCCTAGGAGGGAGGGAGAGGCTCAAGAGACCCCTTGGGGAAACAAAAGGTCACTTGTCTGGGATGAGGGAAACTTGGAAGATTCTTAAGGGCTCATCCCTATGGGGCAAAAAGAAGTAACACCGGGAAGACTGACCAGCAAGAGAGAGCTGAGATTCTGGGACTGTGGGGCTGCCTGAAAGCTGTGTAGAGAGCTCCAGTTGCACCTGTCTGGAGTCCTCACCAATGCGGGGGTGGGCTTTTAGTATGTAACTGCTTTTGAGTCATCTCTGCTCTTTCTAGGTTCCTCCTCATCCCTACTCCTGAGCACATTGCTGCTCTTGAACACCCCAGCAAAAACTCATTGGCTAACCAAGTTGACCACTGCTGCGATCATTACTTTGGTCTGTCATGGGTTCCCTTTCTGGCCTGAATGGGTATGTGTCGTATGTGAGTTGCATCTCCCCAAGAAAAAGTCTGCCACACAATAGCACGCAGACCTGGTGAGCCGCGATTGATCTTCATAACCCATGTAAAGGTGAAAGGAGAGAAAAGACTGAAGAAAGTCGTCCTCTGACCTTCATGTGCCAACTGGGGCATAAACACCACTCCACTCTCCTACCTTACATAAACACACACACACTAATAAAAATAAATAAACTTTAAAATTATTTGAAAGTATCCCACTCATGGACAACTTTGTCCTGTTTCTGGGAAGTAGGTAAAACTAGTTTTAGCACTTAAATTCTTAGATGGTGTTATTCTTACATATATAAACAAATTTATTTTCTATTACAGTACTGATTATAATACATATGTGAAAAAAACGTGATGGACGTCTGTATGATGAGTTCACCCATTTATTCAACAAGCATTGATTTTGTCTCTCCTGTATACCATCACAATGCTGAAGAGTAATAATTCAATGTAAACACAATCAGAAAGACAAATATCAGGTAAATTCTAAAGCATTTAAAGGAGCACCTCCCTGGAATCAAAAGGTCTGAAGATGCTAGTTGTAAGAAACATTTTACAATTGACCTTGATGCTTTCACTTGGAAGGTATGGACTCTCCAAATCTGGTCTAAGTCCAGCTTGTTTCTGTGGGATATTCTCAAGGTCTGAGAGAAGGGTATAGGAAGCCCAATGTTTTAGGAGTGGGAGGTGATGTTGTGCCTCAGAAAGACAGGAACTTTTTGAGGAACCACTCATACTGTTTTTATTTCTTTCATTTTTTTCATATTCTTTTTCCAGAGTTACCTTAGCCTAACATTTCTTTCTAACTTCCTTCTTGCCAGTCTTTGGACCTAGACAACTATGCATTTTCAACTGGAAAAGAGGAATAAGAATTATGTCCACTATCTCTGGTAGAGTTTCAAAGTTATACATATTTCCATTCATTCTACTGATAAATTCAGCATAGATAATACTATTTTCAATTTGCATAAACATCAGATTGTTTTCCAAACTTTTCGTTCATTTGTTTCTTCACTCACTGGGCATTTAGAGAGTCAAAGAAATGCACTAAGCCTGTTTGGTTTCCTTGCAATCTAGTTTCAAAGGAAGATCAATAAATATGAATTCTTTACCACATTTTAAATGTGGTTTATTCAAAACATCTTCCTCGAACATGTACCGTGCCCTGCTTACACTAGAAGATTCAAAAATAGAATAAGATTAAGTCTGTTGTAAGAGTCCATTATTCACAGATCTTTAGCCTTGAATTTGCATGACCATGTTATAAATGACTACATGATTCTTATAAGACTGGAAATCATCAATCTTTTTGTGGTTTATAATCAATAATATATAAGCAAACTGACTTTTTGATGAAAATCTATGTAATATATTAATACTTTAACTTAATAGTGCTCTCAGTGTCAGAGTTATTAGTAATTCAAATGTCAGAGTTATATAGAATGCTTGTTACAACATAGCTGTGTCTTTTTACCAAAAGTTGCTGATTGTTTATAGGGTATAAGATCTTAGAATTTGTGTTTCTAACAACTCCCAGGTGCTGATGATGTTGCTGGATACAGAAATGCACCTTGATTTAAATTAGGATGCCTCAGGCTAGAGGCTATGAGCTAAACATGGCCACTATTTGCTGTACACTTAACAATCTATTATACTATGCATGTTGATAATTTAGGGGTCTCTATGTTAATTACCATCAAAAGCTTCTCTGGTGAGAGTTGAGAGATGTACTAATCTATAGATATAATAATCATTGAGTCAGTTTAATAGTAGTATCTATTTAACAGGATGAGGGTAGTAGGTTCTCCACTATGGCCTGTGACCTTTCTAGCCACAAGTTCTTGGCCTGAATAACAGTGTCAAATATGGACTCCCTATTTTGAAGCAGTACTTAAACCCAATTAAAGGGTAGTTGGTTACTTCCACTATCGCACTAGTGGCCATATCAAGCTGATTGTTAGTGTAGCTTGTAGAGTTTATAGCTGGATAAAGTTGATGACCTTTCTCTGATAATAATAGTGTTTGTGTAGGCCATTGAATCCCTGTTACAGGGTAACTACATTTAAACTATTTTTATATTGTATATGAATGATTTGAAAGAAAGAAGCTTCTATAGCAAATTTCCATATGATTTTTCAAAAGGCATTAAGTGTTAGTTTCCCTACTCTTAATGGTTCTCCTGCAGAGACACTTGTGATCAATGTCCTTTGTTGCCCTATTCAAAATAGCTAGAAAAAGGAAACACTTAGATGCCCACCAAAGTAATGAAAATATGGCACATTCACATAATAGAATATTAATAATCTATTAAGGATAAACAAAATTATGAAAGTCACAGGTTAATGAATGGAACTGGAAACAATCATCTTAAGTGAGGTAACCCAGACCCAGAAAGACAAGCAGTGTATGTTCTCGCTCATAAGTCAATGCTGGCTCATAAGTCAGTCTTTCAATAGATGTGTTTCAATGGGAAAACCTTAGAGATCAGGAAACTAAGACTTGAACCATGTTGGGTAGTTTATGGCAGGGGAGATAGCATGCAGTGATGTCAATGGTAAAGGGGAATCACTGATAGGGCAGTTTAATGGGGTGAGAATGGAAGGGTAGGGCAGAGAAGAAATCTTCTAAGAAAAGAACACAGCATAATGAGTAAAGAGAGAGTGAGATTGCTCAGCCAATAAAGGTGCCTGCTGCCAAGGCCAGAGTTTGACCCACATGGTAGAAGGAGAGGACTGACTCCTGTCCGTGTCCTCTGACTGTCACACTTACTGTGGCATGCTTACCATAAATGCATGCACACACAGAGATAAAAGAAAATAAGTAGGACAGCATTTGGCATTAGATACTATAAAAAATCTAAATTAGTTTTGTTGACAAAGTTATGGAAAGACAGTTGAAGAAGAGAAGGAAACTACTTAGCAATGCTTCAAGACAAGTAAAAAAAAGTGGCATAAAGTTAAAGGGAAAAAGCCCCTGCTTTATAGTGGAAGTTGGCAAGATTGCTGTTGGCAGCATTGTGGAAAATGATTGAGTTGAGATTTCCAGGCAAAGTACTGAAGTTTCCACCTGGTTTCTTTCTCACCATTAACAACATAAGATAAGACAAATGAAATGAAGAGCATATTTTCATTTTCCTACAGAATTTAGAAAAAAAGATAAAAGGCATAGAATGGCCTCCTCAACCAATAAAGGGCAATGTAAGAAGGGAATGTGTGACAAAATAAAATTCAGGATGTTGTCAGAAAAACACTGTGCCAGAGGAAAGATGCAAGATGCACGAACGGTGGTGGAAGCAGAGGATGGTAGACTTTTAAGAGGAGCCTTAGTTCGAACTCGTTGTTGAAGATGTAAAATCAATCTGGAAGCCTGTGAATTAATGTGTGGCTTATACTATGGCTGTTCTGGGAAGTTGATGTTGAACTCAGACTATAGCGACTGACAATTTCTTGCTATACTTTACTTTTCTCAGTGGAATGAGTAAGATTGCAATAATAATTAGTAGGTAACAACGTTTCTCTGTCTAAATTATTTTTAAAAGTACATGAAGGTTGAATGCATTTATTCTAGAAAAAGAGAGCATAAACAAAGAACTCCTGAAAGCATGTCTTTTCCCCCATTTTTATTATATCAGTTCAACAAGGTAAAAGTTAAATGTAAAATAATAAGAGTAGAAATGTAAATAAGTTTCTGTTTGTGACAGACAGTGGTAGTTAGGTTTTATGCTAATCATTTAATGGATGTATTAACTTTCTAATAATTAGTAAAGGAAATATTATATACTAGGCATTCAAGATGGCCAGTGCCAGGGCAGAGCAACTCTGAAAAGTTCCCTTTTTAATACTAAGGTACAGAATTGAAAAGGAGCTGTCTGGGCCTACATTTCCAGTAACAGGGACTTACTAACTGCCAGTGCAATGTTGACCTCAGCATTTTGAGACTTTAAAATTTAATGACTATTGGTCTCCTCCCCCAACATGCCTTGGATTTCTGTGAGCAGCCTTCTTTACTAGCAAGTCTCATCCTGCCCACTGCCTTTCTATTCCCCTTCCACCTGAGCAACTCCAGTCTTCCCCCACCCCATGTCCTATTCTCCTTCTAACCTTGGGCACTGGAAGACTCCGGCTCTTAGTATCCCAGATCCCTAGACTATGCTCTTCGTCCAGATCTACCCAGTATGCACTGAATCTGGTACTCAGATCAGCTCAATTTTTCAGTCTAGTATGTTAGAGCCTTCACAGGCTGTCCCCACCCCTAGCTTGCCATTGCATTCCTGAGACCACCCTTCTCCCCTGGCAGTCCCACTCTCAACTTGCCTTGGATAGCACAGACCAGCCTCTTCCCTGATAAATCTGATCCTGCTCACTCTGTCTTCACTCTCTTGTTCTCCATCTAGTCTCTACACTCTTATTCTCACTCCTCAGGTCTCTGGACCCCCTCTAACTCTGGCAGGCTGTGAGCTCTCCAAATCACAACGTGCCCATTCCTCTACCATCTGCAGCCCCTCCCACTGTTGCAGGGCTAGGTTTCTGTGCTCTTTTGTAAGGGTGCAGACCCTACAGACTGCCTGAGAAAGCCTGAATTCAGCCTCTGCTTAGCAATTTTCCCAAATTGTGCTGTGCCTGCTGGTTAGAGGGACCCAGACCTTGAGAAAGAGCCTGGGAGCATCTGATCTATCCTAACCTGTGCCTTTGAAGGAACTCTGGAGGAGATGGCCTAGAACAATTTGGTCCACCAATTCTAAAATCAAAAGAGAGAACCTGAAGCCTTGATCAACCAGCTTTTCATATCCAGAAAAAGCAAATCCCACATCAGAATCATAAATAAAATAAATTCACATGCCAAAATCACAACGAAAAAATAACAATATAAAAAACTCAAATAATATGTCCCTACCAAACATCATCAGTTCTATAGAAAAGTTCTACAGCAAGAAAATCCATAGAGATAACCCAGAACACAGAGTTTAAAAGAACAATCATAAACATGATCAAATAATTCAATAAATTTAAAGAACACAGAAAAGAACAAAAATAAGATAGGGAAAACTTCTCACTGAATTCACAGAAGAGATTTGAAATAGTAAAGAAAATTCACACTGAAATGAAGAAGGAAGTGAAAAACTCAGTAAGTAGATTTGAAACAATGGGAGAAAGCCTCACAAATAGAATGAATGAAATGGAAAACAGAATATCAAGACTAGACAATAAAGTTGAAGAATTGGACCACTTAAGCAAAAATTATGAAAATGTTAAAAAAAAAACATAGGAATGGAATATTCAAGAAATGTGGGACACCATGAAAAGTCCAAATTTACACATCATAGGCATAGAAGAAGGAGGAGAATCTCTGGATAATGGTATAAGCCAGATCTTCAATAGGACTACTGAAGAAAGTTTCTTAAAATTAAGGAAAGGCATTCCTATACAAATACAAGAAGCACACAGAACACCAAATAGATAGGACCATTAAAAAGATCAGAAAGAACACAAATAAAGGATTTACCATTGAAACTCAAAAATCTTGAAAGTCAACAACAAATAAAACCCAAACCCAGCAGACAAGAAGAAATAACAAAAAATCTGAGCAGAAATTAATGAAATACAAACAAAGAAAAAAAATACAAAGAATCAATGAGTCCAAGAGCTGGTGCTATGAAAAGATAAACAAGATAGACAGACCTTTGTACCAGTTAACAATTCCAACAAAATCAGAGATGAAAAGAAAACATTATAACAACAAAAAGACTCAGAATATTATAAGGAAATGCTTTAAAAACCTATATGCTATTAAATTTGAAATCCTTAAAGAAATTGATACATATCTAAAATAATGGGAATCACCAAAGCTAAACCAAGAAGAGATCAAGAGCTGATATAGACTCATAACCCATGAGGAATTGAAACATTAATATAAAACATCTTGACTGAAAAAAAAAACCCAGGCCCAGATGGATTCACAGCAGAATTCTACCAGACATTCAAAGAAGAACTATATCCAATGCTACTTAAATTATTCAGAAAGATAGAAATAGAGGAAGAACCCCCAAATTTCTTCTATGAGGCTAGCATCACTCTAATATCAAACCCAGGTAAAGATACAAACAAACAAAAAAGAAATTATAGACCTATATTCTTAATGACAATAGATGCAAAAATTCTCTACAAAATACTTGCAAATTGTGTACAGACATACTTCAGAAAGATCATCCACAATGATCAAGTCAGCTTTAATCCAGAGATGCAAGAGTGGTTCAATATACCTAAGTTAATACATATCATAAAGCACATAAATGAACTCAAAGACAAAAATCACACGGTCATCTCAATAAATGCAGAAAAGGCCTTTGACAAAATTGAGCATGCATTTATGATATATGCCCTAGATGGAATTGGACTTGAGGGAACATACTTCAACATAATTAAAGGTTTATACAAAAATCTCACAGCCAACATCATTCTAAATGGAGAAAACCTGGAAGCATTCCCATTAAAATGAAGAACCAGACAAGGTTGTCCACTATCTCCACTCTTAAATATAGTGCTTGAAATTCTTGCTAGAGCAATAAGAGAAGAAAGTTAAAGGAGTACTTACTGGAATAGATGAGGTCAAGTTATCCCTTTTTGCAGATGACAGGGTATTATACTGAAGAGATGCCAAAAATTCCACCAGAAAACTCCTAGAACTGATTAACACTTTCAGTAATGTGATACATTAAAAAATAATCTACGAAATTCCGTAGCTGTTCTATATACCAATAACAAACAATTGGAGAAACAATACAAGAAACCCTCCCATCGACAATATCCTCAAAAAAATGGAATAAGCCTGACCAAAGACATTAAAGGTCACTATAATAAAATTTGAGATATTTAACTAAAGAGATTAATGAGGACACCAAAAGATGGAAGGACCTTCCATGCTCAGAAATGGAAAAAATAATATTGTGAAATTGACAATTCTGTCAAAAGCAATATATAGATTCAACAATTCCCAATCAAAATCCCCATAATGTTCTTTACAGAATTAGAAAAAAAAATCCTAAAATTCACATTGAAGCTCAAAAGACTACGGATAGCCAACATAAACATGAGCACAAAGGGCAGTGCCGGGGTCGGGGTGGGGGCAGAGCTATGATCATAAAATCAGCATGGAACTGGCACAAAAATAGACAGAAAACCAATGGAATGTAATTTAAGACTCAAACATAAGTACATGAAATTTCAGCCACCTGATATTTGACTAAACAGTCACTGGAGGAAAAATAGCATCTTCAGCAAAAGAATGAAACTAGACCCTCATCTTTTACCTTGTACAGAAGTCAACTCCAAATGGATCAAAGATCTCCATGTGAAACCTCAAATTCTGAAAGTTTTAGAAGAAAGTATTGGCACTAACCTACAGCATATAGGTGTAGAAAAGGACTTTCTAAATCAGATGGCAGTTGCTCAGAATTTAAAGTCAGTAATCAACAAGTGGGACCTCATTAAACTAAATAAGCTTCTGTACAGCAAAAAAAAAAAAAATCAAGGAAGTGAAGAGAAAACCCACAGAATGTGAAATCTTCATCAGTGCTTCACCAGTGCCACATCTGACAGAGGTTTAACATCCAGACTATATAAAGAACTGAAAACAAAGCATCAAGAAAGCAAGTGACCCAGTTAAAAGATGGGCTAAGGATCTGCCCAGAGAGTTCTCAAAAGAAGAAGTAAAACTGTCTGAGAAATATCTTTTAAAAAGTGCCTCAGTATTATTAATAATTAGGACAATGCAAGTTAAAACTACATTAAGATTTCATCTTACCTCAGTCAGACTGACTAAGATCAAGAGAATAAATGGTACCAAATGCTGGAGAAGGTAGGGAAAGAGGAACGCTCATTCACTGCTGGTGGGATTGTAAACTCGTGCAACCCTATGGAAAGCAGTATGGAGAACTCTTAAGTAAAAATGAATTTACCAACTGACATTGTTAAACCAATCCTTGGCATATATGAAAAGGACACATCCTGTTGCAAAGATACTTGTACATTTGTTTGTAGATGCTCTTTTCACAATAGCTAAGGTATGGAAGCAAACTAAGTGCCCCTAAGCTGACCAGTGGATAATGAAAACTCGGTATATTTACACAATGGAGTTCTACTCCATGGTAAAGAAAGACAAAATCATGACATTTGCAGGAAAATGGATGGAACAAAAAACTGTTATGCTAAGTGAAGTAACACAGAATCAGAAGAACAAATGAAATATGTTCTCTCTCATTTTTGGATCCTAGCACCAAACCCTGATATGTGAGTATGTATCTTGATGTAACTGCAGGAACCAGGAAAATGGAAAGGAACCAGGGAGGTAAAGGGAAAGAAGGAACATAAGAGAGAGGAATTATTGGAGACAGGTGTTAATAGAGAAATAGATAAAAGGGGAGTATTTAAATGGAAGTGTGGAGGGAGGGTTGCACAACAAACTATGGGGATAAAGGGAAAGAAGGAGCTCAAGAGAGGTAGGGCCTTAGGAGACTGATGTTATCAAGGGAGAAATGGGGAAAATGGGGACACTTTAAATAGGGAAGGCATGAAGGAAAGTTAGAGAGAGAGAGACAGAGAGAGAGAGAGACAGAGAAAGAGAGAGACTGAGAGTAGACAAAAAATGCCTAGCTAGTTTATAAACCAGAGGGAATCATATTCATCTAAAACCTTAATAATAAATTCCATACAAAATATCTTTGCATGAGCCCATGTGCATAGCTGAAGGCTACATAACATGAAACAGATTGGAGAAACCTTCCTTTGAGTTGTTGTTCAGGGTAGTCCAATGAACTCCCAAAATTACACAGGCTATTGCCATATCCCTTGATTGCCTCCCAGAACTTGAAGGAAATGTCCTATTGCTGAAGACAGGACAGACTGCAGTGACTGGACTTGGAGCAATGGAGCTGGAACCTATCTGAACACCACTTTCCCTACTAATAGCTCTGCAGAGCACTTTGCAAGTAGCCAAAGGAAGAATATCAATCGATGTCCCAACACCAGCTTCATGATCAAATAACCACATCAATAACTGGATAAGCATTCAACAATGGTAGAGTAGTGGCACTTTTATCTTGGGTCCAATCAAGGACTACCTAATTGATCTTACAACCCTCTCAGTGGGAGAAAACGTGTGTGGCACTACAGTCAAATACATGTGGCTGTAGAGGTCATAGACCTTAAAGAAATCCCCAAGGCTGTCACATTCCCAAGCTACCATAACTTCTTACTAAATGAAAAATATGTATCCTTTTATTTACAGTCAAGTATTCTAGGCACCACTTTTCAAAGGAGCTTCTTTTGAACCAGACGGAGACTAGTACAGGGTAGGTACCACAGCTGGTCACACACAGACATTGTGAATTGCCTGGGCCTAAGTGGTATATCTACAATGCAACCTCTAGACCCAAGGCTCAAACAATAGAGAACATGAGGTAAAGAATTTTTCAACTCTCAACCAATGAAGCTTCTGCATGCAGCAAAGGGCCAGTAACACAAATGGTCACAAATGGTTAAATCATAGAGATCAAGAATCTACAGTGTAGGTCTCTAGACAGGACACTCAGGCCTCAAAGACCATTGAGGAAAAGGGGGTTGAAAGATTGCAGGAGCCAGTGAGGAGGGATGTGAACATATGGAAATAAAATCCTGCAAGCTCCTGGGACCATGCTCATATGAATCTATAGCAATGGTGTCAGCATGCTCAAGACCCATGCAAACTCAAGCATACAAAAAGCTAACATGGGATTGGGGAAATGGATAGCAGACCCAAACTTTGCTTAAGAAATATTAGCAACTGATTACTGTTGGGTGAGGATGAGCTAGTCTTCCTAAAGTGAGGGACTCTGGGTAGGCTGACCAGACCTCAGTGGATGAATCTGCATTGAGGTCACTTGGGAACACTAATTGATACAATAGAACTTAACACAGATGAAATAATGTATAGATTCTAGTGGGGGACTGTGAAGGGGGTGGGAGGACTGGTGGGAAAAGGGATATAACAATGATTAAGACTGATTGAGATGTTCTTTAGAATCGTAATGATTCAATAAAAAAATTTGTGACTATTGCAATCCATATCAAAAAGATGTCTAGTTACTTGGTGTAAAGATATAAATTTCAAGTTATCGACTCTTCAGTGACAGTTCTCAGTGAATGGTTTTGTCAAGTAATAGTGGAGTAAAATGATTAATAACATTGTAACTTGATTACCCACATATATAACATTAATCTTAATAATAAAATAAAAATTTCTGATATTTATTAATACAACGTTTTTGATAGGCAGTTCAGGTTAGAAATTAGGTAGCTGAAATATGATGGTGATAGTAACTGAAATTCCATCAACTGAGTTTATTTACATTTTGCCTTGCACAAAGAGTAAACATTGTAGGTAGCCCGTCTATGGTGGTCCTTGGATAAAATGACTCATGATCATAGGGTTGGAGAGAAGAGTCATCAACTCGGAGCTCTTACTGTTCTTGCAGAAGACCTGGGTTTGGTTTCTAGAACCCACACAGTTTTTTACAACTGTTGATAATTCCAGTTCCAGAGGATCTGATGGTCTCTTCTGGCCACCACAGGCACTGTACAGTGTGGTACATCTACATACATCAATGTAAACACTCATACACATAAATTACTGTTAAATAAATCTTTTATTTATTATATATTTTATTGAATTTTGTGCATTCATACAATATATCTTAATCCCAGCTACCAGGAAGACTCTGTTGCCTTGTGGTCATCTATCACCCTTGGCTGTTATAGTCTTTCTCCTCCCTTTTTTTGCAATGGTCCCTATACCCTGGGTGGCTGAATTTTAATACAGGAGTCTTATCTAGGGATACATACTTTCATTCTCTTAGTCTCTACATTTTGTCCAGGTGTGGCTTTTTATATTAATTACTATCTGTTGCACAACGAAGCTTTGCTGTTGAGAGTTGAGAGATGCATTAATATTTTTCTCTAACCCCTGTTCCACTGTGTTTCATGAACCTTAGTTATAGATGTGTCACTTAGGGCTGGGATTCTCACAGACACATGATCAATGTGTCTCCTCACAATAAGTAACTTGAGATGAGTGACAACAGAGATTGTTTTGTCAAACATTTATAGCCACAAGATACAGCTAATCAGAAAAGTTCTGCAATTTATAATTAGTTTATAT
Organism: Eospalax fontanierii; assembly: GCA_035773235.1. Classification (NCBI taxonomy): domain Eukaryota; kingdom Metazoa; phylum Chordata; class Mammalia; order Rodentia; family Spalacidae; genus Eospalax; species Eospalax fontanierii. Next base: position 60,602,342 of record CM069524.1, read on the forward strand.
ATTGTAGGTGACATGATGCAATATCGTTTACTCACTAAGAGTTGAAAAAGGAATATCATTCTTTCTGTACCTGTTTCCAAGGAAAATGTTACTAAGGAGAAAGTGACATACTTAAAGCAAGCAGCTGCTACACTGTAACTCAGACAGCATATGCATGCCTACCTAAAGTGTAACTCTTCATATTTGAGATGCAAATGTAGCTAGACTTTACTTTCCCTGTGGAAAAGACGTTATCAGCAAACCTGATACAGCCATCATTCTTGGAAATATATTTGACTACAAACTGAGTGTTTTTAAAGGAAAGTACTGAAAAGTTTATATCAGAAAGGAAAAGAATAGATATTGTGGTTATATGAGAAGATGCACATTAACAAAAATCTAACTGTATAATTGAAATTCCTCTTTGCTCTGTGGTAGAGGAGACAGACATATACAGAAATAAATATAAACAAGTATGATGTATTAATTTCCTGTTGCCACTGTGGAAAGTACTACAAACTTAGTAGCTTAAAATCAAATTTCTGATTTCACAGTGCAATAGTCCAAATGCCTCACTGGGTTATAGTGAAGGTTTTGGGAGGCTTCTATCCTTTCTAGAGATTCTGGGGGAGGATTTCCTTCTAAGCTGTTTAGGTTATTTGATGAGGCTTTTGAACCAGGAATCTTTGCATGCCAGCAGGCGGTGGTAGTCATTCTTAGCTTCTAAGACTACTTTCATCACTGTTTTTTGCCCCCTTCGCCATTGAAGCCAGACGTGGTACGTCAGGCCCTTCTCCTCGCTGTGACTTTTCTCTGGCCTCTCCTTTCTGCCTCATCTCCTCTACCTCATTTTCCCACCTTCCTCTTCGATTTTAAAGATAACATGATTTCTTTGAGCCCCTACTATTTTAAAGGAATTTGGGGACAGGAGCAGTTTTAGAATTATGACGACCATGAATAATATGCGGAGCTGTGTTGTATACAAGGACACTCCAGCATAGCACCTAGACATCTAAGGGTGGCTTTGGAGGACACTAAAACTAGCCTCACAAGGCCCTTCTCTCCCTTAGTCTTTTTGGGACACCTGCAAGCAATTGCTTTCTTTATGAAAGCAATCATAGGTGGTATTAACACTCTGAAATTTTGGATCCTGAAATATCCATGGGAGAGCATTTTAAATGATGAATTATACCTTTAATCTCTAGTTGTTCAGCCTACTTGTCCCATGACTCAGGCTGGAGGCTTCAACCATTTTTATTTAATAAAATGCTATGTATGATGTTTTTCTCTCTGATAACTCTACTGTCCTTGAGACAATTTTCCTGCAGGCATGGACTCTTCTCCAGAATGCTTTTTAAAAAAATATTTAAAAAATATAATTTACACATATCTATCATCTCTATTTATGTGTGAGGATCCTGGGGATTGAACTCAAATTGTTAAGCTTGGTGGCAAGGACCCTTATCAGCTGAGCCACCTTACCAGTTCCATCCAGATGACTTCTTGATCTTTTTTTGTGAATTCACTCTCATTGTTCCTACCTCCTAAGATCTATGGTATTGACCCAGATATCCCCAAATTTTAGGATATGCATTGATCCCACTTAACCTAAACTATTTACTACACAATGCTGCATGCTACGAATCTACATAGCAAAACTCCACTTTTCTCAGATTTGGAATATAACTTGCTAGAATTTCTTAACTCGAAATCTGTGAAGATTCCAATCCCTCCTTATGACTTCTGTAATTCCCCCCCTACATATTTCTCGGAGGTCTTCCCTTTTCTTTCTCCCATACTTGTATATCTTCCTTAGTCAAGGCTTGCTGTTAGCCCTGTGTGACAGAGTAAAACAAAAGATGAATTAAATATGGTTATTTTTTTCTGTCTTCTCAATATCACAAATGTCTCAATATCTTTTCATCTTTCCAGTCCTTCAGCATCCGTGTTTTGTTTTTGTTCTCTTGGTTGCAAGAAAGCTGCCTCACTTTCAGTGTCTTGATCAGTCTGCCAGTAGGAAGACAGAAAAGGAAAAGTCAGGGAGGCTTATACCTGTATGAGGAAGCCCAAATCTCCATTGACCTACCAATTTTTTCTCACTAAGAACTGAGAACCTAGGCACATTTTACTCAGAAAATTAATGAGGTTCTGCCAATAAAGAAGGAATCAATAGCGGATCAGTAACATCTGCCACAATGTATGACTCTTCTAATGTAAATGAACTTGAACCAATAGCCAGGATTCATTGGTTCCCATCCCAAATCTGTGCACACCAAATATTTTAAGAATTTCATACTGCTATGAAACTTCTGAGGTGAAGTCAGGAATTGGACAGTTTCTTACTACCTTGCTGACTCCCTAGCTTTTTTTTTCTTAACTCCTATGGTGTGATTTGGATGTGTTGTACATACCCCTGCCAAGGTTCTTGTGCTGTGATCTTGATCTTCAACTGTAGGGGTGCCGAAAGAAGTATGGGAGCTTTTCAAAGTGGGGTCTAATGGTAATGGGACTTACCTAGGACACTGAAAATGGTGTCCTCAGGAGAAACTGATTCTAACTCTTGCAAGAAGACTATTATAGTAAAATAAACCTGACCTTTCTCTCAGGCCTCTTTTTGGACCTTGTCACATCACATGCTCACATGCTTGCTTCTCTCCCATTACTTCTTCCCTCTCCTTGGTGTTCTCTCTCTCTCTCTCTTTCTCTCTCTCTCCTGCCATCTTTGGTGTCAGAGCTGAACCGATGCCAGCATTATGATTCTGAGCCTCCCAAACTGTAAGCTAACAAAACCATTTTTCCTTATAAGCTACCTCACCTCAACTACTTGATATCTAACAAAAAACTTACTATCCTCAATTGACAAAAGCAGGATATGCTATCTAATATAGGATTCCTAAGATGAATATCTAGAGTTATATATTAATAAAATGATTGATATAGTGTTTTGATTTAAAAATATACTTTAACAAGAAGGAAGCACATACATTCTACATATACATTATCCAAACAATGTTGCACACTCATGCGACTGCAATCCTTAGGAAGTTATATAAAGGTGCTCATGAAGTCTACGGGAAGTAGTATCCAGGAGCAATCTGCAGGGTCTAAATAGATTAGTTTTGATTCTATTAGGACAGTAGAGAACTTGAAGCTATTACATTAGAAGTTAAGAGAATGGGTTCTATTTTTACTACATTGTCAAGACTGATGCCTCTAAGAAGATAGAGGAGTTGTATCTAGCTTGAGTTTAAGTTCCTTTTCTGAAAAAAAGAAATAGGTTAAGATGATCTTTAAGTGCCAAAAATATAGTAATCAGTCATTTCTTTAACAAAAAGAATTATAAATAATTACAAGAAGATGCTGATAGGGACAGAGCACAATAGAGAAGCAGAGAGGCAGAAAATGAGGGAACTGGAAAGAAGGAAAGAATGAAGGGGCACTGCTGGAGAACTGCTGGCATAACCCAGGCGTTCAGCAACAACCCTATAATGGATGTGACTAAAAGGAACCTAACATTACTTCAACCTCTACTTTTGGCTCTGGGCTGGTGTTTCTGTGCTGTTGGTTGCTTCTCTAGGGAGCCTTGGCTACCCTAACTCTTACTTCTCAGCCATTTTATATGTTGTTTACTCAATAGGAAGACAGCAATCACATCAACACACATTTCTTCCCCCTTCACTGTGACTGGCTACCCCTTCTAGTTCACACCTTTCTGCGGGGGAGATTTGATTCCTTAGCTTGCACCTCAAAGTCAAACCATTTTTGAATTATTCGCTCTTCCTATGAGAGTTTATGGATTTGTTTTCTGTCAGATGTATATTTATATATGGGTATTATGTTTTTATTTGATACACCATTAAGTCAGTAGAGTTTATTGAACTGCTACTCTTTAAAGCACCGTGAAAGGTAATAGAGTCAAAGATAAATAAGACACTATTGTTTTCAAGAATCAAATAGTAAAGGGAAAGATAAGTAGTGTGTAAACATTTTCATGGTAGCAAAGAAGAGATCTATCTAAACAAAATAAAATGAATCACAGGAAGTTTTCAAGAGAAGACTCTTAAGTTGAAACCAAAAGGATAAGAATAATGTGACAATAGAAGAAATCCAAGTTGGCACCCTGAGCAGAAGGTGCAGTACAGGCAAAGATAAATGTTTGGAACAGCTTGGACTGTGAGGAAAACTACTTGGCTTCAGGAGAGGGCCAGCTGTCCTGGGAGATGCATGATGAGTTGTAGATAAAAAGTTCAAATTTATCCTAAAATGTATGGACGTTATAAGAGGTTTGACTTATGAATATGACATAGCTATTCACACATGAGTATTATCAAAATGCATTTAATTCTACTGAACTGTTGATCTATTGAAAACTGATGATGAATGATTATCAGAGATTTCCTTCTCTGACTTGCCTGATAGACTGAAATTTTTGAAGGCAAGGACAGTGTCATTATCAATTTTTTATTTAGTGTGATAGATGGTCTCAGTCGTCAACTTGATATAACTGGGAAGAGGGAATCTGGGAATTTCCTCTATTGAATTGGCCTGTGAACATGTCTATGAGGCATTTTCTTGATTATTTATTGAGTGATATAGGAGGGCCCAGTCTACAGTGGGTGGTGCCACCCCACAGCAGGAGTCCCTGGGTTGTATAAGAAAGCAGGTTGAGCATAGGTCAGGGGGCAAGCCAGTAAGCAGTGTTCTTCCACGCTCTCTGCTTCAGCTGTTCAGCCTCTGAGATCTTACCTTGAGTTCCTGCCCTGACTCTCTTCAATGATGGACTGTGAGCTGTAAGTCAAATAAACCCATTCCTTCCTTAATTGTATTTGGTTAGCATATTATTACAGCCACCGAGAAGAACTTAGCAGGAAAACATTTAATAAATGTCTGCTGAATGAATGAAGAAACAAATGAAAAAGTAGTTGGGAAAGTTAAATGGAGAGAGAAGTGAACATGTTAAATATATCCAAAGATGCTATTAATCTGAAAATAGAGTAGTAGCAACTATAATACTTCAATAGGTCTAAACGCTAAAAGTGAAGCCTTGCATCCCTGATGCTTCAGTGACTGGAGGAATGCAGCTGTTTTTTAATATCATAAATACAGACAGTAAAGTCAGTTTATAAAATGATGAATAGAAATTGTAAACAAATTTAGAGACATGTAATTAGTTAAGGGAGATTTTCTTCTTTATGACAGTTGTAAATACTAATACGTAAACAGTAAAAATTGCAACATCAATGTGGGGGTCTGGGTATTGAGCAAGGCAAACAATCCTGGATACCCTGAAGAGACGGCAAGTGTCTGGCCTGCTCTGCCTGATGTGATAACCTGGCCCCAAGAAATTACTGTAGATATGAATCTTCTTTTCTCCCACCCCAGATCAGAACCAGGTTTTTGGGTTTCATTTCCTCTTTCCTGAACTTCTACATCAGCCCAACAACCTTCCTGCCTTTACCCCAAAGATCCCACCTTCCTGCTTTCTGCAATGGTCAAAAAGGCCTCCCTATATAAACCCCTGCCTTGGTTTTGATAATGAGCTCCCCACCGATGTAGTAACCTGGGAGGGAACTCCCCCTGCAGCACTCTGAGCTACCTGAGGCCCTGTTTGACCGGCCTCCATTCTCTGGTGTGGCTGGAGCACAACAGCCGTGCTGGAGATGGAGACCCACCCACAAATAGTGCCCAACGTGGATGGATAGAGACCAACAACGGAGACTGAACAAGGGACGCTCCAGGATGCACTGGAGAAGGTGAGTGCTCCCCATGAGGGACATCGGCTTCTGCCCCGCCATCCCACTCTGAGGACAGACATGGTTTCTTTCTAATGCTCTTCTTTTTCCTTCCATCTGAGCCTTTGTGAGGGACTGGTTATATCATGGGGTAATTGAAGCTTTCTGACCAGGACTACTCCTTGGTGTTAGCTTAAGGTCTGCATGTCCTCTTGACTGGACCCTGACTGCCCAGCTGGGTGTGGCCAATGACCTTCTATCTTATTCTCTCTGATCAAAAACCTAGTAACGCAACGACCAGTTAAAAACTCTTAGCTTGGTCGCCAGTCTCTTAAACTTGCAGTGAGGCTTATGTGTGTATACTGGACTGAATCCCCCCAGGACCACAGACCGGGGAATGTTCTTCCTGTATTACAGAATTCTCTCCTTTTCTATCATGGGCAAGCACCAGCTCCATCAAGCTGCAGGTGAGGGAGTGAGTGCCTTTAGTTAGCTTGTTATGCCTCAGGGCATATTAAAGTGGTAAATACCTTGCCTCTAAGAGTTAAGAAAAAGAAATGGTTTAAAAGACACTCCATTCCTTTGGCTTCTCATCACCATGGTTCCCCTACATGGGTATGGAAAAGAACAGATGGACGTGAGATTCAAACCTCAGTCATCTGTTAGCACCAAACAAACATATGTAAAAATGGCTAACCGGTGAATTTTTGCCTCTCCTTTTGGTTCAGAGAACTGATCAGTTGCTCTAGGGATCTAGACTCAGCAAAGGCCTAGTTCGTGTTACTTGTCTATGTCTATTTTGGTTTTGTCTTAAGTGTACTTGTCGCTTCGTCATGGGCCAGAGTGAGTCTGAAAATGTCAAAATGTCGCTACTTTTAAATGTATATTAACTAACTCTTCTAAATGCCTTTATCTAGCTTGTTTTCTGAAAATGTAATTACCTCTCTACAGAAAAAAAAAAAGCTTTTAAAAAGTTATTTCTTTCCTTAGAAATTTTCTCTACCATGGTTCTCTTCATGGATGGGAGAAAAGAGCCATTAGAGGGCCTGAATTTTGAATCTTAGTCACCATGGTCCCAAGACAGCTGCCTTTCTAACTAAATCCAATCATTTAAGTTTTTGTGAACAGGAAAGTTATATACCATGCTGTATATAACATTTAACTGGTTGCCTTTTAAAATTAAAAAAGAGGTTTCTATTATATACCATGTGCTTGTTCACCATCATGACTGGTGCCTTTCCTAGGAGAGAAGCAAGCAAGTGGTCTGGTCTCCATATCTTATGTGTGTAATTTCATCAATATGGTGACAGTCACATGGCCTGACTGCCACCTTGGACAAAAATTTTCAAAATGGTGTTGACCTGCTTGACCTTGCCACCATCTTAATCCAGCCACATGGCATAGTTCAAAATGGCCACACCTGGGAATTTACTGGTTCTATAGGACTCTAGGAGATAATGATAATCTGGGAACTCCCTGAACCACAAGCATTTAATCATTTGTCCTAATCCTTTTGCAATTTATGTTTTTGTTTTGGTTTTCATTTTTAGATTCTTGAAGGAATCATAGAAAAGCAAGAGACTCTCACACGGGCTTTTGTAACAAGGTTAATACATTTCTATGTCAGATTAAAAAGAGACAATATTAGCATTTTAATATCATTTTGGTCTGTTTCTTAATGAAAAGTATTTTAAATTTTAACTTTTAGTATGGTGTTTACTGGTTTTTAAAATGATTTTAAAATCTGATATTTATTTATATAACATCTTTATCTGTTTTTAAAGGAAGTTATTTTGGATTTTAACATCTTTATATGGTATATTTGCTAGTTTCTAAATGTATTTAAAATCTTACATTGTTTTGCATAATGTATTGGTCAGTTTCTAAAGGGAACTTAAAAAAGGTTTTTCTAGTCATAGGCCTCTAAGACTAGCTAGGTACCAAGTGAGCTGACGTTTTGTGATGGCTAAACCTAGGAAGCTCATGTGAATTTTCAGTACTCCAGTGCCAAACTTTACAAGAGAAAAACGTTTTTTATCAACCCTTTCCAGATTTCTTTAGGTATCATTGTTTTCTGTGTTCCTTATTACGGGTATTTAGTTCAAATTTTGTATGATAAATTATAATATGGTTTTCCTGATCCAGACAAACTGAAAGCTCTCTTTAAAAGAAAGTACCCTGTGAGCTAATAGTCTTGCCTCCTGTTTAGTTAAGAAAATATTTGTACAAATAAGTCATAACTTTAAAAAAGCTATTAAAAATATTTAAAGAGTACTTATTAAATCTTTCAGGTTGTGATTAACATGAATAGACAAACTAATTAATTATGGGTATAAGCTTTCATGTCTCTGGTCACGTCAAGTATAGCCAGAGAGGATCTTAGGTCTGAAAATTGTAAAGGCAAAAACTTCTGTCAACCTAGTCATGCTTTGATCTTGGGTGCTCACCAACCACCCATGGGCTCATAAGATTAAAAATATTAAGTAAACTAATCTCTTAATAGTAAATCTTCTGTTTTAATCAATTGAACCCTGTTCTAGATAAAGGACCCAGCAGAAGAAAAGACTCGCTTGCCTAGATAAATGTATACAAGTTATAAGAAGAACAGGTGTTTTTCATTATGTTATTAATGACTAAACTTAACAGCTCTCCTGTGCAAAGACTTTTGTCCAGTTTCAGGGAGGCCCCCTGACTCTGTGACAAGAGAAAAGGAGAACAATACAGCCTCTGAATAAAGCCATTGTGCTATTGAGATTAACTAAGGGATAAACTAATTTCAATAAAGGTCATGATTATTCATCTTATGATTTATAGCAAAAGTAACTCATGAAATTCTGTATTTTCTCACAACAATAAAGGTCAGTAACACAGACTAATGCAAATGTATAGGAAAGGGGACAATTCACAGTCCCTGGAAAAGATAGACAGCACACTCTGTCAAAAATTCCTCAGTCAGTGATTATGCTAAAGATTCTAAACTTCAATTTGATAATGTATTACTATGTACCAATTGCTTCTCTCTATCTAGTATCTACACTCTCAAGACCTAAAGCAAGGTTTTGGTAGACCAACTCTCTAAAATAGATAAATTAAAAAGGATTTTAACAGTTTTTGTATTTTCTATAAGGTTTTACTAGGAATTATAAAGTACAATGTACATTATCTTATGTGTGTAATCTACATTCCGTGTTCTTTTATTAAGATAACGCTGCACAGCATTCCTGATTCGAATAACTGCCATGCTCGTTACTTCAGCTGTGCCTACTTACAGAAGTTCATCACAGTTGGGTTTGTTAACGGTTGTATTCTTCCACCGAAGGAGGAGTAAGCAGGGTCACTGGACCCTCACCTGAGTATTCGTCTACTCGTCCCAGCCAGCTGTATGTAATTTTGCTCTAATCACAAATGGTCTCCTGCATTTAGGGAGGGAATTTGGGGAAGGCTAAAAGAGAGGACTTGACCCATAAGATTATAGAAAAATCAACATCCATGCTAAAGACGTTACAGTGTATCTACTCTCAGGTCACCTGTATACATGTTAGTAATAGCTTATCCATCTGTATGAGTAAAGTCATTCATTCCCCAGGGTGAACTTTAATATGATCAAACATTCGTTTGATACTAGAGCCTTAAAAAGGGAATAAACATGGCTTAGTACACCCAGGAAGAGAATTTCCTTAATGTTATTATGTCTCATGATCTTAAGAAAATGAGAAGGTGAAGGATTTATGTATAAGATCATAATGACTAGATATTTCCAGAATAAAAAAGAAAAATAAGAAAGTCTATAAAGTGATTAAAGATCTTTTATATGTTATAATACATGAAGCATTAGATAAATAATGTCTAAATAGTCTTCAAGGCTTATTGAAAATGTTTGGCTTTTGCCCAAGCTTTAGCTACATAACATACAGTAATTAATAGTGCAGTATTGGTGGAACTAACCTTCTTGGGTGTCTAACAACCATATTTAGAGGCTTCTAATCTGGTCAGAGGGACTTATAGGGACAATTTTTTGTCTCTTGCCCTCCAAGGTCAACTAAGTTCCAGGGGACTATGGGGCATCTCTCAAAATGTCCTGTAACTGTCATGAGTCACCTGTCTTCCTGTTCAGGGAGGTTGTGGAGACCCCACTAGAAGAACTCCATCCAGTGTTTAGTTTGCAAAGAAGAGGGTCAGCACAGGAAAACGTTTCCTTGAAGCTTCTGAGTGAAGCTATGGTCTACCAAGACCTTCTGACTTATCTTCACATAGATGGAACTGGTAAAACAAAGGCCTATGAAGCCAGGGGTTCCTCTCAAGCCCATATGACACCCCAGAGGAACAGATACTCAACTGACCTTAAGAATAAAATTAAGTTGATTTATTTGGGCCAAATTGTATGATCTTAAACACTCAAAAAGAAAGTACAACCCCTCCCCCAAAAATTAAGTGATTAGTATGCTTTTTTAAGACTATAAGGAATTACACTTCCCAGACATTAGGTTTAAGTTTATATAAGATGTTGTTTACACAATTTCTCACTAATGATCTTGTTTTTAATAAGAAAATGCCACTCAGATGTAAGACTTGGCTTACCTCAATACTGCAGTGCATACCTGTGGCCAAGAAAGGCAAGCCCACCATTGTTCTAACCCCCAAATTAAATGATTTCTTTTCTCTTCCTGTCTAGAAGCCATTTGGAAGGGAACTCACCCTGATTCTAGCCACTCCAGCTATCAAGGTACCTGAAAACAAATCCTGACTTCAAGACTCTCAAGTTCAGCCTTGGCAGTCAAAAAAAAAAAAAAAAAAACAAACAAACAAGCAAACAAACAAAAAAACCCAAAGAGGAACCCAAAAGATGGAAGCCTTTGAAAGTCCTTAAGCAAGAAATTCTAATGGACTTTGATTTGGACATTTGAACTCTTCTCTGTTCTGACTATTTTACTTTATATTCCAGGCACCAGTCAAGGACTTTCTTTTCTCCCTACAACTAATAGTTATGTAATTTAGGGGTCTTTTAGATAAACTCACTGAAGGGGTACCCCAATTGCCATGACCTACATCCTTGTTCAGCACAAAGCAGCCAAGAGCGGTTAGCCCCCAATTCCCTATGGGCAATTAGGGTGACCTCTTCAGAGAGTGGTGTGAGTGACCTCTTCAGAGAGTGGTGTGATGAGAATAGGAGGTAGAATTTGGCTAGGCAGTTTAGGGTAAAAAGACCCCAAAGACCAAAAACTGTACTTGTGACCTCCATCAGTCTATATCAAAGGCCAAATATGTCCAAAGTATTTGGGAGCTCTTATCTAATTCCTAAAAGATTTTAGGGTTACCTCCTCAAAAGGGGAATGTTAGAGAACAAATAACTAACTGAGAGACTATAAATTCTCTCACTTATACCTTGCATAAACTCAAAAATGAACTTAAAACCCATTATCCCCCCTGGTTTGTCAATCCCCTCATGGCCTGGCTCCTCCCTTTACTGGGCCCTTATATACCTCCCCATTATATAAAAAAACAAAGGGGAGATGTGGTGGTCTGGGTATTGAGCAAGGCAAACAATCCTGGATACCCTGAAGTGGATGGTAAGTATCTGGCCTGCTCTGCCTGATGTGATAACCTGGCCCCAGGAAATCACTGTAGATATGAATCTTCTTTTCTTCCACCCCAGATCAGAATCAGGTTTTGGGGTTTCATTTTCTATTTCCTGAACTTCTACGTCAGCCCAACAACCTTCCGGCCTTTACCCCAAAGATCCCACCTTTAACTTTCCCGCCTTCTGCAATGGTCAGAAAGGCCTCCCTATATAAACCCCTGCCTTGATTTTGATAACCAAATTACCCACCGATGTAGTATCCTGGGAGGGAACTCCTTCTTTTGCACTCTGAGCCATTTGAGGGCCTGTTCGATCATCCTCCATTCTCTGGCATGACTGGAGCACAACAGCCATGCTGGAGATGGAGACCCACCCACACATCAGTGATATTTTAAAATATATTTATATAATTTTATTATGTTTGTTCCTTGACAGGTTCATACATGCATCTAATGCATTCTGGTTACTAACTCCCTTCACCTTCTGTGATCTCCTCCACTCCTGTCAAATCCTCTTCTTCCTACTTGTCTCTTTCTCAGATTCATAACTTTGGTTTTGCTTTGTAACATTTAGTTTAACCGGGGCCATTTGTGTGACCATTGGAGTGGCACTTTCTATTGAAGACTGGTGGGAATTATGAAAGAAAAGCATCCTTCACTAAATCGGGGCAAATATTAAGATAAACTTTTTTGTACTAATAACTTTTCTGTTGTTATAATAAAGCACCATTACCAAAGCAACTTATAGAAAGAAGAGTGTATTTGGCGTATAGTTCCAGAGGGTAAAAGCCCATCACGGCAGGAAGGTATGGCAACAGAGGTGACCAGAGCAAAAGGCTAAACTCTCACATCTTCAAGCAGACACAGGAAGCAGAGAAAGTCAAATTGGAAGAGGGCATGACTACATATTCTCAAAATTCAAGCCCAGTGACATGCTTTCTTCAGCATGGTCACACATTCTAAAGGTTCTATTCACCTCCCCAAACAGTGCCACGCACTGTGGACCAAATATCGAAATACTTGGAGCCTATGGGAAACATTCTCATTCAAACTACCACACTTGTGTTCATCTTTTATGAAACACATTGATTTGTAGATTTTAATCCAACAATGTGACCCGTTCTATGCTGATTCTAGGTGTGGTCTGTCACTAGTAACTGGCACTTATGTTTTAAATTTCAGCCGTATTTCAAGGAGGTTAAATGCATGGAAAGATAGCAAGTTAAAAAATTACTATCATTGTCTTTAATTAACCATGTCAATGGGAAGTCCTAAGACTGAATGACATCTGTGTTCACACTTGGCCTTAAGACTAATTCCTGTGGGGATAAGGAGTATCAAGGTACATGATCTTTTAAACTCATACCTATAAAATATAACAAATGTTATATGTGGTTTTTTTTCTTTACTAAAAGGACCTCCAAATGCTGTAAGGACAAATGAATCTCCATAACCTGTATTGGTGAGACAGCAAATATTGTCTTCCCCTTATAGAGTGAGATATGTCATCTAAAAATCTTGGCTCAAATCCAGGTAATAGACCTAGAATGTAGAAGGGAAGAAGAACGCATGTCATCCCTGTGGTGCCGGTTTAGAGTTCCACTCTTTGAGATTTAGTAGCCTTGTAGCTGGTAAGTTACAGATTAACTCCATCCTGAAATTCATTCTCAACAGGTGATTTCCTAATGGTAGATGCATTCTGCATAGGAACGGGAATGTTTCTCTATCTAGAATTTCCCCTAGCTGAACTAGAAAATAATTAAAAACAAGGCTGCTACCATAATTTATTTTACCTGACAGCAAAGCATAGTGATAAGAATTCCAAGTGCTGAATAAGATTCAAGCCTGAATTCAAATTCTTGCCTTGCCATCTTCTGATCGTGTACCCTCAGAAAAGTCACTATACTTGTTTCTTTTTCTGTTGCTATGATATAAGCACATTTTTTTCCTTTTCATTCCTTCCAGGATACCAGCCCAAGAAATGGTGCCACTCACAGTGGAGAGGTCTTCCACTTCAATTTACCTAATTAAAATAGCCCCCTACTAACCCAGAGGCTATTCTAACCTATATCAGACCTCACAGATGTACCCAGAGGCTTGCTTCCTAGGAGACTCTGCATTTGGACAAATTGATAATTACCACTAATTATCATAGTCTCCATGTGGAGGCTTCAATTCCATTACCTGTCTTATAAGATGGAGTTTCTATAAGCATGAATGAGACACAGGTGGATAGAAAAGAATGTGTATAAGTCTTAGACACATTGAAGAGTCAACAAATTGTATCAAGAAGAAAGTGATCAGGATTCTGCTAGAAAGAATAGCATAGACTAAGCTCATCAATCCTAAACAACAAAAACAAAAAATCTTAAATACTATTTATTGTGATGAATTACTAAATAAAAAGATGACTTATGACCAAGTGAGTTTTTCTCATAATTTAAGAGTTCTTGGACATACAGGATTCTACCTGTAGAATGAATTTCTCTGATCTTTCCTCTACAGTTGATAAAATGTTGATAGCACAGATTCTTGCTCCTTAGGAGAAGAATATATACATTGTTTTAATAATCTTTATGTTTTTTTCTAATAGGTTTATATGATGGACAGAATCAAATGTTTCACTTGAATCCATTTTATTGTCTTAAATGTTTATTTTAGATTTTTCTTCTGTTATTTCCTCATGTCAATTTTGGATTAGAAATCAAGTAGATGGACCTTCTCTTCTCAAATTTCCTTTGTTTTGTCACCTTTTCCTGTACTCACTTCATTTTATCCCTCTTCAAAGCTGTAATTCAGACCATTTCCTCTGGATTATTTTACTGATTATGTGTTTAATCTTGTTATATAATAACATCTTTTGTAAAGTTTTCTGTAATTTTTAGTTATTATCACTAATTCTATTATTATCCAGAGAACTTTATTATCACTTTTCTCTGACTGAATTATAGGAGAAATAAAGCTTTGGTTATAATTACCCAGGGGATATTTCGTGACTTAAAAACTATCTTTGTACACTACATTTTATGTATTTGTTTTTTATTTTATGTGTATATGTGAGTGCCTGCATATATATACAAGCCCGGTTTCCCTGAAGGCCAGAAAAGCAAGTTCAATCCCCTCAAATTGGAGTTACAAGAGACATGAGACATGATAGGGGCATTGAAGAACCAAACCCCAGGCCCTCTGCAAGATCAGCAAGTGTTCTTAACTGCTGAGCCATCTTTCCAGTTCTTAAACTTCTAGTCATGGTCAACCATCTTCTTGAATCCTGAGGAAAGGCTTGTCTCACTTTTTGTTGTGATTAAAAAATAGGTTTAAAATTTTGTTCTGATATAAGCTTAAAATTAAAAATTAAATGCTGTTTCGTATAATGGGTTTATTAAAGAGCACATGTGTCAATTTCATGTGTGATGATGTCCGTAAAAACAAGGATAAGGCCAAGTTATGAATTTGACTATCATATGATGGAAAAATAAAACTTACAATGAGAATACAGCACAAGATGCCCTGTGAATATGGAACAGCAGTTACAGGAGAGAAAGCATTTTTTTTGTGATATAGACATGTATTCCAAGTTGTCCTTGAACTTGCTATGTAGCTAAAGATGATTTTGAACTGACTACCCTCCTGCCCAATGATCGGAGAGTAGTTTAGATTTCTGGAGTCTTTGCCTTTTGTGCAGTGTTGGCAGGCAGGAGAAAGACAACTACTGGTGAAGATTCTGTTTTTCAGAGTACACCAACATTTTTCTGGGGCAGGTTTTTTATATGTGGTACTTGGGACCAGGAAAGGCAAGGGCAAGTGTTTTTGTACAGGCACATACCGTCAATGTTCAAGTGACTTGGCAGCAGAGAAAGTGGGGAAAACTGTTCTTCTCTTATCGAAAGACAGGGCAAAAATTTGACCAGTACTAATTGAAAATAAAGAAAATGAGTGGTTAGTGGCATTTTAATGTCCTTTAAAATCTGCTTCTTTAATATGTACGTCACCTAGTTTTAGCTGCATTTCTTTAATTTTGTAAAAAATCATTTCACAAAGACATACATTCAAGGTATGTAGACTACAATCATGAAGATTTTAGAAGTGACCATTTATTTTATGCAATTTTTTTAAAAAGGGCAAAGGAACTAAAAATACAGAGCTTGAACACTGTATCAGGAACCTCATGACGAAATCAAGCACATATTTAAATGGAATCCTAATATTCCAAGTTTTCTTACTCAGTTCTGGATTTCATCTTTTATCAAACACAGATTTCTGATGTAGTAATGGAACCAGGCTTTTTGGCCCATTCACTTGCAGAAGCTCCTTCCAAGTTTTATTCTCACATTGTATTGTATGACTGTGTATTTTCATAAACTTTTCAAACTGATGATGTTTTAACTGCACTCAGACTGTTGTCACTTGGTGTTTTATTTGACATC
This sequence comes from Eospalax fontanierii, assembly GCA_035773235.1. Classification (NCBI taxonomy): domain Eukaryota; kingdom Metazoa; phylum Chordata; class Mammalia; order Rodentia; family Spalacidae; genus Eospalax; species Eospalax fontanierii. The sequence continues at coordinate 60,618,057 of CM069524.1, forward strand.
ACTACGCTTTTCCTTGATGGAAACAGAATGGTTGTAGACATTGGGGATCCAGTCAAAGTGAAGTTGACTGCTAACTACATGTATTTTGGATGCGTGGATAGACTTTGGTGGTTCACAGTCACTTCTATGAAGTTTAACTATTGGTAGTTATACAGTTGTAGGGGTTATTTTCTCAAATAAAAAGTGAGCTTATCCTGTGGCACTTAGCACAAACAAATAATGTTTGAAATGTCTGGGTACAACAAGTAGTGTTTGGAAAACTCTTTAGTTTACAAATTTGTAAAATTATAATCAGAGAATGGATTTTAACAACATCTGGTCAAAATGGGAATTCAAGCTCATCAGAAAGGCTTCTAAGATAACAGAAAATTTATCAATATATGACAAACTATAAGCAATTGATGACTGCCTCCGGAGAGAAGGAACTCAGCTTTCCTCAGGGGTGGGGCTCCTGGATATTAGCCCATGCTACGGTGGGTGGTCCTACACCCATGTGCCTGTCTGTGGGCAACACTGTGTGCGAGAGAGAAAGAGAGAGAGTATGAGAGACACAGTGAGAAGAGAGAGAGAGAGACAGAGATAGATAGACAAAAAAATTGAAGGAAGAAGGAGGAGGGAGGGCAGGGAACAAAGGAGAATTGGAGGGAGGAGTGAAGGGTGGAATGAGAATAAAATTCATTCGTGTATGAAGGTAAAAAATAAAATGAAAATTATTGACTTATCCCATTACATATCCAATGAGTAATTGAGAATCTGTGCTTCTGGAGCACAAAACTGTGACTAATTTAAAAATCCTATGTTTGTGGGAAGTAATATGTTTTTCTGCATCTTAACCCCAATTGAAAAAAAGTAAATAGACCATTTCTAGATGAAAAGTTGACCTGCCCTTGCATACATTATAAAATGATGGCAGAGATATTGTGATATGATGAGCGAAGATGTAGGAAATAGAAAGGTGTGCCAGAAGTTCAGTAAGAATAACCTGTTTAGCACATGCCTTTAATCTCAGCACTAGGGAGGCAGAACAGGTGGATCTCTGTGATATCAAGGCCAGCCTGGTCTACATAGGGAGCTCCAGGCCAGCGAGGGCTACAGAGAGACCTTGTCTCAAAAAGAACCCCACCCCCCAAAAAAGAAAGAATAACGTATTAAAATTATTTTGTGTCTGATAATTTGTGATAGCTTATCACCAATATAATATGTATTATTCATAAAGCTTGTGTTTCATTTGATAATAGCTATTCAATTCAAATAATCTTGCCTTTTTTTTTTCTTTCTTCAGTATGGGGCAATGAACTAACAATCTTGTGTATGCTAAGCAAGTGCCCTGCCCAAACATTTTTGTGTTTTGAGTAGAAGATGTTGTGAGCATTTTTATAGGTAGGACTTTATTTATTATATTTATTGATGGCCAATTCTGGAAAGTTTTAAAAACTAAGCAGAAATTGAAGCAATATGGGAAAAAGCAATCAGCGGAAGAGCGTTATATCTGGATGAAATGCACAGGATCTGATGAAATTCTGATTGTGTAAAATTTGTGTGTACTCAAAGTAAGCTGTACAGAATTTGACACTTTTAACAAATGCAGATTTTGTGTGATCTTAAAAGTTGTTTGATAGCTCTTAACCAGATAACTCATATGAACTAAAGTACAGAGTGATAGACAGGCAGATCTAACCCTGAGCTGTTTGCTAGGGATGACCATTTATTTACATCTGACTAAAATTCCTGAAATGCAATCGGAGGCTGCCTAGGACCATTCTGCTAAGTGGGCTATTTCTCCAGGTTTCTTGGGAGTGGAAAAACGGGTTTTCATTCCCCTCTAAGTACAGAAGAAATATACTTTGAAAATAACACAGAAGAAAATATGTACTGAGAAACTAACCATAATTTTAGGATTTTTTTGCTTTATTTTTAATTTCTAATGTTTTATTAACGTATGTTATTTATAAATAATAATGGGTTACATGACATTTCCATACGTGAATATGAAATATTTCAATCATAGTCACTTTTAGCCCTAATTATCCTCTCTTGACCTCCCTCCTGTGGATCCCCCTTTTACTTCTCACATTTGTGAGTGAGTGTGCATGTGTGTGATTCATTAGGGGTGTTTACAGGAGCATGGGTACATAACCATTGACTTCACCACTAAAGAAAAAATAACTCTCCTCCATCAACCATTAACCTCATATACATCCCAGTGGGGTAGGCTTGGACTCATGAACCATTCCCCCTTCATGACAAAATGTTGACCAGCACAATCTTGTGCAGCTCTTGTTGTTTGATAGCTCATTGCTATCTCACTGCTGTTGTAAGTTAAAAAATGCAGCAGCCATGTCCTGCCCAGTTGTCATTCCACACTCTCCTCATCCCTCCTTCAGGTTGCCTGCCTTCTGCAGCATTCCCTGATCTTGGAAGGGTGAAACAGAAGTCCCACTTGCCACTGAACATTCAATAGTCATTTGTTCTTTATGGAATAATCTCCTAATAGCTATTGCAACAGGAAGAATGGGAAATCTAAATGAAAACCTCAGAAATGTCAAAAGAAAGTAAAGATATTGAGTCTAGGCTACTACAAAATTATACTGAAATTTAATGGCAGTTTCTAAACAATCTCTCAAGTGCTTAGTATCACAAAAGTTTATAAAAGCTTGCAAACTGAAATAAAAATATTTTTATTGTTACTTTCTATTTTTTCATGATATTCTTATACTTTTAGATACTATTTTCAAACCACAGGATTGAAAATTATTTTCTTCCCCAATATAGCACTGTAAGTATATTTAAAGAGAGACACAGAAATAAAACTAAATGATAAGGCAATCATCAAAATGTTTTCATGTTAGTTGGGTAAGTGGGTGATGATTATTTTTTCAGTTTTTTTGTTTAGAATGAAATTTTGTGCTGAATGAATGTCACAAATCCCAGTTACTTAAAAAAAATCCACAAAAAACAAAGATATAAAACTTTCAATTTTACTTAATGATATACTTTGAAATTTAGATGCTTAAGGTGCCACCATCTGCTAATTTTTATTGCAGGATCTTCTGTTTATGTAGTACCATAATTTTAAAAATATTTTATTTATTATCTTAATTTTTATGTGTATGAATGTTACGACTGCATGTATGTAAGTGTACCCATGTCATGCAGTGCTTGTGGAGGTCAGAAGTGGGTGTCAGATCTCCTGGAACTGGAGTTACAGACAGTTGTTAACTTTTATGTGGGTGCAGGGAATCGAACCCCGGTCCTCTGCAAGAGCAGCCAGTGCTCTTAACCACTGAGACATCTCCAATTCCAAGTATAATTATTTTTATGAAATGTGTGTGTCTACATAAGAAAAATTATGGCATGATAAAGAGTATAGAAATAAAACAACATGACCCGGTAACTGATAAACTAAATAGATGTAAAGAGAATTCAATGGAAAAAAAAAATAGGGCTGGAACAAGTGGTTCTCTTCATGCTAAGTAGCTTTAAAAGTGAAATATACCCTTCACACTATCTCAAATATTAATTCAAACTTTATCATTGACTGAATATAAAGCCTAAAATGATAAAACTTTTAGAAGTTCATGAAAGGGAAAATTCCTCTGTTCTTTAAAAAAATTAAACATTATCTTTTATTTAGTCCTTGAACATTTTATACATATGTGCAAGGAATTTTGGTTGTATCCACACACCACCACCCACCACTGTTCCTGCTACTTTCCCCAGCTTTCTCCAGGACCTCTTAACACATCTCCCGCCCAATTTCATGTCCTCTTTAAAAGAAAATGTTAAATAATCCACTGAGTCCAGTAGTGCTGCCAATATGTTCATGCATGTGGAGTCATCCCCTGGAGCATGGACAACCTTTAAATGGCCCATTTCCAAAGATAAGTGACTCTCCTGTGCCCAGAAGCCATCAACTGCCAACTGCTTCTCAGCTAGGGGTGGAGCCTCAGGAACCCCTCTCCCATGCATGCATGGGAGTTATAAACTGGTTAGAGCTCATGAAGGTAACCACAGCTCCCCTGGAGTCATGTGTGTAACAGCCAGGTCATGTCTGAAAGATAGTATTTGACAACTCTCCTCCCAATCCTCTAGCTTTTCCAGCCTTTCCACCCCCCTCTTGAGAGATGTTTCTTGAGGCTTGGGTGGAGGGAGGCTGATGTACACGGCCCATCTATGGCTGAGTACTCACAGTCACTTACTCTCAGCACTTTGACCAGTTATGAATCTCTACATTAACCACTATTCACTGCATTACTTGGCCTACTACCTGCTGCTTCTCTGACCAAGGTTGAGAGTAGCACAAATCAATGGATATAACCATAAATATTTAGAAAGCAGTTTGACAATGTGGCCATTTAGTAAAACAAAAATATTAACTTCCCCGCTAGGGTCTATGACTTCTCTGTCTTTCCAGGCAAGATACACCCTCAGGTATGATAGTGGCATGATGATTATAGAATAACCAGCATTTTTCTGATTGTATTTGAGACCTATTCCACAGAGGGATTTCATACCTGGTTCTCTAAACCTAGTCAAAGCTTTGTCTTCTTAACTTAGACCAAGAGTTTTCAGCATAGATACCAAAGCATGATTAAAACCAAAAATGTGGCTTCATGAAGATTAAGATCTTGAGGCTAGAGAAATGGTTCATCTTTTAAGAGCACTGGCTGTTCTTGCAGAGGACTTGGGTTCAGTTCCCGGCAGCCACAAGGCAGCCACAACCATCTGTAACTCCAGTTACAGGGGATCTGATACCCTCTTCTCTACTCTTTGGGCATTGCATGACACAGGTGCACTTATATACATGCAAGCAATGCACTCATATGAATAAAATATAAAAAAATAAAGGATTAAGATCTTCAGCTCATTGAAAGACAATACAAGAGAATGAAAAGATAAGCCACAGATTGGAAGAAGGTAGTTGAAAACAATTTATCTGATGAAGACATGTACTCATGATATTTAATGAACTCTTAGAACCAAATGAGAAAATACAAAATTTAATGATCAGGAGATTTTAACAGATTCTTCACTAAAGATACCACTCAGATAAAATTAGCATACTAAAAGATGCTAGTTTTCATTATTCATAAGAGAAATGAAAAATCAAGTTTAAATTAAATTCCTCTACATAATTAATATGTTACTTAAAATTAAAAAAGAATAATCATGCCAAATTTGGATGAAGATGTGTCCTTACACTGTTTGTAGAAATGTCAGACGTTACAACTACTAGAAAACCATTGTGATAGTTTCTTAAACATACTGTACAAAATCTAGCCATTTAAATTTTAGGTAATTTCTGTAAATGAAGACAACAAAGACTGACACATTGATGCTCAAAGCTGCCTTGTTTGTAGAATAAATAATTGGAAATAACTCAGTTTCCATCAATAGGTGAATGCATAAATCTGTGAATACACCAATCATGTGGATCATTCACATAATGAATCACTACTTAGTACTAAAAAAGAACTAAATAACCTAAGGATGGAAAAAAAAATCTCAAAAATTTTCCTAAAAAAAGGAACCCAGAAATCAAAGAATGCATCTTTTTTGTAAGACTAAAAACAGATTCTTCTTTGTTAATATAAATATATGCAATATACAGTTCTAAAATTTCACCCAAATCTACAGTGACAGAAATCAGCTCAGTTATTGCTTGGGGCCAGGATAAGGACAGGTGTGGGGAAGAGTTTGTGAAGGAAAGTTTGTAATCGACCACAAGGAAACTTCTAGATGCATGTTCACATTAGTTATCTTTGTTGTGGTGGTGGTTTCCCTGGCCTGTCAATCAAAGCTTTCATGTTACACATATGAAATAAATGAAGTTTATTTTATGTTGATTTTCACTTCAATAAAATTATTTACATTGTAAAACTATGCTTTAAGAACTCAAAAGACTAAAAAATAAATTGCCATATTCAAATCATTTCCAGCATTATAAAGGAGACTATGCAAGTTCTTAAAAATATACCAAATAAAATCCAAAAGTTACCTCCAAAAAGTAAATGATGAATTTCCAAATGATTAAAATTAGGAACCAAGGAGATAAAAATCAAACCAGATTATATTTTCCCATTTCTGTAAGTGGCATAAGTCTTTATTTAATTGCTACTGTAAGCCTTGGACATCCTTTCTTTCTCCAAATGCTATACTTATGATGTCTCTTCTGCCTTGCCTCAATTTGTAGTCGAAGTGCATTTTATTTCTGCTTTGTGTTCTCTGATTCATCATACATTGCTTTTGTTAGATTTCCCCCATTTTCTAACTGCAGCTTTCTACTCATTCTGTGTCTAAGCTTTGTTCCCTCGAATCAATCTTCATGCAACAGAGGGACGCAGGACCGGACAGGGGCAGGGAAAGGATCCTCTGGTAAACATGGGCAGCAAGAGTTCAAGTTCTAGGAAGTCAAGTTAGACGGCGTTGGCTCTGCGTGACATGCTGAAGGAACCCTGCTGAACTGGGGTCCGGAGGGAAGTGGGGAACCAATACTAACTCCTCTTTCTTTTACCCCTGGTCTGTTTCTTGCCGATATCTTTCGTCGGACAAACTTGAACCAGAAGTCAAGGAGCCCAGTTACAGCAGTCCAGACCAGCCAGAGCACAGAGCAGGAAGGAAAAATGAAATGGTCAGTTTTCCAGAAGCACAAAGGAAATAAAATATCTTTCTAAACCGTAAGACTGATCCAACCATCATTTTATGAACATAGTTTAGGGTGTATTTCGGGGCAGAAGCAAGCTAGCTCCTGCTTTTCATCCTGGAAATTAATGTTTTTCTAAAATTAATGTGTTTTGTAGGAAAAATATTTGATAAATCACATTCATGATGGCTATGATTTAGTTAGTACTTAGTATAACATAGTCACTCTCCTAAGTACTCTATTGTCTTATTTAATCCTTCAACAGTTCCAGGAAAGCCATGATTAAAGATGCTATTTTCATTATTTTCCTGAGAAGTAAGGTTATCTGTTTTTATATTGTTGTCACATTGCGACGGTATAATCAATAATCTTACACGAATTCATTAATTCTTATAGGGAGGAAGACACGAAGCAAAAATGACAATGTAAACCACAGAAAGGGTTTGCTATTTTGTCCTGATCCCTGAGCGAAGAAGTTCGTTTGCTGTCTGTAATATGGTCCTTAAACATACACAGGGGCCATATTAGATATTCAAAGGGAGAAATAAGGCGCAAAGAAAATGACTATCAGGATTTATTTGGAAATGTTATATTATTTCCAATATAACTCAATTTGCCTGCCTTTATTTTCATCTTAGTCACTGTGTTTAAAACTTAACCTTTAATAAGGTAATTCCACTCTTTAGAGCCCCAGTTGACCAGAGGCTTGCTATGAAAGCCTGCCAGATGACAAACTCCTTGTTCTTCAGTACTCTTATGAATGGCCTTACCAAATAAATGAATGGACAGTCAACATTTTTTCTCCTTCTCCCTGTAGAAACAGGAACATGAGATTATTTCTCTTTTTCTCAGCTTGATTGTGCTTACTAGTCTTGAGTGCTGTACCGTGAGAAGCAACGGAAATTTTATGAATTAGTATGTTTTAGAGGGAACACTTATAAAACAATATTCATATTTTAGTATATAGGAAATTTCAGATTTCTATTAAAAATAAAATGCTGATTTCCATAGCTTGTGAAATATATGTCAGAAAAAAATATGTTAGCATCTTGAAGACTGGTAGCAATTGTTTTCTCTTGCTGTTTTCCTTGTGCAAATACTATGCAGAAATATTTAGTCTTCATAATCTAAGTTTGTCAGAGATCCAAATACAACAATTAAAAAAAAAAGAAACTATTAATTCATTACTTATTATAGTTAGGGTAATTGTGTATTTCTTTGAGTCTATATTCCTACTTTTAAAGCACTCTCCTAATTAATAAGACATGACATTTTATATCACTGTCATTGATTTTGAAGCTTTAGTTTCCAGATTAAATTGGAAATTCATGTACTTTTTTTTGAGACAGGGTCTTACTGTAGCCTCAGCTGGCCTGGAACTTGTTCTGTAGCGCAGGCTGACCTCGAACTCACAGAGATCTACCTGCTTCTGCGTCCTGAGTGCTAGGATTAAAGGTGTATGCCACCACACCAGGCTTATATAGTTTTTATTGGTATCCTGAAGTTTCCTAGAATGTGCCATCAAATAACACACATTGCATAAATGACTCCTCAATCTTTGAATGAATTTTCTAAGTGGCAGGTACCAAGTCTTGTGAATTTTTATTAGTTTTCGTTATAGTTGGCCTAGAAAATCTACACTATTTATGTAAAAAGTGATATGAACTTTCCAAATACAGAATGACAATTTTTCTAAAATCTTGAATATATATATAACTACAAAACTACTAGTGGTAGAAAGTGAGAACTGGGGTAAATCAGGGGTTGTCAGTGTAGTGTTTACTATTCATGTTTGTCTATAGTTATTTTGAGTTACATTTAAAGTCAGATTGTTTACCCTAAAACCTGAGATTCTTGAGCTGGGCATGGTGAAGAGGTGGAGGCAGGAGGCCAGCCTGAGTTATATAGGGAGGCCCTATCTCAAAAATCACTGAATAAATCAAATAAATAAAGAAACAAGTGTTATTCTGAACTGAAGATAAACAAATAGTGTTTGTATTCTAAAAGATAACAGATGTCTCAACACATTTTGGAATTGGCCTTCAAAGGTCTTTGCTTCATCACAGTATAGAACTGACTTTATTTTCCTATACGAACATCTTGAGATGCATACAGGAAAGGAATATACGGACTGAATAATTTAAGGGATTAGCTTCTAGGTTCTCAAGATATGGCATTCCTTCCTAAAATAAGTCTGCCTGAGAACTCCAGTTCACAGCAATCCCTTTTTCTCTACATAGGGAAAAGGCAGCCTCTCCCTCAACCCATATCGGAGTCATGCTGGAAACATAACATACAGGTATCTTGGAACAAAATGCAAACTTCTTTTACCCTGGGGATCGGCTTGTCTTTTCTTCTTCCTTATTGGGGGTATGGAGAAGTCCAGCATGAGAACTGGGATCTGTATCATGGTCCTTAAAATCCAGAGAAATTTTAAAGTAGTGAGAACACTTTTTTTTTTAATCTTGATAATTAAATTTGTTTTGGAGAAATGTGTAGTTTTGAAAGAAATCTCTTGAGTATATAACTAAGGAACATTCGTGAAATACTGCCCTTTTGAAAATCTTCATATTTCTATAGATTCTGGAATTTAATTGTGAAGAGTTATTTTTCAGTCAATTGTATTTTTCATCTTATTTCATATTGCTTTACAGGTATAATTTTAGGAATGCACACATTTTCCTTTTATAAATAAATGAATATCATTGAATCATAAAATCCAACCTGAGAGCTTTAATTATGATTCTTATTATTAAAAACTCCTCAAACCTTAACAATTTTTCCATGCTATGAATCATACTTTTCAGTCCCTATATAACAAAATTTTAGCTCTAAACAATCAATGCATCATTACAGCTATCTTAACAAATATGATTTTTTTATGTGGTTCCTTGAAAATACATTATGTTCGTTTGAATTTAAAATGATGCTTTTAGGGCCAGGGAGATGGCTCAGCAGGTAAAAACACTGTTGTCATAAGCCTGACAACCTCAATTTGATTCCTAAACTCATAGTGAAAGGAAAGAACTGACTCCCTAAAATTGTTGCCTGACATACGTACTGTATCACATACACATGCACTCACACACTCTCACACACATATCACACACATACATATACACAAACACACTCCCAATAATAATAAATAAATAACAAAATAAATAAATAAATAAAATGATGTTCTTTATTGTTTCTACAAGTAAAAGCTGATTTTATGGATTCATTTGAAGCAAATCATATGAACTAAATCCACAGCCTCTAGTTAGATGAAAATATATTTAAAATCTGCAATAATTAAAAAATGGTTCATTAAAACATACTTGAAGGTAATAAACTTGATGACAGTACTGTTTTTTTCAATCTGTTTTGAATCTTTTGATTTGAAATGCTTCTTTAAGCAAGAGTAATAAAAATAGTCAATAACTGGTAGCTTTATCTTCTGAAGACTGATATTTTTCTTTTCTTTCTCTCTCTCTCTCTTTTTTTTTTTTTTTAAGACAGGGTGTCTCTGTAGCTCCAAGCTAGCCTGGAACTCCCCCATGTGGAGACAATGGCCTCAATCTCATAGAGATCCACCTGACTTTGGTTTTTGAGTACTGGGATTAAAAGTGTGTGCCACCATGCCCAGCAAGACTGATTTTCTTATCAGAAGCTGAAAATGAGAAAGATTAGATACAAATTCTCCAGTGTTTCAGTGGTTCCTTTTTACTTTTTTAAGTTGTAAGAGAAATTGTAGACAGCTGTTAGTATTTCAAAAAAGAAACTTTAAAAGAAATATTTTTGTCTTGAGTTTTATACATTCCATACAAGAATTCCTAATCAAATTTAGAACCGATTCTCCATCCACTTCGCCTACCCCCACCGGGCCGCATACATTCGTTCATACATATTAAGTCCCATCCAATCAAGCATTAGTGCCCAGATGTCCTTTAGTGCAAATTCATCCCCCAAACTCTGGTCAGGCTTTCTAGAGACTGTAAGTAAGGCATCCTCTCCCTCTCCCAACAGTAGCAATCAGTCTCCAGTAGTTCTCAGTCTAGTTCTGGCCTGCCACCAATTTCTATTGCTCCACTCTGGGCCCTTGTCTAATTTGAGTTGGTGTGGGTCCTGTGCTCAATGCCGTCATTGCCACAATTTGACATGTGCGTGTTTCCAGTAGCCGGAAAGGCTCTGCTTCCTTAAGTTCATGAACCAGCCCTGGTTCTTAAAATCTTTCCGCCCTCTTTTCCACAATGATCCCAGAATCATAGGTGGGTGCTCTTCAATATAGGAGTCCTCTCCATGGATACATACTGTGCAGTCTCTTATTCTATAAATCTTGGCTGGTCGTGGTCTTCTGTGTGCATAGCACTACGCTGTTTAAGGAAGCTCCATTGTTGAGAGTTGAGGATGCTTTAGTTTTCTCTCTACTCCTAAAAAAGAAACTTTTAATGAGAACATTGTGATTAGTTGTGTGTGTGTGTGTGTGTGTGTGTGTGTGTGTGTGTGTATGTGTGTGTGTGGGGGGCCTGGGTATGGAAATCAGAGGACAATCTTGGATTTCATTTGTATGGTGCAACCACCTTGTTTTTTGAGATGTCACTGGTCTGGAACTCACCTAATATACTATGCTGGCTAGCCGTAGAGAATGTCTCTTCTTCCCATCACTGAGATTACAAATGTGTATCGAAACACCCAGCTTTTCTTACATGGGTTCTGGAGATTAAACTAAGGTCTTCCTGCTTGCAAGGCAAGCACTTTATCAACTAAGCCATATCAAGTAGCCAGCAGTGCTAGCCCCAGCTCAGAAAGAGTTAAAAATTTTAATGGCACTACAAAGACAAAATTCTACTTATTTATATAACAGTTTGAAGTGGTTACATTCATTAAATAAAAAGTTACTGAAGAATTGATGCTGGTACATGAAATATGGAATAAATATTAGAAAAAAACTAATCCCATCTTTCTTACATGAGATGATTTTTTAGTACAAATTTGTTTTGTCTATATTATGATTTATAATATTTGATGTTTTTATAAGTTTGTTAACAGGATGTAAATATTAAGATTATTATGTGTATTAAATACAGATGAATTTGATATAATCAAAATGACTTTATGAGTCTCAACTTTGAACAGTATACAATGTATAGGAATATATTTCAGTGAAGAAATGGAGTGAAAATATACCAAAGTGCAGAAAGAATGCAAAGTCTCTAAATGGTAATGATAATTTTTGTTTAATGGCATGGTGATAACATATATCACTAAAATATTTAGTTGTTCCTAGATAAATTTAAAGCAGTGTTTTAATTTCACACTGTCATACTTAAAGAGCACACTACAATATATATTGTGATAATTTACACTCTTGGTGAAGAATTTTTCAGATGATTCAAATTATATGAGAAATAGTTTTACCAAGCTGATTTTAAGGGGTATATTACCTGTCATACTGGACTTTCTAACATTTTTAATAAGGTAAAATTGTGTGTATAATAGAAAATGTGTTTATTTGAAAGATATAGGACAATAATAAAATTAATCTTAAATAAATAGGATTAATTTTTAAAAGTCTTTGTAACCAGAATGTGTACTCCTCAGTGAGAAAAACTATGAGATGAGGTGGATTCCAACGCATAAATTGTACATGTTTCATGGAAGACTCAGAATTAAATCCATATTTAGAGCCAGCAAGATGGCTCAGCAGGTAAAGATGCTTGTTTCAAACCCAATGATCTGAGTTTGATTTCTGGGACTTACACTGTGGAAGAAGAGAACTGACTCTCAAGTGTTTTTCTATGACCTTCACCTGCACACTGCACATGCACACACACACACACACACACACACACACACATGCAAAATTTAAAACTTCATATCTCAGAATAGAAAGAAATGAGAGTTCTCGTATATATCCCAAAGCTCAGTTTATCACAATCCTTACAAGGATTTCAATAGGTTTACTGTAATGTAGAATACTCCTAATTATCTTATAAATTTAATTTTTTAACTTTGTACTTTCTTGAATAAATGTTAACTTCTTAAAAAATTTAAAAGGAGAAATATAACTGAATTTTCCTTTGTTTTTATTTAAAAGTTTATATCATAACCTATGCTAATTCTATGAAGATTCAAATGATAAACCATAAACAGAAAATCTTTGTCAATCATCAAACACAAAATATTTCAATGACTTATATAGTATGTCTTTCAAAGTATTGGTATCTTCTTCTTTTGTTTTTTTGAGACATGGTCTTCCTGTAGCCTCAGCTAGCCTGGAACTGGGTATGCAGACCAAGTTGGTTTCAAACTTACAGAAATTTGCCTGCCTTTGCTGAGATTAAGGGTGTGTCCCACCATGCCCAACTATATAGTTATCCTCTTTGATTTTAATATTTTTGAAACAATGAAAGCAAAAACAGAACAGTTTCTGTTTTCTCATTTTAAACTAAGAATATATCTTTGAAAAAAGATATAGAAAAGTAATTTGCTCCTTAAATGAAAGGAATATTTTAGAAAGAAATGAAATAAGGTTTTTATCTTGTTTGATAATACCACCTTCATGTAAATCGAACCATCATCAGTCACAACAACAGCAACAAACTGTGAAAATTAGCACAAAATATGACAGAGTATACATGAATTGCATCAATGGTGAATAAAGAGGCAATGAGAGTTAATATTACTTCACTGGTGGATGAACTATTTTTCAGTGATATCTAATTCAACTCCCAAGTGTAATTCATCTTCCTTTTATTGATGAACAAAAGCTAGGACTGAAATGACACAGAAAGCAAGGGTACATACTGTCTACGTCAGAATAGAAAGACATCACCTGTGTTAGAAAGGGGCCAGCATCAGCAGCCATGATGAGCTTGTGAGGCAACATCAGACTCGGACTCTCAGCCCTGCTCTGTAAACGGGTCTGTTTTCCCCCAGTGGTGGCAACATGGTTCTCCCTGTAGCTGCTGTTATTTAGCAGCTCACCTTCTTCTTGTTTGTTTAACTGTGCTCATTTTAAAGGTGAATGAATGAATGAGTAAATCCTTAAAAATATGCATCATATCCAGACTAGATGAGTTGTAAGTAGTAAAACTGAATTTTAAATGGCCGATTCTAACTTTGTATTCTTAATTGATAAGCTATATTGTTTTCCAAATCAAGGTCTCAGAAACTTACAGGTCTTGCTTATGGGTCTGCCCAGTTCCACCTTCTGGCTCAGTTGAGTCTTTAGTCTTATTTTGAGGGATATGCTTGTGCCTACAGTTCTGCACCCCTCCTTTCTGACTCAGTACTTTGAGATGTCTAACCAGGTTTAAGGACAGCAACGTAGAGACAAAATGAGCCCAATAGACCCCAAGTAGACAAATGGTGCTATGGGAAAGTCACAATTGACCTTTTCACTTTTAAATTAAGTTTATGTTACATGTAAGAATTTGAAATCTCTTTGAAGATAAACCTATGGCAGCCTTCAAAATACATGAGGTGTGAATGACCTTGAACTCACGTCTGATCATACCTAAGAAACTCTACTTCTTGTAGTGGAGAACAATTCTAACTTCTTTTCTATCGAAAGTCATATAGGTTTCCATGAATCTGCTTCCTTGCTGACATTCTTGACATATTTGAAATCATTTAGGGGTCTCAACAATTCTCATTTTTGTTGGCTTGTTTGTTTTGTAAAAGGGTCTTTTCATGTAGTCTTAGTTATGCTGGAACTCAGTATCTAGTCCACGCTGGCCTCAAAGTTATAGTGGTCTTTCTGCCTCTGCATGAGTGATGGGATACAGAGGTGTGTGTGCCACCATGCTAGACTGTTAGATGCCATGTGGGTGCTCAGAATTGAACCTGGGTCTTCTACAAGAGCAGCCAGTGCTCTTAACTGCTGAATCAACTCTCAAGTCCCAGGGGGAAAAAAACCTTAAAAGAGCAGTTCCTCCTCAGTATGTACAAAAATATGTTTGTAGGCTCGATGGAAGATAGCTTTCACTTACCAATGACACCAGTACAAAAGAGCTCACAAGTTAGGGTTCTAGAACTACTCTCATTCAGGTGATGAGGTGGACAGTGACCTGTATAGTGGAACACACTCCCATTTAAGACATGTTTGGAGTTTGAGATACTTCTGTTCTTCATTTAGTAATTCTTAACTCAGTGATAATTTTTCAAATGGAATCATCCTTTAATTAATCATACAGTATTCACTCAAAAAACCATCTATCCTACCATCTATCCTGCCTTGTAACTTCAAATACTAAGAGGATTAGAAAGGATAACAATTCAAGAATTACCAGATAGAGACGAAAAGGAAGAAGGAATAAAACTGAAGCAATTGTACAATTATTTTTCCAAGCCATTAATAGTCAGTTTGCTTAAACTATTGGCAACAATGAGAAAATATAGCATGAATATTTTTTATTTAAATTTTTTTGCAATAGACATTTCTCAAAGTTATATGCTGTGTGAATGTAGCTGTTGATTTGAAGTTTATTTTGTCATAAACACCACTGCATCATGAAGAAACAATGGCTGGTGAATCAAAGTATCAATAATATGGTGGTCTGCAGTTGCCTATCTGTTTAGTTATAAGTGAATGCCACTGAATAAAAATAAAATCCAATATTTTGTTTAGACCATTCTGAATTCAGTTTTCAAAATGACTTCTTTTAGTGACACTAAAGACTATGATTTCCTATGGGAATAGTTTCTAGCAAGCAGTCTCTAAATTTATGTAATTATCTCATATTTATTTCTGATCTACCATCGCTGTTTTGAGATGGGTCTGAAATTGATCTAATAACTTTGTTGTCTCCCTTTGTGATGTGGACATGTATCTTTCCCTTAAAACCATTGTCACTCCTCTCTAAGCACCCTTATTTTTCTCAAATGAATAAACATTATCATCATATTCGTCATTCTTCCATGTGAGTTCTTTATGCCTTCCTTATTCTACGTTTCCCCAAGTTCAATAGTGAGAAACTGATGATTATTTATTTATTTATTTTTAGCTGATACTTTTTTAAAGTTCCTATTGCTATCATCTCAATACCAGAGCTCCTTACTCTATAAGACTGTTTTAAATAATTTCTGAGATGGTCTTTCTTGATCTCTTTCTGACCTCTCATAATTTCTATATGCCATCTGTCTTTTTCCAGCTCATCTTAAGACACAAAATGCTTTAAAATTTCTCTATAAGCAGCAAACTTGCTTTCAAATTACTTATCCTGTCATTTACAATATGTGACTGTCTGACTCCCTTACAGCAGGGCAACCTCACTGCCTCAGCCAGTGGACTGTAATGGTTATGCTTTGCAGAAGGGGGAGTTGGGGACTGACTGTTTTCTGTGACAACTAACTCAAGGTCAAGGGCAGATTATCTTCTATTCATTAGTTTACTTCTCAATTCCTCCATGAAGCCTTCCTAACTACTCTGTCCACTTTTTCCTCCTCTAAAATTCTGTCTCAGGATATTTGCTTAAGACAATCAGAATTACTTTTTTAACTGAAAATAACTGCCATGAGATGTTTACAATGTATGTCATAAGATTTTTTAGCCAGGACAAGGGGTTCACACCTAGTGGGGAGAGGCAAGGGATACTACTAACCAATCTATGGTGCATGAAAGAGTCCATACAATACATAATTTTCTAGACCTAAGTACTAATTGTGCTAAGTTAAAATAACTATCTAGGAGGCTACTTATCTTTGAATAGAATCTTTCTTTTCAATTGTCCTGTAAAGTTAACAAAGTGAAAACTGTTTACTTTTCCTTAAACAAACAAACAAACCAGAATATGATATATTGACTGATAACCATCCAAAAGATAAGTTGAAACCAAATCCCTGGGAATCATGAATGTTACCTTACTTGGAAAAAATCTGTCATTGATATAATTAAGGGCCTTGAAGAGAGGACATAGTTTTGCATTCTCAATGAAGATGCTAAATTCCTCACACAGAGGGGATTCCAACAGAAGGGATGTACCTCGAGAGCATGAGGGCAAAAGCAGAGATCAGACTGGCCACAGCCTGTCATAGAACAGAAGGTGATGAGAGGACAGAGGAAGACCGAAGTGAGAGGTCACAAGCTGAAGTGGAGGAGGACAGTCCACAGTCACCAGAAGCTGCAAGAGACGAAACAAAGAGGAAGTGTCCGCCCCAGAGCCTGGACAGAGTGTGAGCTTCTTGTGCCTCGGCTTTCAACTTCTTTCATTCACTCACGGTGAGAAGACATTTCTGTTATTTTAAATTGTCAACTTAGTGCATCTTCTATTTGAAGGACTCAAAAAAAAAAAACTTGATAATATAGTTCAGTGAAACACCTCCTAAAGAAATGTTTCATATTTATAAAGAAAACTGCCTTGCTTTTTTGTAAAAGTTAAACTATATCTCCTTACAAAAATTAAATTGGAGAGATGGCTCAGCAGGTAAGAGCTCTGGCTGCCCTTGCAGAGGACTGGGATTTGGTTCCCAGCACCCACATGGTGGTTAGCAGTCATTCTGTAATTCTAGTTCCAAGGGATCCATTGCCCTCTTCTGATCTTCTCAGGCATTGCATGACAAGAATGTCCCTACATAGATGCAGGCAATACACTCATAAATTAAAAAAAAATAAAAAAATTCATATTCTTGTACATCTTTTGATGTAATATATTATTACAAAACATACACATACTAGCACATGTATTTATAGAGGAATATTAGCTACCCAGAGAAGCCATACAATGCCAATATTACATTCCAGTATAATAATTGTAAATGTATTCACTTAAGAATCCATTAATTTATTTAAAATTTATTCCATATCAATGGACTTTAATGAAAACTAAAACTATCTTATTAAACATGTTCATTATAAAATGCGATGTTATAGTTTAGAAGCTGGCTGTGGGTACTGTAGCTTGCAGCAACATCAGCTTTAATCTCTAGATGGCACTATGTTATAAGGAATCAGACTGAATACAATTTTCATTTAACTGGCTGGGAATAAAGAACACTTTCCCATGAAAAATTTTCAAAAAATTATGTACAGTTATAACCAAAGTTTAATTTCACTATGGATAGGCGTCTAATGTTTACATTATTATAGGACAAAAGAGGATAATAGAGAAATTGAGTCTCTAAACATGCTAGCCAATAGTTCAGAGTGTATCAGTTAAATTTGTCTTTGTCCTAATTTTTATTACTGTGTATATTTGTTGTTGGAGGATATAAATATAAATGAATGTGTTAACGAACTAAGGTTCCCAAATAAGATTGCTCCTATAATCTGAGACATTATCTTTGATGGTTATGGGTAAAGACTAATGATATACTGTTTCCTTTGCCTTAAAATATAAACAAGGCAGTATACTTGTTTCTAATCTTCATCACTAACATTTGAACCTTACTTTGCGTCAGATGAGAAGACATAAAGTCATTATACTGTCTTTTCCTTAGTTCTCATCTCTGGTATTCTTGGATTCTCTTTTGATGTTTTATTTTTTTGCCTTGAGACTTTAGTGATTTATAGGGATTTAAATTTTCTTTTACGTCCATAAAGGCTTTAGTAAATAGATTTCTATTTGCTTATGTGATAAACTTACTCAGTCAATAATCTGCTATCCTCGATGCTCCACACTCAAAATATTTTCAACAACTCCTAAAATACATTTTCTTTGTTGTTTTATATTTTAGTTATTTGCCTATACATCTCAACTTACTCACAAAATTACATATCCTTGTGTGTATGGGGGTGGATCCTGGTTTATTTACTTTTATGGACAGGTTATTTTCACAGTAACTACTTACTGAATTGAATGGATTTGGTCGCATACTTTATAATCTGGTGCAAACTAAAAGTTTCATTGTTAGTAATGTGTAACTATTTTTGTGACCTAAAAAAAAACAAAAAAACCCCAAAAAACAAACCTCAAATATCTGAGTATCTATGACCTGAAGTGAAAAGTGAGGTTTCCTGGGGAAAATGTGTATAATTTTCTTGACAGCCATGACTTCGGCATTGAGGAGTAACTTGTTTAATTTTTCCACTTTCTATTGACAAATGGAAGAACCATCTCTATTGTTATCTCTTCTAATCTCAACTCCTTAGCTTTTCCTTTTCCTTGAGACATGTCTTTTTTCTCTCTTCTATTTTTGGGAGGGCTCAAAGTTTCACGCCCAGGCTGGCTTACAGTGCATGGGAACCCATCTGCCTTAACCTTTTGAGAGTTTGGATTACAGGTACACACTGTCACTGTCATGTTCAGATAATTGTCTATTCTTGTTTATAAAGACTTGGAACAAGTCTTTTATCTACAGAGAAAAGCCATCCTTCGTGTCCCTAAACTAACACAGTTATTAGGCTTTCATTGCTTGTCTCCCCACGTTTGACTTTTACTAGTGCTTACATTTCAAAAGAATAGGAAGCATGGGTATCTTACATAATCATCTACAATGTTTTGCTGACAGGCCATTGTACACATGAACGCACAACGGCTGTGACTGCCTGCACAAGGCTAAGCCAGTCAAAATTTCAGCATGGGTGGGGAATGGCTCATGACAGACATCCCATTCCTATGTAAGGAGCTATTGGAAACTGATGACTTCTGGGGGACGGAAAGGAGAGTCCGTTTTCTTCAGATTTGACCTCTAACATCCATGTTCCAGTGGATGTTCGTACACCTATGAATACATTGGCACCACAAAGTGGACCCAGTGTGTGTGTGTGTGTGTGTGTGGAGAGAGAGTGAGGAGAGAGAGAGAGAGAGAGAGAATGATAACAAAACCTGTAGTTCCTTTTTCTTTCAATGTCAGAGCAAATGTGGTGAAGCAAAGCCTAGACACTCGACTGTTTTAGACTGTTAGAGCTCTCACCACAGCTTAGGGGCTTTTTGTCTCGAGTTGCACCCTGACCTCCTTGCTCTTGGTGCTCCTCTACATGAATCATCTGCACGAGGCAGAACTCATAGCACTGCCTTATAGCTGTGTCAAGCTCATTGTTTTTCCAAGTAGATACTTTGCTTTTCATAACTGTGGTGTTTATATTTGCTAGTGCTATACACAGACATTCCTCCTTTATCTGAGCTTTTCTGACATTCAGTCTTTCTAGCATTCCTTAAAACAGTTGGTAACCAAGCTTGTTTGTCAACTTGACACACCTGGGAAGAGGGAGGGAGCCTCAGTTGAATTTCCTCTGTCAGACTGGCTTGTGGGCATGTCTGTGGAGCATTTTCTTGTTGCTAATTGGTGCAGCAAGGCCCAGCCCACTGGGGACAGTACCATCTCTGGGCAGATGGGTCCGGGCTGTTCAGGAAAGGTTGTTAAAAAGTGAGTCTGAGAGTGAGCTAGCAAGGAACATTTCCCCATGGTTTCTGCTTCAAGCTCCAGCCTTGAGTCCCTGCTTTGGCTTCCCTGGATGATGAATTGCAACCTATAAAGTGAAATAAACCCTTTCCTCCAAAGTTGCTTTTGGTAAGAGTGTTTAGTAAAGTAACAGAAAGCAAACTGGACAGTGACAAACCCTATTTGTTTATTAATGTTTCATGGATATCTGTCTTCTCTTTCCAAGATCACATATTTCCAGACAATTTCTCTTGCATTTGCATTTGTAGCTAGCGTGCCTTACATACCATGAATAAATAATGTATTGGATTAAATTAGTCTTGGTCTTTCTACTGTTTCGATTTAAATAGCTAAGATGTATGGAAGGTCAAATGGGTTTTAAGCAGGGAGACAAAGGTGAGTTAGCCTAAATTTTTGTCTTCAAAAGCAGCTCACTTTCTAATGGGGAATTTGGGCCAGTACATTTCTCTGAAGCAGTGTGATGAATGCACTGTGCAAGGAGCCTTAGGGACATGCAACTCTTGCAACCAGTGCGGTGATTAGAAGAGGCAGGTGACAGGACTGCTCTTGATAGGGACTTTGGTCTTTTCTCCAGATGAGGCGGCTGGTTCCTATAGGAATTTTACCTTGGCCACATGTTTCATTAGTTCTGTTCTCTAGCCAGTTGAACACACTTAGATAACTAAAATCACTGCAGCAAAATCACATTTTAAAGGACTTTTCAATAACAGATTCAATTATTCTGGGTAAATAACCTATCTGATTAGATACTCTATTGTATTTTTATTTGAAAAGTGCTCTGATCCTGAGCCAGTTAATTAAAAATCTATTTTCAACCTGTTCTTTTTTTATATTTCAAATAAATATGCCCTGACCATATTGTGAATAATTTAAAATTTAGAATACTGGACCTTCAAAAACATGTTGCAACTTAATTATAATACATTCTGTAGCTTTGACAATAGCTACAAATGAAAACAAATCTTTTCTACATAATACTTTCTATAAAGGCAGAAAAGAGAAAGACTAAAAAGTACAGTTGACAAATTGCAATCAGTCTGCACCAGGGCACTTCAGAGAATTATTCAGCATCACTGAAATGGAAAGGCGCTTTGCTGAATTTAATATTGAAGTCTTGGATTCCTACCCAGTTGCAATAACACACTGTAGCATTGTTAGCTCTGATTCAAGTGCATCTGATCAAAAGGTTATTGAATAGTCCTTGTCTCTCTGCCAACTCCGAATGTCTTCTCCCTGACTGCAGCATTTGGATCCTGTTGCTGTTCATTAATGCTTATCTTACATTCCATTCACAATCATTATCTACCTTTCCCTGTAATTAGCTAATTATATTTTAAGATAATTAGTCTAATGAAAGTGTGAGAAGTATGTGCAGTAGGAATCTAAGTGACACTGTAATACCTCTACATATGGATGAAATGAAAAATAAGGAACACTTATCACATTATATGTGTTTACAGAATTGGGCGTTCTTTACTAAATTATATCAAATTCTAGCATCTTTTTGTGTGCTATTGTTCCTTAGGAATATATATATATATATGCTATGTTGGGGTGTTAGGAAAAGGAAATAATTCTTTCAAAGTAAAGGTTCAGCCCTTTATTCTCTGTAGTGCAATAATGTGGCAATGTGTTGCTTTTATGGATTTCTTAGATATAAAGAAATATAGAGATATTTGGGGATATAAAGTGAAATAACATTAGATGAATGACATAATGCTTACAGGTGTTAGACCTCCTCTGACTGTCTCTGGCTGTGAGAGACCTTTAACAGTGCTTCCACTCTTCCTTTGGATTCAGAGTCGCCTTGCTTTTGGATGATTGTTCAGGCTTTTCTTGCTTGCTTCCTCTCTCCTTTTCAGGCATTTCCCTTAAAAGCATTGTTGGCATGTTTTATCTTCTTTTAACAACTTAGTTTTGTAGGACCCATACTAACATACTGGAAGAAAAGATAAAATATATACAGGGAAATTATAAATAATTTTATCAAGAAGTTCAAAGAATATAGAAACTAATATAGTCGAAGAGGTCCCAGGAATGACATAATGTACTTGATTCAGATGACTAAGGTAGTAATTAACCAAATGCATATGTTTTGAGTCTAATAAGCATTCTAATTAAATAGAGTACAGAAGATCTAAAGATGCCTATTAAAAGCTTATTGAAATCAGATTGTAGAAGGTGATGGATATCATGATGATAAGGTGTTCTGCTTGTCTTTTTCTCTGTTGTATCAGAGACTCTTCAAGAATTTGAGAAAGCTGGCTGCAGTGGATTCATCTTTCTTGTGTTCTCAGGATATGACTGGGAACCTGAATACTGGCCTGAGATTTAGGGTCATGAACCTTTGTAATCTCCTAATGAGCTAAAGTATGCTGCATGTGCATACAACAGATACTAATCTGAGACTGCATGTAGAATAGATTAGTGGACTTCTTTGTCTTTTTGTCTTCTAGAAACTGGGCTAAAATCAGCAGTATGTGAAGTATGAAAGATTTTGTTTTTGGCAATTTGATAGATTTTGTTTGCCAATGATAGTGAATAAAAGAAATCAGAAATTTAACAACAAAATGCATACCTCTTCTTGACTAGCAGATTTATTTGAATAGATTTTTGTTCCATATGGTTGCAAAGATGAAGTTGAAAATAGCAACTTGTTTAGATATGTCAAGTATTCTTCAATGTACTGCAATCTCCACTCTACCCTAGGTCTAGAACCTGTTCCTTACTGTAAATTTGTAGTTCTGTCTAGGATTTGTAGCCTTTGAATTTATAACCAGAATCTAAATTTATAATTAGACTGTAGCTCCTTTGATCTTGTCCTACTAGTATTAAAAACTTGTAATAATCATGCAGTGTAGTTTTGCTTTAGGACAATTGTTTGTGCACCTGAATTAAAACACATGAAATGCATTGAATTCCACAGAACTTTCTAGGGCAATTATTCTTGTCTGATCAAGACTTAGAAAGGGTTCATTTTCTTCTAAACACCAGATGATTAAATAGGTAACATTGGTAAATGAAATTCCATGTGATTGGCATGGAGGCCAATAGTTGTGGAGTTTTGCTTCAAGCAGTAACACGAGTCCTGTCTTTCCCTACAGCAATGAAGATGACTCAGACCTACATGAGTACCTGTGTAACTGAAAGAAACCTACATTGTCTTATCACATTTGATGAGCTTTGGTCTTGTCTACATGAGGACTTGTATAATCTTTCTCCAAAGACCCAAAAGCTTTTTTTCAAAGGCCTTAGCAGCCAATTACTCTGTATCCCAAACAGAGAGGACCACTAACATTTGGGTTCCTTAGTCATTGCTCTTACTTTACATACTCATAGTTTGTAGATCAGTAAGATTGTTTGTAATGTACTGGATAATAAACCAGCTTTGAAAACCATGTGATCTTTATCATAACTACTCATCTTGACCATTATAATGGGAGAACAACTTCAGACATGTTACAAAAGATTATGGTTGTATTCCAATAAAACTTTATTGACAAAAAACAAGTGGCGGTTAAGACTGGTCAACAAATGCAACTTGCAGATACTGCCATAGAACAGACAAGAAAAGATACACCAACCTACAAATGGATTCTCCAGGAAGTCAGAACTCCAACCACCAGCCCACTTATTCCAGACCTTCAGTTGGGTTAGTATAAGTGCCTCCAATAATTTTTTACCCAGAAAACTTAACCTTATCTCTTCCTAACCCACTGTGAACTTCTCATCAGTTTTATCTTTCCAGACCGCCCATAGTTTTAGATCTTAAAATATTCTGGGTCTTTCTTGTCAACATGACCACTGCCTTTTCTGTCTTGTGCAAGTGAAGGGGACATCAGAACACAGTCAGTCATTGACCATTTCACATCCACTGCACTCAGGTTCACTCAAGCTATTCATCCCTCAGTCCCTGTCTGTTAACTCAGTTTCTGGTGCATCTATATCCATTATCCCCAAATTTCTATCTGTATTCCTGACAAGAGTTTAAGTTCATTCCACTTCGTAACTGTTTCCCAGTCAGATCTCTCCTAAACAGCTCAAATGTAATATTTTAAAACCAGGGCCCATTTGTTCCCATCCTGAAATCTGCCCTTTCATTGCCTTACAGCTTTAGAGCATGATGCTACTTGACCATGTTGCTTCTGTGCCAAGTCTGTGCTCTTTTCTTTTCCTTTCTTCCTTCATCCTAGCCATTCAAACCCACTCCAGCTCTCACCTTCTCATTCTAAAGGCTTTAGACTTCTTTACTGCCACATCTTCCTAATCAGACAAATGACTGATCAGCCATCTGATTCTCATTCATATTTCTGTTCACAGTCTATCCATCACAGCCAGAATCAACTTGTAAACCCTAAAGTAGATCACTCTTCCATTTTAATCTTCTGATCTAGAAAAAGCAAGCTCTTCTCTACCCAGCTCTTCACAGTGTGGCGGATATCATTTGGATTTTGTTCCTATCATTCTTCTTCACTCTCCACAGTGCCGTGGGCTTTATTTCCATTCCAAGCTTATCCCCATCTGAGTGCATCGGCCCTGTTCTCTTATCCCTCTGAACTGATCTTTCTCTTTACACTTCAAAGCTATAACTTTCTAGTCACTCACATTTCAGTTGAAATGATGTGCCCTCAGAAACCAGAATGACTCACTATAAAGCAGCTATCCTGTCCCTCTGTATTATCACAGTGCTTTTTAAATTGTCGTCATGGTATTTATCACTGTCATCATTACTTCTCTGCTAGAGTCTGAGGTTCAAAGGAACAAGAATTACCTGCTTATTTGATGACTTTAGTTCTTTTAGTCAATTGACCTACTAGCTCCATCACATTGGTGTAACCAAGGCTTCTCTTTTCCCTCTGAACACTACCAAGGCCACACAAGACCTTATGCTATTACCTGTTTTCTAGTCTATGCTGACCTTCCTTTTTATTGGTGATCGCTCATCTATTGTTTTTGCCAGGTCAAATTTTCTCAGTTCTAAGCATCCCTCTGTCATTACTTCTCTCTTCTTTCTCCTCTTCTACCTTTTCTTCTTCCCCCCATCCCTTCTGTCTCTTTTTCCTCTCTTGATCTCTTCTTCCTCTCTGTATTATTTAGTTTTCTGTTGCTGTGATAAAACACCATGACCAAGGCAACTTATAGAAAGAGGAGTTTGTTTGGCTTGTGTTCCACAGGGATTAGAGTCTATTATTGTAGGGGAAGAATGATGGCAGAGGTGGCCCCAACAGAAAGCTGAGTGCTCACATCTTCAATCAGGCACGGGAAGCAGAATGAAACTGGAAATCTCGAAGGCTTAAGAACTCTCAAGTCCCAACCCCAGTGATGAACTTCCTCCAGCATGGCTATAGCTCCTAAAGAGTCCATGAACTCTCCACGAAGTGCTTGGAGCCTATGGGGGCATTCTCATTGCAACCACCACACTCTCCCAACTCTTTCTTTCCCTTCTCATCTCCCCACTCAGTTTTGGGATTTCTAGAAGATTCCTTTATCTAACACTTGAAGTCTTGTTCCTCACCCCACTCCCATCCATCTCGTCTTTGTCTTTAAGGTCAGTTCTGCACATTGGTCCTGCAGCAGTGTTAGGACTGTGCTTCCACCACATTCTGATCTAACTACGTTCTTATTCTCATCATTATTGTAACTATGTGTTTAACATCTGTCTTCCTTGATCCACTGAAAGCTCAGTGAGAAAAGAAGCTCATTTATTGCTGTATATGTGCATCTAGCACTGTGCCTGACACAGACACGGCATTGGCATAACTTAGTAGATATTTGTTGAATGAATAAATTAAAGAAGGAGACAAAGTGAAGAAGAAAGAAAAAGAAAGGATGAAAAAAGAAGAAAAATGATCTAGTGAAAGGCATATTCTAAATCTACACCAGATTTGAATTTACCGAGAATCCCCTCATGTCTTTCAGTATGTAGGAGCGCCTTTCCTTCAAGAAGATGTAATTTCACACAGAGCCTTAACTGCATGGGTGCTAAGTACTCTGACTGAACTCATCACAGGCTGGCTCCAAATTACTGGCTTCCACAAGTGTGGTGTGGATAATTCCCCATCTTATCTTATTGATACCCGGTATCTGGTATTCACTCAAGTCCCCTATCTGCAAACCCAGAAGAAGAACATTTTGCTCCTACTTGTGGTCTTAGTGTGCCCCTTACAGTGAAACTTCAGGTACATCTTGGCTCTTATTGGAGAGGTTAGAGATTGTAGGTGTGGCCTAGGACCACAGTTAGTGAGTAAAGAACATGATGCAGATCTAAAGCATAGAAGTGATGGTTCTTACTTTATATTGATAACCATGTGTCTACTACTGAACATTAGCATTTAACCTAAAAATCAATAAAACTCAGGACTAACTTAAGATATGTGTTTTTATGTATATTGGAGTTGAATAATTTAAAAAGCAAGTTAGAATCTAATTGGGTTACTGAAAAACTAAAACCTTATTTTAAACAAAGGAAATCATATTAAACTATCAGTTTTAATTAGTAAAGTTAAAATTTAAAAATCCCCTTAAGAATTCAATTATAGCATCTACTTAGATAAACGCTATATGAATCTGATTTTCCTTTTATAATCGTTACCATGTCACATAGAGAGTAGCAGATGACATAAGCAGATGGACTTGTGTTATCTGTGCTGCTTAAAGCCTTCTCTAACATTTTTTTGGCCATATTCATAAACATAGGGTATGGTAGAAGCAACTTACATCTGTTTAAAATCCTTGTTAACTTCTGTTGAATTTATTTTAGTGAGTTATAATATGGCAAAGCTTTTTATTATTATGGACAATATTCTATTCATTTTAGAAATAAGGCCTAAGATAGATTTCATGGTTTCTAAGTAACTCTAAGCTAGAAAAATGAAACTTGCATGTATTGGTGACTATTCCTAAGGAATTCATTGTAACTGGGAGTTTTAATTAGTGGAGGCAATAGGAGAAAGGCACAGGGTGATTCCTGCTTCAATTACTATTTTCTATGGCTTTTTACAGTTTTTGAAGCAGTTTAATTCTATTGGTTTCATTCTTTTCCTATGCTTTGCTATATTAGTAAGTAGTATGTTTTCCAATTGAATAAAAGGCAGACTATTCATTACTTTTATCCAAGAATATCACATAATCATAACTACTCTTTACATGCTAAGAATTTGCCTGTTAAAGTCACCAGGGGCTAATAATCTTGATCTTTGTGACTGGAAAATATTATGCATGTTTCTAGAAACCTTTAACACATTATTATTATTATTGAAATTTCACATATGCAGGCTTTGCTTTCTGACAGCTCTCACTTCCCAAGTCCTTATCAGTTGCAATCAATCTCCTCACAAGTCCCTCTTTCACATTCATGTCTGTTCATTCTGTTTTGTGACCCACCAGGATTAACCAGGGCCATCTGTGTGACCTTGAGTTTAGAGCTATATGTTGAAGCCTGGTAGGCTCAGCAGGGTATACAGCTAAAGACAACATTTCCTTCTCTCCCAATATCTATTCCTAGGTACCTGAGCCTTTCCTTCTTTCTTGATTGATTATTGATAGGGGCTAGTCTTGGTGGCTCCAGTGCAAGTAATTACAGTTGATGTGAGTTCATGATTACAGCAATTGTATCCAGTCTAGAGAATGGCAATTCACAGTTCTTCACCTTATCTTACATACTTACCACCAGCTCTTCCATAATGCTTCCGGAGCCTTAGTAGGGTGGTATAATTGACTTGTTTAGGATTGGATCCACATAGGACACTTATTTTTTGCATCTTGGGCAGCTATGGGACTCTGTATTCACCTCTCTTTGTCTTAGAGACATCTTTGATTAAGACTGGGAGCTGCTTTCATCTGTGGGTACAAGCATAGGTATTTAAAAGTCAGTTTGCTCCTATGCTGGTTAGTTAACCATCAAAAATATGTTCCCTGCAAGGGCCTGCTACCTCCCGATAAACAAGTGACCTTATTGAAATGAATAAGAATAAGAATAACCTTATTGAAAATTAATAAGAATACTTTATGTAGTTACTGTTAAGGTTGTAGAAAGCATTCAGATCTATTAATTTTTATATCTTATTCTTTACGAAATAGTTTACCATAATAGAAAATACAATAAAAGTTCTTAATTGTATAACCAAATAGGAGGAAGAAATATATATTTAAAAAATAATAGTCACTACATTTAAATTCTGATTGTTTGATGACTATTTGAGAATAAATTTGTTGATTTTAAAATATATCTTTAAAGGCAAAAATTCAAAGCTAATACCACAAAGAAAATTCAGGTCAGATAGTTTCCTAGAGAGGATGAATTAGTAAGTACCCATTCTTTTTTTTTCAGGAGAGATACTGAAAAGGCTACCATTAACAAGAGTCATTGAAGACAATTCCATTTACTGTATTCATTTCCTAAAATTGTTGTGATAAGTCACTGATTTTAGAAGGACTTTGTGGGTAGAATACATATGGATTCCTGAGATCCTTGCAGAAGAGAGAGGTAGGAGTGGCTTGGTTGGCTTTTGCTCCAAATATCACCTTCTTTTGGAATACCTCTTATGTTATATATTTAAGTTACTCACCTTTCATTTAATTTTTGGATTAATAGTTTTAATCCACTCATATAATTAATAACCAGTGTATAAAATAGTCACAATGATCATTTCTTTAAATTTTTAAAAATTATTATATGTATGTGCATGATGTGTGCATGGGAAGGGGGAATTGCAAGTGTGCCCCTGTTATAGTGTACATGTGGAAATCAGAGGACAACTTTTGGGAGTCAGTTCTCTCCATCCAGTGTGGTTTCCAGGGGGTTAAACTCAAGTCATCAGGCATATATGACAAGCACATTTACCCACGGGATCATCTCACTGGCTCACAGTGATCATTTAATGACTATGTTGTTATAACGATAAGCTATGTTTTCAGCAATAAGATCAGTCTGCCACTCTTTTTTGAGCATTGAAATGGCTACTCCCACATGAGTTCTACCCAGGAAGGAAGAAGGTAGTTATAATTTTCCTGGGTTATTTTGGTATAATATACTGGAATATTTACAACACTTTTGTCTCCTTAGTAAGTTCTCTCTCTGTCGCTCTGTCTCTCTGTCTCTGCCTTTCTGTCTCTGTCTCCTCTGTCTCTCTCTCGCATTCTCGAAAGGCTCTTGTTGTGCAGTCCAGGATGATGATAAACTTGGAATCCTCCTGCTCCGGCTTTCTGAGTGTTGAAACTGCACAGGCAGATGTCATGATACTCAGTTTGTATCCTTAGTTCCTAATTATTTCAAAATCATTGCATGATTTAACAGTTTGCTAGCATAACATTTATTAATAAATATTTGAAACACAATACAGATAATTACTGAATATTTAAAATATAAATGCATTAACATAATGTCACAACAAGTTTACTTGACTGGGAGCTAACAGCAGGGAAGCCATAGCTAGCAGCAAACATATCTGAGTCTACCTGTTTGTCTTTATTGGATTCAACAGCTGCAGGTACTCAGAATGGGGTCAAAGAGGAAAAGTTCAAGTTGATGAGTCAAATGAAAAAGTGATAATTTCAAAGATAAGAAGGTAAAATTTCCCAACCAAGGACAGAGAAGTTAAGACATGAATAACAGTACTGTTGCATACATTAAATATTTTTGGTTTCTAGTGCCTGAGGGTGGGAGCCCATGAGTAATTCCCACAGACCTACTTGCTTGCATTGTATATCAACTATCTACTCCCAGATTCCAATGATGAGACTGAAGCCTTACTATTCAACAGTGCCCTTAGGAAAAAGTGCACCAAATGCACTTTGATCTGCATTCAAAATTCCTGCAGAGCACCTTCCCTCTTTGTGGGCACACAGTTCTGAAATATTCAGTGAACAATGGAAAAGGCAAATTTTTCAACACTATCCATTTTTTTTTCACTAGGTCAAAGAGAAATAAACCTGAATGTTTCTTAAGCTTGTGATAGGTGACCTTTGTTGTCTGACAGGGAAATGAAAAACCACCCATCTTTATATTTGGCTTAATAAGGTACTTGATGTTCAATAGCCAAAACTGTCTGGTGATTTCCTTTCTAGATGACCCATTAAAATTGCCTGAAGATAATGATTTCATCCATCACTTTTGACTAAGTGTGCTGTCCCCTGCACACACTCAGGATAATAGCATTTTAGAATGGAAGGTATTAAAATCATCAGATAAATCTAACATTACTAAGGGAAGTCATTTCACAATGACCATTCAAAGGATGGCATTATGCACCAGTATCCAAGTGGTTGAGGCCCAAAATTGGAGAAGAGAGGAGGATGAGGAGCAATTTCTTTCAAGTGACATCAGTAATTTACACGTAGTGAGCTGCTTGCCTTTATATGGGGGAGGGGGTGAGAGATTTCCTATTTCCAATTTTGTAGAAATTTTCGCTTTTACTTTTTCTTTTACAAAGTTAACCTTTATATATTTATTAATATTAAGTCACAAAGGCACAGGTATTCACGCAGAAGCTGAAATGTGCTGAAGAGCAGACAGCTTTGACAGAACTCCTGGAGAAGCTGTCATGGGTGAGAACATGACTACTTTAGCTTCAATCTGTTCACTCCCCTTCCCACCTGGCTAAACTTTGGACAAGGTATTTAACCACTCTATGCCTTGTTTCCTCAACCATAAATGGGGTATAATAATATTAGCTACCTGAGGGGTTCAGGGGGAAATTAGCATATTAATATATGTAAAATGTTTATAATAATGCGTCACACATAGGAAGCCCTAGGAAAGGTCCTGGTATCATTGCACTCGTTATTAGTAGTATTTTTCTTTTTCTGACTGAGTAACTACCAACCTCTCCCCCACAAATAAAGTACTGAGGAAATGGGCTTTATGTGTTGGGTTTTCTTTGCTTATCAAATGCTTAGTTTAGGGTATCTTCTAAGCTAGCTTACCTTTTATGTCTTGTGAGCCAGGTTTTATACTTTTGATAAGAAACTCCTCTTCTTCAATACACCTAGCATATACTTTAGAAGATTTGTTGGACTGAGCTTATGGTAGAAATGGAGAAAGAACAGGGTTATGGAAGGAGGAGAGGTCGGAAAGCTCTGGAATACGAATAGTCTGATTGGTGGTTGATTCATCATAGATTATTGTTAGAGGAGACAGGATCCAGAATAATATTCTATGACAACCATTAGTCCATTATTTGTTATGTGTGGGGAATAAGGCCTCCCAACACAACCCTCTCCATAGCCCTGCTATGGTGGCTGTTAGGTCTCTCTTGACAACAGGCCCTTCCAGGAGGCCATGAGACCTTGCCTTAATGTACCTGAGCAATCTTGCGAGCTTTGTGTCCCTAACCCGTGATCTGTGGGACGTGTAACAAGTCATGGGACCAGGAACTTGTGGTCTGCAGTACAGAGATATGCTTCAAGGTAGTAATATGCTGTCTATAAATCAGACATGACTTACGTCATGGGGCTTGCCTCTTAGAGCTGTTTTGTTTTTGATAAATGCTTAGGATGGCCCGATCTTATTCTGTGGCCTGGAACCTGTGGATAGCTTGTTCTGATCTGCACCTGTGCCTTGGTCTGGAAAATCCATGATGTACTCCCTTTGTAATGCCAAACTAAATTGTTCTGAACCAGGTACCGTTACATGCCCAGAAAATTCCTGGGAACCTGAACTTTTTACCCCTTGCTGATTTGTATGAATCTTGTAACATTTGTGTGGGATATATATATGGGATGAATGTACAAGTAAAAGGTGGAGCTTCCTCAATCCCGAAAGAGAGTGTTGTGTGTTTATTTAATCCCTACGCCCCTCGCAGAGACTCGGACCCAGGGCCGTGCAGGCGCGGCAATTGGAGGTTCTCACCGAGATCTGAAAGAAGGGACCACGGACGGGGTCGTTCTAGGAGACCGACAGGGACAGGGACGGCTCTCGGTAAGAACGCATTGTTAAAAAATGGGCAATCAGCCCGGGAAAGTGCAGCTGCAGCATCAACTTAAAATACTCTTAGAAGAACAGGGAACGGCGGTAAAGAGCCACACCCTGGAGAAGTTTTTAAAAAATATAGAGAAGGCTAGCCCATGGTTTTTTATTAGTGGAGATTTGAGAGTTTCAGACTGGGAGGAGGTTCGCCGAGACCTTCAGAAGCTTTTACAAGCAGAGGGTCCTGAATTCTTTCCCCTGTCCACCTTTTCCCTTTGGCGCCTGGTAAAAGACGCTCTCCTCACGGACAAAGCCTGCCTTCAACGACTGGTGGCTGAGGCTCAGGCCATGTTTACTGATATTCGGGACCAGGACTCCAGGGAGTCTTTGAAGTCGGAAGAACAGAGGAGGTGAATCCTCCGGGGGCAGTGGGAGGGGCAAAGTCTCACAGGTCTCCAGGGAAAGAGCCAGGACTCTATCCTTCACCATCTGAATGGGAGGATTTGGGGGAAGAAGCTCTCAATGTAGACTCTGAGGAAGAGAGGTTAAAAGAAGAGAGCAAGGTCTTAGAGAAGAAATTTTAAAAAGCTCGTCCCAAAAACGAAGGTGAGCCTCCTGCTGTTCGACCGACCGTCAAGCCGCCTCCGCTGTGTCCACCCACGGAGCCTCCATCGTATTGGAAAGAAATCCCAAAAGACCCCACAGGATGGAGAGTCTCTGAAAGAGAGGAGGAGCTGGGTCGCTCTGGGGGAATACAAGTTGCCCCTTTTGTGGCACCCGTTATTGAGGTCCCCGATGTTGATGACCCAGCACAGGTAGTGAGGAGACATCTCCCTTTACAGTTCAGAGATATTAAACATGGATTTTCCAGACCAAGGCACAGGTGCAGATCAGAACAAGCTATCCACAGGTTCCAGGCCACAGAATAAGATCGGGCCATCCTAAGCATTTATCAAAAACAAAACAGCTCTAAGAGGCAAACCCCATGACGTAAGTCATGTCTGATTTATAGACAGCATATTACTACCTTGAAGCGTATCTCTGTACTGCAGACCACAAGTTCCTGGTCCCATGACTTGTTACACGTCCCACAGATCATGGGTTAGGGACACAAAGCTCGCAAGATTGCTCAGGTACATTAAGGCAAGGTCTCATGGCCTCCTGGAAGGGCCTGTTGTCAAGAGAGACCTAACAGCCACCATAGCAGGGCTATGGAGAGGGTTGTGTTGGGAGGCCTTATTCCCCACAGTTATGGGTGATTATTATGGCAAAGGTAAAACAGAGTACATGTTTGCTAGGATATTACAACTAGCTACCCATAGAAGAGGAAGTCTGAGCCTTTTTATTAATTCAGTTATTTTATTGAGAATTTCTTCCACATCCCATTCCTTCCTCCCTAACTCCTCCCCTATCCTATCTGCCCACCACTGTCCTCTCAGCTTCATGTGCTCTTTCTTTATTTCCTTAAACCCACTGTATGGGCTTGGGTATAGGAGCATTTACTGGAGCTTGGATAATAGCCTTTCAGGATCTGCATCCCTGAAGAAAACTTACTAACCTTCCTGAGCAGCCATAAATTTCTGAAAAGCTCCTAAGCTAGGGCTGAAGCTTCCTGAATCCCTCCCCTGTCCATGCTGGGATTCGGGCTGGCTTTATTTTGTACAGGTCTTGTGTAATAGCTATTGTAATTTCATGTGTTCAATGGACCTGTCATGTCCACAAATGTTTCAGTGCCAGCCTTCACTACTTCTGCCTTGTGCAGAAAGTCTGAATTTTTTGCAGTGAATTTTTGGGAACAATCCTTGCCTGTAAGTTTCGCTAAGGAACTCCAGCCAAACCAAACAAACGTACTCTTCTAATATTCTCTGTCTGAGAGGCCATAATAAAGTTCACAAAGTATGCCAAATTTCTCTCATCTGCCTTCATTCACATTCTAGGAACATGTAGAAACTAGAGCAATCCACTCTTTCTTGGGATGTCTTGTATGAAAATAACTCATTTGTTTACTTTTAATTTTTTCCCACCATCATTAACCACTGTATGCAAGATAAACTTGTAAATTAAAAGTTTCACATATTTGTATCCTGTGTTGGGCTAACTGACCCTGATACTACATATATAAGACAATCTCTGTCCTCAGGGATCTACAACTCTCAGGAAGATACACCCTGTTACATAGTCACTTAAACAGAACAGAGGTTGAAACTAGTTGTCTAAATAATCAGTTGTTGCTGACCATTTTTATAGAATCAGTATAAATTCCTACATCTAAATGAAACTCATTCAAACAGACAGATGGTCTGAAAAACTAAAATATCCCTAGATGACTTCCCTAAGTTAACATATATTGGTAGAACTGACTAAAAAGATAGATTCTTTAGGCTTGAATGTTTTCTGTATTGTAGCATAGAAAGAGGTGGAGGTGATCCTAATTCAGCAAGGACTTCTTACTTCTAGGCATTCATGGTCTCTCTTTTTGCGTTTCAATTTTATTAATATTTATAGAACAGCCACAGGGTCCTTAGCGCAGTCACTAGTTACACAATTTCAGTGAATTTCACTCTTGAAAAAATAAAAGCAATGTTAGAGCATCCAACAGCATTTGAATTTATTGATGAAATGACTTACGAGAAGAAATCATTTAAATTCATTACTTCCCATGCCCTGGGCTATAACATATAGAAAATAAAATCAAGGGTAAATCTCAAAATACTATTCTCTCGGTGTAGGATTTATCACAACAAATACACTTATGTAAATTCTCTGTATATTATTTCTTCCCATGGTAAATCAAATGTAAAAGAAAGAGAGAATGTAGATTGTATGTCTTGGTCTGATGACTAATATAATGATGTTTTGTCAGTTTTGTGGGCTACCTCTACTGAACTACATTTATTAGAATGCCTTTGTTTGTGTTTGTGGCTTTATTTATTTTTCTTTATATTAATATGTTTTTACAGGCTAAAGATTGGACTTAAGCTAGGTAAATGTTATACCACTGAGCTACATCCCCAGACCTTAGACTATTAATTAAAATATTGTAGCATTTCAGTTGTGAAATAACACATAAAAGAGAAACAGGAGTAGAAGTTATTTAATATGTATTTTGTTCATCCCTTCTTCTCTACCCTCTTGGGTTTACATCTCCTTATCCTTTTTCTTCCTGTATCATCCCTGGAATGGAATCAAAGTTCTTAAAATTTCATTTGTGTGGCTAATATCTCTAAAAATTATTGTCATTGTGGTAAAGACAATGTAGCAGAATTATCTAAGTGTGCTGGCACATATCAGAAATCCTAGAACTCGGCAGGTGGATGTCGGTAGATCAGTTCTAGGTCATCCTCACCTACATAGAGAGTTTGAAGATAACCTGGGGCAAAAGACCATCTCAAAAGTTGGAATTAAGTAGGATAAATAAAATGGACAATGCATGTTAACAATGTATGAATACCATCCTCACTAATTACGACATGAATTTTTTCATCCTCAAAGGTAATTACTCTCCATTCTTTATTCCTGCATAAGTCCCCCCAATTACTTTTCTGTATTTACTACTTATCCACTTTGCATTACGTGGCTAATTTTGATGACAAAAACTCACGTGGAAGAAAACATTGTGGTGTGTAGTGTTCTGTTCTTATGCTGGGAAAGCTAAGGAACTTTTCACCTCTTTTCACATTTGCTGTGCATGCTCCAACTTGTATCACTACTCTGCTGGAGGACTTTTAACCTTGCTTTGCCTTTGAGCTCATATTTCGTGTGTAGTACACAATCAGCTTGTTAACGATACCTGGTTAGGTAGGGATATCTAGAGGAACAGAACACACACACACACACACACATTTAAATTCAAGCTCATCACTAAAAGATTAGAAGACTTGGGAGTTATTAAGTTATTAATATTAAGTCCAAGTTAAAAGGCCTGAGAAACTGGGGCATAAGTGGAAGATGCAGCAGCAGCAGCAGCAGCAATAGATGTACTTGCTAAGGAAAAAGAAGGGTTTGCCTGAGTGCATGCATTGCTTTTCCTCAGACATCTTTGTCTTCTGGGTGACCAGTAAGGTGCTACCCATATTTAGTCCTTTTCCCTAAAAATGCCCCTACATTACATAGATGTGCTTTACAGGTCCTACATATCGTTTAATTCAGTCATGTTGACCACAAAGACTAATTATCACAGATGTCACTTGTAATTGTAGGAGAATGAATGTGCAACTCAGTAAGATAATATGAGCAGTCAATTCAAAGGAAGAGAATGACTACTTGGGATTTACTCCCCCATAATGATCTTGAATGGTTCCCAGTACAAAGTGCTATTACTGGATTAAAGGAATGTTTTGTTTGTGTAGTGGGGAAGAGGGGGATTATGCAGGTGAATGCACAACACTCAATTCCTCCAGAAGTCAAGGAAATGTATTGTCTCTTTAGAATTTGTCTCCAAAGAGGAGACCTAGCACTTCAATGAACTTTTTGAGTATTTGCAGTAATATGCGCCTTAAGCATTTTATCTTAAATTGCTCAGTAGTTTGAGTAGAATTTGAATCAATGGACATCTTTGGAAGCTTTATTAAAATGATTTTTATAGTTTGAATGTCCCTCTCAGGTTCATATATTTGAATACTTGGTACCCAGTTGGTGGAACTGTTTGGGAGGTTATGGAATTTTGAAGAGGTGGATCCTTGTGGGAGAAAGTACATCACCGGGATGGGCTTTGACAGTTAATAGCCCCGCCCCCCCCATGTCCTGTGTATGGATGAAATGTGCTCAGCCAGCTTCATATTTTCCCTGACTATTGCCATGCTTTCCCTGCCCATGATGGACACCGTCCCTTTGGAATTATATGAAAAAATAAGCTCTTTTGTCCTCTAAGTTGTTCTTGGTCATGATATTTTATCACAGCAACAGAAAAATAACTAACACAACAGTAGTCCACAAATGATTATTTAGCCGATTGAAATCCTTGGTAAAGGATGAGTTTCTGAATTACTCATGCAGATGCCCCTGATAAGGGTCTGTTCCCTGATTAAATGATTACAATAAAATTGCTGATCAAGACTATTGTCCTAGTGACAGCATTGCTGGCTGGATCATCACTGTGTCATTCCTCATAACACAGTCACTTCGACAGACTGGGCACAGAGGATAGATGATATGTTTTTAATGTAGGAGCTACCACTTCAGGGCAGATTTGTGACTCCCCAAATTGAAGGAGAGGTTACTTTATATGGACTATGGCCCCTGCCTATTCCTGGGATCTGTTGAGCATATGACTCCATTGGGTCATTGATGAGCCTGCTTAGTTTTGTCACTTGCCAAGTTGGGAGTTGTTACTGTCTGTTCAGACAACTATAATGACCATTTTGGCTCCTGCAACTGATCTTGGTCACATTTTTGCCTTCACTGATCCTTTCTTGTCTGAGAGAATTGAGCCCTTTCTCATAGATGCTGCATGAGAGTAGGCTAACAGACTATACTCCATAGTATACAAGTACCTGGTAAGTTAATCACCAGAACTCTAAAGTCCACTGAAAAACATTTGTGTGCATGTGTTCATGTATGTGCATGCATGTTGAGGCCAGAGATTGACCTTGGGTTTCTACCTCAATTTCTCTCCATCTTATTATTATTTTTTTGAGACAAGATCTCTCATTGAACATGATTTCTTGTTTCTTGATTCAGCTAAACTAGCTGGCCAACAGCACCAGTGATCCTTCTGTGTCTGCCTGTCCAGCCCTGGGATTGCATGTATATGTAACTGCCCGTGCCTCTAAAAAATGAATGCTGTGACCTGAACTCAGATCCTCATGTTAGCCTAGCAAACACTACCAATGAAGCCATGGCCCTAGCACCCCTAAAAAAGCATTTACTTTTAAAAATTAATTAATTAATTAACAATGTATGTGTATGTGTGTGTGTGTGTGTGTGTGTGTGTGTGTGTGTCTGTGCATGCCATAGAATGTAAAAGTGGTCAAAGTATAACATAGTTCTCATCCTTATGTGGGTTTCAGGGGTGAATCCAGACTATCAGTGTTGTGCAGCAAGTGTCTTTACCTACTGAACCATTTCACTGGGCCTTGCAAATCCATTTTTGAATTTACTTGCTTCTTGTCCATGCAGTCTACAAAAAGCACTGTAGTCACGGAATGCACTACCTTTAGAATGAGTCATAATCAAAGTGAACACAAGCTGAGGGAAAGAGTTCTATAGACATATTTTGAAAAATCTGTCATTT
The DNA here is from genome assembly GCA_035773235.1 of Eospalax fontanierii. Taxonomy (NCBI): domain Eukaryota; kingdom Metazoa; phylum Chordata; class Mammalia; order Rodentia; family Spalacidae; genus Eospalax; species Eospalax fontanierii. The sequence continues at coordinate 60,656,163 of CM069524.1, forward strand.
TGCCCTTGCTATCCCCAGGCAGAAGACTTTCCCGTAAAGTTGCCCCAAAATATTCCACATATGGCAAAACAGGCAAAGTAATAAGTCTGGAAGATTTGTAAGAATCTCTTCTGGACCCATTCTTCTTTATTGTTTTAATTAATTAATTAACTAATTAGTTAATTTTGTGTGTGTGTGTGTGTGTGGATACTTGTGTCTGTAGAGGCCAAAGGTTCATATGAATATTGAGTGGCTATCATCACTCATCTATCTTATCTTTTCAAAAATTATTTATTATTTTATGTGTATGAATGTTTTTGAATTATATATATGTGTATATATATATATATATATATATATATATATATATATATATGCATACTCAGGTCATTCAATGCTCTCTGAGACCAGAAGAGGGTATTGGATTCCCTGGAACTGGAGTATAGGCAGTTGTCAGCTGCCAAGAGGGTACTGGGAACCAAATCTCTGGAAGAGCAGTCAGTGCTCTTAATCACTGAGCAGTCTCTTCAGACCCCATCTTATCTTTTGAGATAGATATCTTTTGATATCTGGGTCTCTCACTGTACCCAGAGATGATCAGTTTGACTAGTCTGGCCAGTGAGCTATGGAGATTCATTTATCTCTGCCCCACAGTGTTAGGGTTATTAATGTGCATAACCCTACTCAGCTTTTCAATTGGTGCTGGGGGTCTGACAGGCACTTTACTGACTGAGACATCTCCCCAGCCCTATGTATGGCCTTCTTGATGAAAGGCACAAGTGTAAATAGAAGATTATTGTGGAAAAGAGGGGTGGAAGCAAATAGAGTATAACTTACCGAGGTTTTGCTGTTTTGCTTGGGAGGTGGAGAATAGTGACCTGGGAAGTAACTGTAGACCATGGTGGGCCAGGAGAGGGACATACATTAATGATCCTTGTTTTTCCAATTCTGAGCTGAAGATTTCCTCATATAAAAGGTTCTGGTGTCACTCTCAAAAATAATTATGAGCACCTTAAAACTAACTTACTTCTGGCCTCCCATCACTCGTTACATGACGCTGATCCTTATTTGTAAAAATTTATATAGAAGCCTATTGGAAACATGAGAGTCAATCTAAGCTTATGCATCTTTCATGAAAAACAACTGTCAGGACCTTGCGATGTTCTTTCAAGTCTGTTTCTATAATCATTGTGAAGTCTTGGAAACCTCAGGCAGTCTCTCCATAAACTAGGACAAGCTTCATGAATTTTAACTAACACCTTGTGTTGGAAGCACTTTTAATCTATGTCCAGGTAAGAATCCCTGACAATTGATGTGCTCCCAGCCTGTGTTGGTGAAATTAACCATTGGTGTTCACTCAAGGAAAGTGGTGAAATGTTATACTCAGGAGAAAAACTGTAAGAAGAAAAGCTAGTATAGAAATGAACAAATAAAGAATTACCAAGTTCAAGGCCTGCTTGGGCTACAGAGATAGTTCAAGGCAAACCTGGGAATTTACCAAGACCTTGTTTCAAGATTAAAAAGTTAAGAGAGGGCTGAGGATGCAGTTCACTGATACAGAATTGGTCTAGAATGTGTAAGGTTCCGTATTTTAGTATTGCCAAAAACGACAGAGAGAAAGAAAGACAGAACAAAAGAAAACTATTAAAATATTGTTGAGAGTCTTTAAAAATTCAGAAACAATTTGCCCAGTATATATCTTTTCCTTTTCTGCACATCTTGTGAGGAGAGACTGTTCTATATTTTAAAGGATGTTCATGAAGCAAACATCTCGTGTCTTTTTCTGGAGGAAGAGAGAGGTCTTTACTGCCTATTTTAATACATGTGAGTTCCCTGAGGTCAGGTTTACTTTCCTTTAATGCAGTATATCCCCTGTGCATGTGTTACCTAATTCTCCTCACATTGTCTTGTGATAACTGGAACTTAGGTGTTGTACAAGACTTTGATTCTGGTTAATCCTCTTTCCGTGACTAGTAAACTGAGATTTGTTTCTGAATTAAGATTCTTTTTCTTCCACCAGTGTCAAGGAGACTGGCAGGCTCTCTTGCTACTAGAGAGTAGGGTAGTAATTTGAAGCACTTGAGAGTTTTTACAAAGCCTAATCTGAAGTGAGGTCTAATCTGTAATGTGCATGGTGAAGCTGTTAGTGAAAATAAAATATTCAAAGATTTAAGTCAGACCCATCAGCAAGAACTGCTAATGGAAATATAGATCATTGACAAAAGTGAACATCAGGTGTGATCATTAGTTTTGCTTTCTAAGTGGGAATTTTAGTGGACAAATCAAAGACATTTCTATTTAACTAAATTGGGTGAATAATAGAAAGCTGTGTAAAATCTCTTAAAATACTGTAATAGTCCTCTCCTTATAGCAACAAAGTATCAATATATATTTATTCCTACATTCCTAAATGAACAGCTAGCACATAATTCCAGAATCATGAGGATAGAACAGTATTGAAAACTGGGTGACAGGTTAAAAGTGAAGGAAGGACCAGGGCAGGCTTCCCATTTTTACAGAGAAGACACGATTAAGACCCTGTAAATTAATTTGAGAAGTTAATGGGAGCCAATGCCAAGATTTGGATAAAGACCTCAAAAGGTCCATGCTTTAAAGATTTGGTCCCCACGCTGACACTGTTGAGTGATGGGGGAGGCTTTAGGAAGCAAGGCCTTGTAAGGGATCCTTAGGTCACTGGACAATGGGTCCCAAAGACTTTATGACACCTGGCTCCTTTTTCATGCCTTCTTTTGCTTCCTGGAAATGGAGTTTGATGGTTTGAATAAGTGCCCTTCATGGGCTGAAGTATTTGAACAAGTGGTCAGTTGGTGGTACTTGGGCAGGTTACAGAATCCTGAGGAAGTGTTGTCCTAGCTGCAGGAAGCACATCAATGAGGGTGGGCTTTGAGAATTCATAGCCTTGCCCCATTTTCAGTTTTGCTCTCCCTGCTTCCTGTACCTGCTTGAAGTTGTGGATGGTCAACTTTCTGCTCCCCCTGTGTAACAGCTTCTATGCCTCCCCTGCCATGATGAACTCTTACCCTCTGGAACCATCAGTCAAATGAGCTTAAACTGGGGCGGGAGGAGGAAGGTTAGATGGAGAGAGAGGAGAGATATATAAAGCTTAGGTGATATAAAAAGCCAGAGGGAAATTTGTTAACTCAAAATTCCCCCGAAAAATAAATGCAATACCTGAACATGTATATACCTGAAGGCTACATAACAAGAAACACGGTGTAAGACCTGAGAAACCTCCCTTCAAGTTATTGGTGGGGTAGTGCAAGAGACTCCCAAAATAACAGACCCTATTGCCCCACTCCTTGATTATATCTCAAAACTTGAAGGTAAAACCCTATTGCTGAATGCAGGACATACTTGGAGTAATAGAGTTGGAATTTACCTGGAAGCCTCTTCCCTGTAGAATAGCTCTCATAGTTCTAGAGGATACTACAAAAGTTACTAAGTTTATATCAATTAATGATATAAAACAGGTATAAAGGCTAATAATCACAATGATGGGTACAGCAAACTGTCTCTATTGGAACAGTAGTGGCATTTTTATCTAGGGGCTAATGAACAGCTATTTAGTTGGCTTAAAGCACTCTCAGTGGGAGAGAATTCATGCGTGGCACTGAAAACAGAGCCAAATACATATTGATGGAGATCTCATAAATCCCAAAGAAAACTCTATCTCTGTCATGTCTCTGCAAAATGACATTTCTTACTATATGCTAAATATGAATCCGTATATTTACAGACAAGTATACCGTATACCACTCATCAAAGAAGCTTCTTTTTGCAAGAGATGGAGGCTGTTACAGAGTTCCACAACTGGCCACACTCAGAGAACCTATGTCTCAGAGATGCCCCACCTTCAGTGACACATTTACAATGGAACCTCCATACCTAAGGCCCATGGAACATAGCAGAATGGGGAGTAGAGAGAATAATAATATAGACCTCAGCTCTCAACAGTGAAGTTTCCTCATACAACAGAGTATGATGCACACAGAAGGCCATAACTGGCTAACTTTTAGAGAATAAGCGACTATAAAGTACAGGTCCCTAGGCTCAGGGACAATTGCAGAAGAGAGGGTGGAAAGATTGTAAGAGCCAAGGTTGATGTATGAACATAAGGAAACAGAGACTTTCAGGCCTCTGGAAATTTGTTTATGAACTTGCAATGATGGTGACAGCACACACAAGACCTGTGCCTACTCAATCAGGCAAAAACCCAGCAGAGGACTGGGGAAATGGGCAAAGCAGACCCCAACCCTAGCCAAGGAACTGTTGGCAAATGATTACTGTGGGGTGAAGGAGAGTAGATTTTCTTTAAGGGAATGACTCTGGATTAGCTGATTAGACTCCAGTGGATGAAATTGCACTGAGTGACATCTGGGTACAAATGCCTGGATCAGGTAGGACTTAACATATGTTAAGAATTTCAAGAATAATTTAAATCTGGTGGGGGGAGTTATGGGGATGGAGTCAGGTGAGGGGGTCTAAATTTGATTAAGATGAAATCAATTAAGATTGAATTAATTAAGATATGGAATACACAAAAGCTCAATAAAAATTAGAAAAAAATCAACCAAAAAATAAACTCTTCTTTCTATAAGTTGCCTCGGTTATGGTGTTTTTTTAGCAGCAACATAAAAGTAACTAATACATGAGGTGAAGAGTTTTGCCTCACCATAGAGCTATAACATGATTTTCTCTTTCACTACAGGCCTAAAATAATGGGTCCAATTGATTTTTGACCAAATCTCCAAACCTGGAAACCAAATAAACCTCTTTTTCCTTCCTTCTTTCTTTCTTTCTTTCTTTCTTTCTTTCTTTCTTTCTTTCTTTCTTCTCTTCCTTTCTCTCTTTCTTTCATTCATTCCATAGTTCTTTCTTTTCTCTCTTCATTTCTTCCTTTCCTTTTATTTTTGTTTTTTGAGATAAGGTTTTATGCAATCAAGGTTGTCCTAAAACTGGCTACATAGCAGAGGATCATCTAGAACTCTTGTATTTTTGTACATTTTAAAATTGAACTTTTGTGCATTCCATGCAGAACACCTTAATCATCTTTATACCCCCTTCCCCATTGGCACCCTCACATGGCCCCCACCACTCAGGAATTTATGCATTTTGTCATTTGTATTATGGCCTATAGATTCAAATTAGTATTCCCAGAAATACCTCAGTGCAATTTCATCCACTGGAGTCTAGTCAGTCTATCTAGAGTCCTTTTCTTTAAGATCAGATCTTCCTCACCCAGCAGTACTCAGCTGCCAGTAGTTCTTCCAGTAAGACTGGGGCCTGCTGTCTTTTTCCACAGTTCTGGCTAGGTTTTTGTCTGCTTGAGTTTGTGGGTTTGGTGCATGCTGCATCACTGTAGGTTCATGTGAACAAGGTCCCAGGACCCTGTAGGACTCTTATTTCTGTATGGTCAAAACCCCTCTTCCTGGCTCTTACAGTCTTTCTGCCCCCTCTTCTGCAATGGTCCCTGAGCCCTGGTGGGTGTAGTTTAATTTAGGAGTCCTGTCCAAGGACCCACACCCTGAATTTACAGACTCTTATTATTTACACGTTGGCCATTTGTGTCCTTTTGTGTTCATGGCTTTCCGCAGCATGAAGGAGTTTCATTGATAAGAACAGGGAGATGAATTCATGGTCTCTCTACCACTTTTCCTCTATGTTCTATGAGCCTTAGGTGTAGAGGTTGCATTGTAGATGTGCCATTTAGGCTTGGGCAATTCACAGTCAATTTCTGTGTATGATCAGTTGCAAAACTCTAATAATCTACATCTGCTGCAAAAGAAGCTTCATTGATGAGTGGTGACTGGGATACTTGTTGATAAATATAAGGATCCATATTTTGCACATAGTAAGAAATTACATTTGTCTAGGGATGTGACAGTCTTGATGTTTTCTCCAAGATCTATGACCTCTCCATCCATGTGTATTTGGCTGTGTTTACAGTAGCACACATGAGTCTTTTCACATTGAATGGGCTTTAAATCCAGCTCAATAGCTATTGATTACACCCAAGAAAAAAGTGCCACTACTGCCCCAATATAGTTTGTTGTGCTGATCATTGTTGTGGTTAGTAGGCCTTAAAACTGGGGTTGGACTATCGATTGATGTTCTCCCTTAGCAACTTACATAGTGTTCTCCAAAACTATGAGAGCTAGCCTTCAGGGCAAGTGGTTTCCAGATCAGATCCAGCTTCATTGCTCCAAATCCTGTGTCTGAAATATGTTCTGCTTTCTGCACTAGGGACTTACATTCAAGTTCTGGGAAGCAATCAAGGCCTGTGGCAATATCCTTTTTGAATTTTGAAGTTTCTTGAACTACCAGTTCAACAAAGGGAGGTTTCTTCTGTCTGACGTTGTTTCTTGTTATGTAGCTTTCTGCTATATCCACGGACTCATAGAGATACTGTATGGGTAATTTTTCAGTTGGTTTTTGCACTAATGTGATTCCCTCTGGTGGTTTGCATTAGCTAGGCATTATTCATCTCTCCTCTCCCTCTCCCTGTCTAACCCTCCCTCTACACCCTCCTCAGTTCCAGCGCCCTATTTTCCCCATTTCTCCCTTGATAATACCTGTCTCTTATGATGACCCATCTCTTGAGTTCATTCTTCCCCTTTAACCCCAGAGTTCTCTGTATAACCCTCCCACTCCCTCTCCTATTTAAATATCCCCATTTTACCCGTTTCTCCCTTAGTAACACCTGTGTACGATTATTTTTCCCTTTCAGGCTCCTTCTTTCCCTTTACCTCCTTGGTTCCTTTACACTTTCCTGGTTCCTGCAGTTATATCAGGATATCTACTCACATATAAGGAATTGGTGCTAAGATTCACAAATGAGTGATAACTTACATCACTTACATCATTTGTTTTTCCGATTCTGTGTTACTTCACTTAGCATAACAGCTTCTAGTTCCATCCATTTTCCTGAAAACTTCATGATTTCGTCTTTCTTTACCATGGAGTAGAATTCCATTTTGTAAGTGTACCACATTTTTATTATCCACTTGTCAGTTGAAGGACACTGAGGTTGCTTCCATTTCTTAGCGACTGTGAAAAGAGAAGCAATAGACAGATGTACAAATATCTTTGCAGTGGGATGAGTTCTTTGTGTATATGCCAACTGACTCAGTTGGTTAGACCTTGAACGCTTAATCCTTCCTTGCCTTCATGTCCCAAGTATTGGTACACTATCACACCAGCTTTACACTTTTTCTTTCTATAAATTATCATAGGTATTTTCTTATAATGACAGTTCACTAACACAATTAGCAATAAGATCTTGAGTAGTATGTCTAAGTTAGGGTGATTTCAAAGATAATTCATAGTACTGTACAAATGGAGAGTTCAGAGTCAAAGAAAACACATAACCTTAAGTTGCATTACAGGATGAATTAACTTAAATACAATATGATATGAAAGTTGGATAGACTGTATGTTTCCTGTCGAGCTCATGCTAAATCTGAAGGATGGTGATTTAGAGCTATGAGGTAACATGCATTCTGAAATCAGTAGGTCCCCAAAAGATTCAGTAAGTCAAGGGAAAGAAAAAGAGACAGCAATTTTTATTTTTTATTACATTTAAAATCTACTTATTCATGTGCAGTGTGTGTGTGTGTGTGTGTGTGTGTGTGTGTGTGTGTGTGTGACCTGCATGCTACCATGCACATGCAGAAGTCAGAGGACAACCTGAGGGAGTCAACTCTCTCCTACCAGTATCCCGGAGATTGAACCAAGGTTATCTGGCTGGGCAGCAAGTACCTTTGCTTACTAAGTCAGCTTGCCAGCCTAATATAATTTTTCATAAAATGAATTTATGTAGTAAGTGAAACTTTCTGAAGTTAATTTTACCTTTAATTACATATAATTTTTTATTTCTCCAACAATCTTAACAATGTGTCTATTGTGTGTGAGAAATGGGGATCATAAGTATAGCTTATGAGTGGGTCATAGTATTATATAAGAATGATTTTTTTTTTTTAAGAAAAGAAAGGAGGAGTTGTTTTTCACCTTCTAGAAATTTAGTGTCTGTGAGACTACAAGGAGCCAGAGGAATGAAAAATGAAGCACTGTATTCCAGGAGCAGAGAACAATCCCTAAAGGGGAGCTGAGATGGCCCCATTTGGGTACTCATTTGGCCTGTACTTTTTCTTAGAGCTTCTAGAATGCATAGCTACGAGACTCATCTCCACATGCAACAAAGAAACACTTATTGTTATTATTTGTACCACTATCATTACATGAATATGTATGATCATGTCACAGTAAAATATATCTTTGAACCAGAAATTAATGAAATTCTCTCGTTTTATTGCTTTATGGAGTTGCAAGTTCCATAAATAAGTTTTATTTCTATTTAGTTCTGAAGAATAAATTTGGATGCTTTCCTTTGGAGCAGTATTGCTGTTAGTAATGTTCTATTAGAAGATCAGAGAGGAGATAACTTCAGAAGAAGAAATATGTGGCTCTATTTATGGTTTCTTCAATACACATTTGCATTATTTTATACACATAAATGTATGAAGCACACTTGTAACTTCTGGTTTCTAAACTACACTAATGAAGGGGAATTTTATTATCAGAATGTGGCCCACAGAGGCCATGACTTCTCCTTTTTACTTCTGTTCTCCCATGATTCATACCTTCAACATTGTTTACACATACAATAATAATATATCTCAAATACAAATGCAAGAACCCTAAATCATGTAACAGCTGTTTAATTTTTCAAGTAAAATAACTCTCAGAGAAAACTAACCATACTAAGCCATACAAAGCCAGGACTGAATAACTCTTCTTTAAATAATTTTTTATTTCCCTCGTAATTTAGATGTCACTGCCATGTGGTAACAAAGATTCTTTGCATGGACTAAATTTATTTGACTTCTGAAATTTCTCCTAAGTCCATTCACATAATTCCTTATAAAATCTATTTTTAGGACAAAACTTATTATCTCTCTGTCCTATATATCTGATCATCCTTGATATCTCATCATGGGCTTCTTATCCTTTTAATCTGACCCTCTGTACCTCAGGCTATGTCTGTTCACCTTGAGGTGACTTTAGGAAGAATCCTGTTAGGTCAGTTTAGCAAGAATCCTCCCAGCACCTGCTGTGTTTCCCTTGTAATTTTCCATCTGCGGAGCCCTGCACTGCTCCTTTTCTCTCTTTCTCATTACATATTTGAGGATGAACTCAATCTCTGTCTCCCACTTGCGAGACCCCACTGGTATCTGGTTCTGAATAAAGTGCTCCTCACCGTGTTTTAACAAGTACCATAGAATATCTTTTTTTTTAGCAGTGGTGTCACCTGAGATAAAGATCAGATCATTGTATAGTGCAGAACAATGAAAGCAGCTTGGGAGACTTGAGTAGGATTAGCAGTCCCCACAAGGAGCCAAACTGGTGGCCAGGAACCCAGCAGGAGTCAGGATGGGGACATGGAGGTCTCCTAGTACAGTAGCAATTTTTTTCTTCAATTAGGTTGGTCATCAGAGCTCTGTCCTTGAGTGTGGAGATCTTTTTCTTGAAGACCCCTATAAACGGGATAAATACACCTTCTGGCTCTGATTTGGTGCGAGAGAATGAAACAATCATCTTGAGGCTCTCATGACCTCTAAGGAAGTTATTCTCATAGTGAAGAAAACACATTTGTCTTCAACTGTTTTATAGCTTTATTTCTTGGGTCAGTTCATTTGTCGAACTTAAATATTATTAGCTAACACGTTAATAAGGGTCATTAGGTGACAGACAGTGGTAATTAAAGGGGTAAGAGAAGAATTTCAAATACTTCTTGATTTGACCAAGGTTGAATCGCATATAAAGACTGACAAGGGTTTTTGTTCTCACCTCCAATTCTTCTTTGTTCACATCCCATGAATCACTTGTGCATTCCACCATGACACACTGTTGGATGGGATGTAATATTTGTTGTCATTTACACAGCTTATTTTATCAATCCAGGAACTTCCTGCTCTCCATGAAAGTAGTTCTTTTAATTTTCACCTTGGATATACATTTTTTTCTACAAATTTGGTTCTCAAATGATGAACTGCTTTGAACACCACAGAAAATCTAAGTGGAGGGCAGAGCTGGGAGAAGAACAGACAGCAGCCATCTGCTCTGCTGGCTAGCCTTATGCACACCGTGGAAGCTGTGCTTTTCTTCTTTTGTAAAGGTTTAAATGGTGGGTTTTGAAATTTTATAAATACATCATTTTCAAAGACCCATTAAGCTAATAATTCCTATTCCAAAGTTTATAAAGCATGGCTATGACTTAACACTGTTCAAATGTAAACATACAAATAAATACAATCAGATTATATAATAAACAGATTTATACCTATTCAGACAATATTATAATCTTCTAAAAATTCTAGAAATATATTTCTGTAATTGTTTTTGGAACTAAATTAAAATTCCAACCCAAATTAATTTTGCCTTATAATCATATTTTCTTGCCTTTCCCTCAACTTTTTTATCAGACTTGGAGCCATGAATCTCCTGTTTTCAAAATTCAAATCTGTTACCAACAGAATTTGTCATACTTTCAGGCCATTTTCTTTTAGTCTTAGAAGAAAACCCTGATTTTCGTGTATAGTGGAAGTCATGAAGAAAACATGCTTGAGAACTCCAATGAAGACAAGTATTCTAGAAGGACAGGATTTTGGTTTATGACACGTGGAGGGTTGATTCTTTAAAAGTCACTTCGCTACATGTTGCACCCCAGGTATTTGTCTGTCTTCAGAACCAATGTGATTGATGGACATTAACTTGGGGTGTCACACCTCTCTGTGTGTTTTTATTTGCTGGCTTCTTTACTGCTATAAGATTGTGTATCAGGCACCTTGAGCCACCTTGCCATTTTTCTATAAAATAATGGTGCTAGAGACTTCGGAAAAGCAGCCAGAAACTGTTAAGAAATGCTTTTCTGAAGAAACAGGCACATATCCATCCTCTAACATGTCACTATTTTGAAAATGAATTCCTAGATCGTGTTTGTGAGTGGATGGTGCATAACCCTCATGATAACAGTTGTTGAGTATTTGGAATCTCTAGTAAGATTATCTTAAGTATTGTTTTTAAAGTCAAAAGCAGACTCTTCATGAAATTGGTATTTAATATGTAATGAAAGGCAGTCATATGCAGTAAGAACACACTGAAAGAAAAAGAGACCATTAAATTAGGCTGTTCTAAAAAGACATTTGTAAATATTTTACTAAAATTTTTCTTGTTTTTTGAATCCTAACAAGATAATCACTGTGACAGAATTCAGTGGTTCTAAACACCAGTGCCTGTCTAAATTGAATTAGAATAACCTGGAGAGTTCAAAACTGTTATCACTTTAAACATTTTGGTATGTGGTTCTTGGGGCCTTAATTTAAAGTTGTTGAATCAAAACGGAAGAAACCAAGGGATGGGTAATTTAAAAAGCACACAAGCAGATTCAGATACAGTTGAGCTATAGATTGCATCTGAGACTTCCTGGTACAAAGGAAAATACCTTTAGCAATTGTCTCGGAGAAACGGCAAAATACAATTCACTTTAGAAGGCTGAAAAAATACACCATACCTGCTTTTAAGGAGCTCTATGGATAAGGAGAGATTTGGGTGACAGGTTGTTAAGAATGTGTGCTATGCAAAGATAAATGAACCTGAACAATTCTTGAGAATCCAGATACTTTCACAAGTGGTAATGCTTGCACTGAGGATTCTAGGATGCTAAATTAAGCAGGCAATGGAATATCTAAGAGAAACACAGTGTGGGCGAAGGCAAGTGTTTGTAAGAACATGTTGGGACCCCTTAAAAATGTTCTGTGGGCCTCTCTCCTTAGAGTCAAATTTCCCTCCAGGGGATCTTTGGCAGATGTTCTTTGAGCTGAAAGCAGAGGGTCAAAGGGCATGACCTCTGCCCTCTAGCCTGGTCCTTGTGTTCTCTTTTGCAGCTGTTGAAGATGCTTATCAGCCTTCAAAAGGCGCCTGCAGGGAATCCCTGCTGGGTGCCTACTGGCACGTAGAAGTCCCCTTTCTTTAGCAAGATTCTCCTGCAGCCCTTCTTAGCACCAGACCTTTAGTCCAGGATAGTATATAAAACCCTTTTGTATGTACCATTTCATCTGCTTTTTCAACAACCCTGGAATATAGGTATTCTTTCTTCACTCTTTTTAGGGGATTAAGTCACTTGCTTAAGATGATAGACAGCTAATAACCTGTGCAGTCAGGGCTCAGATCTACTTTTACTTAAAATCCCATGATTTTTTTTTTCCCTCTATATTTCTAGAGCTTCCCTGCTTCTGAGTAAATGAAATGATGAAATTGAGATTCTTGGTTCATAAAGCTAAAAGTCACACTTGTAACAATTACAAATCCACTTTGTAATTTTTAGATCTCTTTGGAGGATCTTTAATGAAAATCAACGGGAATGATGATAGAAACATAAATATTTCTGGAAACTAAGCAAGTATATTTTATACTTTGAGAGTCATTGGAAAATTTATCTCTCTGAACTTTCAAATTCTTGCTCTCGTGCCTTTAATGAATGGGAAGTATTAAAATAAGGCTTACTTAAATGTGCACAATATTCTAACTTACACTGAAGTAAGCAACTAACATGAGGATGCAAATGGTGACATGAATGGTGAAAAACAAGATACGGCAATTCAAAAGGCATGGAGTGGAGGGGCGTGGAGAAGTGAGATTTTAGTGTTTTGCCTTTATTATTATATTTAGGCTTTCTTTATTATACACCAGTGATTTTTGCATTTTATGAAATGTTGCTGTTATTAAGGACATCAGTGTTGACTGGACACTCAACCTCATATCATCTACTGTTGAGCTCTCAACCACTTTTCCTCAGCAGATAAATAGATGTAGAAATAGCACATTAGACTAAATGTGTTTAACATTAGAGATCAAATTCTCTTGAAAATCTACACAGAGTTGAGTCTACCCTTTAGGCAAACATTCATATGCCTAATACATAAAACAAAAGCAGAGCTGCTGTCATGGATATAGGGCAGGAGGGAAAATCCGTATTTCCTTTCATCCTTTGGTGCAACCTTTAATCCATCAAGGGTCTACCCTTGGGGTTTAAAGCTAGCTGAATCCAAAAGTTTTATTCTCTGCCACTCAATGAAATAGTAAGACCTAGAGAATTCTATGAGCATCTTATCTGGGCACTTCAAGATTCTGGTGGTGTGGGAGGAACATTGAAAAGATCTCAAAACAGGAGGAAATAGGAAAACTAACATGAGGCTGCTGAAATTTCTGTTTATTTTTCTTTGGAAATTTCACTTTGAATGTAATTTCATGAAAGAATAAATGTTCTGTCACTTTTAGAATTTAAAGAATGGGATAAATAACTTTAAAACATACTGAAAATTGCATTATATCTCTTTGATTTGTGGCTTAGCTTGACCATCCATCATCATGTTAAAAGATAGGATGAGGCCCTCTCTCATCAATCCATCTTCTTGCACTTGTCAGGGCTCCTGTTCTCAGAAAAACACAATCTGTTTCCATTATTTATCTTTCTGAAGAGAATTGAATGAATTGAAGCATATATTTTAATTTCAGGCATGATTTTTTATAGGACTAAGTAACTTTGGAGCTTGTTCTTAAAGTTTGGCTAATTGAAAATAGAGAAAACAAATTGTATATGTGTTTATACTTCACAATAGCTTTTGGGTTTGCTTGCTCTCTGAAAGATCAGAGGATATTGGAGTCTTTTGCACTTTTCTTAGTCCCAGGTGAGATATTTGTAAGTGTTTATAAAAATGTCCTTTTCAGAGTACTCTTTCTATTGAGAAAATAAGATTTTTTTTCATTAAGTAATGTTTTAAGTGCATCATTCTTCCTGTGTGCAATAGCTAGAAATTTTGAAAGGAATTTTAATCAAACTTAGAGGCAGGCCACCATACCCACCTAGCATTAACATGGGTTCTGGGGATCTGACCCTGATCTTCATGCTTTCAAAGCAAGCATTCTGTCCACTGAGGTGTTTCTAAAGCCCAAATGACACATTCCTCAAACTATTCACCGAATACTCCTGGATTCTAGGGGAAATTAGTGAATGCTCATCTTATTTCTCTTTCATTATTTCATTAGATATTAGAAGTCATTTAAATTCACTTCCATTCCTTTCATATGTGTGTGTGTGTGTGTGTGTGTATATATATATGTATATATATATATATATATATATATATATATATATCTTAACTGCATACAAGGTGAAATGACCAGTTATGTGTGTGTGTGTGTGTGTGTGTGTGTGTGTTATATCCTGGAGTGATTTATTTAGAACAGTTAGATAGTGTTAAATAGTATGATAGCATGGATTGAGGAACAAAGAATTTTGGAAATCAAACCAATTCTGTGAGGAAAATAATCATATAGAAATTACACAAAATTTTAGTTCAATATTTAAGAAAGAACATATGAGGCTTTCCATACCTGGAGTCAGAATTCCTTTGGTCACACAATTCTATTGTTCGTTGTAGTCCTTTGACATTTGGGGTCTTGTGTGAGCTTTTTGCTAACACTTTTCTTTTGGGTCCTTGTGTTGGAGATGGTAGTTCATACCTATTTGAAAGGCTGTTGTGAAAATAACTTTAAAAAATGTTAAGAAAGTGAAAATAAAAGTGAAGCGGCATGATGGGCTTTTGTCATAATGAATCCCTAGGACTGATGCTCTGCCAGCTCTCCCCTGGGCTACATCAGCATTCCGAAATGCTCAGAAAACCTGGAGTTCCAAACACAAAGCAAAGTTTTGCTTTCTCAGAAGACCCATCTCAAAAGAAGGTTAAAGGGAGGAAATGACTCAGTATCACTGAAAAAAGGAATTGCTCAAACTGGAGTTTAAAAGGTCTATTTTCAGTTGAGGAAGTCTCCTTGCTAAACTGTGGCGGTGCTGTTTCTCTGTGGGGCAGACCAAATAGGATTCACTTCCTAACCTCCGTTACTACCTGCAAACGTGTGGAGATGATCGTGTGAATCTTTATAAAGATCCTTCCATTTTTTTTCTACAATCATATGGTTATGGGTTTTGTACAAGAATTTTCCTTTGAAGCTAAACTTTATCTCTGAAGTGTTGATTTCTAAAAACATTTATTTGCACAGAGACCATGCTAATCTCCCTGCAGCATTCCATTTTTATTATATGTACTGCTGAAGTGAGAAAAAATAATAAATGAAATATTCAAAAAACACATTTATTTGCAATTATGGTTTCTTTCAGTTAGGTTTTGTAACTGTGTTGTTTTCTCATATTATCTCAGCTGTGACTATTTTTCTAAAGATACAATATTAGCGGTTTTAAAGTCACCAAAGAATTGGGGATAACTTACTGAGAATTTCCATATATTCCCTGCCCAACACATCTACAACTTCTGCCATTATCAATCACACTTGATAGAATGACACATTTGCTACAATTGATGAATTTAGATTCATATTGTATTGTCACCCAAATCTACAATCTAGATTTGAGCACACATTTGCTGTGCTCACAATGACACATATCCCCATGAAATTGTCATATAATACTCCTCTCCAAATCTTTTGCACTCTGACAGTCTGTCCCTTACTCCTATCTCTGTGGATCAATGTTTTCACAGTTCTGTGAGTTTTCGAATGTCATATTGTTAGTTAAATATTTTATTTATTATTTTTATTTAATGTGCACGCGTGTATTGTAATACCTGCGGAGGTCAGAAGAGGATGTTGAGTTCCCTAAACTGGAGATACAGATGGTTGTTAGCTGTCACGTAGGTGCTGGGAACTTAGCCTGGGTCCTCTGCAAGAGCAGTCAGTGCTCTTAACCACTGAGCCATCTTTCTAGTCCCTAGAATGTCATACTTTTGGAGTGTTAGTGTATTCACACTGGTCAGAGAAATCATATTTTTTATTTTATTTATTCTAGTTTTTTGTGGTACTAGGGTTAGAACCCAGAATTTGTGTAAGGTAAGGGGTCTACCATGGAGATATACCTCAAATCTCAACCACACATTAAAAAAAAAATCAAATATTTAATTCTAAATCACAAAATTCATTTATAAATTCATGACTGTTTTTAAGATTAAAAAAAAGCAATAGCTGTAAAACATATTTTTCTAAAGTTATGGAGATAGGATTTTTCCTGTGATAGTTGCCTGTAGTCAGAGAAAAGTCTTAGAATAGGCAAACTATTGTGCTGACTTTATGCATGGGCAGTTTACCTACCCCAGCTTCTATTTTCCTGGATAAAATACCTTCTGAGAACATAGACAAGTAAAACTAGCTTATTTAAAAAATGTAAACTTCAGCTTTTCTGTTCACATCTGCTTTTCTGTTAAAAAAGGAAAATTTGAATTCTATCAGGTATGTAACTTCTTAACATGTTTTTTGACTGGAATTTAGAAGACTTGAAAATTTCAGGATAGGTTGCCTCAGGCTGAATTTTTAGTTACTTATTTTAGGTAAGCTTTCCTGTTCTTCGAAATCCCATCTTGAATAGTCTATACGTAGTTTGAATACACTGACTGCTATGAAATGCAGTGATGAAGAGGTGTGATTTTGTTTAGTAAGATGGAACTGCTGGGGCCTGGTTAGACTGTGGCAATTTCTCCCAAACTACATGGACAGTGTTAAAATCATTTAATATTAAGTTTTTAAATCTCATAGTGTGAAACCCCTTTTGCTTGGAGCTGCCAACCAAGTTTCCATGTCACGATTTGTAAACATCATTATAGTGAATCTGCCGGAAAAGTCCCAGGGAACTATGGAAAGAAACAGCTATATGTATGAGATTTGCTAGCTGCCAATTCCTAACTACAAAAGCCTAAGGCAAGATAGTAGAAATATCTAGAGAGAGGATGGATTCTGAATGAACAAGATCATTAATTTTAATATCATTGTCTGGAGTCCATTCCCATCTAGTAATAAATTTGCCTTAAGCTCTATTCTAATAAGTACAGTTCCTATACTCTTTAATTTTCACCCAAAATCAAGAAGCTTATTTTTTTTATTAATGGAATACCATTTGATTTTGAGAATAACATTCAGTGTTATTTAAGATGAGGAAGTCACAAAACTAGGGGACATTATTACATGAAGAGGATGTGGTTTAGGAAACTTGTCAATCACAGTCATGACTAGGGAACCACTTTGGTTACTGTTTCCCATCCTAACTAGCCGTTATCTGGAGAAGAGCAGGTGGCGGGGATGAAGAAAACTGCTCAGGGTGAGGGTGAGGGATCAAAGATATACATGTCGGTAAAATGTTTTTTCATTTTAAGAATCAACTTCAAAGAGTACAATACAGTGACTAGTTAATCCTAAGATGCAGGTGTTCAACAATGGAAAAATAATATACCATATATAATGCACATAAGTGAATAATGCTAAGTTATATTATAAAGAAAAACAGATGGATACATTTAAAATAAACTATGCTAGTTATATGATATATTAATTGATTGAAAGTTATAGAAGGAATAGAACATTAAACGTACCAAATTTGTTAAAATACAGCCAATAGTTTAGGCATATATAAAACTTATTTTCAATTCAACTTCTAGTAGATTGTGTATGTTCTAAAAATTCTCAAATATGAGTTATCTTCTAAGGATCATTACTAATTTCAAATCCCGGCATCCATCATGTTTCTTCCAAATACAGCAGACTAAAAATACATTATCACAACAGCTTTCTCCAGAACTTCTACAGGAGTACTATTCTAGAGACTCACCAGGACAAGCGAGCAGGTGAGCTGCTGAGGGGCCGTGTGGGATGGAGGGACTGGGAAGAAACTGTCAGCCTTCTGTGAGCAGGTGTTGAAGAGAGGAAGGGGTAGAGAAGGTGGTAGTGAGGCGAGGGACAGGAGACATGTGAAAGTGAGAGGTTAGCATGCCCCGTGGAATACATCTGTCAGTGGCACTCCTTACAGGAAGTGGCTAAAAACTCCTTGTTGAGTCCTCTAAAATCTCCAGTCAGTTTTGCTATAGGCTTGATTTTATTGCTTTTGAGAAGGCTCTTTGCTCTACATTCGCGTAGCTCCCAGGATGGCAATATTAAAAGAGCAATGAGACACAGAACAGGGTGAAAAACTGAACTTGAGGCTAAAAAAAAAGTAGGAGACTGAGGATTTGGGGTGCTGGTGTCTTCCTTCCTCCCAAAATACGAACACACTGTATTCAGGAAAAGTGTTGATTTTCACACTCCATGCAATGGATATTTAAATAAAATCTTAGCTAGATTTTAAAGAAGTAAGAGGCCAGGCGATACAGTCAATCATGATTTCTTCTGATTGTGTGTGAAATTTCACAAGGGACTTCTGTGTCCAAGCTCCCGCTGGATTTTCTGTTTTATATTAATATGCAAAAGTTCTCTATATAGATACTAATCCTTGATTAGTTTTTTTAAGTAACAAGTATTTCCTAAATTATTATCATGAGTACGTTAGTATCTTTGATGACCAGAAGTTTTAAATTTTAATGACTGAGTTTATCAAAATATTTCTTTGTTATCTGACATTTTGGTGTTTTAAGACCTTTTTTTTTCCAACTCTGAAGTCATAGAAACATACCGTCTCTGAAAAGTAACATTACTTACTTACTTACTTACTTACTTTTGGCATGGTCTCCTTAGTCCCAGCCCACCTGGAACTACTATGTAGACCAGGCTGGCCTCTAACTGCTTGCCTCTGCCTCTTGAGTGCTAGGATTAAAGGCCTATGCCACCATGCCTAATGTTTTATTCTCTAATCCATTTAAAATGATTTCTGTGTAAGATGAAACTGGAAAGACAATTTTCTTTCTTTTAGTTTATTGGTTTTGCAAAGGTGGTAATGATTAGTGTTTATCCTGATAAAGCCGCTATATACGAAAAGAATGCTTTTACACACACCAGCAAACCTGGTTTCTGTTTTCATTTCGTTTTCTTGATGTCTTTTCACAGGTCAAGGACTATGCTCCCTTCCTGCCATTTTCTTGTCTTTTTTTTGCGTGTGTGTGTGAGTTATATTGAAGTTTATTCCCATTTATATGTAAACTACTATTCCTTTATTTACCTTAGTAGAATGTGAAATGTGTTAGCAATTCTATTATTAATTTAAACATGTTTCTGGAAAAATTTAAGCTATGTCATGATGCTTTATATTTTTTAAACAATTTGGTTCTTAATTTCCCGAATGTATGCTGACAAGTGGGGTTAATAATCAAGCTTTTTGTTGCTGTGATAGCTTGAGAGCTCTGCAAAATGCGTCCAGGAAGATGTTCTTTTCACTGGTCTTGGAAAGTGTATTTCAGATTGGAATTATCTGCTACAAAAGCCATTTGTGCCTGGTGTTCTATTGGAGAGCTCTCTAATAATTGATCCATTTTCTTTAATGGCTATGAGATTTATATACTCTTAGTTGCTTTTTTGATAGGATTTAGCTATTTTGTCTATATTTTAAAATTATTTGACATTAATGATACCCCCTACTAATTTGTCAAATTTTATTTTAACATGTTTTATCTATTCCTTGAGAATTTTCATACATGTATGCAATGTATTATGATCATATGATTATATCTCCCAATCCCATCTCTCTTTCAACCTTATGTTCTCTCTCTCTCTCTCTCAACTCATCAAGTCCAGTTAGTAGGTCATCTATTGGAGCATGTTGGTAACTTTTTAACTTAAAAAAACTTATTTATTATTTTTATTTTATATACATGAGTGTATTGCCTGCATGTATGCAAGTGCAATCATGCTGTGAAATGCCCTTGAGGTCAGAATAAAGCATTGGATCCCCTGGAACTGAAGTTATGAATGATTGTTGGCCACCATGTGGGTGCTGGGAATTGAACCCAGGTCCTCTGCAAGAGCTGCCCGTGCTCTTAACCTCTGAGCCATCTCTCCAGCCTCAGCCAACATTTTAACTCCTAAAATATATATAACTGTGTCTCCTTTTCATATCTTGACTAATCTGACCAGTTTTTCTGTGTTACAAATCTATTTAGAAGCTCAATTTCCCCTTTATTCTTTCTATTGTAGGGTTTTGCTTTATATTACATTGTGATTTTATCTTTACTATTTCTTTTCTTCTACTTCATTTTGCATAACATTCCATTCATTTCTTCTAATTGCGGAATGGAATTTACCTGGTTGAGCATGCTAGTTTGATCATCTGGATATTCTGTGATCCATATTTGAAGATCACGGTGGTTTTACCCATCGTTCTGACCTTGCTTTTCTGTGTGCTTCTTTCTCCATTTTTCTCTTCTTTCAGACTGAATTAATTTCTGCTTTTCATCATCATTTTACTTTTTGTCAGGCCATTTAGCAGCTACATTTTTTTGGATGTCACCTAGAAATTATTTAATCTATGCACCTAAAAATTTAAAATTTTAAATTAATTCATATATTTCCTTTGGAAAATTAGAATGCTTTAATTTGGAGTATGTCTTCTTTCAAACTTACATGCCACTGTTGTCTGATATTTCGCTTTTGTTCTATTTTAAAGCTGGAAATAAGTCAATTTTGTTTAGATTTCATAAAAGTTCAACCACATCCTTGCTCATGACTCCTTTCTGTACTCAGACCTTCTTTCTGGGATTGTTTCATTCTGCTCCAAAATATAGGCTACGCTTTCCATTCTAAAGGATTTTTGATGAAGAACTTTTATTATTGATTGTAAGTTTTCATATCTCATTATGAAAGAGATTCAGCTTTATTTCATTTACTCATAAAACAGGAAGTTAAAAGGAGAGGCTATGAGACTAGAGGAAGAAGAAATGAGGAGTTATGATTTAAAAGGTATAAAGTTTCTGTAGGGATGATAAAAAGTTGTAGAAATGGATGGTGTTCATCATTGTACAGCACTGAAAGAACTCAGCACCACTGAATCACATGCTTGAGACTGGTTTGAAAATGTTTTATGGCATTATATTCTAACATATACACACATATTCACATGCATTCTCTCTCTCTCTCTCTCTCTCTCTCTCTTTTTCTCTCTCTCTCTCATTGATCTTCTTAGCTCGGGTTAACAACGTAATTTCAGGCAAGTCAGTTAACCTTGCTCTGCTTTGTTTATTTTCTTCCATGAAATGAAGAGAGATGATCACCTATCTGATTTTTCAATAAAATTTTTAATTGAATCATAGTATATTTCATATGAAATATGTCAATCAACCTGAATCATCTGTTTACCCCCTCTCCCCACTGGCAGCCCCCCATAGTCTCCCAGCTGAAATCCATACATTCTCTTATCTGTGTTAAGTACCACCTATCTTTTAAAACTATTATGAGGACTCTTTATATGCAATACTAGCAACAATGCCGGTCCAGGGTCATCATGGCATAAGCACTACCACATATTGTTTTTCATCATTATAGCTTACTATGCAGTGGGAAGAACTGAGGTACGGGATCCAGAAAGACTACAGAATTCATAGTTTAAACAGCATTACAGTTGAAGTTGATGCTTCTCCCCCTAAAATCTTGGATACATACCCAGTGGTTTTCAGAACTTAATTTTTACACACATTTTCCCTCTGTATTTAGAAATACTGGAATGCTTGACAAAGTCTTTCTTCTCCTGGTATTTGACTGACTTAGCTTCTGTGACTTCATTCAGCCCCATCATTTATAAATCATGTTTCAATCATTTAATAATATAGTGTTTAAGGTTGTTTATGAAATTCAAATCTTCACACTGTGAGGCTAACTGTCATATCATTTCATGTGAGTATCCTAGTATTTCAGTACTTGTCACAAAGCAAATAAATCTTTGGCTGCCTTTCAATTCTTGTAATAGCCTGAGGTGCTCTGTGGTATGATGATTATTGACTATTTTATGAATTTGTTTACCATTTCAAACAAAGATGTTAATTAATCCTGGATTTTAATGCCAATTTGTTTCCAATCTTTTTATTTTATTTTATTTTATTTTTGAAACAAGGTCTCCTGTAGGCCCAACTGGTCTGGAACTCACAATATAGACCAGGCTGGTTTGGATCTCACAGAGATCTGCCTGCTTCTGAGTGCTGCCTGAGATCCGAGTGCTGGGGTTAAAGACATGCATCACTGCACTTTCTATTCTTTTTAATTTTTGTATTATTTCTTTGTTTTGGTAAACGTTTAGAAGAAATAGTCATTACCTTATAACTTTAAGTTGTTATCATTTGAATCCTAAATAACCCCCCAAAGCCCATGTTTTGAACACGGGTTCTCCAGAAGGTAGCACTATTTGGGGAAGCAGTGGAACATTTAGGAGGTGGGACCTAGCTACAGAAAGTAAGTCACTAGGAGCAGACCTTTGAAGGTTATATATAGTGCAGCCTCTGGTTCTCACCTTGCCCTCCCTGCTTCCTGGTCTGCTGTACGCATAGATGGGCCACACATTCCCACTGCCAGGAACTGAACTTCTCTGCTATTCCTCTTCTGCCTTAATGGACTGAGCTCTTTCTACACTGTGAGCCAAAAGAAGTATTTCCTCCCTTATGTTGTTTCTGTCAGGTAAGATTTGTTATAACAGAACTGAAACATAGGGGTCAGAGAGACGGTTCAGAAGTTAGGAGCACTGGCTGTTCTTTAGAGAACCTGAGTTCAGTTCCCCAGCACCCACATAGCAGCTAACAACTATTCATAACTCTGTTTCCAGGGAATCTAGCACCCTCTTTTGATTGCTGTAGAAATTGTGTGATACTAGTGCACTTTCATACATGCAGGCCAAATACTCATACACACAAAACCAAAATAAATAAATTAAAAAACAACAAGAAAAAAATATAGATTATGAAGAACCATAAATGATATTAAATAAACATAGTTTCTTTATCTGAAGATGTTATTGCTCATTTAATGTATATGTTAAATACATGTTGCATAATACATTAATATATTATGGGTAATTTATCTCTCTAGTCTTCTTTTTTTTAAATTTTAGACTGGGCCTCCTTGTAGTTCCAGCTGCCCTGAAGCTCCTTATGTAGACCAGCTGGTTGGCCTTGTTCTCTCAGAGATCCACCTGCCTCTGCCTCCTGAATGCTGTGATTAAAGGTTAAAGGTGTGTGTCACCACGCCCTGCTCTCTACATTTCTTTTTGAAAAACAAATTCCATTGCAATCATTAACATTATTAATCAAGCAGTCCAACTGTTCTTAAATATAGAGAGGATGCTTAAAATGCATGCTCATCAGCAGACCGACAATGCCTATTATAGTGAGTGTTTTGTAGCTGTTTCCTCCAAACTGAAAGATTCCTTCCTGGAAGGAAACTATTAAAAGGTGCAGGAAGTTTAGGAAAGCAGGCCCAGGAATCTCCGACAGTTAAAAAAGATTTAGAAGATGGCTGCAAACAGTTATAAAAGGCAGTAACAACTGCTGAAGAAGGGGAGAATGGCCTGCAGAGATAGCTCCTGGTTGAGCTCCCCGCAGCTTCTGAGTTACCCCCATCCTGGGCCAGCTCCTTTTGGTTTTTATGTTTGTTTGTTTGTGTTTTGTTCTTTGAGTCAGGGTCTCCCTGTAGCTCCAGCTGGCCTGGAACTGGCTATCTCACTATGTATGACAGGCTGGCCTCTACCTCACAGAGATAAAGGCATGCAGCACCATCTCTGCCAATGTAGTGATGTCTCAGCCTTTCAGTCACTCATGTTCCTGTAACAAAGTCCCACCCACGCTCCTGCGCTAACCTCAATAAACTCATTGTTTCACCAAGCTAGACCTGGGGGAAATAGTATTCTTATTAGTGATCACTACCCTGCTGCCCTGTCTAGAGTGAATACATGTCTGTTTTTGTCTCCCCAGGAAACTTCATGCAACAGTGAGGTTTACCCAATAGTTTGGTTTGGAAAAATAAACCTCTGTAATCACTTTTATAATGCAAAAATTGCAGCTGAATCAGGAAGTTCTGTAATCGATGAAGTCAAGGCTCATCAATAGGGAGAAACCTCCTTAGTGCACCCACAGGACAGCACAGCTCAGCAGCTCTGACACTGAGAATCCCTCAGAGGCACAACCACCTTAAACAACTCTTCTCCCAGAGAAGGCCATGCATGCATGCAAGTTCATCTAGGGATATTTCAGCAAGCGGGAACAAAATTTCTTTCTGTAAGGACAATTAAAAGATATCTTCAAAAAGTTTAGTAATGAGATGTTTTCAATGGGTTGTTCAGCTTATGTGTTTGATACAGGGCAGCATATTCTAATAAGTCAGAGCTGCTTTATCTGCTTTATCTTTTGCTGGGTGCTTGTAAAGAACATAGCAATCCTAATCTTTCAATGTTACAAATGAAGTAAGATCTACAGCTACTGATGTTTCAAATCAAATAAAACTATGGCATAAGAAACTTACTGATGCCTATGATCCACTGCTAGTATTATTCGTGTAATATCTTAAGGGCAAATTGAAAGCAGTATTAATCTTTAGGATCAACAATTAAAATACTAATTGTTGTAGTTTCTATTTGTTTTGAGGCTGTTAGGGTTGGGAAGAATCTTCTTGAAATAAACATCATAAAAGATGAAGTATTGAATTTTTAATCCCCTGGTTACTGACTCCTAGGGCTGCAAGGAATCTCATTTGGATCTTTATTTTATTAGTTTACCATTAGTTTACCTTTTATGATGGCATGTAAAATAATGTAGTCAAAACAGCATTTTGCTGATTTAGGAATGCTCCAAATTATAAATGTAATACACAGTATATTTTTTTCAATAGAAGACAGAGCTATTTGCCTTATGGTAGATAAATAAAGAACTATAGGCTAATAGTTTATTCTCCTTAAGATTTTTCAAGATAATAGTTTTGTCTTTTATTGATAATGCTGAAGTATGCTATCAGCTTAGTAGTTGATTACTTACGGGCAATCTTTTATTTCTTTAAATATATTTTGTTTAAATATCTCCCATCATCTATCTATCTATCTATCTATCTATCTATCTATCTATCTATCTACCATTTAGTTCTATCACCTGCTTCTATCACTTCTATTAATCCTCTATCTTCCACCTCTCTGTCTTGTCTATTATTACCTATCTACCCATCTATTAATCCTGATATTTTCTTATGATTCTTATCTTATGACTGGCAGGTCAACTTCTTTGCAAATTTAGGTACATTCTCAGTTATTATTTTTTTGAATACTAGTATTATTGAGTTCTTTATATTATCATAATCCAGAGTTTATCTAATTTTCTATATATTGAACTATTTAATTTTTCTTTGACATTTAAATTATCTTCATTTTCTTTTCCCTTTTTGCGATACTGTCTTAGCTTTTTTTTAAATTTTTATCTTATTGCTGTTTTAAAATACCCTGAAAAATGAAACGTAGAGGAGAAAGGGTTTATTTTGGCTTACAGCTCCAGAAAGATACAGTCCATCATGGCAAGGAAGATATAGTAACAGCCAGGGGAGGCATGATGGCAAGACCAGGAGACTGACTGGTCATATTGCATCTATACTCAGGAAGCAGAAATTGAACAGAAAATGGATCTGGGCTATACAGTTCAAGGCTTTCCCCCAAGGCCCACTTCTGCCAGCAAATCTTCACCTCCTAAAGATTCTACCACCTTCTCAATAGCACCACCAGCTGGGGAACCAAGTGTTCAAACACATGCTCCTATGGTGATATTTCACATTTAAACTGCAACAGATACATTCATGATATTTTCCTTGGATTTGTTCTTTCAGTTCATCAGTGGGCTTTGTTGTGAATTGTCTGCTCTCTTATCTTCCAATTGGTTTAGTTTTGAGTTTCCAAACTGAGAAGTTTTAATTGTTCTTTTTCAAATAAGCCCAGTATTTTTTCTATTGTCTTGATTCTGTCTAAAGTCAAATTCTTCCCTTAACAAGTTTATATATACAGGTTTCTAAAGGCTCTATCAGATTCTTCTTTTATTTAAAGTCCATAGTGTTCTAGCCTTTTTGGTCAATGTTCATGGTAGACTATATGAATATAACTTTAAACCAATTTCTTACATGTATATATTTCTTGCAGTGGGTACCTCCATGTATGCAGGGAGCTTAGGCAGAGGATCTGGTCCTCCAACATTGTCTTAGTGTCTTAGTTTTGTTCCTGCTATAAGCCCAACAATTTCTCACTACACAGGATCATTTTGTTGTTGTTTTACTAATTTATTGACTTAGAAGCTCCTAGATCAAACAGTTAGGAGATTTTGAATAAAAACAAAATCAAGCTGGACATGGTGGCATATGCCTTTATTCCCAGTGAGTAGGCAGAGGTGGGAGGACCATTAAAAGTCTGAGGCCAGCCTGGGCTGCATAATGAATTCCAAGCCAGTCAGGGGTACCTATCCCCAGCTCAAGAAAAATCCTCATCTCAAAAGACAAAAGATAAAACTGACCCCCATCTTTGGTGTTGATGTACAGTTTTAAATATTCGAATGATGTTTCTTGTCTTTTATTGCCGTGCCAGTTTCAAGGGCGAAGCTGAGTCTCTGTTGTTCTGTTAAGTTGGTGAATGCATTTTTTCTTCTAATCAGCTTTTCATAGATAGTGAAACACTGAGGTCTTAGACTTATGCTGGCATTTCGTTTCTAATTTTGGACTAATACCTGATTTCTTGTCCCTTATGGTATCTAAGCCTATACCCTCAGTATGTGACCAGAACCAGCACAGCTTCCTGTCAGGATTCACACTGTGCTTTAGTTTCATCTCTCTCTTGTTTAGAACTTATTTTTGACTTCACACCATAGATTTAGGTAAACTTTATCTAGCACTTGAGGAGTTTGCATCTGGATGACTTTTAGTGTGTCTTATTCTACCACCTTGACAGCATATGTCATGTAGCTATTAACGGCTGCTTCCTCTAACAGCCAGACGAAGCTTTAAAATTACCTTTTCTTAGGCTAAAGACCATTTTTAGTCTTGCCTTCTCTTTAAAGTAAAAATAGTTGTAACTATACTTTGTCAAGCCCTCAGTATCTACTCAATGCTTTAATTATGTTATTTTACTTAACAATCAGAAAAAGAAGTCCTGAATGTTTGAGTGAATGTGCATTTTGTAAGTGAAGACACTGAAATTCACAGAGATAGGTTACTTGTCCAAGATCTTATGGCAGGAAAATGGCACTACCAATATGTTAGCAAAAGTCTTAGAAGAGATTCTTCACTTTTAAACACTTAATCTGGCCAAGCAGACAGCCATTTTCCAAACACACTATTCAATGTGTGTAACATGACATTCTTTTTCAAATTAAGAAATTATATATTATTTTTATTTTATGTGTATGAATGTAGTGCATTCAGGTTGTGCAATGCCTGTGGAGGTCAGAAGAGGGCATCGGATTCCCTGGGACTGGAGTTACAGACAATTGTTAGTCATCATGTGGGTTCTGGGAATCGAACCCAGGTCCTTTGCAAGAGCAGCTGATGCCCTCAACTTCTGAGATGTCTCTCCAGCCCTGACATTCTTATTTTTAAAACTTGTTGGGCATTCTATATTTTTTGCTTTACAAATACACATATACACACATTATTTAAATAATATCCTATTAATATTTAGCTTTAGAATATATTTTATGATTAAAAGATTATTTTGAGGCAGGGTCTCATTATATAGCTCTGGATGTGTTAGGACTCACTAAGTAGACCAGACTGACCTTAAACTTGCAGAGATCTGCCTGACTCCACCTCTTGAGTGCTGGATTTAAAGATAAGGACTACCATGCCTAGTTATTTTATAATTTAAGGAAGTTTTCTCCTTAACAGTTTTTCTAGTTAGATGATAAAATGAATCAATGCATGTTTACTACTAATAATTAGTTACTGAATACTTCATTTTCTTTACGCTTCTCTACATGACAAGACAATGGTCTTTACTGATTTAATTATTTGCAGGATAAAGCCTATAGTTTCTAGCCTGTTACTCCATTACTTCACGAACTAACTCTATTCCATTACTCTTCACCCTCCCAAACAACATTTTGTGCTTTTAGAAAGCATGAGGAAGAAAGTGTCGTTCACCATGCCACCCTTGATTTGGATTCAGTGAACAAGGGAGTTAAAACTCGTTTCTGAGATGGGCGGCAGAAAGCAAGGATTGAGGATGGGAAAGGAGAAGAAATGAGTGTCGACATAAGTGACCACGTCTAGGAGACAATTTAGTTCTGTTGAAAATGAGAGTAGAGCTTTTGGCTCTGCCTCCTAAACTGCAATGGGTTTCTGGGCAGTAGGATCTGAAGACATAATGTCTTGCTAGGCTGTAGCTCTCTGTCTGGCAGCTGCATCTTAGAATTATTTAATGAAATTTTGTCTCCATGTGGTTCCAGAACACAATACTTATTTAACCTGAACAGTTTTACGCTAGATGTCATAGGTATTAGTGTTCATTATTGAATCTTTCTTCTTAAGTTTTGTTCTCTTCACAGAGAAACCTACTTTGGTCATTATAAAGAATGCATATTTGAGGAATAAATTAATAAATACTTGCTAACTATGTCTCTAATTCAATATATTACAATATCAACGCAGATAGGGAATAAGACAGTTAAGGCAGAATAAGCAGCAATAAATCAGTGCATTCTATAAGGATGAAGTTTAAGGAAAGTAATGTGGATGTAAGCTTTCATGAAAGGTGCTTGTTCCATAGTATGCCTTACTATTTAGCTTTGAATAAGCTCAGTTATTTTTGTTTTTATTATACTTGTGTATTCTATATACTCTGATTCCATGTTCATTGTTTCACAAGGTGAAAGGGTTATTTGGAATTGTCCAGGGCATTCTCCCATTGCTCTGAAGGGAATGCCTAGTGTAACTTCCATGACCATTTATCAAGGGTTATATGTACTTCACTCAATGAAAACAAAATGCTTGATTCACACATTTTACAAACATTGTTTATCAGTAATAGTTTCTGTATTTAAATGATACAGAAATGCACATGCTTTAAAACTATATTAGTTGTTTAAAAGTGTCAGGAAAGGTACAGTTTATGTCATCTGCCACCTGCTAATGCCTATAAAACCATTCCTGCCTGAGATACCGAATTGTTTTCCATTATATCAACATTGCATGAATAAAAATCCAAGCCTTTTAAATCACGAGTTTCCTAAGGTGTTGATTGGCCTGAAGCAGGATAAATCCAGACAAATATTTATGGTGCCAAGAGTTGTGTACATAAATATTCTTCCCTTGAAAATGTTTCCAGTGTGCTGTTAAACTGCCACTGTGACATAATTTAACAGGGAAAGCAGTGAGCAGAGAGCCAAGGGTCACTGAATTTGAATTCTTTCTCTATTTTCACTTTAATGCATGATCCTGAACCATCTGCACCTTTCCAAAGTCAAATTCTGATTTTGTGAAATGGCGAAAATCAGCCCTAGAGTTACTAGGGCAAAGGGGTAAGTTTTAGAAACTTTGTAAATACAAATTATCATGATGTAAAAATTCACAAGTCCCATGACAAAAATTCCACAAGCTGGGTATCATTTAAGAGCAAACTGGTTCTCACAGTCTGGTGGCTGAGAAGGTGATGGTCAATGCACGGATAAATGCAGAGCAGACTTTCTGAGATTTGGATACTGCCTTCTATCAAGTCATACAAACTGGAAAGAACGAAGGGTCTATCATTCTTCTCTCAGTCTCCTCCACTTTTATGACTTGGTCACCTCCCAATGGCCCTACCATTCAATATATCATATTTGTGTTACGGGTACTCTTCTAACCCTGGGGACACATAGACAAATATCCACCCCTACCTTATAGAGCACCAGTGATAAACCAAATATGATTTCATCAAAGCTCAACTGAGGGAAACTGGATTTAGGGCTTACT
Source organism: Eospalax fontanierii (assembly GCA_035773235.1). NCBI lineage: Eukaryota > Metazoa > Chordata > Mammalia > Rodentia > Spalacidae > Eospalax > Eospalax fontanierii. Next base: position 60,685,926 of record CM069524.1, read on the forward strand.
TACAGAGCATGGGTGGGAGGGTACATACAGGAGAATGGATGATCTCAAGCAGTCACATCATCAGAAAGTCTCACCCCAGCATGGTGGATGACTTCACCAAAGACAGAGCCTTCCTTCAGGTTCCACCGTCTGTGTGCTCTAGAATCTCCTAGGACCACGAGGCCATGTGCAGTTAGGGAAGAATTATATAGCTAGATGGATGTTTAGGAGTGAATGATTAAGTTGAGATAAGAGTTCAATAAACCTCCCCATCTATGAGGGATCATCCCATCAGTAATCAATAAGCCCAATCTTGAGGAACTTTTGTAGGTATTTACTACTGCTCTGATTCAGATGATGGGTGTTTGCTCAGAGGATAGTATTTTATAACACTCTTCACCACAATGAATTTGCAAACTAAATTGTAATAATACTCAACTATTCCTTGACTAGTTGCTGTTTCTCACATGGGAACCTAAGTGTTGTGTTATCCAGTTTTTTCCTTGTAACAATTCTTTAAAATAGGTGTTATAATTTCCGTATGAAGACTGAATGTGTGACAAGCTCAAGGTTTCCTATGCTGAATATGGAAAATCGAGGATTCAAACTCCTGAGATTCTGTAGCTGAAGCGTGATCTTATCCTCTATCCACATTGTCTCTAAGTTCTTTAAGCCCCGTGAATCTTCAGTTTGCTGAAGCTCACAAACTCTCACGCTGTGACAGTAAGAATGACCTAATGTGTTTGAGCAGGGAATCGAGCTATTTCAATGATTGCTTCTCGAGTGATATTAATGTGCTTGGCATCCTCTGTATCACCTTTTCCTCTTGAATCGCCAGGATAATTGGAACCACTGTTCTGCTGAATGCCCTGACCTCCCTAATCTCAAAAACCCAATCTTGCTAATGAATTCTATTTGAGAGGATATGAAAGAGAATTACGAATCAAAGGAGGAGCCAGTTGCATTTAAATCTTTAGAAATTTAACTTCCCTTATTGCTTAAATGAGGGATTTGTGCGATACTCTTTTGAGTTTCACCTCCATTCTAGTTGAGCCTAAATGTAGTGAATAGATGTTTTTCATCGCATAATGTTCTAGTGTCTATTTTAGCGTTCACAACTTTGTAGATACGCCACTTACCAAAAAATATTTGTAAAACGATAGGTTGTATTCATTTTTGAAATTTTAATACTGGATTAGATTGCACACTGTATATCACTACTTATTAAAGTGAACAATATATTATTTTCTTTGCAAAAGCAATTATTTTAAATTAAGTATGATGCTTTATCTTGCTTATTTCCTCTCTGTCTATAACATAGAAAACACGAGGTGACAAGACCAAACAACATAGGTAGATGAACTTAGATCTATCACTTAATTCCTCCAGATGAAGCTGTGGCATGGTATGAAGACTGTGACATTCTGAGAGCCTAAAATGGCTTCTAGCAAAGCTCTGTGTAAGCTTGGGGCATACTGGAGTTACATGAACTTTACCTGGGGAAATGCAAACAAATCTATTCACTCTAGACAGGACACCAGCAACAGGACATCAAAGTACAGTTCCACCGAAGTCTAACTTTGTGAACTCATGAGTTTATTGGGCTTAATTACAGAGCATGAGTATGTAGAAGAGTGTGAGTGACCACCAAACAGTCATACCACCCAAATGCCTCACCGCAGCAAGGAGGATGACTTCCTCATTGCTGCACAGATGGAACATGAGACTACCTGCAGCTGGGAAAAACTGCTTAGAATTGGGAGAGGACACAGCAAGGAGTGGCTGAGGTCTCAGGTGAAGATCCAATGACCCTATACACCCACACCTTCCTTTGCTGAGGGAGTGTAACAGGTTTAATATTGAGGGTCTGGCATAAGTACTTACAGCTTCTTCTGAAGAAGATGCTAATGGTTCAGAGGACAGCATTCTTCCATACTTGGTTAGTGAAATGAACATTGCTTCAATGAGTGCAATTGTTTCAACCACAAATGGACTTATTTTCAACCTGGCTATATTTTCACGTTACTTTCTTAGGATAGTTGTACAGTATTATGAGTGCTTATAATTTAATAGAATTTACTGTAAGCGTGATTCATGTGAGCATCTGCACTGTAATGCATAGCTTCAGAGCCAGCACTTACAAGGCAGAGACAGGGAATTGAAGGCCAGTTTGTTCTACATAGTGAGTTCCAGGCCAGTCATGGCTACAACATGAGACCCTATCTCAAAAGCAAAACAGAAATAAATAAAGTAAAATGATTTCATGCAAACAGATGAAGAACTGAAAAGTTCTGTAGGACTGGCTTTTATGTTGCCAGAACAGCAGCAAGTATGATTTTTAATACCTCTGCGTTCCTACCACTAGAGCTGTAAGCTAGGCACCTTCTGTTTGGTCCTAAATGAGCTTTTAGTAGGCAAGCTAATAGCTCTTTAAGGATGTACATGCTGTAATCCTTGAAAGCTGTGCTAGATTACAAAGCAAAAGGAACTTTTGGGATATGATTAAGGTTATACAGGTCTTGAGATGGGGGCAGATTATCCATTATTATCTTTGTCAGTACAATTTAATCACATGAGTTCTTAAAAATATAGGACATTTTCTGGCTGCAATCAGAGAGATGTGATGTGCGAGTTCAATCCATTACTCCTAGCTTTGAAGGTAGATTAAAGGTGCCATCAACCAAGGAATGCAGGTGGCCTCTAAAAGCTGGAAAAAGCAAAGAACAGGTTTTTCCCCCAGAGCCTAAGGGAAGGAATGTAGCTCCTTTGGTTTGAGCTTGGTGAAACCTGTATTGGATTAATGATCTATAGAACTGTTCAACAATAAACTTGTATTGTTTAAGTGACCGCATTTATGGTCATTTGCTCCTGTAACAAGAGAAAAAGTAATATAGCATCCTTATGCATTATCCTCTCTACACTGCAGCATAAGATTCAGTAAGAATTGTCTTTGGAAGAGTACTCAGGGTGTGTTGGACATTGTACTAAGCAGTGTATGGGCGTGTGTGTGTGTGTGTGTGTGTGTACGTGTGTATGTGTAATCATCATACATCAACCACCTTAAAAACTGCATTGTAGTTTCATTTTAAAAGATGTGGAAAAGTAAGGCTTGAAAAGTTCAACAGAGAAATTACATACCTAGTAATAGGTACAAAGGTTATTGAAAACCATATGAATATGGAGACAAATTTTATAATGGATCTTTATATACATCCATACATACACACAATATTAGGGTTATTTTTTTTCATCATAAGGATTGAAAAGCAGTGTAACTCATTTAAAAAAAGATTTTATCATGCCACAACTTGAGTTACTTAGATATCAAATCTTATTTCCCATCACAGTGCCTTATGAATTACAGGTGCTCAGTATATGGTAATTAAGTGAATGAATGAATATTGCTGTTGCATGAAAATAAAGGGATATAACTTATTATTACACTTGTGTTATATGTATAGACAATATTATATTGTGTATGTATATTTGTAAAGAACATTTTTTTCACTGCAAAATGTGACATGGAAATCAGAGTTCAACAAATTTATTTTGCATTTGTAAAATATGGAGGCATTAATTTTACATTATTGTTAAGGAGTTGCTTGCAGATCATTTTTGGTTTATTTTAATATTTAATATCAATAATAAAAGTAGTAAATGACAAGTAAGATAAAGAGATTAAGGTGGAGAGAATATAATTTTTATTTTTGAGACGGGGTTTCCTGCAGCCTCAGCTGGTTTGAAAATCACTGTGTAGACCAGGCTTGCCTAGATCTCACACAGATCTACCTTTCTTTACCCCCTGAATTCTGAGATTAAAGGAATGAGTTACCATGACTAGTTGAGAATATAAATTTTGACATGAATGTGCTTGCTCATTTAACGATTCCTACAAAGATTACTCAATAATATCAAGAAAATTATTTAACTTTTGTTTTTTTCAGGCAAAGTCTTTCATTTTAAAATTGTGATTAAAATTAGAAAGGTAACAATGTCTAAATAAGCCATATTCTATTCATTGGCAAGTAGGCACTGATGTTGAAACAATAACTTATCAGCAATAGTGTAACCTTATTATTTGCTAACCTTTTTCCATAATATTCCCTCTGTAAGTGACCACTTGTTGCCCAGAGGAAGATGACGATAATATTCAAACTTCAATTTCATAAGGACATAGATGTCAACTAAATTCATAAAGAAGTCTGTTGAACAGTGTACAAGTCATGGAACCCAAACAACCTTTACCACCCATTTGTTTACAAATGTTTTATGTTTCATTGAACACTCCCAACTGAAAATAGCGATTGATCTTATTAATCAGAAAACTAGTTTAGTCTTCTATTAGAATGACAAAGGGTATAATATTTGATGATGAAATAATGATCAGAAATGGTTATCTTTTATTTAACAGGAATTTCAATATCTATGAGCAAGATACCTATCTAGGAGATTTTGTAATTTTAAAGGTAGTTAGTTCTGATACTAACATGCTGAATTACTGTAATTCTAACTATGATCTGAGTTGTATTCCTGGAACCCACATGATGAAAAAGGAGAACCAGTTCCTGCAAGTTGTCTTTTGATCTCAACTTACCTTCTTTTTTAAATTAAACAAATATTTTATTTATTTATTTTTATTTTATGTGTATTGCCTGCTTATATGTAAGTGTACCTGTGTTGTGCAATGCCCATGGAGATCAGAAGAGAGGGTAAGATTCCCCTGGAACTGGAGTTATGAATGTCTGGTAGCCTCCACGTGAGTGCTGGGATTTAAAGCTGGGTCCTCTCCAAGAGCAGTCAGTGCTCTTAACCTCTGAGCCATCTCTCCAGCCCCATCTCCATATACCTTCTGTGGCACATACATGCCCACCAACATATACACACACAAAAAAATGATAGGTAAAACAAAAAATTTAAACTATTAATATAAGGAAATATAAACAATTGTATGTATTCAAAAATGTAGAAGTAGAATTATGCATAATTAATTATACATGATAAAATATACTGGTACTTAAGAAATAAGCAACTAAACTGCAAATGTTTCATGTTGAAGACTAAAGGGATAGTACACGTGTCTTATGCCACAACAAGACATGTATCACAGGTCTTGATTGGTACTCAAACTGTTATTTTTATTATGGCTAAATAGCTATAACCATGGCAGTAGGAATGAGTGTAGCAGGGGAGTGAGAATCAAGAGACATTTCATGAGAATATCCAGAGTTATTTGGGGGACTTGGGTCAGAAAGAGTTCTGAGAACAGGATTAGATCCATGGAGTTCTGGTTCCCAGAGAATGACATGAAAATGAATCCCACATAAGGAGGGATTTAAGCAATCTGAAGTTGGGGAGTATGTCTACATACTGGTGCCCAGAAGGAACAGAGGGCAGGTGAAGAGCACTTGAGTCTGTGAGACAGCAAATGTTCTGGGAACTCGTGGCTAATTACATTCTGTCCCTCATTTGACTCCCTCCTGTATCTGAAGAACAAATGCTTCTCTGCGTTTTCAGGACAGTTTCCTTCTGTATGAGAACAGAGTTCTTCTGGCTTCTCCCTCTTCTGGGACATTGCTTCCCAGTTATCTGTGATCAGTTTCCCTCAATGGTCCCTTTTCCCCTCAATTGTCCCTCAATGCCTCTTGATATGATTAACTCAAGTCTCTCCAGAAAACACTTTCCTATATTTCCTTGCTGATTTAAAAAGATCTAGCTGACTGCTTTTTCAATCTTGGGTTTCATTTTCTTCAGATATCTTTATATATTGAACTCAAAATGTCATATTAGTCTCAATAACTCTTGCTTTGCATAAGTTCTAACAGGAAGTCATGTGTGCATTAATTATAATTTGCCATTGACTGATGGTTTCTGGGAAAGAATATGCCAGGGTGTTTAGTTCTTAATCTTAAAATAACTCATTTTTAGGTTTTATAAAACCTTGATGAATATCCAAATTCATATACATTATTTAAGCTATAATTTCCTACATTAAACAGTCATTAGATTAACATACATCTCTACAACTTTTTCCAGCTATACCAAATTAACTTTTTTTTTAAGTGCCTTTGGTTTATGATTTTCTGCAATGCAGAAAGTATGGTTTTCTAAGTTGCATTCTAAGGTTGCAAATAGCTATTTGACTTTAAAATGCTATTTCAGATGTTTTCCTCTTGTTAGTATTCATGCAAGAAAAATGCAGTTTTTCTCCCTAAGAATTAATGAATATCAAAATATAACATGATCTCATTTACAGATGAGAAAACAGACATAGAAACTGAATGGTTTCAAAAGAAGTCTGTATTTTCAGATATCTCTTTCTTTTTTCTTCCCCATTAAGCAAGTTGTAAGAGTTGTTTTAGGATGGTTATTAATAATCACTAAGAAAAAACCCAATAATTAAAATGATGGCAATGAAAAATGAGTTATTGTTCATATTTTAAACTAGAAAATGTATAATGGTGTCTAATTCTTTTGGATGCTTGCAAAAGTATCCATGATTTTATTTTTCACTAGTATTTTTCTAGTGGAAGAAGGTGGAAGAAGGTCTTCATTGGTCCCGGGACACACGTTATCTGTCCCCCTCTTCCCTTCTAGCCTCTAGGTTTTGACTTTCTTTTCCTCACATTCACCTCTCCCAGTTATTCCTCTGCTAGTTGTTAGTTCTTCTTCTGCAACACCTCCTTACCTCCCTCCTCTGGAAAGTGAGTCCCTGCTGCTGCCATTATCTTTTCTCTAGATTTCTTTCAGATCTCTCTTTTAGCTAGCTTCTCAATTTCCCATTTGCAGGGAACCTACTGTTGCAAGAATCTCCTTTTCCTTTTGGTTATTCAGAATTCTCAGAATGTAGATTGAATGATAACAATGATAGCAACTGTCTGTTTATAAATTGCTGTTCCTGTGCTGATTTAAATGTCATTGATGTGCAGGGACTCAGTAGCAGTCTCAATTTTCATATGATATGGTGGAGATGCTTGTTCTTTTCCTGGGTGAAGAAACAAAGAATATAGATAGTTTTGGAACTAGTAAGTCATCTAATTCCGTGATGCCAGGACTATGTACAATGAAATGGGTTTTTATATCTACCATATGTTCAAAAATTTGAGTATTTTAAAATAATAAATATATGTTTAAATATAGCCAATTTCACTAACTTTAATATGCAATGTAGCAAAATCAGGATTTAAATTTAGTTCCAACAAAGTTGAGTTTTAGTTTACCTTACCTTATAATACTGACATTCTTCTTGCAGTTCCATGTTGTCATCTTATATTGTCTTGTACATTTGAATTTCAAATTTTCATCCCAGTATGTTTCCTGATTATGGTGGATAACAAAAGAAATGTTAGACATTGTCTTAGACTTCTAGAATTTGTGATTTTTGTTTAAAGTGTTCCTTGCTCAGTACATGCAGAGGGAAGAGAGCACACAAGTTAGAGCTGGAAGTGTTTCATGGGACGTAAGATTTGAGAACACTGGTCTTGGAAGGGACCTCTGGAGCTGAACTGTATGACAGAATTGGTCCACTTGAAGGTAGGGGTCATTTACTGTTGACCAGTCTCTTAGTGGAGCATAATCTTCCAGGAAAGGCAGGTCCTTAGGGATGAGGTGTTGTTCTAGGTGCCCCAGGAACTTTACAGTAGCATTTAACTTCTGTGGTTTGCAGTATAATAAACAATAAAGGGCCTGAAACAATAACAATTTCTTTTTAAAAATTTTTTATTTTATTTTTTGTGATGAGTGTTATGTTTGCATTTATAGAAGGCACCACTTTCATGCAAATGCATGTGGAAGCCAGAAGAAGGAGTCAGATCCCCTGGAACTTGAGTTTTGGATAATTGTTAGCTGTTTTATGAGTCTGAGAACTGAACCCTGGTCCTCTGTCAAAACAGTCAATGCTCTTAACTGCTGAGCCATCTCTCCACACCAACAATTTCTTTCTGGAGATAGGGTCTAAATGTGATAGAGGTTTGTCATCAGGACAACTGCAGTCACTACTATGACAAAGGCTACCCACCACTACAGAAAATGGTCAACCTTAGTTGTTCAGTGAGCATTGGTTTTCCTTAGGATGGATAGTCAGGGTGACAAAATAAAGGTTAATTTTTTTAAGTCATAAACAATCACTCCTTACATAACCCCAAAACATATCTGAGTTCATGGTACAGGATTCAGGACAGCTGGTCTTTCCAAGTTACTATACTTTACCTTCTGTCATTCACTGAGTCTGAAGAGTGATAGGATCTTCCTAGACTCTGAAGGCCAATGAAATTCATTAACCTGAACAGTCAGACTTTCCCCTCTTCTTTCATTTTAGTGTGTGTGTGTGTGTGTGTGTGTGTTTGTGTGTGCTTGCACATGTGTACGCTTCCACATTCGTTTTTAAATTGTTAATAACATTTATTGAAACTTATCTCTTTGTGAGATCAGTTGGTTTTCCTTGTTCTCATCTTAATTGATTTATGTACATTATATTGCAGGCTGTACTGAGGAATGCGTGCTGAATTTTTTTCTCCTGCATGTGTATTTTCAATATTCTAATCACAGAGTGAAGACAGTCTGAGATGCTAAAAGCATTAGCTTGCAAGTTATTTTTTTCCTTCCACTCTTCACATTAAGCCTGTGATAAAAGGCCCACTTGAGGGTTTTGTTCAGTGCGTAAAGTGAATGTTTTAAATTTAATGATATAATCAAAATCATTTTTCCCTGGTAACTACTATTGTGTTCATTTGAGTGGATTCCAGTACAATTGTTTTTCCTTTTACATCATGCTTTGCGTATAAATATAAGCGAAATGGTTTAGTTCATGTATTACAAGTATCCAGTTAATACAGTAATTTACTTTGCTTGTTATTTATCTCTATCAGGATGAATGTCTGCCTCATTCCTGGTGTTGGTTCATAGCCATTATTATAATAATGTTAGTTCTGCATTTTAAGAATTCCATGTGGAGTTGCTGAAAATTGCTTAGAAGTACTTCATACCAGAAGGTTAAATCTCAAAGAATTTTGGTCTTGCAACTAGAAAGCTAAAGTGATACGAACAACATTATGTTAATTAAAGTCAGAAGTTATTGCCTTTGCTTTGTGCTCAATTTGAAATAGCCCAGCAAATGATTTGGGCTGAGTCGACCCTAAACTGATTTAAACAGAAGAGGTTGAATAGACTCAAACCATTTGCTATTCTGCTAAAGGCTACTTGGTAACAAATTTGACAGTAGTATTAAGGATTAGATTTAAGAATCACATTTAATAATAAATCAGCTCCTTTAAAGAAAAGTGTCTCCAATTTGCATAGGCACTATCTGTTCCTGATTTTCCTAGATCCCGACACACAGGGTGAAATTAGCCTGTATCTCAAGCACAGTTCAGTGTTAAATGATTTTCCTCCAGTAAACAGTAACCAAGCTATTTCTGTCAGCCTTACAAGGGCAGCAAGGGACCCAAACCAAGGACAAAGGAGAAGGCAAACGGGTATGTGGATAAAACCCTGAGTAGCTCACCACCCACTTCCACCTGAGAATTCTTTGTTCTGATCCGTAAACCCCTTTCCCATGCACTGTACAGACTGACCTGCCACATACTGCAGGAGCTCTGGGGGAAGCCCATTCATGGTTGGAAACTCTCCTTGAGAGACTGACTGATGAGATCTGCTTGTGGTTTATTATACTAACACTTAGAGGAAGTTGAAGGAGAAAATGCGTTTTATCATGAATAGATTTTTCCAGTTATAAAACTTATGTTGCTATTATAGCTGTAGTTGATCAACCATATTGAGTAGATTGAATAAATAATTTTTTGAAGTCACATGAAAAGAATATTATTACAGGATTTTAAACCATACAGATTCCAAATACACTAAAATCCAAAACTTTATGGGTACCCATATAATGCCCCAAGCAGAAAATTTTGTCATGAAACTTTGTTTTATTATCAACACAAAATTATTTAAAAATACTATATAAAAGTATCTTATCTATTTATCATCTATCTATAATCTATCTATCTATTTATCATCTATCAGCTATCACAGTTGGGCCTTTACAAGGGTTCTGGAGATCTCAACTTCAGTTGTCCTCACGCTCTCATGGAAAGTACATTACCCATTGAGCCATTCTCCCAGTCCAACTGGCAGTTTTTGAGAAATAGTTCTTTATTTATAAGCTTACTACTATATAAACTACAACAAATAGCTTCATTTTAATTTCTATATCCTAGCTAAAATTTGCTACTCCAGGGATGCCCTATGTACTTATACTAGGAAAGACTTTTTAATCAAGTATTGAGAAGTAATTCAGGACTGTTAAAAGCTGAAAACTTTATTTAAACATAATGTGGATATAGACTGACTTCTTCATTCATTGAATGCTTGTGTTCATCTTCACACCTTTGGATTTCATTATCTTCTGCATTTTGTTTTGGTGTACTTCAAAAGGAAATGGAAACACATATCTTGTCAATATATTTTTAGAAATGAAGGAAGACTGGAACAAATATCTGAAACACATGAAAAGGGACTTAAATAGAAACCAGAGTCAAAATTGATTTTATCAATAGAATTTTGCGATGTTTATTATGTTCGTCTATACATTGTGAGACACAATGAAATCCATTTTTATAATAACCACACCACCCTACCTTAAAACTAGCATTCTCTGGAGCTGGACTGTAATGTTAAAGGGCCGACATTTCTCATTGCTTCCTAAAATTTGTTTCCAGGTGATGGATGCAGCTGTAAGATCTGGCTTGGTAGTATGATTTATGCTGTCATTTCTGTAAGCACTGCTGGGGGCTGGGGGAGTGCTAACACTCATGAAGTCTAAACCAAGCTTGGATTTCTCCAGCAGGCATTAGATGGCAGTGTTCACCAAGACATTCAGAAACGCCCTATGTCGCAGTGATTTCTAAAGGTACTCATAATTCTCCTAAAAATACTTCATGAAACAGTTACTTATCCAGTATTTTCTGCCACTGCAAAGAGAAAAGCAGAAAATGTGGTGCTGCTCTGCTTTTGTGATCCTCTGCATTTCGTATTCATTCTTGCTTTAGAGAAACTGCTTAAAACAAGCAACTTTATTTACAGTCCATTATCTCCAATAGTATGCCTACAGTATTTCTTACGTAAAATTTAGCTTTTCCCTTCTTGTGGATATAAATGTATATGTATATAAAAATATACACATACATGTATATATACATAAATTTACAATTTAGAAGTTAGAGAATGGCTAATTTTAATTAGCATTTTAACGGCAATTCAAATACGGGTTTGCAGTCCATTGAAAAGGGAACCCAGTAGTAAATTCCTTTGGTCTCATACTAGCCATGTCCATGGGAAATCAATCCAGTTGCTTTCTGCCTAAGATCCTTCATGTATAAGATGCCAATCATGCTAAATATTATCATACAGTGTTGCTGTCAAACAATAAATGAGGTGTTATTTACAAAGTGTTCAAAACAATGACTGACAAAGGAAGCATTGTATAAATATTTGCTATTTATAACGGAAGGGGCGACATGGTGTCTGTAATTACCATTCCAGAGTGTGTTTCTATTTTCCAATACTTAATGTGTCATACTTAAAGTGAAAGTCATAAAATGTGAGGGTTCTGGGAAGCTGTCACAAGTGGGTTGATGTTTGATGGAGCTAGACTCGTACATTGTGACTCACTTGCCACACAACAAGGGATTCTTTTCAACTCAAAGGGGACTTTTCCAAGCAGAAATGCTATGAAATCAGATTCCCTCCATCCTTGCAGTTGAGCAGAGCTCAGGACACAGATTTGGCAGCACCAAGGGCTGTCAGGCTCAGTGCCCTGCGATGGGGACAGGATGCTGAGGGCTGCACTCTTTAAGGGAGAGAGGCCATTTTCTGAGGCATGAGTAATCCTTGGCTGGCATTCAGAAGAGCACTTTGGAGAAGATTTGGAAGATCGTTTACCATGGAAGACAAAGACTGAATGTATACTGAAATGTGAGCTTTTAAGATACTGCACATTACACTTGAGGATCTATTCCTTGATGCTGGAAGGTATCTGACTCCAGTGGGCAATGGGACAAGCACATCATGAGGGACGCTGAGGATGGTAAGAACACAGATCGGAAGGGAAGACCTGGAACTCAGATCCTTGGCTTCCTACATGGCTAACGTTTTTTTTTTTTTTTTTACCCAACCTCTGTAAGGAAAACGTTTACTTTCTATAATATGCATGATAAAAGTAAATGCCCCAAATTTAAGACTATCCCCACATCAGGTATTTTATTTGTACTTTTATTTTTATTCCATGATACTATCAAGGTTTCTTTTTCTATTATGTTCCTCAGCACAAAATTCAAAGTAACTTTCAATTACTGATAGATATTTCCCATATTTAGTAATGTTAACTGTCTTGTATATCAAATAGTTGAATTAAGAAGTTCAGTGTCAGGACATAAGTTAACTGAGAGTAAACCAAATACATATCTTACTAAGTCAAGATATTTTGTTCCCTATAAAGTCTTCGTTTCACAAAATTCTAAGTTAAGGAATTCCTCTCATTCTAGTTCTAGACATGACTTATGCCCTGTATTTTTTAATTTCCCGAAGTAGAGCATGAACCTCCACATTTAAATTTGACCTTGTCTTCCTTCATTACGCCTATCCATCCACGTTATCTCAGAGAAGAACATGAGATCCTAATGTCAGTGTCTACTAGTGGAATACAGATCTTTCATTTAAACATCCACAAATTAACCTCTACAACAAAACATTAAATACCGCCTTTAGAGTTTTTAACCTTAAATGATGGAAATGAAAGCATCATTTTTGGTCTCCCTGGCAGCAGCTTCTCTCTTACATTCCATAAAAATTTTCATTAGCTTTCAGCGAAGCTGCCAATGACTTTTTTTCCTGTGCTTGCATCTGACACAAAAGACAAAAAAAAGTGACTCATCTGCCACAGCGTTTGGAAATGATGTCTAAGCTGCTGCTTACAAGGCCCATTAGTGTTTACGGCCCTGTCACTTGCCTTCATGGTCTGCAAAACGTTTTAGTTCGGACTGCATTATTTTTTCATAGAAACCAATGTTTGATGGTGTGGATGTCTCTTCAATGAAGGAGACTCCAAAGGGAGGTCTAGTGTCTTCAATGTGAAGGCCAGGTAATACATTACATGACAGCACAGCAGAGTCCAGCACACTGTAATTTGTTTGTGGTACAAGAGGGTTTGTACTTTCTGAACTTCAGAGTCAAAATGCTATCCACAGTTTCCACTGAACAGTCTGAAAGCTTCATTTATTATTTTTCTATCATAAAATTCTGTTTAACAAAACAATTCCAACTGCCATTACCAGTTCAAGCCCTCCACATGTGTAAATGCTTTCAATATATACACACTTTGTCAAATGGAAGACCGATGAAAGACAGATCTTAAGCTAAACATATTACCTATAAAATTATTCTTCGTATATACAGATAAATACAGGGATTAAGTTCAAGAGTATGACTCTAATGGTTTGAATAAGGAATGTCCTCATTAGGCCTGAAGTAGTTGAATGCTTCATTGTCAGTTGGTGGTGCTGTTTTGGGAGTTTTTAGGAGGTGTGGCCTTACTGGATGAAGTGTATCACTAGGACAAGGCTTTGAGAGTATATATCCTTGCCCATTCCCAGTCTGTCTGTCTCTTTCTGATTCCTTCGCCTGCTTGAAGACGTAGGCGTTCAGTGTTCTGCTCTGGCTTTCTCCAGCTGCCATCTGCCTTATGTCCCCATCATGATGGACTCTTAGCTCTCTGCAACCCTAAGCTTAGTAAGCTCTTCCTTCTCTGAGTGCTTTGGTCATGATATTTTAGCACAGCCAGAGAAATGGGACTAATACAGTGGTGGTGTATGTTTCAAAATGTTTTTATGTATTGTTTTTAGTGTATCAATGTATTGCCTGAATATGTGTAAGTGCACTCGTGTTGTGCAATGCCCAGAGAGATCAGAAGAGGGTGTGGGATCCCCTGGAATTGGAAGTACAGGCAGTTTTTAACTGCTATGTGGGTGCTGGAAACTGAACACCAGTCCTCTGTAAGAGCGGCCAGTGACAGTGCCCTCAACCACTGAGCCATCTCTCCATCTCTCTAGTTTTATATTTTTGAAGATTGTTAAATGAATGGAAATTATATTCTCATCACTAAATCGCTAATTATGTTAAGTGATATATTTTAAATTTATTTTATGTGTACGAATGTTATGTCTGCATATGTGTATGTGCACCCGTCGTTGTCCAGTACCTGTAGAGGACAGAAGAGGGCGTTGGAGCCTTTGGAACTGGAGTTATGGATGGCTGTTAGCCACCATTTGGGTGCTGGGATTCAAACCCAGGTTTTCTGCAAGAACAGCCAATGCTCTTAACTGCTGAGTCATCTCTCCATCACCCAGGTGATATACTTGTAATTAGCTGGATTTATCAATTAACACACATACACATGCACACACACACTTCATATATGATAAATACATTCAATTTTATACATCTATCTAAAAATTAAATACACTTGAAAATTTTATCTGTAAAATGAGTAAAATAATATTTAGTATTTATGTACTTAGTGAGGCCAAGAGCAGAACAAGGAAAAGCAGGTGTGTGCAGACAAAAGACTTCACAGGATCCAGAGAGTGAGCAGGTCCTTATATTTTGGGACCCTGGTGTTCCCATACCTCTAATATCAAGAAATATGAGGCATCTGAGATTTTATTCTAGTTCCAAATGAATAAGTTAACTTGCTTCAGTGTCATAGATGATAGAGGAAGCCAGTCTCCCCACTCTCCACCCAAGGACTCGTGGTATGCCAAGCAGTTCCATGTTCTAGTTAGTTCTACTTGTCACTCAAGCATGTTCTTAGACAGGGAGAAGTCCAGACAGATATTTTGTACTAGGTTCTTTGCCTACATCTCAGGGCTCTCAATCTTAAAAACCCAGGTTTTATTTAGGTGACGTGCTAGCAAATATCTCTGAATTTTGTCCAAGAGTAAGATATTTAATATATATACAAACTTTCTTTTACTGAACCATTAAAAAAAAAGAAGAAGAAGAAAAAGAAACAACCTAACCAACTCCAAAATTCTCCCCTGTACTCTGGAAGGAAACACCCATCTCTGTTTTCATGAATTTTGATTGAAAACTCTAGAACAAGGGCTTGGATTGATTTGCACAAACAGTGCACAGTTCTCTCACAAAGTGAGAGAACACATGATTTTATAAGATTAAAGAAAACAGAGGGGCCGGGGATATGGCTCTTCCAGAGGATTGGAATTTGGTTCCTAACACCCATATCAGGTGACTCACAACTGCCTATAACTCCAGCTCAGGGGATTCAACACCTTCTTGTGGCTGGCTCAGGCACAGATACATGAGCACAAGCTTACATTCAGACACACAAACATGCACATAATAAAAAATTTAAAGATAAAATAGTCCTGATAAAGCATTCAGTCAAGACTGGAGAACATAGTAGGAGCTTGTTATATGTGTTTCCCCCTTGTTTATTTCTTCTGAACAATGGAGAAGGATCACAGCTCTGAAGCCAGAGGGGCCATTGAAAGTATGAAACACATTATCTTGTTCCTCCTATGAAAGAAATAGTCTCAGATGGTTTCTTACTAGGTTTGCAGATGAATCTTACGAAACTCAAGTCATGCCTTCTCTTGACCATTACTGTGTTCACATGAAATGCTGAAGCACCCCATTTCAGCCCAGGCCCACACAGATCCTGAATCAATTCTTAACCAAACAAAGCAAGTCACAGTCTTTGAGACTTTGAGGTGGAGATCTAGCAACCAGTATCCGTGACTGATGGATTATCATTTAGTCGAATTGCTGCCGCATTCATTCCCATCTTTCCAGTGTTCTGCTTTATATCGTGTGATTGTGATTCCTGTCACCGTATTTCCTTAGCCCTTTTGCTAATCAGGTGCCAGTTAGGTTTGGTCAATGACAGACAGACTCAGTAGATAAAAGGGAAGCAAAAACCAGGACCCTTTTCTTATCCCTAATACTCCCATTGTGGATGGGTTCTAGACACAGGTGCATTTTCACAAGACTCCAACTGTCCTAGGCCATGTCCATCTGGTTCCTGATCTGGGTACGCTGTGCTCTTTCCTGGGATCCAGTAACCATCTTTTTCCTGTTTTTCCAGGTCTTCCCTGTTATGACCCGTGTTTTCTCCACAATTCTGCACTTGTATTTTTAGCTCTGCGGGACCGTGCTTTGTGGGTTCTGTTTCTTGACTGGCTACTGACTGATACACTTCTTATTCAGACATTCTCCCCCATTGTAGCTTTCCCTGAGCTTCCTCCAAGTCAGCCTGTGATCATGAGTACATCTTGATTTTTTTATTGGGTTGGGAGTTATTTGAACAAAACAGAATGTAATTTAGGGTAGATTTAGTAAAAAGAGGATAAATTGTAAGATTTATGGGGACTGTTCCCCAAACAAAAGGTAGAACATGCAGTTTGATCTACTTTGTCTGATTTAATATCTGACTTTCTTGATCAGAGGGTGGATTTAATCTGATTACTTGCGATAGGGTTTGACAAAGAAGGCCAAATAAGAAAACCCTTCAATTACAGAATTTGTTACTATTCATCTAGGCTATAATAAGGAGGCAATCTAATACGGGATGAATGTTCACAGGGCCCTCAGGAGGCAGCCAGGAAGGTTTAATGTGCTGAAAAAATCTGATTATAAGAGTAATTGACTATATTTTCCAGCTTGTGAGATCCTTATCTTCATAATATCTGATGCTAGATATCTGGGGCAGCCTCATCAGCTTTATACATGGGAGTATGAACGAGATACTAGTGACTACAAGTGCCTAAGATGAGACAGTGACTGAGAGAATTAGAAACAGAAGTTGAAATGAGATTGGCCATGGGGCGCAGTCTGTATCTCTTCATGTATATATTTCCTGCTGCCAGATTTCTTATGGTTGTTTTGTTCTGCAATTTGTCTCTTGGTAGAATGTCTAAAATGTGCAGCAGAACAACATGCGTAGGGGTACAACAGGCAAAAATAGTCAAACTTCAAGCAAAAACTGCGTGATTTTTGTGCGGCCAATAAAATCTCCCTGTTTATTGGTACTCTTTACTGTCTGGTGGTATAGTAAGTATGTTGTGTTTCAGCATTTATGACCCTCTCAATCTCCTCGATGGCTTCAGCTGTTCCTTCATATATTTGTATTACTTTATGAAGGGTTACTGTCATTTGGCAGATTTAAAAAATACTGTCAAAGATAACAAATCAAGCTTGGAATTTTCAACTTCTTGCATAAATTAGTTATTATAGCTGTCCTAACTTGAACTTACAATATATTTGTGATTTTTGTATAAGTGTGCCAAAATCCCTGACAGGATCAACTTGAAAGAGGAAAGATTTATGTTGGTTCCTGGTTTTACGGAGTTCAGTCCATCAGGCTGGGGAGACACGGCAGAAAAGCGCCATTCTTGTGCTGGGGGCCAGAATGCAGGGAAACTTCGCTCTTCTTCATTTCACCTGATGATGACACCACACCCAGGATGGCTTATTGTCCCTCAGTTAATCCTCAAGAAATACCCTAAAAAACCACATCTAAATGTGTGCTGCATTCTCGTAGGTGATGCTAAATCCAGTCAAGTTGATGATGAAGAGTCACCATCACAAGAAGTACTTTACTTATGGCCATGGTGAATTACAGCCCCAAGGTGTTACAGACTGAGTTTTCTCCATCTGTTGAAGTCATAATTCTCCAGTGTGACCGAATTTAAAGTAGGACCTTCACAGAAATAGTTCAGTTTTTTAAAAAATTTATAGTGCGTGCATGTGTGTGTGTGTGTGTGTGTGTGTGTGTGCGCGCACATGCCACAGCCTACATGTGGAAGTCAGAAGAAAACTTGTGGTTTTCTGCTTCTACCACATGGGTCAAAGGGTCAAATGCAGGTTGTGGACAGGCTTGGCAACCATCTCTCCAGCCCCCTAACTTCTCTCCTCCTTCCTCTCTTCCCCTCCCCTCTTCTTCCCTCCTCTCCCCTCCCCCTCCCTCTCCTTCCCCTCCCATTCCCTTCTGTGTGTGAGGAGGCCATATCTATGCCAGGAAGAGAATTGTCACCAGAACCCAAACATGCTGATTTGGATTTGTGGTGGCAGCAAGAACTGGCTGGGACACAGGGTTTCAGATGGTATAGTGTGCTGGTGCTCCTGCATCTGTTCTTAATTTCATGGTGAGTGAGGTCTCTGGATGTCATGAAGTACCCTTGAAACAGAATGGTAATTTCAGTGGACGTAACTTTGAGGAAACAAACATTTGTTTGTGAATCAGTGACATTTGTTTTCTTTTTTAGTAAAAGACTGCCTGAACCCAAAATGATTTTTTTTTCTACCCAATTACAATATGACATTTTTGGCAAAACAATTTAGTTACTAAAACACATAATTCTGTGCTGAAATGCAATGATTTTACATTAACTGTGGATGAAAAGAATTGCATATTTTTAAACAGATTGAATACTAAATGGAGAACAACTTGCGAATGTATCTGTTACTTAGGAGTTTTTCTTTTAATAGAATTCATTATAGACTCACCACAGCCAAGCAGTATTAGTAATGGCTGTCATCCAAAGCCTAGAAATATCATCATTCAATTGAAATGGAAGCCAGAATTCTCATCTTTAAAATGGAATCCACACATACACATTTAGTTTGCTAAACTGATGAAGAATGTTGAGCAGAGAGATCATATTAGAAGAAGAAATATCATGAACATCAACCAACAATAAGTTTTTCAAAATAATGTTTTATATTGAGTGGTTAAATACTTAGCCCACATTAAGGTGAGACACCCTTTGGTATCAATGATAGATATTCTTTTTAAATGTATATTCTTATTGAATTGTTGTGCATTTCATACAAATCTTAATCACTTTATATCCCTTCCATCATTTATATCCTCCCATAGCGCCCTCACCAACCAGATTTCATGCACTCTGTCATCTATGTTAAAAGTCTATCCGGTCAAGTTAATGTACCCATTCAGTGCAAGTTCATCCACTGGGGTCTAGTCAGCCTATCTAGAGTCTCTCCCTTAAAGAAAATCAACTGTCCTTCACCCAGCAGTAAGCAGTTGCCAATAGTTCTTCAGTTAAGGTTGGGGCCTACTGCTCAGTTTCTCAGTTTTTGCTGAGTTTTTGTCTGCTTGAGTTTGCATGGATCTTGTGCATGCTGATATCATTGCTGTAGGTTCGTATGAGAAAGGTCCCTGGAGTCTATAAGACTGCTTCCATATGGTAAAGCCCCTCATTTAACTGCAAATTGAACCTACTACAGTAATAAATGAGGTCTATTTTCTGTCCCCAGTGTGCTGAGGTGCTTCTTAAAAGAAAAAGCAAGGCTACACAGAAAGGGCCCTGAGTAGACTGTATCCAGAATACTGTTGTGGCTCACAACATATTCAAAATGTCGTATTCAAACACTGTCATCCGTGCTTTTTGTTTGATGCTAACAGCAACCCACATCTATATAAAAAAAGGCAAATGTATTTTGACCTCCTACAATTTTAGCTTATCCCTTAAGAAAGCCTGGTTTTGCAGGATTGAGAATAAAAATATTCCCTCTCTGCCCTTGACCATTTCTGATCCTATCTTTCTCTATAGTCTCCATCCCTTATTTCACAAAATTTCTGGAATCGTTATGCTGCTTGTGTCTGGTGGGATAACAGGTTCCCTGACACATGACCCCAGTTGTCTACAATGATGTCTTTTTCTGAAAGAGGCCATGTAGTAAACTTTTGAAACACTGGAAGCTGCATACGGTTGTTGCTCAGCTTTGGGTGTTTGTTATTTACTTAAAATGTTTGAAAAATATGCAAAGTAGTTGTAGCTTTCTGAGTGCTATCGACCAGATAAACCCTAGGGGTTCTCATATACATTAGGAAGTCTTTGAGTTGTCTGGAAGGCTTATTGGAAACAGTGTCGGCCTCATCCCCAGACTTCCTGATGCTGTCTCACTGGGGTGGTATGTGAGCACTTGCATTTCTAACAAGCCCCTGGCTTGTAGTGATGCTGCTGGTCCTTAGCCAGTGTTGTGGGAACTGCTCTACAGCAGCACTTCTAAACCATAACAGCATCTTAGAATCACAAGGATGTATTTATGCTCTTAAAAAAAAAAAGTTGTATTTCTATTAACTTTTTGTGTAAACATATGATGTGATGCATTTCATTTTCACATTCTGATATCTACATCATTGTACTTTCTGTTCCCACTCATCCCCGCGTTCCCTTCTGTCCTCCCACATCCTGTCTGCCCCGCCCCCCGTGTCTGGTCTCCTTCCTCCTTCAACTAGTATTCTCTACTCTCACATCACATGAATTCTATCACCTTCTCACCCTTAGAATCTCCTCCTTCTTTTCCCATGATCCTCTTTCTGCTTTCATGACCCCTCCCACATACACACACACACACACACACACATTCATACAAATACCCATAATTAAAAATAAAATTATTTTTAAAGGCCCTAAAATAAAAAAAAATCCTCTTTGTGTGTGTGAGTGTGTTTGTGTGTGTTAGTATATACACATTATACACACATGCACACAGTTGCCTGCAGAGGCCAGAAGATGTTGGATCCCCTGGAGTTGGAATTACAGGGGGGTTATAAATCATCTGACATAGATGATTGGACCTGAAATTGAGTGCTCTGGAGAGCAGCAAATATTTTTAACCTCTAAACCAGCTCCCCAATGCCATCCCCGCTTCTCTGAGGATTAAAAAATTAATTAAATAAATAAATAACAATAATTTATTAATAAATATTACGTGTATTCAATAAACAAAACCAGAAAATTCTGTTTCAGACTTCTTCATCCAAAGAATGCCACATTTTATTTATTTTCTTCTTTACTCTTTCTTTCTCTCTCTCTCTCTCTCTCTCTCTCTCTTTCTTTCTTTCTTTCTTTCTTTCTTTCTTCTTAAGATAAGGTCTCACAGTATAGTTCAGCTAGCTTGGAATTTTCTATGTAGTTCAGACTGGCTTTGAACTCACTATGTAGTCCAGACTGGCTTTGGACTCATGACAATCCTTCTGCCTCAGCTTTCCATGTGCTGGAATTGTATGTATGAGATACCTCACTTGGCTAAGAATAGTTGTTTTTTTTAACTGAACCTAGGACCAAACCTAGGTCCTCTGTAAGAGGAGTCAGTGCTCTTAAACACTGAGCCTACTCTCCAACCTCTAAATAGTTTTTATGTTTTAAAATTGTTGTTCGAAGGCTCATCTCCAAGCATTTGTATGTGTATGTGAGTGGCACGTGCGTGCGCGCGCGCACACACGCACACACACAGTCTCGTCACTAAATATGCAGCCAGAACTGGACATTATTCTATACCTTTCTGTATCCTTTCAAAAGACGAGAACTGAATTCTTCAGGAGGCCAGCCTTTTGTGAGAAACAGAGACCTGCTTTTAAGCCGTGGATATGCATTTCAACTTTTGTTACTCCACAGTCACCTCAACCCTAGCACGTAGGTTTTCACAGCCAGCATAGGACATAAAAAGGCCTGAGGAGAAACAATGAGGTCAGTACATAGTATATTAGAAGAAAATAGTATGAACTACACTGAGAGAAACATTTGAAATCTGCTTTCTATTTATTTGAAGTAGAGATATCCACTATATGCTGGAGCAGAGGCGAGGCGGAACGTACCAGTGTAGATCTTGGGCAAAGAGGAGAAAGCTGGGCAGAGCAAGCCAAGAGGGAGGCAGAGAGATTTCAGTTACCTGGCAGACTCTGGGAAAAATGAAATCAGGTGGAGACATGATAGAGAAAGCCTCCATCCACAGGAAGTCCTGCGTCACAGAGCCTAGGCTGTGATGTAGGGGGTCTATTGTGCAGTGTGTGGTGACTGCAGAAGAGGAGTGTTTTTGCAGCTACTCCATGGTTTTGTCCAGCACTGGGGGCTCTCTCAGACTCTTGGTGGCACTGTGTTCTGGTTTCACACCGTGGTTGTGATAAGACACTCTACCCACCAGCAACTTGAGGAGAAAAGGGTTTATTTAGCTTCTATTTCCAGATCACAGTTAATCAATTCAGAGAAGTCAGGGAAGGAACTCAAGACAGGAACCTGAAAGCTGAAACCATGGAGGAATACTGCTTTCTGAGCCACCTTTAGACTTGCTGGAACACCCATGTTTAACTACTATTCTTATACAACCCATGACCACCTGCTTAGGAGATTGATGCTGCCTACTCTGGGCTATGAACCAGGCTAGTACTATCATTATCATCACCTGTTGTATTTAAGGTTATAGTTAATAGGCACACGTCATGAGATACAAGAGAACATGGCTAGCAGGTGCATATTTATCCCAGGAGTAGAAACACAGAAATTGTTTGACTGATTTGTTTATTTTAGGAAAATGTTAGCTGCCCACAAGTCTAATCTGGGGAAGTACTATAAAATGAAGGACTTCAGTCTTTCAGGCGACAGTCCAGATTGGTTGGAACACAGAAAAGGGTATTTAAAGTGAAATGATCTAATTCCCACTGAGGTTCTCGTGTCACTCTGAAATGCATGCTACCCATAACTTCCTGGAGTTAGTCAGGGGACTTTGTTTATAGAATTGTGAGTTAGCTTTCACCAAAAAGGAGTTACTGTTTGAAGAGGTCTGAGATTCTTCTGGCATCTTATATGCCGGATCATTTTTCATGATATAATTATGCACCAGAAAGGGCCTTCTACAATCTTCAGTATCAATGGTAAGTGCAGTAGTTTACTGTAGGTGTGAATGAAGGCACTTCAGGGAAGCCCCAGGTCTTTAGACACAGGGACCCGGAGAAAGTCTCGAGGATTATGGAAGAGGTGCGGCTGGTATAGCGCTGGTGGTCCAAATGGAAGGAGTTTCGCAAATCTTAGTTTGTCAAGCTGTAAGTCCTCTTGTTAGAGAAAATGCTGCTTCACCAACCTGAGTGGTGAAGTGTACTCTGCCATCATCATTTAATTTGAAATTTTGAATTCTTATCAAATCTCAACATCTTTGAGACAGTCAACTTTAGTTCATTATCTCTGGTTGATTTTTCAAGTTTATTCTAATAATATGCTTTTCTGATAATAATTTTTAAGAAGTTTTTGACATTAATGATAGCCTAATTATAGAATCGGCCTAGTTGCCTATCAATAGAGACCTATAATATGTATAATTTACATATGTATTTACATATATGTATCTGTATGTACTCTTATATAC
This sequence comes from Eospalax fontanierii, assembly GCA_035773235.1. Classification (NCBI taxonomy): domain Eukaryota; kingdom Metazoa; phylum Chordata; class Mammalia; order Rodentia; family Spalacidae; genus Eospalax; species Eospalax fontanierii. The sequence goes on from CM069524.1 coordinate 60,709,140, forward strand.
ATACAATGGAATTTAATTCTACCAGAAAGAAGAATGAAATCATATCTTTTTGAAAGAAAAGGATGGAATGGGAAATCATCATGTTAAGTGAAATAAGCCAGACACAGAAAGACAAATACTGTGTTTGTTTCTCACATATGCAGTCTGATCTAGACCTTTCCAAAAGAAGCTGTACAGCAGGGCTGGGCCAGTCCTGCTCTTTTACTACAACTTGCCCTTCTGAGAACTCAGTAGAGTCCCATTGGAGCTGGATTAGTTCGTTTTGAGCGTAGCACTCCCACTCTTCCTCTGACCTGATCACCATGTACTCAGCTTCACCCTTCAAAGATCCCACCATCTTCACATTCCCTGACCATTATTTCCTTTAGAAAAGTACTGCCATTTTAAAAATAATTTTCTTTTTCAAAGGGAAGGGTCTCACTATTTTTAGTTTTAAAAATTCTGTTTATTCTATCTCATTTATTCTTGGAGCAATTGCATTGTCATATATCCTCCTCAAAAATTGAAATTATGGGGGCTGGAGACATGGCTCAGCAGTTATGGTTGCAGAGGACCTGGGTTGGATTTCTCGCACCTACATGGCAGCTGACAACCATTTGTAATTCCAGTTCCAGAGGAATCCAACACTCTCTTCTGGCCTCCACAGGCATTGCACTACATGAGTGAACTTACATACATGTAGGCAATGCAATTATGCACATAAAATATTTTTTAAAAATTGAAATTATGGAGGGTGGAGAGATAGCTCAGTGGTCAACAGCACTGCCTTCTCTTACAGAGGACCTGACAACTAACAACCATCTATAACTCCATTTCCAGGGGATCTGACATCTCTTCTGTCCTCTGTGGGCATTGCACAGCATGGATGCGTATACATACATGATAGTGGCACACTCATATATATGAAATAAAAATAAATAATATATTTATTAAAAAATTGAAATTATGAAACTGTGCAAAATGGCGCACACCTGTTGTCTCAGCATTTGGGAGGCAAAGCAGAAGGATCAAGAGTTTGAGGCCAGCCTTGGCTACATACTAAGTTTGAGACCAGCCTGAGATGTATGAGAGAGACCCTGTCTCGAAAAAATAAATAAATAAAAATTGAAATTATGATGATTTGGTGTTTAAGAATATCATGCTGATCAATCTCAACAAAACTCTATCACTAGGAAAGCAAACAGAATTAGCTTTGTCTTAGTTTAAGATGGCAAGAAATTGAATATTTATAGCTATCTTTTGATTAATAAGTTGTTTCAAGATAATGAACTAACTGAAAATTGTGACTACATAGGCTTATGCTAAGTTATATGATTTGGGATAAAACTACCAGGAGACAGACTTAGAGAATACAGAACATAATTTATCGGGTTATACATTCAGGTTAGTAGGACAATCCTATTCCTTAAGGTTTGGTACTCAAGATTCCGCTAATTTCATGTTTCTGCATCCTCCTGGGAAATCAAGAAGATAGACTACAGTCAAGTCTGCAGCGTGAAGGAATGGGGGGAGCACTGCGGAGATCTGTCCATAGTTTTAAGGCACGGCCTTATTCCATCAGTCTCTTCTGCCTTTCCACGATTGCCAGAAGAGTAGTGACATGGCTACACTTAACTGTAAGTAAACCTAGAAAATGCAGGTCCTGACCTGTTTTGTGGAGTTGTCTACACTGTGAAAGAGACTTCAGACTTTATCAAGTTGAAGTCAGAGTTCAGAGACAGAGAAGGTAGATGTGCCATCATGAACAGAGGCACGTGGGTCTAGTACAGTCTGGCTTCAAACTCCTGCCTTCCGAGGATTTCTAACAGTGCAGCAAAGTGTACAAGTGCTTTTATCACTCTGTGAACCATAGCTAACTCTTACACATACTTCTTACAGAAGCAATTATAGGAACAACAGAGTAACAAGCTGGTTATGACCATTAAAAATTGGCCAGCTGCTGTTTGGAGCGATAACTTCTTTTTCTGGAGGAGGAATTTCTCCAGCGAGTGTTTTTAAACTCCTTTCCTTTACTACAGCATTCTCTTGATTGCTGCTATCTCTATGGATGACTGTGACTATCAGAAAAGGACATGGTATTCTCAGGTGCATCAGACACTTCTGATGTCTCAGCCTACTCTTATTTAGGTTGAAACACTGTGCTGGATAGCTTTAGTGTCAACTTGACACATTGGGGTTGAAGAAGCCTCAATTGGGAAAATGCTTCCATTGGACTGGCCCTTGGTCATGTCTGTGGGGTATTTTCTTGATTGTTGAGTGATGTGGGAGGGTCCAGCCTTACTGTGGGTAGGGCCATTTCTGGAGGTTGTTGTATATTGTATATGAAAGCATGGGCTAGGGGAACAAGTCAGTAAGCAGCGTTCCTCCAAGGCTGTACTTCAGATCCTGCCTCCAGGTTCTTGCACTGAGGTCCTACTTTGGGCTCCCTCAGTAATGAACTGTGACCCGGGAGATGTGAGCCAAATAAATCCTTTCCCCCTCAGTTGGTCTGGTCAGAGTGGTGTGTCACAGCAGTGGAAAAGCAAACTAGAACAAATACCTATTGTCCCAAAGGCAGTGTTTTGGTTAAGAGTAATACCTTTATTTTTTGAAACTGTTTGGAGTGTGTGGTGATTGTGGTGGTATGTGGGTGTGGGTATGTGTGTGTACATATATACACCTGTGCACACATTCAAGAGTGTATGCACATATGTATGTGTGTACATGTGTGCTCATGTTTTAAAAACATTTATGTGAATGTTTTGCCTGCATGTATGTAAGCGCACCTGTCTTGTACAATGCCGTTGAGGCTAGAAGACAGTGAATTGAACCCAGGTTCTATGCAAGAGCAACCAGGGCTTTTAACAACTGAGCTATCTCTCCAGTCCCCTTATATGACTACGTTCATGAGGGTATACATGCACATGCACGCATGTATGAGGAGACCAGAAATCAGTCTCAGGCACTGTTCCTTAAAAAACTGTTCACTTTGTTTCATGAGACAAGATCATTCACTTTTTTTACCTGGAATTCACATATTCAGCTCTAATGCCTGGTTGAGACCCAAGTCTTGTCTCTGCCTCTCCAGGACTGAAAGTATAAGCCCATACCATCATGCCCTGCTTTTTGTTATGTGTGCACTGGGGATCAAACTCAGGTTTTCATGCTTGCATAGTAAGCACTTTATTAACTGGGCTATCTCTCCAGCCTGGGATGATAGCTTTAACATTTGATACCTCATCATGGGAAAAGCAAGGACAGAGTCAGGAGCCAAGCATAGAGGTCATAAACCAAGATTTAGACCCATTCTCTTAGTAGCTGACTCAGTGCTGACTATAGATTTAAACTTCATTTTTACTCATTAGGAGTACTATATTTACTATTATTTTTACAAGTAAAGACTTATAGCAGTTTAGGCATATAATGCTTTCATACAGCTTTGGTGAAATTATGTTTGCTGCTATGTGAAATTCTTCCTAGTATTCTAAAAGTAAAACTATTGTAGACAGTTTTCACATTTTCCCCCAAGAGACTCATTCTAATATGCTTTGCTTTCATTTAATGAAGCAACTTACAATTTAGGGCAGATTTATTCTAATTAAGTCGGGTAACATAGATTCCTAAAAGAATGATACCTTTGGTTTAACGGTATGAAAACAAGGTTTGATCTCTGCATTTCCCTCAGCAGCAGTGAAATACAGCAAGGTGTTTAGATTGCCTTTGCTGAAAAGATTTTGCTGTCTTTCTTTATTGCTTTGAGTAGCTGATGCATAAAGTGAAACAAAACAAAGCAGAAAAACAAAACAAAACACCCACTACTCCTCCCTTTTGCCATCTGAATTGCTGGGTGAGATGAAAGTCTTCCTGATATTTCCTATTTAGTAATAACACAAAAATTAATCTGTGTTCAATTTTATGGTGGTATAGGAAAATTTCCCAGCACAAGACTTGGGTTATGAGAGTGAGCAGCTTTAATTCAGAGCTTGAAGTTACTAGCTCTGCTTTTACCTTTGAGACCTTTCAGTGCTATGCTCAGACACCATTTTTCATGAAAATTTAGTTTGGTCAAACCATGTTTTCAGATAAGCAAATTATAGGTGTATGTGTAAGTGTGTGTGCTGACCTGCCTCCCAGACCTGTTTCCTTCCTCTAGATTAATTTTTCTCTAGCACCACTTTTTTTCAGATTTTTAAATTGAATCATTGTGTATCTCGTGCAGAACGTCTCAATCAATTTGAATCATCTCTATATCCTTTTTCCCACTGGCACCTCCTCATAGCCCCACAACTGGAATCCGTACATTCTTTCATCTGTGTTGAGGTCTATTGTGTCACCATAGTGTTCACAAATGACCTCTGTGCAGATTCATCCACTGAGGTCTAGTCTGCCTACCCAGAGTCCTTCGCTTAAGGGAACCACACCCTGCACATTCCTAACCTCAATTCTTTGACCATTTGTGACTTTTGGTCATGTTTTCCCTAAAAGTTGTTTGTGACTTTAGAACTCTCCTCTTGATAATGCTCATTAAGTCAGATATCAGTCGAATACCTCCCACTTGCTTTTAAATACGCCCTTTAATCTATTTCTCACTTAGTAACACCTGTCTTCTATTATTCTTCTCTTTTAAGTTCCTCTTTTCCCTTTACCTCCTTGGTTCCTTTCCATTTTCCTGTTGCTACAGTTACATCAGGATGCAAACTCACATATAACTCCTAGTTCAAAATCCAATATGCAAGCTTTTCCATCATTCCTTCCTTCATTGCGCTCCCTTCTTTTCCTGCCAGCAGTGTGGCACATGAGTTTACTTGTTTAAACAACAAGCATACAGATTCTTGGTTTAGGTACTTGCTTCTAGATAGCTCTTCAGAGTCCTGGGTGGAAATCCGGTTGAACTATGATCCTTAATCCCTGAGTATATAGCTGCTGCATAGGGACCATGCCTAAAATGTTTCATGACCTCACCAAACAGTGTTAGCTTCTAGGGACGAACTGTTTGAACACATGAGCCTGTAGGACACATTTTCTGTACAAACTCAAACCGTGCTTATCTCTAGTTGTCTTCCTTCATGAAGACTTCCTTGAGTGCTGTCTAACTCTTCCCATCCTCAAGGGCCTTTCTTCCTAGAGGGATTTATTAAATATTTTGGTATTCAGTTTTGTGTCTACTTTACTGCCTTACTATATGGTTATTATATCCTTCAGTTTTGTTTTTTGAAAAGAGTTTCATTAAATCAAGATACCTTCTTAGTTGTTTTAGAAAATATTTTTTATTGATTCCTTGAGAATTTCCTGCAATGTATTTTGTTCGGATTCAGACTCTTTCCTCATCTCCATCTCCACTGCACTACACGTCTGACTTCATGTCCTCTATTACCATTCTCTAAATGCTCTTGATGTTGGCCCTGCACTGGAGCCTGGTCAACTGACTGGTGTCACTCTCTTAAAAACACTTGACCCTCACTCTCCTAGCACCTATCAAATGCCAGTAGTTCCTCAGTAGGGCTGGGGATTCTTGCCTGGGTTTTCATGTGGCCTGGACTTGCACAGGTCTTGTGTATGCTGTCACTAGGGCTCTAGGTTTTTATCTGCAATCGCCTTGCTGTGTGGAAAACATGGTTTCCTTTCATTACTCCACACCACTGGCTCTTACAAGCCTTGGGAGAAAAGGGTGTGATACAAGCTTCTCATTTAGGGCGGAACACTCTGAAGTCTCTTAGACTCAGCACATGGACAATCAGCTCTCCCCGTATAACCAAGGCTGGCCTCAAGTTCACATTGATCTTCCTGCCTCAGCCTTCCAAGTACTGGGATGACAGGTGTGTGCAAATATGCCCAGCTACACCAGAATTTCTAAACATTAGTATTCTATTACATTTTCTTGTATGCCCTCTAAGGAACTTAACATTGATTATGCCCTTAAAGTAAATACTTAGATAATTGGAACAATAATACTGATTGGTTATTTAAACGTGAACAATGTGTGCTATGGTGACAATTCAGTTCAGTACCTGCCTCTCTTTCCTATTACCAATGAACCAACAAATCACATTTTATACTTGTATGTTTGCATATATACACAACAGACAACCAGAAGTCAACTAGAGGATTAATTTCTTTTTGTTTTTTGTAACCCTACAAAAAATAATTGTAAAGAATCCAAACTTTCACTCATCTTCTTTTCCCCACCATAGAGGAAATCAGCACAAATAGTGCAGCTGCCATGGTTCCAGTCCCTGAGCAAGGCTGTGTTGTTCAAAATTGCCCTGTGCTAAATGACTTCTTTGCCATTTAGGAAACATGTGACCTTAGGCATGTTCTGGAACCTCTCTGAGCCTTGTTTCCCTCCTTTTAAAATAAAGAATTTATGGTGCCATTTCAAGACCATTTTGGGCATTGATATTAATGCAGTAAGTAGTCACTTACTGAGATTACTGCGTGCCTGGCACCTAGTTAACGTTCTATGCATAAATTCTCCCCTTTAACTGCAACACTGTGTTTTTTGGCAAATTGTTGCTAGATGGTCAGTAGCAGTGACTATTATATTTCATATCTTGGCTGATACCCACACTGAGTCAGACTGAAGATTGCTAAAAACTCATTCTTTCTTCTACATGATTGCCAGAAGGCTTAATAAGTCAGTCTACCACCAGGAGCTTGGGGCTAAAGGCCTTTGCAACAGCGTTCAGAGCATAGACTAAAATGCTAGGTTCTGTGGTCCTACCATATAATGGCCTTTGGACCAGGGAAGCTGGCTCTCAGAACTCAGTTTGGTTCAGAGGCCAGAAAGATTCTGGCTCCAGGCCTCTGAGCTGGCTCACAGCACATCCTGGTAGAAGTGCTGACTCAGCACAAAAAGTTCAGCCTTTGTAAATGTGGGTTACTCCAAGGACAGAATACAATCTGGGTGTTCTGAGTAAGTCTTGTTTCTTCTTAGCTAAACTAGCTCTGAGCTGGACTAACAGGACATTCTTTTCAGTAGGAAGGGTTTATATTATGTTCTAGTAAGGGTTTTGAGCCATTAAAGCGGATTAACAGCAGGATTAAGAAGAATTAAACCACAGTGCACACTTGCAGAGTTGAAAAAGTGTCTCAAATGACCGGAAGAGGAAGTTCCACTGACAGTGATTCCTCTCATCTGTTTCTTTCTAAAATAAATTTATTTTTAAATTATACCTAAAATATTATGTAAAATATTATGTAAATTATCATGTGTATATATTCTAAATATATAAATTTATATTTTTTCCTCTTCTTTCTTCTGTTTATATAAACAGTTGGCTTTTGTAGATGGAGTGTGGTGATTAGTGTTTTGGGAAAGCATCTTCCAATGATTTCACTGTGCAGCCTGATATGAGGGCACCTCCTTGGGTAGAATGTGTCTCAGATACTGGGGGAGATTGGTCCCTAATCTTAAGGTGAGTTTGGCTGTGATATTACTTCTTTTATTTCCACCTTGTCTTTGACTCTTCTGTTCTGATATACATAACCTTGTATAAGGTAGAGGAAGGCTCTCTCTATTGGTTCTTTAATAACATTTTAAAGTCCCTGATGCCCTTCTTATAGTCTTCAGCAGCTAAATCTTTAACTTCTTGTTGCATCCTCTCATCGGGGACAATCAGAACCTTTTCTACTACAGTTTCCCACCAGAAGCTTCTGCCTACGCATAGTTAAACACACTACTGTAGATAATTAAAGGTATTTAAAATGCCAAATTCATTAGCATCCTCATTATACAGATGATGCCAGTGAGGCCTGGGGTGGGGAGGTCAAGTAAGTTGTCTCAGGTCACACAATTTGTGGGTGAGAGAGCTTGATTGAAAGCCTGAGAAGCTGAGTCCATCTGGCATCCAAGCTGTGCTTTGGGGAGTAGACTCCAACCACTGGAAAGACAGAAGTTGGCTGCAGAATGACTGGAAAGAGGAAAGCAGGGCTCTCGCCCCAGGAAGACTACTGGGATACTTTCTTTTTAACCCAGAAAGGAGTTCAACAGACAGGGACTGGGCTTAACTACTAAATGGCTCAGCTGTTAAGAGCACTTACTGCTCTTGCAGAAACTAAAGTTCAGTTCATAACACACACACTGGGGTACCTCATAGCCACCTGTAACTAGCACTGCGGGATTTGATGGCCTGTCTTGGACTCTGTGCACTTATATGTGCACATACCATCCCATATATATAAAATTAAGAATAAATAATTATAAAAAAGAATACAGACAGAACTGAATTCCTTTTATTCCTTGAGACAAACAGCTTGAGGAGAGTGAGGCTAAAGATAACTAGAGCTTTGACTGGACAAATTCAGAAAAGCAGTCAAGATCATGGGATGCAAAAGCTCTTACATCAGCACTGCCCTCCCCTCTGGGAGAAAGAGGAACAGCAGATTAGGAATCTGTTTAGGGCAGCAGTCCTTATCGTGCATGTGTTGGCACCACACAGCTAGCTCTAGACAACACAGCTAGTCATACATATTTTTCAGTTTATCCTAGAATACCTCAATGAGATGAACAACATTTTCATTTCTATGTTTGCTATCACCGATACTAAGCCGTAGAAAATTTTTTTTCAACTTCTAAGACGGTAAATGTTACAATAGAAATTCAAATCTTACAGTTCATGATCTTCGTCTTAGCCCTTCACTCCACAGCATTGCCGCCCTTGACCCTTAAGATTCCCAAGGCCCTATGCCACCAGTTTGAGAGCAGAGGATGGATTGGGAAAGCTAAATTCCATCTATTTCCATTTCCATTTACCAGTCCAAGTTAAATAGACACAGTATGAAACATTTAGTATTTGTAGAGTTCACTTGATGATGGGTCTCTGCTTTGGAAGACCTTCTATTCCCTCTAAACCTAAGAGATGTAGCTATCTTTTTCCTTCTTTCATTCCTCCTCAGCCTTCCCCTCTCTCTGGTGAGGTGTCTGAGGCTAATCCAACAAGATGTTCTTGCACACATGTGGGACCTTGATACCTTGATCTTTTGAATCTTTATAAGAAAAGTGTCTGGGGAGGAATTTTCCAACAAGGAGATATGAGTCAGAGGAAATGAGTCTCAGTTCCCCCAGGAATACTGCTAGTTTGAGTAGTTCCAGGCTGCTCTTGCAGGTGCTGGAGCTACTTTCTCTTTCCTTGGGTGTCACCCATTTCTGAAGCTTATTCTCTAGTCCTTTCCCCTACTGACATCAAGTCTTATATTAGATATCCTTCAGTAATTGAATTGCTTAAATTTGAGTTAATTCCTGTGATGTGTCAATAAAAACTATGTTAAGAAATATATCTTAGAAACAGTGATAAATAGAATAATTATGTAATAGAAGATACATATATTTATATTTCCAAAATATAAAACAGACAGCTGTTGTAACACATGTCTATCATCCCAGAAGCTGGGAAGCCAGCCTGGGCCACTGAGTCAGAGCATGTCTCAAAAAAGCAAATTAAGACACACACACACACACACACACACACACACACACACACACACAAGGGGGGTGATACAGATTACTGATATATGTTGATGGATTTCTTTGGCAACTGTTGTTACATTAAACTTTGATTCTTTTAAAATGATGGCATATTCTAGAGCAGTTTTTCTTTTCTTTTCTTTCTCCTACATTTATTTAACTCTCAAACTTTGCATTGTTTTTCTGATTCATTCTCCCTATTTCTTTCCTAGGCAGGTGAGTCACATATGGAGTCTTTCATACTTCCTCCCTCTCTGGGCATTCTGCACTTCAGCTTTTCTAATCATAACTGTGATTGCCTTCTACTTTTACAAGACATTTGCTTATTTAGTTTATTTAGCATACCGTTCAATTAATGACTTAGTCACAGTCTGCTTAATGTTTCTGTACCACTCAGACTTAGAAACAGAGAAAGAGAAGAGCTATGTGTTTTATATTTCAGAATTAGTTTATATTGACGCAAAAAATGAGGATTTTAATTCTTTCATCATTGCTGCTGTCTCTTTGGACCGAGTTAGATTGCTATAAATCTGTTCTTTCGCAAAAACACTTCTAAACCTAGAGGGGATTCGTTGACTTTGTATTATGACCCTGACATTGTGGACTACATTAGCTTTTGTAGAATAAAATAAAGTAACAAAGAAGTTGGGGGAATGCTAGTTAAAATGACAGAAAGCATAGCTGCTTTTGCCCCCAAGGAAGTGGCATAGTTTTTCTCAGGAGTCTTTTGTTTAAAAATGTGGTCTGACCTTGGGAGATAATGCTTATAGGAATTGGAAGGTGGCAGCAAACTTAGATTCATAAATTTACTTCAGATAGAACGAAGGGAAGTTGTCTGGGGAGGAACAATCCAGAAAATGTTAAAGGGTCAGAAGAGGCTTTGCATATGGTAGGCGTTTGCTCAACTAGAAGAGACACCGAAGGAACATTCCGTAGGGGTGAAGATAAGTCAGGGATTTTTGAGAGTAGACTGTGTAATATTTGATTCTAAGTGATTTGTTCTAATTCTTCAGTAAAAAATGCTACATATACCTTTGATTTCATGACTTTTGGGAGTTGTGAATGGGTAAAAGTGATTGGCAGCTGAGGAAGTAAATATCTCAGTCAGGAAACAGACAGAAGGAGTAAAGGGAAATGACTCAGTACTGAACCATTCTTCATCCAAATTGATCAGGGGAAGAAGTGTGGAAATGTGTTGGAAGTATTTGGCTTGTAATTCCTACTATATAGAAAAAGTTGGGGGAAAGAAATTCATTGACAGGGAAGCAGAAAAGGAGACGGTCGAAGAGCTATAGCAAATGAAATATCAGCTGGGCCTAGAACAGTGGGAACTTCTGGGATTTCCTTCTCTGTCTTTAACATACTGAAGTGCAACAGAGTCTGCTATTCCTCAGTAAGTGTAGTTCTTAAGTGTGTAGCAGGTGATACTGACTGTCTTTCACATTGTCCAAAATGAGATGACCAGACCCAAGATAACCCAAGTTTCTTCTGAAACTATTAGTCAAAGAAGGAAATATAAAAAATTAAGTGTGTGTTAATATAAGCGTGAAAATGAAAACATCTAACAGAAATATAAGTAATTTTAGAAGGTGAATTTCTTGGTGGAAATGTTTGTGCAATAACAATTACTTCTTTAAGGTAACAAACGGAACCTTTATCTGCCACTTTCATGTTTATGAATGCAAATGTTTGAAAGAGGATTGTATCTATAAACTATCTCAATCTTTTAAATCGCTTTATGATTGGGAACAAAGTTAAAATTAAAAACATGTGGAGCTTAAAAAAACTTTTGGGATAATTATTTTGGTTTGTTGTTGTTGTTATTTATTGGGAGTTTTATTTTTATTTTAATCTTTTTGGTTTTTAAATTGTAATTTATTTTATATTTGGAGGTAAGTTCTCCTACAGTAGCCCAATCTGCCCTTGAACTTCAAACAATTCTCCTACCTTAGCTTCCCGAGTCCTGGGATTATAAGAGTAGGGCACCATGCAGATTATGTTCTTATACATGAATATTAAACATTTATAAAGAAATTCAGAACACTTAGTGAAAATACAAATAATTACTGAGTTCAGAGTCAAAACATAGAATGCAAATTTGGCCATAGATTTAAGGACCTGTAGTTTCCTCTAGGCTATTAGGCTACTTAAGTCTGAGTGTCCCTAAGTCCTCTCTAAAAACCATAAATATCAAAAACAGTAGCACATGGATCATCCATTACCATTAGCACATAAGCAAGATGTGGTTATTTATAGCTTCTGAAATTGTATTATGGAAGGAAAGAAACACATAGCCTATTTCATCGTCCACAGTAAGTGTAGAGTGGAAAGTGGTATAGCCTACTGTGGGAATATAAACTCAGTGTAAATGATATCAGAGACCTGGCATGGGGAGAGTCTTTTCAGAAACTCTCCTGGAACTATCTGATTTTATTATTTGGAATTGTTCTTTCTAAAGGAAAGCATTTAGACATCACTTTTCCTAATAAAGCTTATTGTGTTAAGTGAGGTTTTCTTGGTTAAAGTAAAAAACAATCTAGGTGTAAAATGATTAGTTTGTGGTTACTGAAAGTTGTTTGTCATATTCAACTTAGTCTTCATTTAAAAGTAAAATGTAAACAGAAAAGAAGAGAAACAAGCAAAAGCATCGCTCATTAGTTTAACATTAAAACTAGTTCCAAATAATGAAGGCTTAGATACCCAAATGATTCGAACCACCCTGTGAGACCAGGTAAAAAATCTGTGTGTAATCAGACAGATCTAAACATGTGAACAGTGGGTGTGAATCAGGAGCTATTCCAGGAAGAGTTGCAAGTGATAACTCCCAAAGTCGTGTAATCTACGTCTCTGATCAGAGTCCAAAGGTAAGTCACTGTAAAAGCCCTGAAATAGAGGACTATCATTACAGCTGACACAGATACAACTCCTGCGGGCTGAAAACCACCTGTCCGTTTTCAGATTACGCACGGTGATCTCCTTTCCCGCTGGTGTTACAATCCACACTCATGTTATCCCCAGGGTGTCGGCTGTGACGTCCTCTAAGGAAGGCTTCCCGCTCCATTTCCCACTCCTTTCTGCTCTGCTGCTCTCCACTGCTCATCATTCCAAATCCTTGGTTGGCCGAAAACTTTTCCCATCTCTGCTGTTAACCAACCTTCATGGCTACCCTTTGATAACTCTGTTATCTCCCACCACACTGCAATAAATTCAGCTTGCTCACCTTTATGAGCTCAAGATCAATCACTGTACTGAACATGCTTAGTAGACACTTACCATAAGAATACCACCAGAGACTGGTGTTCTTAATACCACAAATGACTGACACTTTCACATGTGTACGACTGCAATTGTGCTCACTCTTGCATTCCTCTACACTTGAGTTACTAACTCTATCCTGCTGTCCAGTGTCAACCATTCCACTTGTATGTTTTTTAAAGTTGAGGCAGTATTCTTCAACTCCGTGAAAAAGGAAACTGGATCAATCTCAGCAAATTATACCCTTAAACGTGTCCTTGTCTCTCTGTCTCTTTGTGTGTGTGTGTGTATCTGTGTGTACATGAGTATGGAGGCTGGAGGACAACCCGGAGTATCATTTCTAGGAATGCCATCTCCCTCCTTTCAGACACAGTCTCATTTGACTGGAGCTTACTAATTAGGCAGATCAGTCGCAGGAACCACCTGTCTCTACCTTCCCAGGACTTGGATTACAAACATATGCCATCATGTCTTGGAATCTTTACATGGCTTCTGGGAATCAAACTCAGTGCTCATGTTTACAAAGCAACCACGTTGCTGACTGAGCCATCTCCCAGTTGTCCAGGTAGTTTTGATTTGCATTTTCCTAAAAGCTAACAACCTTGAGCATCATTTCAGCTATCTCCAAGAGACATCTACTTGACTCCTTTGCTTATTTTTAAAAGTTTTATTAATTGAGACCTTCATACAATATACTTTGATGACATAAACCCCAACTCCTCCCTGTCGCTCCTCCCAGATCCACCCCACTTCTAAAAACTCCCTCAAACTTTATGTCCTCTTTAAAAAGAATCCCATCAACTCCAATTTCGGCTGCCTTTATATTCCCGTGTGTGAGTCCTTCCACTGGTGCATGGTTGATCTACCAGGAGCCACACCCTTGAAAACCACAGAAGTATCAACTCTTCACAGCTCCGAAGTCAGGGCGGGGCCTCATAAGCCCTTTCTCTCTCCATCCTAGAAAGTTTACTGCTTTGCCCTTTTAAATATTTGGTTCTTTTATTTGTTCATCTTAGCACTTCAACAGTTCTTTATATATTGTGGATACCCAAACACTGTCAGATATATAATTTATCTATGTGTTCCTCCAAACTCAATTATGAAGTTTTCTTTCTTTTTTTTTTTTTTAAAAAAAAAAACTTATTTCACTCTGGGGGTGGTGCTGGAGAGATGGTTTAGAAGTTAAGAGCATTAGTTGCTCTTGCAGAGACCCCAGGTTTTGTTCCGAACACACACGGTGACTAGCAATCATCTGTAATTCCAATTCCAGGGGATCTGATGCCCTCTTCTGATCTTCTTGGGCATTGCACAACCTGGGTGCACTAACATACATGTAGGCATGACACTCATAAAATAAAATATAATATATAGTGAATAAAATAATATATAAAATATAATAAATAAAATAAAATATAAAAAGGACTCATTTTATTATTAGTTTTGTGTGTGTGTGTGTGTGTGCACGCACATACGTGTGCATATGAGTGGAGTTACCCTTGGATACCAGAAGAGGAAGTCATATGCCTTAGAGACAGAGTTATAGGCAGGTGTGAGCTCTTGGGTGTGGGTTCTGGGAATGGAAATTGGGTCCTGGAAGAGCTGTACACTCTCTCAACTGCTGAACCACCTGACTAGGCCCTCTGTAGGTTCTTATAACATGCTTGAAAATGACTTTTGCTGAAAATCTGTTGCTAAACCCACAGCTATGGAATTCACTCTGCTGTTACTTCCAGCTGTTTTACAGTTGTAGCTCTCACATTTGGTCATTCATTATTTGCAAGGTGAATTTTGTATATAGTATGTAGTTGAAATTTCCTTCATCTTTCTGTATCATTTGTTGTCCAGGAAATCAGAGCAAGTTCAACTGAAATACTTTCCTATTTCCCAGGCTGTGTTGCTTCTGCTATCTATGACACAATTAATATGAACCTATATTTCTAATCATTTGATATGCCTCTCAATACGAATTCTACCTGTATTATATCTTAAATTCCAGGACCTTTTCTTCTCATCTTTCCAAAATTAACAGAAATATTTTTTCACTGAACTTCATAACTTCTTTTACAATAAAAATTCACATACTATTTATTTATTCATCACACATTCAAATACCAAAATAATAATTATTTGGCATTTGTGGAAAGTATTACATCCTTTTCTATCCTGTGACATGTGATACATTTCTCTTCTCCTACTCATTTGAGACTTTGAAAACACAAGAACATCATGACATTAGGTTCTCTGTTCCTCACATATCTCAGCCCCTCAAACTGTTGGAATTAAGCATTGCATAAATTTTAGTGTTATGCAAATATTCCACCATGGAGTGGAGATAAGGAACTCTGAACCCTTGACTCTCACATGTCTCCTGCTCCCTGAATCACTGGTCTTAGCTTTGGATGGGCAAGTTTACAGCAGTGTGCTGTTCCCAAACTTACAATTTACTGCTCCATATCTCCTTTGGCTCACTTCTCATTCTTTGTTTGTAAATGGAATTTTCAGTTTCTCCAGGGTGGAGATTGTTGCAGCAAGATAACTATCAGCTATTTTCTGGAAACAAAACCCAAAGAATATGAGGCTGCTTAAACTCACTTGCTTATAGATTTTATATAAATGATCATGCCAGACTCGTTTGAACTTTTAGTCAAGTCATTTAGCAAAATGCCAATAGAAGTGGTTCATACATCTTTAAGTATTTCTCTCCCAGACATTCCTTATGCAAAGATTAGAGAAAGCTCTGGCAGTCTTGTGTGTGTGTGTGTGTGTGTGTGTGTGTGTGATAAGCCTCTTTTACCTTTTCCATTGTAAGCGACTTTTAAGCTCTTTTTCTAAGTGGGCTTAGGGCGTTGAACATATTTATGATGAATACAGGATTGACAGCTTCCAACACAGCATCCCACTTTCCCTTCATAGTCCAAAATAAAGATAAATGGTAGGATCTTTTCCAGGTCTTTGGGGTTTTGAGATGATGGATTTAGATAACCGAATTTTCTTCAAGGTACAAAATAGTTCTCAGAAAGAAAATTTCTGAATTGAAATGCATTTTGCTACACAGTATTGATGAAATAAATAACCGAAATATTACTCTTTGAAAATGAGAGGTCGCAGGCAGAGGCGCTCAGCAAATACATCCTGTTGGTGTGCTTAAAAATAAGACACAGCAGTCAGGACCGAGTTTAATAAGTTAATCAGTGGAATTTAAAGTAGATCTTCATAGCAAAGGTTCTGATTGGTTGTGATCAGTTTCTCCTGCTTCCCAGCACTTTTCCCTAGACCCACTTATTACAAGAGACCGTTAGATGGCACTGCTCACATAGTTTACAGATGTGTTCCCCAGTCTTTTTTAACAGAACCAAACCCACGCTTTAGTTTTGGATTTAATACCACTCCAGTTCTACCTCTAAAGCTGTTATTTCCTGGTCTCTTTTCTACGTTTTTGATGCAACTTGGCGGGCAGGGGGGCTCACATAGGATAATTGTGGATATTCTACCACAGATATAAAAGCATATTTGTTACTTTCTGATTCTTACATCTTAAGTGACTAGGAAATAGAACTAGAATACTAGAGGTTATTTAAGATCCACAGAGATACGCTCTCTCCACATTTGTAAGCCACCCAGCTTCCCTTTAAGTAATAAAATGTCTTTGTTGTTGTTATTTTATATATAGAAAGATCTGGTTTAAATCATACTCTTCACTAAAAAATTGTTCCTAATTTTAAAATCTTACTAGATTTCATCATTTTTAATTTATCTCTTTCTCTTTTGCCTCTTTTTAAAATTGACTTTGACCCTTTGGCCTTTTGAAAGAAAAGCCCTGCTCTAGCTCTTCTTATGCTTCTATTTATTTTTAGCCTCAAATCCAATAAGGATAACTTGTAGGTCCAAGACTGACTTAACTCCCTCAGAGCAGAGTCCATTTGGCACATGGACCAGATGCCAAATCATTAATATATCTTAGATGCCATCAAGCAAACGTCTCCGAAGTCTAAAGTCAAGATACCTTTTAGTTCTGGGACATAGTGATTTTTTTTTTTTTTTTTTTGGCATTTAACTTAGATAAACACATCTTCAAGTCACTGTTTTTCTCTAAATAGCACAATGGTCAGCCTACTCTAATTTCTACCACCCAGCAAAGCTTGCTTCCTAGTTTTTCATAAACTCTTGGACCTCTTGACTGCAAGGTATGATGCCATATGTTAAGTCCACTGACACTAAATTTAGAAGCTTCTTTTTTGCTCTGCTAAGTAAGATCAAGCAGGCTCTGTGGGTAGGACGGGCTACACTAAGGGCTGCAAAGTCAGGCAAACAAAGTGGGCTTTATAATATCAGTAACTTAAGATTTTTTTATTCTTTCTAGACATATAAGACATTTCATATCAATACCCATGTCTTTGGACCCCTGCATTAGTGCTCTTCAAGTTTTGAATGTTCACGAAAGCTCATTGTTATTTCTGTTGCTCCTGTTTAACAATGTAGATTATGTGTGCTCTACTTAAACATTGGCTTACATTTGTCTTGACTTTTTAGCTCATGGCCCAGGTAGAGGATCCTCTGTTCCAGAGGTTGGTTAGGAGACAATTCTGGAAAGAGATAGAAAGTCCCCGTCCCCTTCCTTTTCACAGGATAAATTGCCACATCTCTCCCAGATTCCCATGTACCTTGGGAGGTACCTTTCTCTGAATTAAGGAATGGGTGTTATTTTAGAGAATTCATAACTTAAAGTAACAATTAAGCAGAAAAATATTTGTTGAGAGCTTCCATGTAAAACCAATACAAAATTTAGAGAGCTGTGATAGACTGCATTTGCTTTTTAATACCCACCATATGTCTGCTTTTATTCAGGGACCAGAGGAGTGGGTTAGCGCTTATTTTCACAGATTGTATAAATAACAACCCTGTAATTACTTATTTCTCCTTGGTGATAACATTTTGGATTGTACTGAACAAAGTGTAGGGGTAAACTTTAAACTATCACTAACTGTTAACACAGACAGCCCAGTAATTTGTCTTTGGTTAGTATAGCAATACTGTGGACTGTGGGTCTTTGGGTGTGGATTGTTTTACAGCTAAAGACAAAGATGATTACTTTGAGGCATGTCAATATTGATATTCTTATTTCCTGTTTTTATTTCTTTTTCCCTTTGATTCTTTCAGGCTTTGTTTAATGATCTACATGCATAAAACTGAGTTTTTAGAAATTATAGTCCAATTACATTTGTCTCTTTTCTTTCTGTGTCTATTTCCTTCCAGATCAAACCCCAACTTCTCTATTCTTTCCCTCCATCTCTGTGGGGAGAGCACAGGGAGACTTTACACTCAAACACAGAGGGAAGCAAGGCATTCATATGTGTGGAGTCTTTCTGTGTCCAGGCCCCAGGCTAACCTGTTACATATGTGGAGGTATAATATTTCAAAGTGCTAATTGTCTGGTATAACCGCCAATTCTCTCCAGTTTGGTCCTTAAATGGAAAAGCAACATGGCCGCGGGGACGATTTACAGTGGGGAACAAAGTTCTTTAGCTTCTAAGTTCAAAGGGCACCATCTGTGGAAGACAAGAGAAATTCTGGGAAACACACACACACACACACACACACACCAACAACAACAACAAAAAAAACGTAGCCAGAGAGAGCAGATTTTTCTTCCTTATTTGAAGACTGACGAGATAAAGGAGAGCCTGATGCTTACGATCACGTCTCCTCCAAAGTGGCCCAGTCCTGAGAACACTGGACCAAATGTTCCACTCCTCCTTTAAATGTCCTTCTGAAGTTACTTCGAAGACCAGATAGAATCTGCAGTTTTGCAAAGGATTGAAGATTGAGGTTCTTTTTTTTTGAATATGATTTTCAAAAGGGAACAATGATTACAGTGGACATTTGCAAAATCGATTAAACATTTAGTCAGAGTGTTTGCGGGTACTGATAGTTTGGTCTTGTACTTAACTCATTTCTGAGTTTACTAATAAGCAGGTCTTGGCTTTCCCTCGCCTTCCTGATAATTCTTGTTTGGGGTTGGGGAACTTACAGGCCTCTGCTACCGTGACTTCGTCTCTATGAGTATTTCCATGTCTTTGTGGCAAGTCTTTGTAATGTCTTCATTTCCTTAAGATTACACTCTGTCTACACTGGGTCCTCATCACTGGCCATGTGGCCTTTTGTTCCCTCTTCCGCTCTCCATCTTTTTCCACCAGTGTCTTCAGTACACTGCCTTTCCTTTGTTAGCCGTCTAGGAAGGACGATTAAGTTTTGCACAAAAATTTGACTTCCAAGAGTTGAAAATGCAGCATCGTGTGAGGAGGAATCTTTTCCACTTCCTCCTTCCCCAGAAAACAAGCCAAACCTCTCTGCAGTTATTTCCTGTTTCTATTTTTAAACGTCCCCACAACAGTCATTTTTGAGCCACTGACCACCAGCTGTTGGGATTACAAGGGGGAGATAAGAACTTTTAACTGTCAGTGGCATGTGGCCTGCTGGCTGCTTTAGCAGTGTGGGCGCTGCCAGGGAGCTGGGCTAGAGGTTAAGGTCCCAGGTTCACAGATGTTATTTTGGACAAATCGTTTGTCTCTGTCTCAGTCCTTCATCTGCAGGATACATTTCTACTGCTCCTGAATGAGGATAAAAGGAGAAGGGAGACAAGCAAACATTTTCAGGATAAAGATGTTTTTAAAATGTACAGAAGTGCTATTAGTTTTTGGAGATAAGGTGATTAAAAATATATATTATCTCTTATTGATCAATAGACTTAAGATAGGTTCTGTTTAGATTGAGTTTCTTTTAAGATTAGATGTTAAATCTAATCTGTTGGGAAAATAAATGTGATCTAAAGTAGTTTGGAAACATTCATTTTCATAAGCCATTTAAACCAAACAGTTTTGGGCAAAGGTGAGCAAATTGTGCTGATTATAAGTCAGATTCTTCCATTTACTTTAAAATAACTAGAAAATTAAAAGGAAGCAAAGTGAATGCAGAATACCTTGTTGGGGTTACTAATACTTGTGGTGCACTGTTTAGTACTAGCCTTTGAAGAAGTTACTTTTATATTTGCCAATGACAAACACAAGCAAACGCATTTTCAAGAAACAAAAAGTCTAAGGTGTTTGGAAGGAGGTGCCGTTCTGTTTTATTTTTACAGGTGGAAAAACTGCAAATTTGAATATAGCATATTAATTTTATGCAGAGAAATCCCATCTGGCTTTTTTTTACTTCTGTATTAAAGATTATTATTTAAATGTAAAAGTATACCTCATTGTTACATTGATGTCCTGTGTGGCCTACGTTTCAATATACACATAATCTTCTCTATCTTGTTAAACACTAACCAAATTGTATGTTTGCTTCTCTTCAAGGACTGTGATGTAGCAGATTTAAAAAAAAAAAAAATCTAGGAAATGTGATGAGGAGTTCAGAATGACAGGCTGATGTAATCCAGAAGGCATAGCATAAGCAAGTGAGAGAGAAATAGGTGAGTACAGAAAAAACCATGTTGTGTTTCTGAGGAAAAATGATTGAAAGTGGAAGCAAAACCCCGTTTGCCTCAGTCATGCAAATGCACTTGGGGACTGGGATGACGGAAATTCTGAAGTGCCACTTCTTTTATTTGCCTACTTGTCCCCAAACATTTGTACAGCCGCTATGATGTGATGGAGTGTCAAAACCACACACCATGAGGTCAGTACTTTAGTTTAATGCTTGTGTCTGGTTAAGGATGTTGAGTTCTTTTCCTGCAGTTTGCCCCACATACTGGTATTTTTTGGTAAACTTTGCTATCTCATGCACAGGATTATCAATAACTTCGGGGTCAGGGAAACCTCTTCCTCTCATGACTAATTGTATTTCAGAGCAGTACTTACTACAGTACTTTGTTCATTTTGAGATCTTAGTAAATGCCCTTAATTAAAGTTTAAGAAATTAAATATATCTAGCTTACCTGATGTTTGTTTGTTCAGCAAAAAATTTGATAACAAATAAAGCAATGGGTATATTACAGAAACACCTTGACAGAAACCTACATAGATAACTGAAGAAAATGTAGAAAAAATTTCAGAAAAAGAAGTGCAACTTTTGGGAGAAAAATCTTGTTCTGGGTAATACTAGGAGAAAGCTTTCGCATACAGATGTGATGGGTAATCTTTTCCATGTGCCATGGCTTCCGACTCCAGTTTTCATCTAATTTCTCAGAATGCAGTTTCTCTGAACATTTGTGTACAGGACTCTGTGTGAACATAATAAGTTTTTGCTTCTCTGGGACAAATGCTCATAAAATAATTCCTGGGCTATGTGATAAGTGCAAGTTTGGTTTGGTATGTTAGGTTCCTTTTAATCTCATCTGCAGTGACATAAATATCTCTCCATAAACCAATGAATTACTATTTTTTTCCCATTGGGAAAAAGATACCCTGAAGTTTAAATACTGGAAACAGATCTCTAGGTTCTACAGAAAATTCTTATCCCTGTGCTCTTTGTATGTAAACATGACTCTTATTTTTTGAGGTATATAATTCTGTACAGTCTCCTTAGATTAAAATGTAAATACATAAATCTGAAAATATGTATAAAGGAATCACAGAGTATATATGGTTTAATTTTCATTTTCATATTTTTCTTTATAACTTTTTTGTCACATGGTAGTTAGTCATTTATTTTTTTCTTTATTTCTGAGACAGGATCTCTTGTAACCCAGATTGGCTTCAAAGTCCTAGGTAGCCAAGGATGATCTTGAACATCTGTTTCTCCGGCTTTCACCTCCTAAGCTGGTGTTATAACTCCTTGCTGAAATATACATCATGCTGGAGATGTTACCCAGGGTATAGTGAGTGTTAGGTGAGGACAAGAAATGAAGACAAAAACTGAAATCCTTTACCCTATAAAAATTTTAAAAAAGTGTAAAATTAGCACAGCTGCATAAGGTGGTGGAGAGGGCAGACACATCTCCTGTCCAAGGTACCAGCCAAGGAGAGGACTGCTTTTAGTGTCACTCCATGTTAAAGAGACATGTAAAAGTCATCCATTCATTTTGGTGTGTATAGTTTTGTTTGGTTTTCATTTTTATTGAAATATACACATAGTGAGATATATCTTAAGTGTATGATATAATGAGTTTTTGAAAATGTATACACTCAAGCTGGTGTGTGTTGGGGATGTAACCTGTAACCCAGACATTTGGGAAACAGAGGCAGGAAGATCAGGCATAAGACAGAGTGAATTCAAAGCCAGCTAACGCTACATGAGGCCTTGTCTCAAGCAAATAGATAAACAAGTAAAATATATACACTCCGTCCTAGTTTGCTTCCAATTTCTCTGACAAAACACTCTGATCAATACCAACTTGCGGAAGAAAGGATTTGTTTAGTTTGCCTCTCCCAGGTCATAGTTCATCACTTAGGGGGCCCAACATAGGAACTCAGGCAGGAACCTGGAGGTAGGAGCTGAAGCACAGGCCATGGAGGAACTCTGCTCACTGGCTTGCTCCCCTGACCCATGTTCAGCATGCTTTCCTACGCAATACAGAACAACCTGCCCAGGGATGGCACTGCTCACAGTGACCTGGGCCCTCCCACATCACTGAAAAATAAATCAGGAAAATACCCTACAGCAGTGGCCATCAGCCAGTCCAATGGAGGCAGTTCCCCAGTTGAGGCTCCTTCCAGGTGTGTCAAGTTGACACTAAATGTATTCAGCATACACTTATGTAAACGACATCTCAATTAAAATATGTCATATTTTTATCACCCCAGAAAGGTCTCTGGGCCACAATCCAGGATAACTCCGTTGGTAAAATATATACTTAAATAAACAAACCATATGTGTTGTTTTCTTTATTTCACATGATACATACACCATGTATTAGTAGCTTGCTCTTTTTTTATTAAGTACTATTACCTTGTATTATAATTTCCTACTGACATAAAATTGAATTGTGTCCAGACTTGTATGCAACGAGTAGAGCTGCTGTAAGCAGTTAGAAATACATGCATACATATTTCTCTTCGGACAGATAAATGTAGTACAGTAAAATTCCTATGTCATGGGCTATATGTTTAACTTTGTAAGCAACTATGAGTTTTCCCAAACAGTTTGAAACATTTTATAATTCTACTAGACCATGTACATGTCATGTAATAGCTAAGATATTGAAAATTAAATACGTCAGTGTATTCTTGATTTTTATTTGTTCTATTTTTATTTGTTTTTGATATCCTTTGAATTTAATAAAGTTATGTATAATCTAAATAAGTGAAACATATTTACACAGAAATATGAAATACCTAGAAATGAATCATGTAGTAGGTAAGGTTTGATATTTCTTTACATTTACAGTAACTTTTTATTATATATTAATTAATCATATTAGAAATCACAAGGTACATAGTTGATTTAAAAATATCTAACATAGCCAGACATGGTGACAGCTTTAATCCTTGCACAGAAGTAGAAGCAGATAGATCTCCATGTGTTCTAGGACAGTCTGGTCCTCATAGTGAGTTCCAGGCTACTCAGGGATAGATTGTGAGACTCTGTCTCAAAAAATTAAGAAATCTAACATATAAATTCATCACTTTTCAGCTCTATAAAAGCCTTAGACCACTTCACGAATATTTATTCTCATCTTCGATTTTAGTGGTATTATTGTCAAATATTTTAATTATGGAACTGTTTTACCATATGAGGTGTAATTATAACAATTTTCAGTCAATATTGGTTTAGATTTAACTGTATACTTAAATGTTGATCTTCCATTATTTCTAGTATATCTTTTCTTTTGTCTAGTTTTCTTTTTATTTGAAAAAATTTACATCTGGTGGCAACAATTTATTTTACAGGTTTTAGTCTGTATAGAAATGTTTTTATTGACATTTTGAAAGACTGCTATCACTTGTTATAGATTTCTAAATTGACTTAAAAAGTTTTTTTTTCAACTGAAGGCATTCCATTGTTTCGTGTATTCATTTATTTGCAGAGCTAAGAAGGAACCCAGGGCCTTCAGTCTGTTGAGCAAGTGCTCGGCCACCGAGCTCTGGCCCAGCATTGTTGATTTCTACTGAGAAACTTACCATACATATCACTTTGATCCTTGAATAAATAAAGATTCTGGTTTTCCTTGAGCTGCTTGGAAGTTTACCTGTGTTCTGCCGTCCGGAGATCTTACAGCTCGCATGGGTCTGCTTTTCTTTGTATTTATTCAGCTTTGGGTTCATATTGCCTTTCACTGTTGCTTGATATCTTTTATGCATTTTGAAGACTTCTTTGCTATTACCGCTTCAAATGCTGTTTCTGTTAGTTTTGTTCTTTTCTGCATGCAGGATGACAGTACTACAGGCCACATCTACCAGACCTTGACACCTTGTACTGCAGTCTCTTTTTCTCTGTCTTCCTTTGCGCTAAGCTAGACATTTTTTCTACTGACCTGTTTGTCCCAGTATTGCCCTTTCCTCACTTCGGGTTAGCCTGTGACCATGCTTAGCTATTATAGTCTTTATTTCCACTTACTATAATTATTAGTTGTAGAGATTTCATTTTTGAATAGATTGTTATTTTTTAGATGAAAGTTCACATGTTGCTATATATCTCCTAGAGTGGCGGTAGAATCTGTGCCTCCAAAATCTACAACCTGTATAGTGTCTGCATCTCTCGTTGTCATCTCTTCTTGGAGTGTCTCCATGACACTGCTCTCTTCTCTGTGCTAAACCTTCTCCAAGGTAGTGATTCCTGCACTCAAAATTTTGTGTTCTCCTTCCTGTCAGACTGTAGTTAAGGATACTCAGCTTCTTTTTCTCTTAAACTCCTCAGCCTTCCTTTCTGTGCAGTTTATGAGAGGGCACTGAACAGGGTGCTCATCACATGGATTTTCCTCTTTGGGATCTTGGCCCCTGTAAGACCCTCTCTCCATTTCAAAACTTTCAAACAGACTCATTAAAAGGATTTGTCAAGCTTTTCTAGGTTTTAGTTGCAAGACTGGTTTATACTAGTATCTACCTCATGTTTCCAAATAAGCCACATGACTCGTTACAGAAAAATCCCCTGGGGTTGTCTCAGTACAGAGGCAAACTGCTGTCAAAGGAATCGGGGAAGCTGTTCCTCCTCCTCTTCATCTTCCCCGTCTTCTGTCTTCTTCCTCCCTTATTTCTCTTCATTCCCTTCCTTGTCCTCTCCCTCTGTCTTTTCCTCCCCCTTCTTTGTTTGCTTTGGTTTTTTGAAATAAGTTTTGTATCGGTCAAGATGACCTGGAATTTAGTGTATTCTGTAGGCTGGTGTTACACTTTTGACCATTCTGCTTTCACTTCCCAAGTGCTGGCACTGAAGGCATGCACTCCTATGTCTGGCTTCAACTGTTCTAAGTTATTGAGAAGCAAATTTCAAAGTAAAGCACAGAAGTATGACCTATGCTTCCCCGAATGCAGACATTCCTCCAGAAAGAGTCAACACTTGATAAAAGCACTCTCGGGAACAGTAAAGCACAGAAGTATGACCAGACAAAAACCCAGCATACAACTGGGGAAATGGGTAAGTTGGTAAGAAGCCCCAGCCTAAGAAGCTATTGGCTGACAATACTGACAAATACTGGGTAAGGAGAGTTGGTTTTCTTTAAGGAAGTGAGTAGAATATGACTATGAATAGACTCCTTTGTGGTAATTGTATTACATCTCCATTTTCCATTCATCAGTTGAGGGACATTCAAACATGGCTATGTAAGTATCTCTGCAGTGGATGCATCCTTGGGGTATATGCCAAGGGATTGTACAACCAGATCATATGGTAGATTTCTTTTTCATTTTAAAGGAATTATCCACACTGCTATCCACAGTGGCTGCAAAAGTTTGCAATCCCACCAACAGTGAATGTGTGTTTCCTTTTACAGTATTTAGGGTCATTTGTTTTCTTGATCTTATCCATTTTTACTGGAGTAATATGAATCTTAAAGTTGTTTTGATTTACATCCCATAATTATTAAGGATGTGGAAAATTTTAAAGGGAATTATTTACATTAAATTATTAATTATTTAAAACTTTTAAATGGGAATTATTTCCAGTTTTTTCTCCATTTAGGATTATGTTGACTGTGGGTTTGTTGCATAGCGTTTTAATTATGTTGAAGATGCTCCCTCCAGTTCAATTTCCTCTGGGACATTCATCACAAATGCATGTTGGATTTTCTCAAAGGTCTTCGTGTCTATTGAGATGCCTGTATGATTTTTTTGTCTTTAATTTCATTCATATGATTTATTACATTTATTGATTTATGTATATTGAGCCATCCCTGCACCTCTGGAATAACGCTGATTTGAGATAGTGGATGATCTTTCTGATGTGTGTCTGTATGCAGTTTGCACGTATTTTGTAGAGGAATTTTGCATCTATATTCATAGGGGATATGACCCTATAGTTTTCTTTTTTTGCTGTGTCTCAGCCTAGTTTTGGTATTCGTGTGATGTTGGCTTTATGGAATGATTTCGGGAGTTCTCCCTCTGGTTCCATCTTTTTGAATAATAAAGCAGTATTTGTTGTAGATCTTTGAAAGTCTGGTAGAATTCTGCTGTGAATCCATCTGGGTCTTTTATTATTTGTGAGGCTTTGTATTACTGTTAGGGTTTCCTTATTTGTTATGGGTTGGTTTAAACTGTTGATTTCCTTTTTGTTTAACTTTGTTGGGTTCATTGAATCCATTTAGAAATTCATGCTTTTCTTTTAGATTTTCTAATTTCATACATACACTTATATTTTTCTGGATCATTTTGGTTTGTTTATATTGTTGATGTAGCTGGGTTTATTTCTGATATGATATGAATTGTTTTGATCTGTGCTTCGTGTTTCACTTTTGATTTTTTATTGGGAGAGTTTGGTTCCAGACTGACTAGTGAAGAGCTATAAAGCAGGACAAAGGTGCCTAGGCCCAGTTCCACTCTATGGCAATCCAGTGACTGGGTTCTGGTCAGTCAGGAGCTCTCAAGCAGGAAGAATAGGAGGGGATCAAGGACCAAGGCAAGGATGGGGGATTGTGTGGAGAGGGAGGTTCTAACAACTAAGCATGGTGCAGGGGGATCAAGATCCAGTGGGCTCTGGGGATCTGACTTATTAGGTTAGTTAGGATGTCTCAGAAGGGATGAGCACCAGGGATTCTAGGCTCAAGGCAGAAATCAAACATACATTTTAACATAAATATCACTTTTTCTCTCATTTGTGAAATATATATTACATTTGTATGCACACACACAGGCATACACATGCACACACACACACAAGAAGAGGTGAGGAAGAGTTCTCGAAGGAGACAGATGGTTGGGAGAACAGAAGATATGTGACATAAAAGAAGAAAGGAGAAGGGAAGGGAGGCCAGCAAGGAAGGGCAATGTGGATGCCGAATAAGAACATTTTGTGATATATATGTGTGAAAATGTCACAGTGAAACTCATCATTTTGTGTGACAACTAAAACTTTGAAAACTCATTTAAAGACTAACTGTGCAATTAACAAATAATTGATTAGTTGGTATAATAAAGCAGAGTAACAGCTAGGAAATAATTTTATGCCCAAACATGGTTTGCGTATTTTCATTCAGTTATAAAACACATCCCTTTCCATCTCCCCTACATTCTCAATTCTCAAAATCCATTAGGAAAAGAAAAATAAAGACAAAATTTTAAATACCATGGACTTTCTAATGTTGTTGGGAAGAGGTGTCTCCTAATATGTGGGTGTCCACTGTGTACCTAGGAACTGTTTTCTAAAACATCTCTGCATATTTGATTATCTCCATTCTTTTTAAAAATTCCAGTCTTTTCTTTGTTGTGGCAGAGGAGTTTGTTATTTTAAAAAATCTTATAATAAATACATAAAGAAAAATAATTCCTTTGTAAAAGTCATCTGCTCCTTTTCATGTATGGTCTCTGAATGTAAAATATCCATTATTAAAACTTAAAAAAAAATGAAACATAGCTATTTTAGAGCTGATATAAATGCCAAGTTATTTTAATACCTTATTCAAGAAAAGTGAGTTGTATTTGAGGTGATATGACAGGTTCTGAGAATACAATTGAAGTTTTGATATTAGTAAATTCATATTTATCTAAATTAATATTTGAAGCTGAAATACTTAGGGGTATGCTATTGAGACAGTCACTGTGTAGGAGTCACCTGTCTTCTCTGGTTCAGAAAGCCAGCCCTCACTGCTCAACAGCCCCTTAAATGATGTGATAATATGAACTTCTGTTTTAATCAGAAGGTTTAATGTAGTAGTGTGTGTTCTCTAAATCCCCGTTCTCTTTATTCGTTATCCGGTGGTAGTTGTTAAAAAGCCAGAACCCTGCAGGTATTTTGCTTAGAAACGTTTAAAACCTTACTGCCAAAACCTGTTTCCCACAGCTTTTAAAACACCATTTTTCAGATGTACAGGAATTCTTATTTGTCGAAAATCTGCATGAATCTAAAATTAAACACAACAACAGCAATTCATGCTGAAAAGAATTTATAAAGAAGGAAACCATAGCAACAAAATGATTTATTTTTAACTGCACTAGCCCTTATCTCTCCCTTCACCCCAATGCAAAGTAAGCACACTAAAGCTGTGTCTTCTTAAGACAATGCGGCCTTATTACCATTGTCATTCTGCAAGTCAAAAATAACTGAGAGAATTTTTGTATTTGTACTCCTAAGTCCTGGGCAAGCCACACTTCTCTCCTCATTCTCCTACTCACATTATCCTGAGACCATCCTGTGAGGAACTGCTGGGTTGTGAAGGGGAAGCCCAGCTCCTGTAAACCTTGGGGTCATTGCCATGGCTACTGCTAATGTCAGTTCTCTAGTGGTCAGATTGGGTTTGATCTTGCCATTTAGAAATGACCACAGCACATACAGTATAGATTCCTTTGGTCTGCAAAGATCCTTTCTGTGCACTGTACCTGGAACTTTTGCTATGACACTGTCCACTAGAACTTGCTGGCTTTCCATTACTAGGCCATTGTTTATGCTTCCATCACCAAAGATTTAACAACTTCAGGTGAAGACTGAGCTTTGTTAGAGCATCTTCAAAGTACTCATCAGACATGTTCATGGCTTCTGAAAGTGGAAAACATGAAAATATTTTCCTCTTTATAATGTTTAAAAGAACTTTCAGCTGAAGAGATGGCTCAGGAGTTAAGAACACCTGCTGCTCTTGCTAAGGACCCTGGCTCCATCCCTAGCACCCACATGAGAGCTAACAACCATCCCTGACTCCAGTTCCAGGGATTCTGATGCCCTCTTCTGATCCCCATGGGCACTGCACACCATGGTTGCACTTAAACATGAGCAGGCAACACACTCATACAAATACAAAAAATAAATAAATAAATAAATAAATAAAAGAACTCATACTCTTTTTTGATGAAGCAGAGTTGAGGCTCAATAAAGATAATATAGGCTTAACCACAAAGCTTAAGAGAAAGAGAAGTGTCCGAGAGAAAGGTGGGAGCTTCTCAAAGAATGGCAGAAAGTAAGATGGACCCAAGTGTGGATATGGACTCCTACGGGTGAGTTGCCCTAAGGGAGAGGTATTTGGTAAATATCAGTTTTAATAAATAATATTTAAATAATATAACTTTAATAAGCAGCAAATTAAATGGTGAAGTATTTTAAATGGGTCTTTCATAATTTCTCGATTTTAATTTCCATTGGTTCAATGGCATGAAAAGCCAAGTATATCCAAAGATACAGATTCATTCATTGATTCAGTCGGAGTGGTCATCCCAGAAGGGCCCTAGAGGAAGCACAAGCTTTATTATTGAAGACCAAAGACATAGTTGATAGAAGTAAGTACAAGAATATGTTTGAAGGCATAAAAAGAAATAACTCAATAACCCAATGGAATCAAGTGGAAAACTGATCTTATATTTTCTGACATAAATGGAGAATGTTTTGCATGAAGGCACGCTGGCCTGCTTGTCTATAAACTGTATGGAGGGTTAAATAAGAAATAAAAGGGAGATTGTGTTTTATGAGATTCTGGTTAAAAGAAGCTTTGGGTCCTTGAGGCTCATTGAAGTTTCTTCTCTACTGTGGCCCGTTTATCAGTATTTCCCTCCATAAAGTTGGTTCGATCATCTATTTTGCAGACTTTGTTTCAGTCAGTGCTTTCTAGGATCACAGCCAAGGCTGGCAGGTGTATTTGTAAGAACACTGGCAAGTCTTAGGCAGGGACTCAAAGAAAAGAATGACTCTTTAATGATGATGTTAGTGCTAGGACTTTTTTCCCTTGAAGCCAAAGAAGACAGAACAATACAGAAACATAATTTGGAATTGCTTCTTTGAAATTAGAGTACACAACAGTGCATTGCTTTTCAGCTTCAGTGCAGAGAAACAGATTCTTCTTTTGCTTGCAGGACTTAGGAAGAAAAAGTACAAATACTATACAGTTTCGCTATTTCCACAGCTGCAGTTACTTCTTTTCTGTGCTGGCTCTTTGTTTTCAACACATGCTTATTGGAAGCAGCTTGGAGGATTCATCCAGCAAATATTTATTTTGCCCCAGCATGCTATCTCACTGCCTGAGATAAATGATAACTGTAGACGTCTGGCTGTGGGTGTGTGAGAACATGGGGAATCCAGAAGTAGCTAAGGTTCAGTCACCATCCCAGAGGGACACAAAACGGAAACCTGCTTATTCAGCAATAAAAAGACTGCACTCCAAAGTAATGAAAATGATTCTGATTGTCTTTCTGCTTTGTGGAATATCGTGCAATGAGTGTTCTTAAAAGAAACCAAGCTCCAAGTTGTACCACACATGTACCGCAGCATCAGTATGAACACACAAGCTCTCACACACAAATAATGTAATAAAAATTGAGTTTAATATAAAAGAGGAATCAAATGTGACAATATAATCTAACAGTAATAAAAATAATAGAACTTTGTTCTTTCTGGGTCTAGATTAGTTTTACTATCAAACTTGAGTAGGATGCTTTTGTGTTGAAAAAAGTAGCAAAAAGTTGACAAAGCTCTGGCTTTATTATTTATTGTTTGTTTGTTATTGAGAAATAAAGATGCAAACTTAATAAACATAATTAGGTAACCAAATAGCAAGAACATATTGGAACACCTGAACCCACTGCTCTTCAGTTTTTGAGGAATACTAGTTTTTGAGTGTAGGTATTTAAATGGTGTGTGTGTGGGTGTGTATGTGTGTGTGTGTACTGAAGACTGAATCCAGGGCCTCCTTTATATCTTACAGTTGACTTTACCATTGCCTATTAACATTTTTTTTGTCACAGAAAGCCAACACCTGGGAAAGAACAAAGAACTGAGCATAATGGAAATGGAAGTTTTTTATCTTGATATTTTATTTATAGTCATCTTATTTATATTTCATTTATTTATTTATTATTTTGATGTATGGTAGAATAAAAAAATTAATATATGGGACAAGCAAGGCAAAGGGCAAAAGCAGGGTTTAACCAGAAGAACAGGAATGCAGAAGGTGGGATTGGCAACAGGCCCAGTTGCCCACTTGCCAGAACCCCTGGCTTTCCTGGTCACCCCACAGTAGAAAGAAAGCAGTTACCTATGTCATGGTGTTCATGAGCCAAATGCAAAATAGTCCTTCAGAAGAAGCATAATTATCTTGCTACTTAGCCTTGAGAAACACTTCTCCCTCCTGTGAATTCACATAAAAAAGACAATGAGTCATCTGGTGGGGCTTCTGGAGAAGGTCCTCCTGTGGGGTACATCTTACAGAGGTGCTTCCTCATAGCATGCCTCTGGGGGCTCATAGGCACACTGCTGTTCAGTAACTGGTTACTTAACCTTTCTATGACCGATGTACTGGGAAATGGGAGCCTGAGTGACCTGTTGGGCTCCATCCAGCAGTAAAATTCTGTCTCTTGGCTTCTGATCACTTTGATAAGCCTTTTAACAACTCTGTTCACGTGGGGTTTTTTTGTTTGTTTGTTTTGTTTTGTTTTTCAGCTTAGAAAGGCAAAATATCCTTGAAATAAGATTGTGTAGGTGTGTTTCGGGTGTGTATTCAAAGTTCTTACTCATTGATCTACAGTACTAGATAGAGTCCATGCAGGAAACTGATCCATACCAGTGATTAAATCGGGGAATATTTACAAGGGACTACTAACTGGTATTAGGAATGTAGCTATAAGGAGGACAGAAAAACACACTGGGAGACAGTGAAAAAATATACGTGGAGAGAGTGTCCTCCTTAGTGCCAGTTCTTGAGAGGTTGCAGTTGGATCTGCTAGCTTCAGGAAGGGTCACTGATGCCTCTGGCCACATCTAGTTCATTGCCAACTGGCTAGGGATGAAGAAGAGGGAAACTTGGGCAGGAACTGACAGGCAGACAGCCATCTAATGGGGTCCCAGAAGTCCTTGTGAGGCATCATGCCACCAGGACGTTCCATCATCAGATCCCCCATTCAGCCACACTGTAGGAGTGAGAAGGAAACACCCACTGAACAGAAACTTCTTCCTCTGGCACTGTTCCTCCTTTGATACCTACTACTGATGGAGCCTAACATGGCACCACAGAAAATGGAGAAATCTTGGGTTCCAACTCCAGTTTTACAAAGGAGGGCAAGGAAAGGTGAATTTGGAGCCCAGGAGCAATAAATGGTAATTGCCACACCTCCTTTTCCCAAACCATTAGATTCCTTGTTGTGGAATGTACTTTAACAAATGAATTTTATGGTGTTCAAGGAGAAAGAATAAGAAAGTGTCTATGGCCTGGGGAATGAGTAATGTTTCCAGCAGTTTCTATTCCACTGACTCTGAGATGCCCGATAAGCATAGTGTATTTCATCATTGACTGTGAAACATACATGTTATAAAAGTTGTGATGTAGACCATCAAAACCTCACTCAACAAGACATGCATCATCCCTGCCCCTCCAAAATGAGACCATAATTTGGCTGCCTGTTAATTCATAAACTGAGTAAGTCAACAAATATTTGATGAATGTATCCTTTGCTAGATGGTAAGGTACAGAAAAAGATCAAAATGAAACAGCCTCAATAGCAGCCTCAAAACTTTGTAGTGATAAGTGCCTCAAAGATGTAAAACTACAGTGAAAGATTTGACCTGCTCAAGTGGAGAAGTGTGGAAATAACCTGAATCTGTGAAAATTCTCGATTCAAAAGGAGTTCGTTGTCTAACATCACAGTATGGTGGGAGTGAAAACCAACCAGGACCAGTTTAGCTTTCTGGAGTGCAGATACGGACTCCCTAGCTTCCATATGTGCATAATCACTCGTTTGGAAATATTACTATTGTTGGGGGTGGGGCACACACCACAGCACGCTTGTGGACATCAGAGGGCAAATTTGCGCAGTCAGTTCACTCCTTTCACACTTTGTGAATTCTAGACATCAAGCTGGGAGTCTGGCTTGAGCAGCAAGGTCTTTATCTAGTGACTTATCTCCAGTTCCACCTTTTTAATAATAAATTTCTTACCCTCTAAGTATATGCACTTCCCGATGACTTTCCAATTCTTGAGAACTTTAATATACATGACTAGATAGGAAAACACGTGAAGTGAACTCTTCCAAGAAGATTTAATCTCTACCTTAGTGATTCTCCACTGGGAGAAGTTTCTCTGTCCTGGACCGTTAGGCAATGTCTCCAGACATTTTAAGTTGTCCTCATATGACAAAGATGTTTGATGGTTATTGTCATCTCGAGCATATTGATCTCCTAAAGAGATACAAAGACAGAAACACTCTCACCCACCTACCTAAAGAAATAGTTAAGAAATGTTGCTCCATATGAGTGGATAGCCACTGAGATATTTCAGGCAGATCTAGGTATGGAGGGGGAAAAGGAGGAGGCAGAAGAGAAGGGGAATGAGAGTGAGCACACACACTTCGAAATTATCTTGCTTTGGAGGGAGCCAGAGTAGACATATGCTGAGAAGTAAGGCACCTTATGGAATATTATTATTATACATCAGCCGCTTAGAGCTGAACACGCAGCAGCTTCTGGACATGATATGGTTGTTGCATTCATGAAATCACTGCAGTTGTGGATACTTACAGAAGGCTGGCCCCATCATGATTTCATCATGGAAGAGGGACCCATGAGACCCCACCACTCACTGAAAGCCTATGAATCCAAGAGAGAGAGAGAGAGGAAGATAGAGAAAAAAGTAAGAGAGGAGTTGTTGGGAAGGCTGTGGTGTTTAAATAAGAAGTGTTCTCCATAGGCTCAAGTATTGGAACACTACGTCTCCAGTTGGTGATGCTATTTGGGGAAGGTAATGGAACCTTTAGGAGGTGTGGCCTTCCTGGGGGAACCATTCCACGGAGGTGGGCCTTGAGAATTCACAGCCTCATCCCTTTTCCAGTTTGCTCTCTCTGCTCCCTGTTCAAGGTTGAAGATGTGAAGGTGTGATCTTTCACCTTCCCCACCATTAAGGACATCCCTATGGAACTGTAAGCCCAAAGAAACTCTTCTATAATCTTTGATCATGTGTTTTATCACATGAGCAGAAAAAAGCAAACTAATGCAAAGGGTTTCAGCAGACAAGAAGTGGAAAGAGGGAAATGAAGGGAGAGTGAAAATGTGCTAAACTCAGTGTATAAATGTATGAAATTGTCAACAAATAAAATTTGAAAGCAAGGAAAAGGAAACTATTACTGCTAACATTAGTCTTGAAAAGGCTTAATTAAAATGTTTCTTTTTCTCAGCAATATTTAAAACCAATCATGACTATAAAATTCCTATCTCTTGGGAGGAAGGATAAAGCCCAGAACCTTATACAAAGGCTTTACCCAGGAGAATAATCAAAGCATAAATAACTTTCATTGTTCTGATATCTTATTTTCATGACATATACTATAGATTTCTATAAAATTAAGGATTTACCTTTTATTAATTCAACTTTTATACCTGAATGTATTTTCCAGTGAGAATGCAAAACACATTCTCTCACATCTCTATATATTTAGGTATTATTGATAGTTAGCTGAACAGGATGTCATAAATATTCCAGTGGAAAACCAATGAAACCTAAATTCTGGGAGTTTCAATTTGAAGCCACAGAACTCTGTCTGAGCTGATCCAAGATAAAGGATTTTGACTATTTCAGGAAGGTGATGAGGCAGGTAAGCCTAGGAAATATAATCTGTAACTCCACTTAGTTCAGGTTATGTAAATAATGCCCTTGGTAGCCTGACAGCTTTATCTGCACATGCTATGCACACACACCCAACTCTGAACAATACACCTAACAACATAAGACCACTTACCTGCATTAAACGTCACTTACACCCTTTAAACAGTAGAATAAATTGTGCCTCCCCTAACAACCAAACTTAGACATATTCTATATTCAGTCACACTCTCATTATGTCTAGGTAGAAGAATGGAAAAACTAATCTGGCCTGAACTGGGTTTTGTGTGCATGCCCAATATAACAAACTTGTGTCCTCAAGTGAACTTTTAATAATTCCTTATTTGGCAGCTTATCCATATGCATAATGGTACCTACATATGACTAAAATAAAGTGCATTCTGTAAAGGATCAGAAGAAAAATTGTTATACAAGGGCTGGAGACATAGCTCAGTGGTTGAAAGCATTGTCTGCTCTTGCAGAAGATCCAGTTTGGTTCCCAGCAGCCACATCAAGGAGGGCATCTGACAACCCTACATACATGACGGCAAAAGAGTCATACAAATAAAATAAGTAAATTTAAAAAGTAAAATGATTATACAACATAATCTATCAATGAAAACAGAGAACCACTGTCATCATGCCTTCTGGTAACCAAACTCTTCCTTCTCTCCTATAAAAGGGTGTCCTTCCAAGTAATAATAGTGCCCCTTCTGTATCTTGACTCATGTCATACTGCTCTGCACTGTATCCTGATCTTTTCTTTTGTTTTCCTTTAAACAGCTTCTTTGCTGCTTTTGAAAATCAGGGTAAACTTTTATTTCAATTTCTTGAATAAAAGTCCAAGAACTATTTGGCCCAGAAGCCAATCATTAGTAACTGTGGTAAATAAAACAATTAAGAAAATACCATGAAGACAGCATAAGGTGTGGCATCTTAGACTCTCTCTAGTAATCGTGCTGCAAATATTTCCAGCCTATTCAATCCTCAGTAGGTTTTATTTTTATTTGTGTGTCTTGAGATAGTCTCATATATCCCAGGCTGTTGTCTACCTTGCTATTTAGTCGAAGATGGCCTTAATCTTCTGATCCTCTTACTTTTGCCGGCTCTCCAGATGGAGGTCACAGGCCTGCTCCACCACTCCAGATT
This sequence comes from Eospalax fontanierii, assembly GCA_035773235.1. Classification (NCBI taxonomy): domain Eukaryota; kingdom Metazoa; phylum Chordata; class Mammalia; order Rodentia; family Spalacidae; genus Eospalax; species Eospalax fontanierii. The sequence continues at coordinate 60,745,070 of CM069524.1, forward strand.
AACCAGGGATTCATGCATTCAAGGCAAACATTCTACCAACTGACCTACATCCCTAGTACCAGGAATGGTAATATCTTAAGTGTTGGACATCTTTTTTTATCTAATCCTTTTTAAATATTGTGAAAACTATAGATTACAGATATACATTTATAAATATTTTAACAAGCTTTTTCAAAACCTCTTTAAAAGTAAGGACAATACTGAAACATCTTTGGGATTTAACTAGACTTAAATACTTGGCATTTCTTAATTGTTTTTCCAAATTCTGATTGAACCATGCATATTGGCTTATCTAGAAATAACTTCATCACAGTCATGTGCGGTAGCACATGCCAATTATTCCAACACTTAGGAAGTGGAAGTAGGAGGATCAGGAGTATCAGGCCCTGGTTGGGTAAATAGTGAGCTTGAGGTTAGCCTGGTATAACGGTTTGAATGACGTGTTCCCAGATGGTTGAACTGTCTGTGGAGGTTTAGAAGTTATGGATTTTCTGGAAGAAGCTGGTCAGTGGGGGTGGGCTTTGAGAATTCATAACCATGTCCCATTTCCAGTTTTGTTTTCTCTGCTTCCTGTGCCTGCTAGAAGATATGAGCCCCCTGCTTTCTATTCTAGCTTCCTTTAATCTTGCCTCTCCAGCCATGATGGACTCTCATCTCTCTGGAAAAGTAAACCCAATAAACTCTTCCCCCTGAAAGCTGCTTTAATCATGGTGCTTTATCACAGCAACAGAAAGTAACTTAAACACCTGAGTGAGGAATAACCTATCTCAAATAAAGTAAACAGAGCTGTGTGTGTGGTCAGAGATGCCTTCAATCCCAGTATTCAGGAGGCAAAGGCAAGCAGATCTCTATGAGTTTGAGACCAACTTGGTCTATAGAATAAGTTCCAAGGCAGCCAGGGCTACAAAGTAAGACTCTGCCTCAACAAACAAACAAACAAACAAACAAAAACCAAAACCAACACAAAGACACACAACCTAAAAAGAAAAGAAACTTTATAAGCCAGTTTTTATCTACTGATTTTTTCAGAGCTTTCAAACACTTAGCATCTGAGAAAGAAAAATTGTTCAGAACGAAAAAAAAAAAAAGAAAGAAATATTGTTAATGAATGCTAGAAAGTCAGCAGAAACAACTCAAAATAAAGCTGTCTCTAAAAAAGCTTAAATACTTACATCTTTTGCAAACAGAAAATATAAGGATCTTCAAAGTATGTCTTACATTGAGAAAACTTAGATTATTACATTTAAAAAGATTCCATTTCCTTTCATACTAGTAAGAAGTTTTGTTAGCCTCTTCTGTCAAACTGTCTAAACAATGTTTGTTTACATATTGTTTTGTGATACAGGATCTTACTTCCTAGCCTTGGCTTGACTCAAAGTCATAATCTGCCTGCTTCAACATCCCGAGTGCTGGGATTAAAAACATGAGCCACTGGGCTGGACAGATGGCTCAGCAGACAAGAACACTGGCTGCCTCTTTTAAAGGACTCAGGTTTGTTTCCCAGCACCCACATGATGGCTAACAGCCCTGAAACTCTAGTTCCAGGGGATCATTCGCCCTCTTCTGACCTTCTCAGACATTGCATGACCTGGGTGCACTCAGGTGCATTTTCCATTGTGGGAATCTGATGATTGAACTCAGGCTGGTTTGTGTGGTTAGTGCTTTTACCCACTGCGCCATCTCACTGGCCCAAACTGTGTTTTAAAAAGGCAGATTTTTATTTTATAAAGAAGAAGGAGGGGATGTAGGGTGTATGGGGAGTAGATATGGTCTAAGTACATTGTATAGATGTATGAGATCACCGAAGAAGAAATAAATGTTTTAAAAAAGAAGGCAAAGCCATGTTTTCTTCTTTTTTTACCTATTATTTTTATTTGATGTGTATAATATAAATGTATTGCCTGCATGTAAGTGTACCTGTGTCCTGCAGTGCCTGAGGAGGTCAGGAGAGGGTGTCAGATTCCCCTGGAACTGGAGTTACAGATGGTTGTTAGCTGCCATGTGGGTACTGAGAATTGAACCCTGGTCCTCTGCAAGAAGAGTCAGTGTTCTTAACTGCTGAGTCATCTCTCCAACCCTGGCAAAGTCTTTGTTATCAATCAGTAGTGTGTAAGAAGACTCTTAACAGTTGATAATATTATAAAAATGAAATGAGGTTTTGAACTTAGAATTAAGAACCTGACTTCATTTATACCCTGGGACCCAGGACTTCCATGTGTTTACGCCTTGCAAGGCCTGACTTCCTGGAGCACCTCAGCACTCCATGGTACTCCCAGTATTTACACAGATTCCTTTTTCCTCACACTCCTGTTAAGAATTGCATTTCCTTGGAGATAAAGCAGTCCAGATACAGGTTGAAAGGAGGTGTCACTGAGCACACAGCTGTGAGGGAATGGCTGTAATTTCTAATGACCGGAGTGTAATGTTCTGGAGATGTAATTTATACAAGTTTCAACCTACCTACCTCTTAGGACAATGCAGTTTAAATCAAAGTGAGTAAAGATTTTAGAAGGAGGAACAAATGGCCAAGTGTTCACTCTGTGGCCCCTGCAATCAGTCTGCTCCACTGCAGAAAGTTTTCAGTGTTCGAACGTTCTCCTTTGTACTTGTCTTTTCTGTTGTTGTTTAATACTTAGCCTGTTTTGGCCTGTGAGGTAACCAAGTATTTCCAAACATTTATGACTTCTGCTTATGTGTTCCAGAAGGGAAAGGACCCTTTGTTGTAGGTAGTAAAAAAAAATCAAGCTAAACAGATAGGGTCATGATTTGCCAAAGGTCAAAGGTCATGATGAGTGACTGACTCCAGAGGCCATGGGGTCAAAGGTGCCACTGGAATCCCATAACCTTCTCTCTACATTTTCTATTAGAAAGGACAGCAGTGCTTTCTAACTTTTGTGAAGGAATCTGGATAAATGTTCACATTTTTCCTTGAAAAATTACTTCAAAATGATTCTGCCCACGATAATTTTTCCCTTTGAAACCAAGTGGCATGAAATAGGCTTTTATATAAATTGAATGTCTCCTTAGCCTTTTATTAGTATTCTGTAGCAGCATCACAGAACGGGAAGAACTAACAGAGATTAATATGTGTTTTTAAAATGGAAACAAAGAACATTTTTTAGAAGATCAAAACTCGGACTGGAGGAGTACATTTATCTTCTTTGTGATTTTCTTTTTCAGTCGTGTGTGTACTTACTGACTATACCTAAGACTTTGCTTTTGAATCTGTTTTCAGTTTTGATAAAGACAATAAAACACTGGTCATCTCTTAATGCCTCCCACTTGGAACACATCTTTATGCTAAAGTTCTAGTACAATTTTATACAAGAACCATATATGGTCGATATTATTTTTTTTCTGCTAATTTAAGACAAGAAGACTTTGGTGATGCCAGGCTCACTGTTTAGGTCAGGATGTCGGTGGCAGCCTCAAGACATATTAGTGGCTGGAGATATATCTATAGCATGTGAACCGTAGGAAAAACGCAGAGCCTTGCTTTTCAACTTCATTGCTTTCTAACCTCTCATGAGCACTTAATTCCTCATAGAGAAGGAAATAGTCATGCTGTAGAATCCTGTGGCCCGTGAAGGGTAATTGGATAACATCTTTTGAAAGATTTACAAGGCTGCCAAGGATTTGGCCAGCTTTAAACCTGATTGATTCAGTGTGAAAAGATCGGAACAATTCCGACCTAAAAGTTTAAAGACAGATCTTTCCTGTGAAAGCATAATTTAGGGCCTGTAATAAAATTGTATTGGAAAACACCACATTGAAGAACACAACCATAAATTGTAAAACTTAACATTATGTTTTTAAAGGACTTTTTTTCTCTCTTAAACCTTTGAGAACCTTAATTGTTCACTAGATATTTTAATAATAAAGTAGTTTTGTTTTATACTTTTTCTCCTAGATTTCCCTAAAGAAAGACAAAACTAGTCAATGACTATACCTCCCTACCCAAGAAGATTGCTTCCCAGTGATGTGAGAATAGGTGTTACATGGAGGAATTTGTACAACTTTCATCTTATTAGGCAAACAAAATCTGCGATAGTAAACGGAACAGACCAAATAGACTTGTTCCATACTTTAATTTTTCAACCTGCCGATTCTCATCATATATTAATTTCCATCTTGACAAAATATATATACACTCACAATTAGTGCAATATTTTATGGATAGACTTCACTGCTTTCCATGACTCAGACAAATTAATGATTAAACATCTTCTAGCTAATTACTTCAGCTATTAATTATTTATCTGGATCCATTAACCTGTCATTATGTTAACCTCAGTTTCCTGCTGCCTGTTTCAGAAGTGGCAGGTCTGGATGAAGGAAAACATAAGAATTCCAAGTCAATAAAATTGAGAACATAAGGTTTTTTTTTTTTTCCTTTTTCTTTATTATTGGGGAGAAATTGAAACTCTAGTATTTAAACAAAAGACTATTTGTCTTCAAACAATGCTCCTTTTGTGACATGCTGACTAATTTTGTGCTTCCTCCTCAAATTTCAGTTTGAAGGATTTAGGGAAAGATGACTTACGCCTTACCTGTAGTTTGGGGAATGCTATTTGTCTTTTGAATCTTTGTTCAGTCCTTGTTTAACTTAGGAATGTTGATGGATGGGTTCTTTTGTTACTATACACATATTTACAAGTGACCAGGAATGCTGTTTTATATATGTATATTTAGGAGAACAATACTTTCTAGCAAATAGAGAGACTGTGTTCTTCCCATTGTTAAAAAGGAAGAACTGTGATGTTAAGAAAAATTTAGTTAAAAAAAACTTAATTAAGATACATGTGAAGGAAAAAATCCTCTGTAGTAAAAAGAAGTGAAAAAGGCATTCAGAGAGAAGGGAGGGGCCAGGCTCTAGGCGCTCAGATTTCTTTCCTGGGGAATTAGGTAATCATTGGTCTCATGCTTTCACCCTGTTCCATATTCTAAGCAAAGTGTCAAGGAGGTAATTTAACCAGTCACCTGAAAATCCTCCCTGCCCTGTGAATGAGAAGAGTTTCCCACATTTATTGAAGTCATCAAGGGTTGAATAAATTCCACTGTATCAACTTCTAGCTGGTCTTTAGTGATTTCTGCAGAACTCATTGCTCATTCCTTGCTCATGAGAGTTCTCTATGCTATCTGGGACTCAACACTTTTTCAGAATGTTGCAATTAAGCTGAAAATTGTTAGTGAATAGAAAAGTACTCCAGGGCGATGGAAGAGATTAGCAATTGGCAATCAGAATTTTTTTCGGTTGTGTGTTTGTATCATATCAGCTATCTTTGTTTCATCCTTCTGAAAGACAGTGAAGGTTTTAGGGATCTGATTTTGGGTTCTAGTGCCACCTAGTGGGATGGTAGTGAAGACGGGGTGTGAGAGAGGCCTGACAGGTCATTACTTAGTAAATACTTTCTTATGATTAATCTTCAAAAATTTGGTATCAAAAATTTAAAGAAAATACTAAAAACGAAACTCAAACCTTCAAACTCTATCACTGTACTGAGGATTAACAGTATAGGACTCCTGGAGGGAGTAAAAGGATTGAGACCAAAGTCTTTTTCATTGACATTCCACTCCATGCACAGTCTGATTCCAGCCTTCATTTACAACGTGACTTTAAACTAGTCTTTGCCATGAATTCTTCACAGCAGCTAGGTTGTTTACCCCTAAAAGTTATTAATTCCCTTGCTCATGTTATCTTCCCATTTTTTATGATGTCTATCTAATTTAGAAGTGTTTTGCTCTGGGGTTTGTTATCGTCAGTATTTGTGCTGTTCATAAACCTTTCCTCTACATCCTCCACACACTTCTTGAACATCAGGGAGTACATTTTCTGATCAAGGATGGCTGGAAACATCATAAATGTTTTCTTACATTGAACCCACGCTTCCAGTCCATTAGCAAAATCAGTGTTAATGCAGTAGGAGTTCGGAACCTAGACTCCGATATGTGAATAAGTTAAATTCAGACTCCAAGTTTGCAAATTCCTAGCTGTGTCTTTATGATCATATCAGGGTTGTAAGTCAGATTATAAGTATGAAAATATTTCAGAAAATATGTGACACATCGGAACTGGAGAGATGGCTCAGGGTTAAGAGCAGTGGCTGCTCTTGCAGAGGACCCAGGTTTGATTCCCAACACCCACATGGTGGCTAACAACCATATGTAACTCCAGTTTCATGGGACCTAACACCCTCTTCTGACCTCTGAGGGCACTGTGTGATGTGGGTACACTTACATACATGCAGACATTGTAATCACACACCTAAACATAATAAATGAAAATATTAAAAAATATGTGTCAGATAGTTCATGATTTATAAGTGTTTGTTATTAGTGCTGCAGTTGTTATAATGGATGATGGCTGCAGAAATGGTAGTATTTGAAAAGAATGGAGAACATATTTAAATACATACATGTGGAGGACCCAAGCTATAAGATGTCCATTTCTTGAGGTAGACATGGGATATAAGTTTAGGGAATGTTGCATGCTATGTGCAGTTATGTAGTGTATACAGATATATTTTATGTTTACATAGGTATAATAATATTATAACTAAGGCTGATAATTCCTGAGAGAATACAACTTGTGAAACTGAGTAACTTAGCATTATCGAAACTTCTATGACTCCAAGAAGTTTTTACAATATACATTTTAACATCTTGTTACTTATATTCTAAGAGAGAGATCCTCAACTCACAGTCTTCAAGGACAAAGTGAATCATGAATAAGAGGGGTAGGCACGCGAAATGGAACGTGGGGTAGAGTAAGTTGTGGAAAAGTAGAAAACTCAAGTCTTCTAAACACACTTTAGCTCGACTTGTGATTTGTGAAACTACATTATGAAAATATGGAAATACATCGTGGAAAGTGGAAAACTCAAGTCTTCTAAACATTTCAGCTTCTGAAAATGCAAAAAAAGGCGTATCAGAAATATAAATGTGGGCTGTAAAAGTTAGAAAAGGAAACTAGCTGTGTAACCTGGGAAAAGCAAGTGTTTTAGAGACGATAGGAGGAGCCAAAGTAAGAAAATATAGAGAAGTGAGAGACGGAGTCAGGAAAGGTAACAACTTGGAAACACAAAGAGGCAAAGCAGAGGGGGTCTCTGGTCTACAGAGATGAATGCTCCTTTCCTGCGGGTGGTGTAATAAATGACAGCATGCTAAGCTGCTGAAAACAACACAAATTTATTTCTATCTATTATTGTATAAGTCAAAATTGGCCATGGGACTGATCTGATGCACTGAAATTGGTGTTAGCAGGGCCCGGGTAGCTCTGGAGACTCTGGGGCAGAAGGTGTTTTCTTCCCTTTTCAGATTTCAAAAGCTGTCTGAAATTGTGGCCTGGTGGCTTTCCTCAGCAAAAGCATGCAGAGTCCTCACACCTCGTCTCTTATCTCCCATATCTATTTTTAAGAAGCTTGGAACCTTGGGGCTGGGCATAGCTCAGAGGTGAAGAGGCTGCTCTTGCAGAGGATCTGGTTTGATTCGCATCACCCATATGGCAACTAATGACTGTCATTCCAGTGCCAGGGGCTCCAGCATGCTCTTCTGATCTCCTTGGGCATTGCGTGACATGGGTGCACTTACATACATGCAGGCAATATACTCATATACATAAAATAATAATAATAAGGTTGGAACCATTTGAATATTCCGAGACACCTCTCTAAGGTTAGTTAATCTAGGAATATTAATTCTGTCTTTGACATTAGTAGTCTTTTGTCTCATAACTCAGCATAGTTACAGATCAGGGATATTGGAATGCTGGCATCCTTGGGGCTAAACAACAGGAAATAGGAAGCATACTGAGGTGATGGTATCTATCTCTGAGAGTTGGAATTGCAGTTTTGTCCTCATTCCTTCACCTATTAAACCTATTAATCTATCTTCTTGCCTTCTGAAAATGGGAAGAAAGCTGGGAAATGAGAAGGAAGTTATTTATTTGGCAAGAAATGATGTTTATAATTATTTGTGTGACTAAACTGGGGTGCAATGTGTTCTGTTAGGGAGACAATCAGCTGCTATGTGGTGGTGACTTTCCAAATTAGAAGAAGAATGCTTTCCAAGGAAATGAAGAAGCCACAGCATCTAGGAAAATAAACTCCCTCGTCTTCAGAAGATTTTAGCTCGGCGAATGATTCCAGAAAAATATTTCTGCTCCATGCTGCTTCAGACTTCTGGAAGGACACAGGTGGCTCTGTAGAGCCACCTGACAGCCTTTGGCTGGGTTTGGTTGACAGCAAACAACCACAAGGTCATCCTATGTTCCGGGGCACCCTGCAAAAACTTATCCTCAGAGGCATGTTTTACAATGGTCTTCCTCCGATTTCATGTGATTTCTTAGAGCATTTCTGAGAACTCTAGAATACTCCATTATACAAGTAATCCTAGTCTCTTACATAATCTTCCTTCTTGGGAGTGAATTTGTTGGAAGTAAAGTACATATCATTTCATTTCAATCTCATCTCATTCAAACAGCATCAGTATCCACATCAGTTGATTGACCACTGATAGAGCAGATGAACGAGTTACAAGAAGTAGTGCTACATTCTAAACATTCCCAGATAAGTATATAAGAGCATGTCATAAGATATCTGTGTCATCATGACATTCAGAGTGTGATTCTCAGTGAGGAAAGCAGATATGGGGATTCCCCCCTCTAGGCTGATGGCAACAGAATCTTCATTTTAGTCTTATCCTCAAATGACTTGGCAGCGTGAAAGTTTGTGACTCTCTTAGACAGCTTTAGACTCTGTTCTAGTAGGTAGCATTGTGTGAATCGGTCACATTTAAAAATGCTAAGCCAACTTAAAGCTCACTTAAAGAAAAAACATAATTCATAAACACCACCTAAATACAACTTGTGAAAGACTTACGCAAATGACCGAGGTTGGGGAGAAGTGAACTAAGACCTCAGGTGACTACTAATGTGTACTGACACACTTAGATGCCTCATTTCCTGCCCCTTTTGCCACACACTTTTGTTTGCTTGTTTTTGTTTTTTAGGAAAGAGTTTCTTGTTGCCCAAGCTGATTCCAACCTGGTTTATGTTGCTGAGGAAGACCTTGAACTCCTAACCTCCTGTTATCATTTCCCATGTACGAGGATTATAGACACGTACTATCTTGATACATTCCTATGCTGCACAGTTACATCCCCGGTTCTTTATTTCTTTCCATGTATACCTTGAAACTTTATTACTTTTTATATCCTTAAGTAATTAGCTTCAAGGCTTTATCTTTTATTTTATTCACTTCGTCAGTAGACATCTATTGAACACCTGTCTCCATCCCATTCTAGGTATTAATAATTGACTCATAATCTCTGTGCTCAGATGTAGTAGTCTGTCACCACACTAGGATATCTAAAATTCCTTTAGGAACACAAAGTACCTCCTTTGTCACTGACAAAAAAGTGATCCAGCTTTTCTCAAGGATGAACTAAATCCTGGAGAGCAATGAGTACATGATATAGTTCCTAAATTGTGTGCGGAAGTCCACCCGGGTCCATGCTAAATTTCTAACTTGCATTGAAAGCAAAATCAACTGAGCAAGGTGGAAATGCCAAAGTTCTGCTGAGCTCTGCAGGCCCTGTGAATGGAATCTTCTACATACTCACTGTGGGTTTATATGCCTGATCATCAGCTGAACTGGGCTCTTTCAGGCAAATAACTGCCAGACACAGAGAAAAGAACCCTCTGCTCTTAATTCTAATTGCTAACTATTGCTTTGAGACTGTACTTTGAGGGAAATACTGTTTTGCTTTTGGAATACTGAGTAGTAATTATTCAACCTTAATCCTTAATCCATCCCTCATTAAATCAGGAACTTTGTCAACAAAATGCTTTTCCTAGTTTTTCTCATATTTCAAAAACCTGTACTTCATGATGCATTTTAAGGGAAATGCTCATCATAAATCTATGTTCATAAGATTCTATGACTGGTTTGGAGTATCATTTCAAGATCAAGAAACAAGGGGCATTTGTATCCATAGAATATTACTCACATATATTAATATCATAATCTGAAAGTTAAGGAAAACTGACAACTAACATTTTATTTACCGGAGAATTGATTCTACAATTCAACACAGGTCTAGTAAAAATTGTTAAAAGTTGATATACCTTTGTTATCCAAGGCATTTAAATGCTTATATCTACAGCTGTTTTGACATAAGAACTGTAATTGAATGATTATCAGATATCCTAAATACATTATCTGCATCATCTCACTGAACTGTAACTTTTATACTAAGGAGATAACCCTGAGGTACAGTCAGTTGGAATGTAGGCAATTCAATGAACTAGTCAAAGCTTTTAGTTCTTTCATTTTTCTTGTCATTAACTGATTTTTTTCAAAGCTAATAGTATATACAAAGTCCAAGTCTATAAGATTAAAGAAAATTGGGTTAGCTTGAAGAAAAACAAATTAAAGCATAAAGCAATTAATTTATCTTATTGTGAATAAAAGATCATCTAAATACTGTTGAGAAGTGATTTTGAGAAAGGAAATTCACAGGGAAATGTCCTCTTTTCTGAGAAAGCAATCATGGCACTACCTCTAGTTTAAAAATTGTTATATTAGACAATTTACATTTGTTTTTAGGATTGACTGTTTTTTTTAAACCTAAATGACTATAAATTGTGTATATTTCTCTGTTTTATTGTATACACACACCGTATCACCCCTGTTGTTTATAAAATGATCAAATATTATTAGTTTGGCTCTCTTTAGCCCATTTATAACCCTTTCAGTTCACTAGTATTCCCAAAACTGTGATAAATGCAATATAAGTGGCACATCAGATCTTTTTGATTGGAATCTTTGACGACTGTCCACTAACTGGCTGTGTGAAATCAGAACAGAGATGCTCAATGGTACTCTCCCTTTGGAATAAATTTAGGAGTTGATCATCCAAGTTTCTTTCTTGATATGTGGGTAAAAAGCACAATCTAATCTTTTCAGAGGAGTGGGTGGGCATCCTAGCTAAATTCCAGACCTAGCTTTCCAGCCTGTAGACCATAACTCACGTTCCAGCTAATCGGCATGCTTTCTAACAGTCACAAACATCCCCTTGTAAAGATACTTTTCAATGGGTATGGTGTTTGAGGGAGGTTCAGACACAAGGAAACAGAGATCTAGTAAAATAAATTACAGAGGAAGGTTCTGATGGCTTCATTATGTGATTAATTGATTGTTGAAATAATGATCATATATGCATGGAGTTCCCTCCTAACAATAATAATCATGTGTGCAACAATTATGCAGCCGTGGAAAATTATAATTTGTTTATATTTCTTTCTTTTATGTCTTTCAGGAAAGTTTCCTTTCTTCTTTGTATAAAATTCCTTTAAAGAAACTGGAAGAGAAACACAAATGTTTTCAACAAATATTCTATGGGTTTAAGCTTTCTGAGGTTGACATCAGTTGATTTTTTTTTTGCATAATTATAGGTATGTTTTATTTTCAAATTACTTTAGGAAGCTGTTTTTGGAAATGGCTTATTTAAAACGGCCTCTTGTTATGTTTGTAGAATTTATGTAAGGTCAGTCATTGAGGGAGGATTTCAAAGTAGAGGGAATGGTGGCTAAGAGCCGCTGAAGATGGGGGCTGGAAGAAGAAAAGGGCTGGGGCAGTTGAAGTCCATAAACTTTCAGTAGGAAGAATAAGTTCAAGAGATGTCATGTCTAACACCATGATTATCATTAATAACAAAGTCTTATATTCCTGAAAATAACTCAGAATGATTTGAAAATTCAAAAAATCAGGTAGTTTTTGATGTGAGAAGTGCTTTATAATCACATCTCAGATTAACTTGTTAATACTAAAAGATAGTTATGGCTAGAAGAATCTTTACACATTTATAAGGGAAGTCAGCTTAACTGAGAAATTGATAAAAAAAAGTTGAAAATAATAGCCACTGTTAGGATTTAAAAATTCTGTTGTGTGTGTTAATGTCATTTTTGAGGAAGTATACACTTTATTGTAGTATAATAAAGAAATGAGGAGAAAAGTCAAGGCAAGTGTTATTTCACTCTGTGCATATCAGTTGATAATAGGTGCACAAATAGCCTATGAGGAAATTTGAGGCTTTCGTCTTGATTACCTGTTGCTTATTTAGGTACCTTGTTGAATATAATACACATTTGGTTGCAATACAGCTCTTTCTTATAGTTTTAATAAGGAAACATAAATATCATTTTGTCTTGCTCTAAAATCTGAAAATCACAATAAGGGAGTTAAATATTTACACAAGCATTACACCAAAATTTACTACTGAGGGGATGCTCACTCTTACGTCATTCAGTTGTTCTGCTTTGCTAATGATTAAATGGGTTATACACTTCATTCATTTATAGTACTTTCAAGACACATCAAATATCATTTAAAAATTGACTTCGGTGAGGCTAGGGATGTAGCAGAGGTGGTAGAGTGATGGCTTAATGTGCACCAGGCCCTGAGTTCCATCCCAGGACCCAACACTTTATAAAACTGTGTAGAGTGGCATGGGTTTGTAATCCCTGTACTTGAAAGGTAGAGGCCAGATGCTGAGAAGTTCATGGTCATCTTAGACCATGTAGCCAACATGATGCCAGCATATGTTACAAGAGACCTTGTCTTAAAAAAAGAATAAAGGAGCCTAGACTTTAGGTTTTAACCAATTTAAGTGGATGACTGAATAGTTATAGTGTAAGTCTGGGAGGCTCATGTGAATTGATATTTCTTGAAGCTTACCTAACACACAAGGTTTATCTCTTATAAATTATTATTAAAATAGAAGTATTAGACCATTTGTAAATGTTTTGGTATGCACATTTTGATACTTACAGATTGTAAAACCACTGCAAGATAATTTATTTTCAGAATTTGACCTCTTAGTTACAGCACATTTAGTAGCACAATTATTTCACATTTTTGGGGGGTGGGTGGGAGGAAATTATTTTGAGACAATGTCTCATTATGTGGCAGTTTCAAACTGTCTTGGCCTTCTGGGATTGAAAGCCAACATAATGCACCTGCCTAATATTCATTTTGTATTTAATTTTCTTTGAAGATCACATAGATTAGGACATTTTCTTTTGATTCTTTTAAATCTGTTTCTATAGTCTTGATGAAACCATACTCTACTGAGACCACTTCTAAGATACTAACATGACTGAAGGAAACACAGATCTTAGAAGCTTTAGAGAATGAAAGTCCTTGTTTGATGTTTCCTATAAATCATTTTGAGATGATCATATAATGTAACATGTAGACTAGGCACATAGGGACAGATAAGTGCATATGCTCAGGGTCAGACTGCCTGCATGCAGATTCCAGTTCTTCCACTTTGTATGTAATTTCTTTAGCTACTTATCATGACCTGGGGTTCTCTCAAGGAAAAGTGTGGGGTGGTTAGACTATTTTTCTATATATATTAGGCTGTTATGAGCATTAAACTGAATTCACATATATAAATCACTTAGAGTAATATCTGGCATGCAATTAATAATCAATTGTGCTTATTACCTTTAATTTAAAATTGTCTTATAAGCTTCTTTCATACTGGCAACTTTTCCCAAATTTCTTGTATGTCTTTTAAATCTCTAATCACATCAGCACACTTTCTCCAACATCATGTTTCTTAGTTTTACCTATGTTTAGCTCTTTTGTTTCTTAAGTAAATCAACTTAGATTAGGCAAAAGTCTTCACCTATAATTCCAGTCAGTCCAGTAATAGACTGGAGTTCAATACAAGTCTGGAGTGTGTAAATAAAGTACTTTTCTAACAAAAATGTGACTAGTACGGGAATATGAGCTTAGGCTGTTTCTTATATTTTATATTCTGTACAATCTGGTGTGCTCTTAGGGGAATTTTCTCAATTCCACTCTATAACTTACCAAGCATGAATTAATTTATATTAAAAATATATGCTGACAGTTATTTTTAGCAATTAATGGAATTTAATTGAATAGGCTGAGTCTATACTGGAAGGCAGAGGGTTTTATTGATTTCACATTTAGACTGTCAAAGCTCTCTTCTTTCATCAGCACAGTCTAGTAGCACATTTAGAAATGGCCTTTTGAAACATTTTGAAAGTTCACTCTGCTAAAATTATTTTTGATAACTTAAGATCATGGCAAACTATATTTAAAGTTTGTATTTTAGTGCCATATGAAGCTTTATACACAATGATGTGCTAGTGGATGTTTAACAGTTCTATCTCCCCCACTCACCCCCGCAAATATGCTACAGGGCAATTTGCTGCTTTTGTGGATTCCCATGGTGTAAACACTTCACCCTAGTCAATGTCAAGGTACTGAATGTTTAGTGGCAATGAAATACCCAGTGGACACCACTATAGACTCCACCGTAAGGGCACAGTAAATATAAATCAACTCAAGAACACAAATAATATTAGAATGCATTAAAATAATTAGGAGATTACGAGTTTAGAGTATTTACTACCTTTTCTTTTATAGGCATTTATTTAACTGTAAATTTTTATGAATACAGTTTTGATAATGACTGTATATAACAGCTAACTTTCAGAGTCTTTGGACAATTAAAAATGTAGTCCAATGAGCTTATATGACATTGCTCTAACCCATCATGTTTTGTGTATATAATATTTTTTCCTTATAACAAAAGCTAAAATAATAAAATTTAAGCTCATAAAATCTCCTATCTTCTGTACCTTTTCTTTATTTCTGGAGTAAGTAAACTATCTTTCCAAGGTAAGTGCGTATTTTTCAAGACACAACAAGGCCTTAAATGGGTAGAAATTATCTTGGAAAAATTACAGTAATGTGTTTAAAGCATCGATATGGCACATTTCCATATGACTGTATAATGTGCTCTTTCATCATATGCCAGTCTAGATATATGCATTTTTATGTCTAGATACAGTAGATGTTTCTACTAAAGCCATATTGAAAGCTATGAACAAGGATGAGTCACTCCAAAGACGGTTTTGGGCATGAAGACAAAGATCAGTGGCAGCAGCTGCTGGTTGTCTGTGTGTGGATTGCTTCTGGTTTTAATGTTCTCAATCTACAGAAATGCACTTGCATATTTTAGATAATGAATTTCTGGAGAATACTAGCCTTTAGACTTATATAAACAAAGATAATACTGATTATATGCAAAGGTAAGGAATTGTGTGTAATTATGTTAAAATATGACACAATTGCTCTTTATTGTTTATTATTGTTTGAGAATTTCATGCATGTCTTTTCCTTCTAAATTTCCTCCCCTCCCCTCCCTTCCCCTCTTCTCCCCTCCCCCCATCCTCCATCCTCCCCTCCCTTCTCCTCCTCTCCCCTCCCCTGTCTCCCCTCCCTTCTCCTGTCCTCCCCTCCCCTATCCTCCCCTCCTTTCTCCTCCCCTCCCCTCTCCTGTATTCATGAAATTTCAACAATATAGTTGTATAATGTAGAACTACATAATGAAACCAGTTACTACACCAATGCAGATAGGAGAAATTTCACCAGGACCCACCCCTAAATGAAGAGCTACAAGCAATCAGTGGCTGCTGAGAGAGGGAGAGTCAGTGTACTACTTCAGGGAATGAATGAACCTCCTGACAGTGTATACAGTTCCAAGTGATCAGCCCTAAAATCATGTTCATAAAAGCAACACTAAATGGGCTCAGTATCTATCTATCTATCTATCTATCTATCTATCTATCTATTTATCTATCTATCTATCTATCATCTATCTATCTATCTGTCTATTTACATACACACAGATACATGCATAGATGTGTAACATTGTAAGAATTTAAGAAAACAGGAACTTGAAAGGGAGTGCTGAGGGCAAGTGACATAGGGAGAATTGGAAGGGAAAGGAGGGGTGGATATGTAAATACGGTACTCATGGATGAATTTCTCAAAAAGACAAAAACTTTACATTAAAATACAAAACAAAAATAATAAATTTCAAGTTAAAAATATTTAATGATACATATTAAATTGGAATCATAAGTTTATCTGTTTTTCTTACGGGACAAATTCTATAACATGAACATTGTACAGTATTTAATCTAAACACTTACATATCTTTTTAAAAATATCCAAGCCAGTGGTTTGATTCTCTTAGGTCTTTTTGTGTTGTTTCTCTTAGGTCTTTTTGTGTTTCTCTGTCTTAATACTAACTAACTGTTAAGGTTTCCCTAGATTAAAAAATTATTATTTGTTACATAAAACACTGTATCATCCATAGAAATTTAGAGAGTACCTTTTCAGCTGGCCATGTTGTATAATTAGCAGAGCAAAAGGGCAGAAAGCTCACTGAACCATTTTATGACACTGATGGAGTGTCTTAAGTCCTATTCATGATATTTTATATTTAAAATCATATCTCCATTAGCCCCAGAAGTGCTCATCAAAATCTAAAACTTCCATATATGCTACTCTATTATATGACTGAACTATGGTCTTCTTGGACTCTTAATATGTGAATGCTCTCTGCTATAAATTCAAAACTCTCAAATTTGAAAAGATTCTTTGTTAATTTATGTGTAATTGTATATATGAATGTATCACTGTGACATCTCCATGCATGTGTTTTGAGTATATCCATCTTCCTAATTAACTTCTCTGCCTCTATTTTTGTTTTTTAAGGGTCACACAACTTTTGCAAATGAAATAATTGAATAATCTGATTGAAATTTGAATATATTTTGTGCATTATCTATTTGGTCAACTCCTTAGAGGTCTTTTTGCTATCAGAAAGATGTTTGAGGCTTTCTGTTCATTTGCACAAGATCTGCATGGTGAGCGGATGCTCACTGAAGGGAATGCATTGAAGGGAAGCAAATCTTACTTGCTCCTCCCTCCTTTCTGTTATATACATATTTTATTAAGCAAGGTGTCTCTTTTGCTGTTTTTGGTTTATTTGAGACAGTGTCGCCCTGTAGCCCCAGCTGAGCTGAAACTTACTCTGTAGCCCAGGCAAGGCCTTGATCCCACAGAGATCCAGCTGCCTCTGCCTCTTCAGTGCTGGGATTAAAGACATGCCCACTATGTCTGGCTAGGCAAGTTGTCTTAAGAAAACGTTTATTTATTTAGTTTTCTTTTATGTGTAAGGGTGCTTTGTCTTCATGTATGTAAGTGTACTGTGTGTGAATGCCTGTTGAGGCCAGAAGTGGGTGTTGAATTATAGACCTAGAATTACAGAAGGTTGTTAGGCACTATGTGAGTTCTGAGAACTGAACTTGAGTCCTTTGCAAGGACAGCCAGTGCTCTTAACTGCCAAACCATCTATCCAGCCCCCAAGGCATCTTTCAAAAAACCTAGAAATTATTTGATGAAGTGAATATATAATATTTTTAAGACCTATAAACTTTTCTAATGTTGAATATTGCCAGATTGTCTGATGGCATCTCTTAAACACTTTCCTTCAATCATTTTAGGACAAAAATACAATGTTAACTTCTGAAAATCTGTAGAGCATCAATCCCCTGGTACCATACATGAAAAATGCTACAGCAAAATATAGTAAGAGCACAAGGTGCCACACACTGGACTCCAACTCAGGCCATAGACAGATGAGAACGTGGGATTGCAGAGAAGAGCCAGGAAATGGCTTCAGCATTACTTGAAGTCTTCTTGTATCTTTCTCTATTTCAATGGAAAATTATTTGAAAATAATAAGATGTTGTTTGCTTCTGAGTTCTTGTATGCTGCATATTACTAGAGTATTCTTTACAAAAGTCATAAATCAATTGGCAATCATATCAGAAGTTCTACTAGTCCCCTGAATTATTTTGATTTATACAGAATCCAGGCAATTTTTGATAATTCTAGCCTGAATATGTTACTTCATTGGTTATTCAGATTTCTTAACGGTATTATCTTCTCCTGTCTCCACTGCCTTCCTCTCTTCTCTACTTCCTTCCACTCTCTGCCCCTCTCCAGGTCTTTCCTGTTCTTTTCTCCTCCCTCCCTCCCTCCCACCTTCCCTCCCTGCCTCCCTCCCTCCCTCTTTTCTTTCCTCCCTCTTGCTCCTCCTCCTCCTTCTCCACTTCCTCCTCTTCCTTCTCTTCCTCCCTACCTCATATTCCTTCCATCTTCCTCCTCCTCTTGTTCTTCCTCCTTCTTTCCCCTCCAGTCTTTTTCTTTTTCTGTTTTTTAAAGACAGGGCCCCCCTCTAGCCCAGATGTCCTGGACCCTGCTATGTAGACCAGTCTGGCCTTGATCTCACGAAGATCTGCCTGCCCCTCCAACTTTCTGAGTCATCACACCTGATTTTTTTTTCTATTTCTTTCTTTTTTTCCATTTTTTAAAAATAAAAACTTTAGAGTACAGAAGTATGAAAGCAATGGTGTTGTTTGCATACACCTGTGTCATTGTACTTTGTTCTAATTCTTTAAGGTGTTTCCCAAAAGAAATGTATTTTTTCTCATGGAAATACATAACCAGAGACCATGTAGATGTGCATATTTGATGCAAAAACCTGAGCATTTTAATTCAAAACGTTTGTGACTTTTTCCAATTATTCCTTGTTAATGGTTGTTCTTGAAACAAAATTTTAAAATGTAATGATTAGCTTTGAGGGAAATGTAGCTTTTTCTAAACCAGTATGCTTCGCTATATAGTTGTTTTTGTTAACATCTGTGTTAACAGTATGCATTCATCTGATAGGGCACAGTTGTAGGTATTAGCTTAGAAAAGAGGACATATTTACACTAGGACATATTTTTCCTCACACAAAGAAAGTGGTCTCAGCCATGTGGCTATGAGACCATTATGCTTGCCTGGTGATTAACCAGAAAGCTAATGCCATGAAGGGTAAAGATCCCATGGACAGACCTGAGATAGTTTAGCGATAAAGACAGAGGCATAAACAAAAGATAAATGAAGAGTGTGCTTGTGTGTGTGTGTTGTGCAAATTTCTATATTTTATACTAAAATTGCTAAAAGTCACAAAACTTTTACATTAGAATTAGTTAACGTGTATTTAAACACATCAATTTTCCATCAGTTGACAAGTTTTTCTCTTTTCTAATTTCCTCCCTTTCTTACATTCACTAATAATTTTCCTAAGATAGTACAATTAGCTCTCAACTGATAGTTGTCTGTTCATTTAACAGTTATGCTGTGTGCACACATACCTACTCACTCACTATTCCTGCCTGCCTGCCTGCCTGTCTGCCTGTGTGTGTGTGTGTGTGGTCTGCTGTTCTGTGCACACAGTGCTGTATGAGCATTCTAAGGATCACATTTTTTTTATAAAATTTGAAAATTGGGAAACAACTGCATTATCAAAGTGAAAAATTGAACTAACTATAAAAATTATGACAATAGGGATAGGAAAGAGAAGAAAATGTTTTACTCTGAAAATTCAAGCAAGAGGATGAAATATTTGTAAAACTACTTGGAAAGTTACTGCTGTAATTTACTCAGATGACATAGATGTTGGCTTCTTTCATAAGTCTATTGAAAACAAGTAAATTATGATATAGTCTAATACATATGTTAAGCCCATAAGAAATGTTTTTGTGATAGAAATTCTTGAGTTTTAATCTTTCCTTCTTTTATACTAACTTTTAAATCATCACTGAGTCCAGTGGTCTACCCTGGACCATAAATACTTAACTGTGTATTCCTACTCAAGTGTGAAATTAGTAATGAAGTTGGGTTGATTGTGACTTCTGACCTGCTTCCCAGAATTTTTGGTATAAAAATCATGGCTTCTGTTAACATTCCTTTGTGAGGGATTTGTGTACCAATCAGATTTGCTTCAAGTCAGTCAAGTGGTAATTTTTATTGTTTTTCATTTTGAAAAGTAGAGGCATTAGTCTCACCTTGTGGTTATTTCAAACCATCCATTTGATTTTAATGGGGACTGATATCCTTATGTAGTGGTTATTGTGGTCATTCTTTGTACTGGCTATCATGGAAGGCTAGAGATGAGAAAACAAAATATAGCCACCAAAAGATAATTGCTACGATGAATGATCACACCCTCAATCTCCAGATTCTCCCCTTCCCAAATCACCAGGAAGAACATCATAGGCAGATACATACAGACACACATGATTATCTTAACAATCTTTTTAAGGGACAGACCAGATGGCTCAGCAGTTAAGAGCAATGACTGCTCTTGTAGAGGACCCAGGTTTGATTCCCAGCATCCACAAGGTGGCTAACAACCATCCATAACTCCAATTCCAGGGGAGCCAACACCCTTTTCTGACCTCCATGGGCACTGCAATACGAGTGCACTTACTTACGTGCTGGCAATACACTCATACACATAAAAATAAAATAGGATTGAAAAATTCTTCTTTAAAAGAGGTTCTTTTCTAACATCGATGGACCCATATCCTTGATTCTGTGGCACTTATCACCAGCCTTGCTTCAGGGTTGCAGGTCACTAACATTGTGTTAATAGGAAATGTGTGATCACTTCAGTCTTGAAGTGATCAGTAAAATTTGCTCCATCCAAAGACTTGATTGTCTGTGTTTACTTGAACTGTGTACCAAGCAGCAGGGTACTTTCTATGCTTCTAACTGAGTCTGCCTGGCCTGTGTGGATTTTGTTCCTCCTTCATGGAAGGGCATTAGAGACCTTTTAAAGTAATCTAGAATTATTTGGGGGTTAAGAAAAACAAATACATAAATGTAGAACAAATGTTAAACAATATTTTTTGTTTGTTTTGAGATATACCTTTTAGTTTTTCTTAAAGAAAAGCAATCTATTAGGTTTGGGTAAAGGATTAACAATTGATTTTTTCCTGTATATAGAAATCAGTTGAGTCAGGGTCTCTGACTTTATAAACAGTGAAGGGGAATTGATATCTACTACAGGTGTTTGAGGTGTGTTAGTGTTTTCTGCTTTAAAGTGTGTTTTTTATAGAACATGTTAATGCCATATAGCATGAAAGCCCTTCTTTGTCCTAGCTACTACTTTCTGAATATACTGATCTAAAACTCTAGCACAGAAAGTTTTAATTCCTATTTAATGATTTCAGTACCATAGTTTTCCTGCTGTTAAAAATATTCCTCAGAGAGATACTTATTTGAAGAGTTATTAGTCATCTTTTAACTGTCAGAATAAGTCTGGGTCCATTGCTGAGATATAAGATTGTACAACAATGGAAAATCACGTAAAGACAGAAGTGGGAACCACAGAACATAGGGCTTATTGCTCAAGAGACTATATCATTTGTAATTTTAGTCAACTAAGAATCGTAAGGGTTTCAACAGACAAATAGCTTGCTTGATGAATCTTTACAAAGGGAATCAGATTTCTCTTATTCAGGTTTTAGACTGGACACGAGATTTAGAGTGTGGTAAGGTAATGATACTTAATTACAAGCTGTATTGTCATCACTAAGATAAAAATTTGCTAATATTGTTTCCTAACAACATATGCCCTCCAGGCAGTGAACAAAGAATTCCTAACTCCACTGGAAGAGCATAAGAAGATCAAACTCTGTTTTAGTGTTAATACTACCTGAAAATGTCTAAGGAGGTTCTGCCTCAAGCAAAACCAAAATGCCCTGAGGAAGACCATGTCATTTCAGTGATTAGATCTGGATTGGATCCTGACCTCTCTCCCTCTCTTCTCTTTCTTATATTTTTTTTGTTGCTTTAAAAACCATGCTGTAAAATGATTTCAGAGTTACTATTTCAGCCATGATATCTTTCCTGACCTCCAGAGGTCCATGGCTACAGACATGTTCATTTGGGTCTCTAATAGGCATCTCCACTGAACATATCTAAATTGGAATATTGATCCATACACTTGTCATTCAATTGTATCATGTCATCTAGTTTTGCAAATAAGTAACCTACATTTCAGCCTTGATTCTTCTCTTCTCTCTCATTTCCACCATCTAATTCTTCAGCAAACTTTGCACAGTTAAAGAGCTTGGATTTTCACTGTCTTCACTGCGTTGTCCGAAGTCAAGTCCCCATGAGCTCACTGCCCCTCTCACTAACCTTCCCATTTCCAGTCTTTCCTCCTCAAATCTAATCTTCTCAGGGAAGCACAATAGTGCTATTATTCTTGCCTTTTAAGTTAAATTAGGTTATGGTCTTTGGAAGAGACTGAAATTCTTTCTTTGCACTTGGAGTGAAATCCTTACCTCGGTTTCCAAGACTCTGCCATTGGCTTGCCACTAACTCATTCTCCAACTTAATCTTCTGCCCAAACTTTTCGTACTCACTCTTCTGGACACATCACCTGTTATTTCCCGGTACTTGGACATTCTAAGCTTTCTCTTGCCTCAGGAACCTGGCACATGTTCATTCTGTTTGGAATGTACTTCTTGCCCCCCTCTGAATGGTTGTTCTCCCCCTTGCTTTCTAGATAACAGAACAAATACCATCTATTCATAAAAGTTCTGCTAGACTGCCCCGTCTTTTGTCTACTCATAACTCTCTCCCCAAGAACAATGGCAGCTTTCTCCTCTGTGTTTTCCAATAGAAACAAACTTCACAGGGTAAGGAAGGTGTCTTGTTTGCTATCAGCCACCCAGTGCTTCTCTTGTTGCATCTGGCTCTTAAGATTTGTATTTTTTAGAAATAAACAACCTCTTTGTCTTGATTGATTTTTTTTTTTTAATTTTTTTGCAATCACTCAGAAGGATACTCACCAGCTCGTGTCTTCCTTTCTTTCTCATTTGCTCTGGACCCCTCTTCGGACCCCTTTTGCTTTCTGTGTGTTGTCGTGGGCTTCTTTTTTCTAGCCTTGTTTCTATGGGTGTTCATAGGATCCTTTAAAAACTGATGTCTAAACTCTTTAAATGAATGAACTCAAGAGTATTTGGGGACCACAAATTGGACTCAATGAGCTTTTCAAAAAGAGGAGACATGAACTTGGGGGGTAATTGATGAGGTTGGATCGTAAAGGTGATGGGGGAGCATTGAATAAAATTGAAATACTTTGCATGAAATTCTCAAAGAATAAGATTTAAAAATATATATTATTTATTAATTTTATTTTATGTGTATGAGTGTGCTACCTGCATGTATGTAAGTGCACCCATGTTGTGCAATGTCCCTGGTGATCAGAAGAGAGCATTGAATCCCCTGGAACTGAAGATGGCTGTTAGCTGCCATGTGGGTGCTGGGATTTGAACCTATGTCTTCTCCAAGAACAGCTAGTACTTTTAATCCCTAAGCAATCTTTCCAACCTCTCATTTACATTTTTATATATCTACAGATTCACTCAAGAATTTCAACTCAATCACCAGTTACTTTTCTGGAAAGCAAAGTATTCAAAGAAACTTGCTTTAGAACTTTAGGGGCAGAGACAATGGAATGGTAAAACAGCGGCAGAGTGTTATTATGTCGTGACCAGATTCACCTTCATAAAACACTTCCATGGCTCTGAATACACTCTCCTGTTGTTCATCCATAGCAGCAACAAGTTTAAAAAATATCTTCCACATGCTGTTTTATAGGTTGGCGTTGTTGTTAAGGTTTTAGCATCAAGTTGCCTTGCTGCTCACAAAGGAATGCCATAGCACATCTTTGAAATGTCAACTGTAACTTTAGAGTTAGCATAATGCTTTTTCTTTACTCTTCTTTAAAAAGAAGATAGTGGAGCTGGGGAAATGGCTCAGTGGTTAAGAGCAATGACTGCTCTTGCAGAGGACCTGAGTTCGATTCCCAGAACCCACATAGAGAATAACACAGTCTGTAACTTCAGGTCCAGGGGATTCCACTCTCTGTCTCTTCTGGCCTCCATGGGCATTGCATGAGAAAGGGGCACTGGCACATTCACACACATGCAGGCAATACCCTCATATACATAAAATAAAAATAATAAGCAAGATAAGATATTAAAAATAAATAAAAATAAAAAGACGGTAGCTCAGTGTTGTCAGAATTCATCACTTCACACTGCCCTCTGACTACTCTATGAATCTGAGTCGGCAACTAGCCAGAGAACGCCTACTAAGCCTCATAGATCTAATTCAATGCACCAATGGTAATTAAAGACTGGTAGAAGAGTAATTGCTTAGCAACCTCATTCCAGTAAACACATACACACACACCCACACACACAGCAAAAACAAAGCAGAGCAAACCCTGTAGAGCAATACACTCCTAAATATTCAAATTTTGGTGATGCATGCTTATAATTCCAACACCTGGAAGATAGAGACAAGAGACCTTCCATAAGTTCAAGGCTAGCCTGCTCCATCTGGTGAGGTCAATGCTAGCCTGGGCTACATAGCTGCATAGAGAGACCTTGTCTCAAAAAAATAAAAACAGGGGCTGGAAAGATGGCTCAGTGGTTAAGAGCACTGACTGCTCTTACAGAGGATCCAGGTTCATTCCTAGCATCCACATGGCAACTAACAATTTTTCATGACTCCAGTTCCAAGGGATTCGATGTCCTCTTCATGCAGGCATTTCATGACACGGGTACACTTACACACATGCAGGCAGTACACTCACACACATAAAATAAAAATTGTAAATAAAATAATTAAAAATAAACTAAAACAAAGACCGTTTTGTAGTCTCAAATCAAATTTATTTATGAGAGATGAATAGCTTACTTAAATATATCTAGGCAGAAACAAAACTCTTTGAAGCATTAACAAAATAAGTTAACATTTATGTCCGTTGAACTTAATATTATAATGATGAATAGTGTTTTTGCAATCAGCCAGTGAACATGTATTGATCTACAACAACATTATCAAAGTTGTATCAAAATGGAGATTGAGATCTCAAAGTAAATTATCAACTGACATACTCAGATACTTAAAAAGACACAAAAAAATTTGTGCATGTTCCTGTTTAAGTACAGCTGCATGCATGCATGTGTGGAGGTCAGAAGTCAGCCTTGGGCATTGGCCTTCCCCCCTCCACCTGACTTGAGGCAGGTCTTGTTCTCCAGGTACACCAGGACACTTGGACTGTGAACCTTAGTATTTCTTCAGTCTCACTGTAAGAGTGCTAGGATTACAAATTTGTGTTGCTATGTCCAACATTTTCTTTTGATCTGAGCATTTGAACTCAGTTCCTCGAGCATGATACTTCAGATTTTAATTCATGTTTTTGTGGGTTTACCATTCATTTGTTAATGTGAATGTACAGCACATAGGATGATATTGCCTAGGTGGGTAAAAAAAAGAAATATTTTAGATTATTAAAAGAAAAAAAACTACAGACAGAGACTTACTGATTAATCCTTGTACCACTAAGGAAACTAATATGCAGAAAGTTGTCAATAAGACCCTGGATTTATCTTTGTTTCTAGATCCTTGGGGTGAGGAGGAGTAAAGAAATATTATTGGGAGCCAGAAATATATTTTGGGTATTCCGTCTTCTCTTTGCTATGTTCTTTTCACTGAATGTTCTAGAATGTGTGAGAGGACATTAAAGCTCTGTTGTTTATAACAGAATGAAGCTCTGAGATTGCAAAACCATTCCCTTTTCTGTTTTTCCTAAAAATCAGCATGTGTTGATAATGAAGGAAATACAGCTCAGTCCCTATTCAGCAGAAGCACCTAATAATCTCACAGAATTGCTTGAGACATAGCTCATTATTCCGTATTTAATTAAATAACATTCTGATAGATTTAAATTCTTAAATAAAAAGGGCATGTGGTACTGTCAAAGAAAGCATTGCTTTCAATATGCGATTACTTTGAATTTAATGTGACCAAATGTAGTGTTCTCTAAAATGATGAAGTATTCATGAAGAAAACTGGGAGATTTCACAAATAATAAAAGATAGTTTCCTGAAATTATGAGGGCAGAAAATGAAAGTAAATGATTTGAGTTAAAGTATTTTACCATGCAAAATAGGCGTGAATATCATTATTCACTTTCTAGCATGCTTTCTGAGTCCTCATAATATAATCTAATTTAGTGGCATTTCTATCTGAGGGCGTACTCTCTCTCACCATGTCACAGATCTTGGCAACAGTGGTGCTTTGACATCCTTGGCTGCTGCTGTTACAACAGTCATCCCTTCAAAAGTCTGACATCTGTCTCTTATAATATTTGGAGCACTTCTTAATGTTTTATAAAGTTTCTCATCACTTTCATTTTTTCACATCTGTGATGCACAATAACATGGTCTATTATACTAATTCTCTCATTTAATCGCAAGAACCTCAAAATTATTAGGAAGTTAATCGTGCAGGGCTCAGAGGTTTTCCTCACAGTATAACTCTGTTAAATGACACAGTTTGTTCCAGATTCTTGCTGACACTTCAAGGGATTGCCTAGAATGAAGAGTTCAATTACTTTCACAGCACTAATCATATTTCACTATGTAGAGTCATGAATCCGTAATTCCCAAGCCAGCGTCAGCCACATGGCACCAATAAAGGACACATTCTAAATTCCACTGTCCACTGCAGCATACAGGTAATATCCAAAATTGCAATAATTATGTCTACTTGGCTTTGTTCTTTACTAATTTGAATAGTTGATGCCCTTAGTAATCACCGTTCATTAATTTTTATTCATTGACCACAGTGAACTTATTTTGTCAAATTGATTTCAGATGCATTTTTCAAAGCCAAATATACTGTTACATGTTTTTAAAGTTTTTCACAATAATTTGCTTCTATTTGTAACTTTCTTTTAAAGTCCCTAAATAATGTTGAAGCAAATGTCACAGGTCCAAAATTCCTCAGCTTCAGTAAGGCCTGACCACTCCTGCCCCTGCACAATCTCAGTTCTATACACAGGTTAATGTGTAACCAAGGCTATTCTCTTGTTCATCTTTCCCAAGGCCAACAGAGAAATGGAATTGGAGAGAAGATTTTGTTTCACAGGCGGGAAAATGGCCCATGAAATCTCAGAGAGGGTGTGACTTCATTAAGATAAATGTAAAAATAACTCACTAATCACAAGATATGAAAACAGAAAATCAAAGCTTGGGCTTTTTAACAAAGGTCTCCCTACATTTCTGACATAAAAACAAACAAACAAACAAACAAAAACTTCTGTGAACATTTTCTGACTTCACTGCAACACCCTCTTCTCCCACTCCCAGCCACTGTGTTTACTGGGGTTTGCACTAGTCAGATCCTGTTGTGTACAGCAATTTTGTTCCTCCATAATCTGACCAGCTGTGGCAGGAGAAGACTGTTAGATTCCCCCTTCAGTTGGATGACTGGCTTCTAAATCTGAGGGTTATAATCATATTGTCTTTTTGACACAATCCTTATTCTTAAACATTCTTCTCTCATCAAAGGGGCTTTTTTTTCTTACTGGAGGAAACATCTATTTTATACCTGATGTTTCTTAGGCTACACTTATCACTGCACCCTGAGAGCATTAATGTTTGGTACAAACCTGTAATCCCAGCACTTGGGAAGCTGAGGCAGGAGGATTGAGAGTTTTGACAGCAGACTGTGCTGTACCATAAGTTCAAAGACAGTCTGGGCTGCATGATGAGACTGTTTCCCAAAATGAAAACAGAGTGGGCAAGATGAATGAGCAAGTAAGGGCACATGCCTCCAGCCTGATGACCTGTGCTTGATCCCTGGGGCCTCACACAACAGAAGGAGAAAACTGGCTTCTGAAAGCTGTCCTTTGACTGCCACACTGACACCACGGTCTGTGCACTCTGCCCTTCCACCAAATAAATACATACATACGTACATAAATAAATAAATGTAAAAAACAAACTCAAAGTCACCTCCTATGAGAAGATATTCTATAGTTGTTTGTCCACAATTCAATATATTAATAAAGAATAAACCCAAGTGGAAAATTATATTGCAGTTATTCTAATCAGGTAGCAAGACTGGTAAGTAGTAAGTTTCAAAGTATTTCAATAATTCACTTCCTTACTGTGTCCCAAAGTTAAATGGAGAAAATATCCCCAATCCCCTATCTCTCCTCCTGCCTTTTATAGTTCATGCACTTAGTTCTTACGTCTACATGTAGTAATTATTCAACAAATAGTTTCTTTTCTGTAACTGTTTTTTAAATCACACATAAATTTACATTCAACAGTATTTTCTCCATATTTAAAACGCTGTTTTTCAAAAGTTGAATCTCTGACATAGGAGTTATTTCTATTGTTCAGTCTCTCTCATGTTAGAGCATAATTTTCAGTGCTTTCCACAGTATAATATTAAAGTAAAAATGTAGTTTGCTTCTTATAACTGGAAACTAGAAGTTTTGTGTCATTGTCTCTGTAAATGTCGCAGGATCTTCTGGGGGACATGTAATATTTTGCCACTATTTGTCATATGATGCACCTGAGCACTGTCAGATACAGCTTATAAAAATGCCACGGTGTGACCTGTGAATGTTTTATAATGTGGCAGTTCCTACATATTTGTGTATCAGACTTACTACTAGGTTATCTGAGGTATATGAATCAGGTTATATGAACTCTCAGATCTAATCAACTAAAAGAAATGTTACTGGGAACAGCCCAGAATAGGTAGAGGTGGTGTGCCAACAGCCAGTCAGAAATAACTGACTTATAAAATGTGCATTTTGATTAGGCTAAAGTAGTCATAGTTATCATCACATGGAGATCTTTTAAAAAGTACCACTATCCAGTTGTAATTGGATCAACTGAAAGAGAAACTCTGAGATGGACACCTGTTTGTTTGCTTATTTGTGTGTTTCAAAAGCATCCCAAATGCATTCAGTGCAAGTATAGACTGAGAATTGGAGTCTCTTATAACTAAGAATCTGGTAGAACTGGCAGCTGTTAAATCTCCCCCATCTAAAACAAACTTTCAAAATAATTTTTCATTTGCTTTATCCGCTATCCGCTAAAAGTTGGGATTGGACTTAGAATCCTGGACACAGAAAATCAATATCTACTCCTATATCAGCCAGGGTCTGAAGACCCTGTTGACACAGTTCTTGCATGTGAGGTATTTCAAATTAACTTCCTTAATTATTTCAGTTTGTTTTGAAACTTTCATTCAGAATTTGATCTTAAAACACCTATTCATATTTCTGTGTATTTGAAATCACTGAGCTTTATGTTTTGACTGTTAAAACAATGCTTGTTTTTGTTTTTCTGAAAGTACTTCCTCTAAACCTAGATGTTCCTTTCATTCTGATATAAGATTTTGTAAGAAATGCATGGTCAAGTTTATAATTTTTCTATTTATATAGAAATTTATATATTTCTATATTTATCTATTAATGGTCACTCATGTGTATTATTAGTTATAATTCCTATTTTATAAAATAAGGCCTCATAAATACATTTTTAGAAGTCATATTTTATACCATTGAAATGTTCTGTAGCTTGAGTCACAATGCAGAGCAGGAATTGGTAGTTCAAATATCTTAGTGGCTAAGAAAATTGTCACATTAAATTTATATAGTCCTATTTTTCTTCCATCAAGATGGATTATCTTTTTATTTCTTTTTGTATAGTAGTCTTATATTCCCTTTCTCCCCTAGATTTTATGGGATTTTGTTGTTTTCCATCATCGTAATTTATAAATATGCAGTTTACTAGCCCATAGATCATACACCAATTAGTTCTTGCTTCATAGCAGATTGCCCAGAAATTCTGTGGCATAAAACAACACAACACACGTTTTTAAGCAACTGCTCTTGCTTTTATGAGGGCTGGCTGATGCTCCACAGATCTAGGATGACTAATGGTTCACAGATCTAGGCTGGCTGATGTTCCTGGTCTAGGCTGGCTGATGGTCTACAGATCTAGGTTGGTTGATGGTCCAGAGATCTAGACCTGTTGATGGTTCACAAATCTAGGCTGACTGATGGTCCACTGGTCTAGGCTTCCTGATGTTCCACTGGTCTAGGCTGCCTGATGTTTCACAGGTCTACGTTGGCTGGTGGTCCACAGATCTAGACTGGATGATGTTACACTGGTCTAGCCTATTGATGGTCCATAGATCTAGACTGGATGATGTTCCACTGGTCTAAGCAGAATGATGTTCCACAGCTCAGGGCTGGCTGATGGTCCCCAGATCTAGACTGTTTGATACTCCACTGGTCTAGGCTGGCTGATGTCCACCGGTCTAGGCTAGACTCCATTCTGCAGCTCTGTTTGTCATTCTCTACAGGTCTATAAATGCAGAGAGTAGGTTATGTTTGCGGTTGTATTGGCCAAAATGGTTACTTCATGGTATCCCTCTCCTATTCCTAGGACTATGACACTACCTCAGGTAGGTTTTACTATTGAGTATGGCAGAAGCGCAAGAGAGCAAGTAGAACCGGGGCATTTAACGTCCTGGCTCAGAAACTGCACACTTCAGCTCACATGCAATTAGCCAAAGTTGATTTCAAGGCCAAACTTGAGTCAAGGGTATAAGAACACTCTTGCCTCCATGTGTGGACACAATAAGGAGCTGGAACTGGACTATTAAGTCAGTCGATCACAGGGAAGTGGTTCATGCTCCTAGCTGATATCACTGACTCTTTATTCCATAGCCTCTGTCTTCTAAGAAACAATGTCAAATTGATTCATTAATGAAACAGATCTTGTCAGCCTTTCTTTACATAGTGTTCATTTTCTTTATGATAAATTATTTCTTTCATCTTTATATAATGTGAAGTTGAGAGTTGATACAGCTTGGGTAATTGGTTTAAAGCCTTTGTTACTCTATGCATGCTTTATTTAACCGACGGTTCCTTTTTGTGTTCTGCTAGATTGTAAGGGATACATTAAACTTCCTTGCCCTCTTGAGATTATGTGTGTGGCCTGTGACACATTATGAATGGAAAGTAAGCAGAAACGTCTCATTTCTGTTCTCGCAGGAACACTTTAACAGAGAGATTTTTAGAAGCGCTTTTACTTCTACTTACCATCACGGAAGCAAATGTTTCTATGGAGGTGCATGACTGAAAGAGTGCTTGGAATACAGATCCCTGAACAACTGCCCAGGCCCAAAGTCAAGTGACCTAAGGAAGGAATACAACTTCATAAAGCCATTGGGATTTTAGTATTTTCTCTAGCTGTTGAATTTGACCTTCCTAAATACTTAATGTTTCCTTAAACTAAAGGGAAATAAATGCAATTCAATGTCCCAATTGAATAAGAATCATACAGATCTATGGATCTATGAAAGGAAAATCTACATAGGAAAATATGAGTGCTTTTCAAAAATCTTTAGCGTTCTGTTTTAATCACTGTTTGCAATTCAAAATGTTGGTCTTTAGAAGAGAGCCCACGCCAGTCACTAGATCTGGACAAGTGGGAAAGAACAACTGCATGGAAAGGAGAGTTTTAAAATGCCAAAGGAAGTTTGAAAATCTGAAGGAAGCTTTTTGTTGTGCTGTCACTCAAACCTGACTGACCCAAGATTTCAATATGGGATCATAGATTAGGAGAGTATCTTTGTTTTACACCAGTCTAACCTAACTTTGAGCAGAAATTTAAGATGCTTCTCTTATAACACTCTCTATTGATTTGCCTTCCCTGAAAAATTGATTTTTTTTCTCCTATTTTTATATCTTGCAAAGTATAAATCTGAGACAGATAGAATTGTGGGTAGTGATAGGTAGAAGATTTTTTGGCTTTTGGCAGGGAAGTGTCCTAATTCATAAAATATTAAGGAAAAAAATTCTTTAGTTAGAATTACTCTGCAACATTTTGTTTGTGACCTACGATGCCCTTGAGAGAGAACTTGAATGTTGGATATATTTAATATTTAAACATATTCAGGTAGATGAGAGACGAAATGCCTTGTGTGTGGATGGATGCTCATGCAGTAAAACACCACAGAGTTCCTGGTAGAAAATGATGATGTGATGAGTTCAGAATACGCAGCTGAGGATGCAAGGGCTGCAGAGGTCTAGGTATGGAGCCATGCTGTGTTTGGACTATGAAATGCATACTTACTGACTGTGCAGACAAGAGAGTTGAGATACAGACAGAAGTATTGTACAGTTACCTCTGGAGGAGGATTACAAGTATTTAGAAGGAGATCTTGAGTAAATACTAGAATTTCTTATTTTCATTTGTTACATATATATTTTAATAAAATATATACACATACAGAAGTTAGGACTAAGGGTAGAATTCAAAGAACTTCTATGACATGGACACATTTGACACCAGATCCAGAATACACTGTATCCCAGAAGACTCATCCATTCACACTCCTTTTAGTCAGTAAACTCCGAGATATTTTGTTGACAGTTTAGTTTTGTCTTATTTGAACTTTATATGGATAAAATTATACATTATGTCCTCCTCTTTTTAAATATTTAGTGAGTGTGAGTCATTCCTCTTGGGTGTAATTGTACTTTATTGATACTTTTTATTCACAGTTTTTAAAATTTTTTCTAGAATTTTTGCTTTCCTAGAAAGGCAGATTCTTGAATCACACCTTCATAGCCTTTCCTCATTGATTTATTTCACTTAATATGAGCTCAGTTTTATTCATTTCGTTTAATGCTTTTACTGATCATTTCTTTTTATTTTTAAGTACAAGATACTGAATCCCATACATGTTAGGCAAACACTCTGCCACTGAGAGTTGTGTGATTTAAAATATATATTTTGGTGGCAAGAGAGTTGGAGAGATGGCTTAGGGGTTAGGAACACTGGCTGCTCTTACAGAGGACCTAAGTTTGATTCCCAGTACCCACATGGTGACTAACAACCACCTGTAACTCCAGTTCTAGGGGGTCCAATGCCATTTTCTGACCTCTGTGGAGTTGCATGGCATTGGTGTACTTACATTCATGCAGGTAATATATTTATACACATAAAATAAAAAAATTTTATTAATTCTTTGAGAATTTGATCTAATACATTTTGATAATATTCAGCCATCACCTTTAAGATTCACTCATATTTATTACCCCCCAACTTCATGTCTTCTTTTTTTTAAAGTCCATTAAATCCAATTTGTGCTCCCCAAACACTCCTTGGATAGATCCATCTCTTGGAGAATTTTAAGTCTACCATGTGTCACACCCTTAAAAAAACCAGACTGTCCTTCTTCCAGCAGCTATCAATTACTAATAGCTCCTCAGCTAGAGGTTGGACTTCATGGCCACCTCCCCACTCCATGCTGGAAATTTGTGTGGTTTGAACTTGCTCAAGTCTTGTGCATGCTGTCACATTTGCTATGATTTCATATATGAAACCACCTTGTTATGTCTGCAAAATACTCTTTAGTTGTAATCATCTCCCTCTTCTGGTTCTTACAATATTTCTACCCCTTCTACTGTGATTATCTCTGAGTATTGGCAGGAGAAGGTGTGATATGGATGTCCTATTTAAGGCTGAGCATTCTGTAGTTTCTTATTCTCTGTCCATTGACTAGTTATGGGACTCTATGTTAATCATCATCTACTGCAAAAAGAAGTTTCTCTGATCAGAGTTGAAATCTGGAAAGCTCCAGGGAAGAGCTCCAGGCTATGTAAAGGAAATGGTTCTAAGAAAATGATGAAAGACTTAAAGAGCTAACTAAGTTAATGTCTCTTATTCATGCTATTATACCAACATGGATCTGTTGAGAAAATAATTGATACAAATGGATGAAAACTTTCCATGCTGTATTAAACCTTGTTTATGTCTGATTTAGTATCCTCTTAATTTTGAATTTCTGTGATCACCTGATATTTGCTTGGAATAGAGGACAATATATTTTCAGTGCTTTACCAAAGTCATCTTTCTAACTCTGCTACTCATTATGGGGTAATGGTTCAGGACAGGACAATGTATTGTTTTGCCCATCCTTTGGAAAAAAGGTTTCATAATAAAAATGGCATAACATTAACTTCTAAGTGTTTTGTAGATGACTAGTGCATGAACAACCACAAATTGCCAATTGAACTTCAGGCCCAGTCCTTGGGAAAGAACAAATACCTGGTACTGTAAGCCAGGTCAACCCCAATGGCAGAGACTCTTGCAAAAGAAAATGGTGGAAAAAATTTAAGAGCTGGAAGAAGGGGTGAAGTGTTGCATAGGAATGTCTTCCAACAGGCAGACACCATCTTCCAAGTCTTGGTTGTGCCTGCTTGCCTAAGATTGCCATAGCTGAACTTGTTACCTGTTCATGCCCCAACAAGGAAGGGAGGGGCAGGGAGAGTCATGTAACTCTTGTCTGAGAGTCCAGCCATACCTCTCAGCTCATTTGTTGGCCCTGGTTGCACTAGGCATGGGGCTAAGCAGGGGAAGCCTAAGGAGGGTCACTCTTCATTTTATGTGACTGTGGGGAAGTCACCATCTATGCTTGGATGGAGATTTTCCTGTATGGCCTAAGTATACTCTCATCCATTGGTCTGTAAGTAAGACCCATAAAGTCACTGGTTCCCCAGATTGCAGATTGGTGAAACTGCACCTAAGTTTGTCATTGGGAACAAGGGAGGAGGATGCTAGATGTTGTTCACAACCCCCCCAGAAGGAATTTTAGCTACAAATCTATATCAACTTAGCAGAATAATAGTAGTGGGATCTCTCCTGGGGTTATGAGGTATGGGTTCTAACTAGCAACGGAATTATGTGATTTTTAAATTTTTTATTTTTATTTTTATGTGTATGAGTGTATTGTCCACATGTATATAAGTGCACCAATGTCATGCAATGCCCAAGAAGTTCAGAAGAGGTTGTCAGATCCCCTGGAACTGGAGTTAGAGTTGGTAGCTAACTGCCATGTGGGTTCTGAGAATCAAACTCAGGTCTTCTGCAAGATTAGCCAAAGCTCTTAACTGCTGAACCATCTCTCCATCCCTTTATGTAATTTTTAAAATGGAGTTTAGTTTTGTTCATTCCATATAGAAAAGATAATGACTAAACAAAGAAAGTTTTCTACCCAAGTTCAGTTTGGTCAATTAACAAGCTTCACTGGAGTTATTTACAGAAGGATGAGTGAGGGTTACTTAATGGCAAATACAATACTGAAGTATAGTCTCCACTCAGCAACTGCTAATTGCTTCTATCTCTTGAGGGAGGGAAGAGGCCTTGAGCTCCTTGTGCCTCTTAAGCCCTGCTCTGCTTCCTTGAGGAAAGTTTAGTTACCGCCACCTTGTGAGGGTTCTGTGAGTAACCACAGATGCTTTAAGAATTCAACTCAATAAACATGCCCAGCATGGAGGACACAGATGCACAACAATTGCTATAGACCCAGCACTCATTTTACTATTCAATTCTTTTAGGATTTTTTTGAAGCAGGGTCCTATGTAGCTCAGGCTGGCCTCAAATTCCTAGTTTTGTTAAGGATGACCTTGAATTCTCACATTCCTGCTTTTATCTCCCAGGTGCTGGTAGAAATGCTCTACCATAGCTGGTAATTACTATTATTATTATTATTATTATTATTATTATCATATTGAGACAAAGTCTCATTAGTTTTCTCAACCCAGCCTTGAACTCATTCTGTAATCCAGGCTAGGCTTCAAGTTATTATCTTCCTAACTCAGCCTCCCAAGAAGCTGAGATTATAGACCTAGATACCCGACTTGGCTTATAGCTTCTTTCAAATACTGAATAATATTTCATTGTCTGGATATGGAGTTTTCTCATTCATCTACTAAAGGGCATCTTGTTTCTTTGCACGTCTGAGTAGTTGTAAATGACGTGGGTATAAATATCTTGAGAGGAGATTTTGTGCCGACAAACATTTGCACTGATTTTGAGCAAACACCAAGAAGTGTGATTCCTGGATCACAGGTATGTTCCGACTTGTAAGGAACTGCCAAGCTGCTTTTCCACTGGCTGCACTGTGCAGCCCCACGAGCAAAGGGCCGTCCCCCTTCGTTGCTTTACCTCCTGTTGCATTTGCTATTGCCAGTTCTCTGGACTTCGGCCTGTGGAATTCTCATGACACAACCCGGGTTTCTGTATGCTCATTTGCTACTTGGATATCTTCTTTGTATGATTTCCAGAGGTTTCTGTCTTGGCACTTTTGTTTGTTTCATGTGCTTCTAGAATGTGGCATATGTCTTTGGGGAAAACATTCTGTACGTTTGAGGACGCTAACTTGGTTTATCATCACTTTATCGACCTCTGAGTGCTCCAGTGGCTTTACATTTCCCATAGTGGTCTACTCAGTCCAAATCAGATCCTCCTGTTCCTCCTGGTGCTCCAAATGACCAAATTTCCCCAAGAGAAAGATTGGCTGTGTTTTATTGACTCACTTCATGATCATCCCAAGTCTGATTTATTAGCTGTTAGTTCTTGTTGCTTCCGTAGCAATATGAGGCTTAAGATAAATGTTCCTACTTGTTCTTTGTGAATGCAATGGTATTTTAAGAACTACTGTACCGTCTACGTATTTAGTATTAAAGAATTCATTTCCATATAAAAATTGGTTTTTATTCATGAAGATTAAGAAAAAAATGGTACTTGTTGAGCCATGCAATGGTGAATTATTATTTATAATGTCACTTTCAGAAATGAAAGTAATACTAAAAAGCTCTCCGCATGACCCTGAAAATGTATAAATATTTTAATAAAAATTTGCTACTTTTTATTGTTTTGGGTTACAATTCTACAGTGCCTTACAGCTTGGCACCCTAATGCTCCTTAAATGCATTGAAACTATGTAAGCATTATTTGTGGCACAGACAGACCATGGTATGCTATAAAAAAGGGCGTGAAGACCCTACTTGCAAAATAATTGTCTTTGTTGTGTTCTTCAGGAGCATTTTGCACTTGCTCTATTTCTGTCAATGGGAACGTGCTTTCAAGCTTTGAAACTTTGTCTTTATTACCCGCAGTTTTCTGCACAGTAACAAAGTTTATTACTCAAGCTAATAGCCCTGAATGTTGGTTCATTAATTGAAACTTCGGATTCACTAGTTTTAATAAAAAAGCCCATATTTACATCTTAAATAACTTTCAGATGTAATTTATTCTAATTATGTGTTTGTTGTTGTTGCTTCTGTTTCTATCTTTACAGAAAATAATTACTGGTGTTTTGATTCATTAATATTGACCACATGGTTGAGTTTATATCATTAGTAAATCCAGAGAGGTAAAATACTATTATTCTTTTCAGGTGATAAAATTTTAAATCTGATAACCAGGATTTAACAATTGGAGGGAAAGATAGCTTTTGAGATTAAATAATAAAAATATAAACAGGAACCACATATTATGAAGACTTCAATGTGCCAAATGTCCTGTTTTGACTCAATTTCTTGGTGTTGTCACAAAATGGTTTGTTTCAAGAAAACACCATGCAGTCAAAGTTTCAAATATACTTGAAAAATATTGAAATGTCCTACAAATAATTTAATATATATTTCATATTCCATACATAAACACATATATTGAGACACATACCTGATAAAAAGAGGTGACATTCCATTAAAATCTCCAATAAGAAGTACAACATTCAAGGATCTGTCATCTGGTTATGAACAGGCCAACAGTGGACTTTATGGTGTGATCCTTTTAGAGGTTGAATGAAAGTTCACTTGATAGTTACAATGCATAAAATCTAGTAAGTAAATTAGGTTCTACAAGTCCCCTACATATTTACTGGAGTTTAATGAAACTGCAAGATTCTGTACTTCTTGGATATCAGCAGGAAGCGACCCTCGGGAGGGAAAGCATCGCAGTTGGGAGTAATTAAGCCTGATTAGTTTGTGGCTGAGAAAATCAAAATGGAAAGAGACTTGTCTTAGAATGGGGGAGGGGAGTTGAGTGGTATTGCCCAGCATTCCCCAGCAATCTCCAGCATTCTCCAGCAGATTCCACCTCTCCAAGAGACTGGGGGAAAATAAGAGTCTCAATATTTGGAAGTTTCCTCTGCTTATTTAACGTCTACAGAATCACTGTGCTTGACTTCACTGGTATTTGGAAAAAGTTCAAGAAATTTGATAAAAATTTTCTTTGTACATACTTTCTAGTTTTTGATATATCACGTTTCCTTCATATTTTCACTTGAACTTATAGATAAGAATACAGATATTTTAATAACTTATAGATAAGAATATAGAGGTTTTAATAATTTCTATTCATTTTATGGAGATTGGGATAACTGAGGATTCTGAGAATTTTAAAAAGCATATCAATATGATTTAATTTGAAAAGCGTAAACATTATAGATTGTAAGATTGGCTTAAAATCTCCTTCAGAAGCTATAAACTACTCCAGTTAGAATTTTAAACAAGAGATATGCAGACACTTTATACATCATTCCTCAAACTGCCACCCTGGATGAAGAATTAGTTTGTGACACACTAGATAAAGCAGTGCTTAATAAAGCAAAATAAATGAAATAAAATGACAGCTGAATGCACGGCTTTTACTTTCTTTTTTCTTTTAAATTTGACATATAGATATTGAAACACATAGCATTGAAAACACATAGAATTTCTTACAAATAGAATGCATTAGATCAATAATAAATTGTGAGCATAAGTTAAATATAGAGCTGTTTTCTAGATTTTTAAAATTATGTAAGATTATTTTCCGTCTTACTTTTGGTTTATGCTTTGTTGTTTTCTATAGATGCCCTGGTTAGTGTATTGAATCTTCAATGGAAGAAATATTATGACTTGACATTCTGAGGTTGTAGGCAGTAATAATAATGACAATTCTAATTTTTCTCTTTCTTAGCAGGTAACAACTTAAATTTATTATTATTATGATGATGATGATGATTGATGATGATGATTATGTGTGTGTGTGTGTGTGTGTGTGTGTGTGTGTGTGTATTTGCAGGCCCATGCATGCTGCAGCAAGCTTTTGGAGTCAGAGGATAACTTCCCAGATTCAGTTCACTCCTGCTACCACAGATTCTGGGGATTAAACTCAAACTCAGGTTTTCAGACTTTTCTTTACTGACTAATCCACCTTGCCAGCCCCAAAATGAATTATTTTAACATGTAACAATCTAAAAAGGGAATCTTTTGTACTCAGATTTGCAATACCTCTTTTTTTCCTCCGTTTCTTTTGCTTCACTTTCTCCTTCTTTTTCTTCCCTCTCTTGTTCTATTCCCTCCATCCCCCTTCCCTGTGTCTCCTCTTCAATTCTTATCCCTTTCTTTTTGCTGAAAATACCATATATGAAGAACAAACTCGAGGTCATTTTCTGAAATATATCCCAAGTACATCATCTGGAACAATTGATGGTTCAAAGAGCATAAACAATTTAAGAAGTATAACACAATAACTAGAAAAGATAAGTCTTGCTGGAATGAGAAACATAGTCATGGATTTTGTCTTAGACCTTAGCAAACTCCATGTAGCCAAAGTTAACCTCTGTAATTCATTTTAATACTTCAACCGGTTTTGAGAAATTGGTGTTATTTCGAGATGTCAGATGATTATGCAATCTTAACAATACACATTTAGAAATATTATAGCTATTGTATTTAATTATTGCCTAAATTATAGGAAGTTACGGCTCAAGTTCAGGAGTCACCAGTCAGGGCTTATTATATTACATAAACCAGAGTAGAGTAACTGGTTTTTGCACAGTTATTTTTCTACTTACCAAACCAGAAACTTTCAACTTTTTCTATGATAAATCCTATCAATTCTTCAAGAAAAGATGTTTCAACATATAAGCCCCAAATCTCTTTGAATCTATTTGCATGGATTATGTAATATAATTTAGGGTGAGAAGCAGATTCTCCATACAGATAGCAACATTCATTAAACTCAACTGCATGATATGCCAAGTGAAAACATCCAGATGCAGAGTATTAGCTGTTCATAAGACATTCTGGAAAAGGCAGTATTTTAAAGAAATCAAACAGATCTACTGCTGCAAGGCTTGAGGTAGAAGGTGTTAACTGTAAAGATGCTAAGGGAATTTGTAGGTGACTGAATTATTCTATTTCTTATTGTTTGCCAAGTCTCAGAATTGCTCAGGAAAGGATGCCTACATCTAAGTGTAGATGGCATTTTAATTTTAAAAAATCTAATAACCACAACTATGACAAACACATACTGTCTCTACTGGCCCAGTAGTGACACTTTTATCTTGGGGATAATCTGCAACTATCTCATTGGACTTAAGGCAGCTCAATGGGAGGGAACTCATGTGTGGTACTGTAAACAGTCAAATACACATGGCTACAGGGGCCATAGATTCTAGAGAAAATATATGTCATATCCCTAGACAAATGTAATTTCTTGCTCTATGTTAAATATGTATCCTAATATTTACAGACAAACATACTTCTCATCATTCACAAAGAAGCTTCTTCTGTAACAGATGGAAAGTATTACAGAATTCCACAACCCTTCAAACACAAATAATGTTTGTGATATGCTCAGCCCTAAGTGACAATTGAACCTCAATACCTAAGACTCATGGAACATAGCAGAACATGGGATAAAAAGAATACTCTGCATTGCTGAACTCTCATAAGCAAAGCTTCCTCATGTAACAGAGGGCAATTAACACAGAAAGCCACAACTGGCCAAAATGTAGAGAATACGAGATTGCAAAGTGCATGTCCCTGAATAGGACATCTGTATTAAACCTCACCCACCTATGGCACAGAGACCATTGCGGAAGAGTGCAGAAAGAGTGTAAGAGCCAAGGGTGGTGAGTAATCACAAGGAAACTGAGTTTTTCCAGGATTCTGGAAACTTGTTCATATGAACTTACAGCAATGTGACAGTATACATAAGACCCATGCAAACTCAAACCAGACAAGAAATGGATAAGAAACCACAAACATAGGTGAGGAACTATTGGCAACTTATCACTGCTGGGTGAGGGAGAGTTGCTGATCTTCTTTAAGGAAATGATGCTAGGTAGGCAAACCAGACTCCAGTGGATGGACTAACTCTAAGGGATATATGGGGATACAAACTTGACTCAAAAGGCCTTAACACATATGACAGAATGCATGAAATCTAGTGGGTGTGCTATGAGGGTGATGCAGAAAGGAGGGGTTCTAAATATGATTAAGATGTATTGTATGAAACACACAAAAATCAATAAAAATTATATCTAGAAGAAAGGAAGTGCCAGCTCCTATTGACTTTCCTTACAGGTGGAGACTGCCAGGTACAGATCACAAGAATCTGGCTAACAGTCTTTTTGATTTGTTTGGAAATAGAGAATGAAAAAGGAGTCTTCT
Organism: Eospalax fontanierii; assembly: GCA_035773235.1. Lineage (NCBI taxonomy): Eukaryota > Metazoa > Chordata > Mammalia > Rodentia > Spalacidae > Eospalax > Eospalax fontanierii. Next base: position 60,786,002 of record CM069524.1, read on the forward strand.
GAATTGGTAGGCCTGAGCTCCTGGTGCCAGAGTCTTAAGGGCTGAGTTTGAAAACCAGAGGCTTATAGATCCAGGATTTGAGAGCCAGAGGCTTATTATTTCAGGCTTTCAAGGTCAGAGACTTGTGTATCTAGGAGTGAGCACTTAATGGCTTTTGATGAGTTTCATTAGCTCATCACCCAGCAGCCAATGTCACAACTCCTGAGCATCAGGTGCTGGGACTCTCAGCTGTTATTCATTGGTGGCTCTCAGGAATTCCTCTGGAGACTAGAGCTTTCTCCTGTCACATCCAGTTCTTTATAACTCCCCTCATCTCTCAAACTTTCAGTTTTTTCCAATTTTTATTCCTTGCTATACTGTGGAACTGTTTATCAGTCATCTTACTGCTGCTAGGTGATTCTGTGACAAAACAAAACAAACAACCTGGAAACCTCTGTAAGTGTCTCTGTTCTTTGTCTTTTTAAGAATAAATTTTTTAATTATTTGTGTGTATATGTGTGTGTGTGTGTGTGTGTGTGTGTGTTGTGAAGTGTATTTTCACCTATAGTTGTGGGCACCCTCAGAGATCAGAGGTTGGATCCCTTGACATTGGGATTACAGATTTTTGTTACCTGCTTGACATAGGTGCTGGGATCTTCACAATAGAGCGGATAGAGCAGTCAGAACTCTTAACCACTTGGTGTTCTTTCCAGTCCCAGCTCCTCTGTTCTTCACATAAAAAGCTCAGCCAACTCTACTCAGTATAAATATCACAAGTAGGGAAGGAAGGACCATCTGTGAGAACCCTTATTCAGGACCTTATACTGCAACAGTGGGGAAGGTATACAGGAGGGAAAACTAGCCTAGCTGGAAAAGACAGTGTTGGGATGATTATATAGCTAGAAAAATGAACACAGCACACCATGTCCAGTTTACATTTCCACCATTGTTTCCAGTCATGTACTTCTTAAGTCACTGGGGGAAGAACTCCCTCTTTGCGCAAAGTGAGAATAGCTGCAAGAAGGGTAGGCTCAACAAGAGGTCAATGAAGCTTTTTAAGGCCAAGGGCAAGCTGTCTGGAGCAGTCATGACTAGACCAAGGTCTCCTGTAGCAGAAGCTCCATCAGCAGCAGCCATGAGCACAGTGGTTTGTGTAGCTGGAGTTTGGGGGCTGCCTTAATAACACTTCAATCAGTGGTCAAAAAAGTGGCTACTTAATCAAGTTCCCTGCTCAAGGTAACCAGGCACAGGGAAAGGGCCTCACAATTATCTATCAAATGGCCAATTTGAGGTCCTATAAAAGGGAAAACATTTAAAGGAATTGATAATACCTTTCATGGAATTAAAATTCTCAGCAGGACTTATCTTCTAGTCAGCTATCCTAAAGGAGATTTGGGTCCCTCAGATCTGTATTACACACATGCTTACCTATTATCCTCCTGTAGTGATACAGCCTTTGTTTCTCATGTTTCCCCATGAAATGGGGGTATGCCTGGGCTGTAGCATACCATGAAAAATGTTTAGCATCTCTAGTGCTCACCTAATAAATGGCAAGAGCATCCTTATTCATGTTCCAAAATCACTGGAGGATTACATTTGCGTCTCAGCTAAAAGCCACAAGGTAGAGTGAATCGCTCGACTCCTTCCCTCTGAAGATGAGTCTCCAACTCACCATAGAAGAAAATAGAACTGGAGTGCCCGTTGTGTGTGAGTATCAGTAAAGAAAACTCAGTCTGGTCTGCACTCCCCATTGATTGAAGGAGTTGATTTCAGTACTGCCAACGTCTTGGAAGTGTGAAAGTCAGCACCATGCAAATGAGCCAGCCATCTGTCAAGCAACGTGCCATCATGCGTCTTCTGAGATAGCCTTTATCATCAGCACTTGTCTTCAATCAGCTTGACTGTAGAGTCTATCTTATCTGATCTTGGAAAGGAAGAATGCTGTTCACGGCTCCACAGTTACTTATTTACTTAATGTCAATCTGTAGAAGTTTCAGATGGCTATTGGGTATCTTCCAAACTTCATTCCCTGTCATAGCACACAACCTGAGCGTATTAACCCAGACCATGGAACTCAAAGTAACACTGCAGGATTGTGAACTTTCTGAAATCAGTTCAGTAGGGATGCGCTAAAGCTAGAACCATTTTTGTCTTCTGGTACTCCAGTGGTTTGTGCGTTCTTCCTGTGCCTTTGAATGTAGCAGGTCAAGGTCACATAGCAGTAGTCTCTGCATCTCTGCCCTGGTAACCCCATGTCAGACTCTTTGTGTCCCTGACAGATCCAGTCTCACTCTTGCACTGCAATTTGTACTCTGCACACAGTAAAAACGAAGCCTTCAGTGTTAGATGGAGGAAAGCTTTTCCTTTGAAGCACGGCACCACATTTTTTTAAAGGAAGAAACTCTTTATTTTGTGGGATAATAGAGGTGTCATAACATGGAATATTATCGGATCTTTTTTGTCAGTGACTTCAAAAACTAGACACACTACTGCATGTATCCTGAGGTTGAGAATTCTTGTTTTAAAGTGGTATTGATGGCATTATGATGTGACAGAGGTGTGCTAGCCTCTGAAAAGAATTAAGTAGGTGATTTATTTCACCACCTTTTCAGAGTCCTCTAGCTGTCTTCTGTTGGTATGTTTGTTCTTCCTCTATTATAATCCCATACTGTCTCTAAATCTAGTTGACTAATCTGAAAAAAAAGTATAGGTAACGTATCACTATTATATTAATTCCACATCCACTTTTAAGTGGCTGACTCCATTTTAATATGCAATAGCACCTCCTTCTACAAAAGACCTTAATGGGTTAGTCCAGTAACTATCAACTGGGCTACAGGTAATAGAACAGATATGGTGAGAGGGATATGGAGTTCTCAGAGTCCCTCAGTTCACATTACATAATTAAGTCCTGGGTTTGGGAACAGAGCTTCTGAATTTGTTACTGTCTTAGTTACTAAATATATGAGAATATTTTGTCTTATTTGATTGGAATTACTATGTATCATTTTATTTGGATGAGAATTCAAGTCAACAATATTTATTGAACACTAACTGTGACCTGAGAATAATCACAGTAAAAACACACATAGTTTACCTGTACTAGAATTATTCTGAATGTTTCTGTATATTGATTCATTTTAATCCTCACAACAGTGCTATGAACTAGTAACTCTTATCATTAAGATGTCCATTCCACACATGAAGGGATGGGCTCAGAGGGCCTGTGTGATCTGCAAAAAGTAACTTAGCTGGTGAGTAGTATATTTGGGATTGAGCTCTAACATTTGGCTCAAATGTATCAGTAAGATTAATGCTGGAAGAGCCACTTGAGTTTCATCTTCATCTAACCAAGGCAACACATGTGTGAAGTTTGTGAAGAATAGCACTAATTATAAGAAATGGCTTCCTAAGTGCTACCATTTTATTCATATTTATAATTTCATCATAATAATTAGTCCTTCCACTATCTGACAAACATTGTTGGTTCTTTATGTAGGCAGAAACAAATATTACAGAAATAGAATGTGTAGGTTTACCACAGGACAATATAACATTTCTGCATTTTGATTTATAAGTGATTAAAAATTTTCTATTAATAGCGGCCTGCTTCTCTTGGAACAGAAGCTTAGTAGCATAACTGCTATTGCAACTGATCAAGACGTGCAACACTTTGATACCTTGTTAATGTGTTTGGAAAATACTCTTGAATTTTATAATTAAGAATCTGTTTGTCCAGAGTGTGCATGGTATTCTTAACTTTTAAATTTACAGCTTGCAGTCTCTTAGACGTCTATAAACCTCTTAAACTGGCTTTTATAAATATGTCACATCTAGCCAGATCAAAAACCCAACCACACGTGTTACTCTTTATCAAATATGTCAGTTTTCAGGAAGAACTCATTTACAATCCTCCTGATATTTATTAGGTTTAGAAATACATAACCCTGCTGTACTGTTACACATAATTTAGATGCATAGATTTATCAGATTGTCTTTTTGAAATAGTTATTTAAAACAGTGCTATCTTCTGGTGTTGAAAGAATGAAATTATTCTTTCAGGTAATTTATTCTAAATTGAGATACAGTTTAGAAATTAAAGCAGGAAACTAATCCTTTCCACTGTATAAATAAACATAATGGAAAGAACATGGAAGACATTTACTGCCTCAGTATTTCACACTGCTTTGTTGACTTGAATAAATGTTCTGTAATTCTGTTCTTAAATATGACTTGTTAATGTTAAGCATCCTCTGAGAAATGCTGGTTTGCGGTGACATAGGATCCCTTCCTGGGGGTGGGAGGAAGAGAAACGATCCATACTCCCATCTCTCATTTTAAAGTCAAGCTTACGATGGATGTCACAAACTTTCTCATGGTTTTTACAAATAATTAACTTTAGTCAACTTTGGTAATTGAGTTAACAAAGTCATTTAACTTTCTGATATAATTGCAACAATGATCTGAAAAAAGTCAAAAGACAATGAAAGTGTAAACTTCTATCTCTTAGAATTTTGAAGGATATTTAAACAGTTTTAGAAGTAGAAAAAGTGAGGTCGGTGATAGAGGCTCACTGATTTAGAACTTTGGGCAATGGGGTCCCAACCCCTGCTCTTCTAGTAGTCAGCTGAATGGTTTTGTGACAACTGTTTGAATTCCTCCAACTCTGTCACCTCATTTATCAAAGTAAAGGCTGAAATAGGGAGATAATGAACCATGTCTTGTTGGTCTCTTCTCCATCCATTGCTCTGATTTTACAGAGATCCTTGTTCTCCAGAGGAGTAGGGAGAGATGAATCAGTTCTGAATCTCCCTCACTCCACTGCAGCTTGACAAATGGTCAACAGTAAGTGTAACTGACTCACTTAGCAGTGATAATTTCCTAATCCTGCCTTTTTGAGACCTGCGTTATGCCCCTCCCTGTCTTTCATAGCACTCCACCTACCCTAATCAACAATCTGACTTCACCAAAGTCCATGCTTTTAAAAGTTCTTCCCTCCACCTACCCTAATCAACAAGCTGACTTCACCAAAGTCCATGCTTTTGAAAGTTCTTATCTCAGCATTAAAAAGGTGCCAAAGAAAATGAATGAATTCTACTGAGGGCATTGCTTTCTAGAAAATTCTGATGAGACCCAAACTGAATTATATGAATTCCCAGTGGATCATAAACATTTATCTGACATGTCTTTCTTTCAAATATAAGTATTTGCTTGTAACAGAAAATATTTTATATCATTATATATTGCAATTTATTTCGTAATGCCTGTCATATAACTGCTTATTTAAGTTTGGGATGCTTTGAGATGGAGATATTAATAAAACACACATCGTAGGAAGTATATTGTGAAAAAACAACAGGTGGGAGAAGGTGTGAAATAACAGGGAAACGTGAAATACAGGGACGAAATCCCAGAAAGCTTCATGTTAAATCCTATGGAAAAGTTCTGCTCTATCTAGCAGTGCGTATCAAAGGAAGCCTGAGTCACACCATACATTTGTCTTCATCAAAGATGAGGGACCTAAAGTCTATAGACTGACACCATGTCTCATTGACTAGTTACTGGTAGGGATGGAAATATGTGCATTTTTAGGCAGTTCTGTCCTTTCCTGTGTATGGACAAAGGGGTTCTGGCTAATGGAAGTGGACTTCCAGGACAGAGCAAGTACTGGCTCTGCAACGAAACTGAAAGAATTGAGCAACGAGATGTAGCTAGTACAAGCAGAGTACTGACCAGGTCTGCAGCAGACCATCTGTAATTTCATTCCATAAGCCACTGTGGAGCCTAGGAATCATTATTTAATGAAGGAGTTTCTTAGAAAAAAAAGGGGGTAGATCCTCCTAATCCGTTTTACAGATAGCTTCTGTATTTGTAAGAGCCCTGCAGGAAACAGATGGCAACCACACTGGGTAATTTGAGGAGCTGAATAAAGAGGCCATTTTCTAAGGTGCAGGAGGAAACAGGCTCTCAGGGGACCAGGGTGTGTGCCTTCCCATCTGTAGATCTGAAGGAGTGAAGAGAGGGCAGAGAAATGTCTTGTTACAAAAGTAGAGTCCTTTCTCAGGAGGTGGGAGGTAATCTGCGGTATGAATACTGTGGTCTCTTCCTCAACCTTCCCTGTCTTTCCTGCCAGGACCGTGATCAGGCAAACAGGACACAAGAGCCAGCGCTGGGATGCCCTTGCTTTGATTTCTATTAGAAAGTCCACAGAACAGAGTGGGGTCAGGGAAAGGGCAGAGGGTCTCAGGGGCAAATGGTAGTTTCACACGGGGTGAAAGATGAATTGCTAAACTAATTTAAAGTAAGCAAACGGCCTGAGGAAACCCTGCAAAGTATTTCTACCATTTTCATACCCCAGGACGATAATAGAAAAATGTTTCTTCGATGTCTTCAGTAGCAAAAATGGACTCATTAGGCTTGAGCTCCCTGTGCTACCACACGTATCAGGTTTACTGAAGAGAAATCTCATCCTTAGTCATTATTTCCTGTTACCTAGAATGGAAACTGTAACCTGGAGTCTGAGGATTCTGCCTGTCTCTATGGCGTGTTGATTTCCTGTTTGAGTTTCTGAGGCAGTTTTCCCAGTTCAAATTTCCTCCTCTGGTCACATCTGTGTTTTCTTTCTTTCTTTTCTTTCTTTCTCTTTGTTATCTTTTTCCTTCAAAATTAAATAGTTTTATTTCCTCTAATTATGCAACACATGCTTACTATAAATAATGCAAAAATACATCCCAAATTTGAGAAACGGATAATAAAATTGCATTCAGTCTATCAACCAAGAAATAATAATTGTCATGGTACTATGTCCATCCTGCAAAATGAAATAATTCACAAAATGATTCACACACTTTTCCTTAAAAGATCATTGAAATTCTTCCATATTTGGATCTACATAATGTCAATATTGATGCAAATTTGTATGTGTTTATGTATGTGCATGTGTGTGGAGACCAGCGGTCACCCTTAGATGTCATTCCTGAAGATCTATTGTTTTGTGAACTAGGGTCTCTAACTAGGATTTAGGGATGAGCAGCTGGCCCCAGAGATGCGCCTGTCTCCATCTCCCCAATGCTGGGATTACAAATATATGCCACCACACCTGGCTTTTTATGTGGGTTCTGGGGGTTCAAATTCTGGTCGTTATGCTTGATTAGCAAGTAATTTATGGACTGGGCTATTTTCCCAACCCATAATTATAAATTTTATACCATAAATATGCTAAGTAGTTTATAAGATTTGATGAATTCCATAATACTGTTATAAACAATGTGGCTGTGGCCTACTTCTGATACTTATAATTTATTCTTGATTTTCTTAAGCTAAATTTTAGAAATCTATGTCTGGATTGAAAACTTTTATTAGTGGAACCTCCTTATTTCTCACAACTAAATGTTTTTTCTAAATAATCACTTTAAATTACTCTAAATTTTATTTTATCACCTAAAATGTTAATTACTCTAACAGTAATATTGCTACTGTATATGTGTAAGCTTTTTCTGGTTGAAATTTATAGACTTCTAAAGGTTATTATAAATAAAATGCAGCATGTTTTATGATATTTTGATTTCTATAACCCAAGGTCAGATTGGTAATGAAGCCTAAAGAATCAACTGAGCTGGATGCAGTGACCTAGAAGTAACCAGGAGAATCCTTTTCCTGCTCTTGCTGTTTTCTCCTTTTATTCATGAGTCTGATTAAAACCAGTTTTCTGCACTATTTGGATCATAAAATATAATGCTCATAATTTCCTGGTTCCATATCTAATTTCCTAAGGAAACAATTGATAGCAACCTTTGGTATTCAGAAACTCATTCTTTCACAGTGAATGAGACTCAGTAATGTTATACACATATTCACAAAAAACCCATTGTTATAATCATGTGGATTGTGATAGCATGAGATAGGCCAAAAGTCTACAGTAGTAGTTGCAGACTTCAATAATAAGTTTTTAATAATAGACTAATTAAACTGACACCAACAAAGGAGAAGACAGACCAAAACCAAATCTCAAATTTATTGATGTACATTGCTGTATTGTATTAACATTTTAAATCTAAGATTAGCATAAAATCCCAGCTTTTCTCTTACTGCTGACTGACAATCCTAGCATCTGATATTCTCCTTTCAGGATTCTTTATTGTTCCTCTTGTCCATTCAGTAAGAAGCTAAATCTTACACAAGTATATATTTTATGCTGTTTTGATATTCATATTTTAAGTTGACTTAAACATGTTGAAGGGAAAAAAAGTGGATATTTGAAAAAAAGTAATTTACTTATGAATGAAATTTTTGTTAGATGAAAGGAAACAGAAAGAAATTCAACTTGAATTGGTTAATGTCTAAAAAGGGAAAGGACTAGTTACTGGAATAGGTAACTGTCAAAAATATTACAGATGGTCTAGCCTGCTCTAATTTCTCAAAATGAGGGGGGGGTCTAAGTTTTAGTTCTATTATATGTGATGCACAAAAACTCAACAAAAAAAAAGAGAAAAATTGTTATAAATAATCTTCCCATCTCAGCAATTCTTTAAAATGTTGGCTTCATTCGGGGCTGGAGAGATGGCTCACCAGTTAAGAGTACTGGTTGCTCATGCAGAAGATTCAGATTTGAATTCAGCACCCACATGGCAGCTAAAAACAATCTGTAGCTCAAGTTCCAAGGGATCCGATGCCCTCTTCTGGCCTCCAAGGGCACTGCACGACAAAGGTGCAGTTATGCAGGCGTAACACTCACATACATAAAATTAAAAAAAAAAAATTAACTAAAATGTTGGTTTCCTTTGCAAGTAGAATCTCCAGATGGTAGCACTGAAGCCATAGCGTCTCTAGGGTTATCATTTTCTGGCTTAGCAATGCGAGATAGAGAAGCCAGCTATTCTGTGCTCTTTTTCACTGTCTGGCTTTGGTTCCAATCCTCTTCCTGAAGCACTTTTGACAGTCTAATTAGCTATCTTTTGGTTAGCCTCTCTCTCTGAACTCACAGAGCTGGAGAGGAATTTCCCAGAAGTGGAATATGGAGCAAAAATAAAATGAAGAAAAAGCGGGTATACACAAATAACAAAATAGATCAAGGCATGTATGTGCACATAATCACTTATCCAGGAGGTAGTGGCATGCAAGATGGAGACTTTAGTCTACACTACAACATGGGATCCTGTCTCAAAAAACAAAAGCAAATTAAACCAATCAACCAATCAGACACAATAGCAGAATCTCAAACTAATAAGATGGTATAATTGTGAAACATATATAACTTATAATAATAAAGAATAAAATCTATAATGAATATTTAATAGCAATACACTATGTAATAGCAATATCCATATACCAATACCCCATTTTTGTAAGAACTGTGCATGGTGGTGTATATCTGTCATCCCAACCTTCAGAAGGCTAAGGCAGGAGGACTCCTCCAAGGCTGAGGTAGCTTGGGCTACATAGTGAAACCTTGACTCAAAAAAAACAAAAAACAAAAAAACAAAACAAATAAAAATAAATCCACCAAAACACACACACACACACACAGACATACACACACACACACACACACTATAGGAAGAGTCAGAAACACACTGGTGTTAGGAGTCCTTTTGTTGTATTTTTATTTAAAGTAAATTACTAAGAAAATATAATTTAATTATTAACAATGCAAAGAATATAGGTCTTCTTGGGACATTAATAAAAAGTAACTGTATATTGGGCCACAAAGAGAATTTTGTTAAATTCTAAAAAGTTATCTGATCATGTTGTAATCAAAACTAAAAAGAATAATGAAAGTAAAATATGGCAACAAGTAAAAAATATAAAGCTAAGTCAATGCCATTGGTAAATTGAAGAACTCTTCAAATCGATTTTGGGTTATCAGAAATCAAATTATATGCAATCTGAAAAAATAAAAGTAATGAACATAACAATACACTATGGATCTAGTTAAATAAGTGCTCATGGAAAAATCTATTCTTATAAATGCTTATGATAAGAAAAATCAATAAAAACCTGTGAAACTAATCATTCAATATATGAAACTATAAAATAAACACTAAAAGGACAAACTAAGAGAAAGCCATAGTAAAAACAGGAAATAAAAACTGTGGAACTCTCACAAAATTTCAAGAAAATTACAGGGAACATACCCTTAAAATCAGCAGTATGACACCCAGCATTCTATTTTGCATACTCTAATGATTACATGGGGTTGTTATGTAATACAAGTCGACAGCACACCCCCCCACACACCCGGGTGAGGATCCCCTCCCCATGAAAAGTACAGACATTAAACGTTGAATAAAGGTGTATGAGATTTAAACCAACATCATTTCCAACCTTGGGTTAAACAGCACTGGGACCATGCAAAAATAATGTAACTACATGCTCCTGGAAGATAAGACTACAAAAGAGTTAAATATTGACTGTATCAAACTAAACAGTTTTCCATGACGGACACCTTCCAAGAGGATCTCACGGCTAGGTTTTGTTTTTGTTTTATGTTTCGAGGTCTTTCTGTAGCCCTAGATTGCCGGGAACTTGCTATGTAGACCAGGCTTGGATTCCATCATACAGGGATCCACATGCCATTGCCTCCACAGTGCTGGGATTAAAGGTGAGTCCACCCCTGCTGGCTTCACTGCTACATTTCAGCAATTTAAATGAACGCCAAATTCTTAGCACCTTTACAGTTAGTTAATCAAGGGTCTGGAACCCTGTGAATATCTTCCTGTCTAGCCATTTCCAAGGCACTGCTAAAACTTGTAAGTCTTTTAAAAGATTTAAACAACTTGGCTCCCCCAACAAACAGTCCCTTATTTTTGTGGTACTTGTGGCATAAGGCGCAGGCTTAGCCAAAGAAGCAAAATGTAACTGTTGTTCTCTGCTAGCTACCACCTCACCTCACTTTAGCAGAGATTAAGAAATTCAGGCTGAAAGAGATTAAATAATTTACCAGAAGTCATGGCTTGTAAACTAGGGTGGAGGGTTTAAAATAGTCTGACAAAGGTGAGTGAGTGGGCTCTGTGGGTAAGAGTGCTTGTCGCCAAGCCTGATTCGTGACCTGAGTTCAATTCCCCGGACCCCACACAGTGGAGAGAGAGGACTGACTCTTACAAGTCGTCCTCTGACCTGCACAACTACACCCTCCTCCAACACACACACATAGGCGTGCGGATTCGCACACCTTTACACACGTGTATAAATAAATCAATGTAATAAAATTTTTTAAAGGTTTGCACATGCAGAGTGTTCCCCACACCCATCACTGCAGCCTGCCCACCATTTGCATGTCCTCTCTGCACTGCTCTGTGCAAAGCCAGTCATGGTCCTCTTCCCCTGTTCTTTTCCTTTGTGGACTCTCATTGACAACACCTGTGAAAAACACTCCAATTGCTATTTTTGCTTCCTTAAATTGTTATACAAATTCTGTGACTAACCCCTCATCTTATCCGAGTGGTTTCAAGGAATCTGTCTGATTGTATCTGTAATGATGGCTCTTCATTTTCTTTTCTGTCTATTTATATATGTATCCTTGAATCTGAATAAGATTTAAGATGCTTAATTCACATTTGCAAAGGCTCTAAAGTGCATCAAATGATTTTACATGCATTGTCTTTTCTTGAACTTACTTGATTTGATTCTCAATAAATAAATCTCTGGATTTATGTTTGTGTTGCTACCCACAGTTTAAATGAACCTTGTTACTTTCTTGTGTTTTATTTTCCATTTTTAGAGCATATAAATTCTCTGTTATCATTACATTGGTCAAAGTTTACCTCAGCAATTTGAATTATAACTGTGTGCATATGAGACAATTAGTATTCTATGAAATGCAGCCTGTGATTACATGCTATTGTTTGATTACTTGACTGACAGAAAACATCAACACAGGCTTTTGATACATTTTATGCACTGGGTTACATGTAGGTTTGTATTTAGGTTTTTCATGTAGAATATATATATATATATATATATATATATATTTCTTGGTTTATGATGATTAGCTCTTACCAAGTGCATCATAAAATTAACTTCCTAGTCTGAACTAGTATAAAAAATGTAGATTAAACAGGAGATTCAATTAAAGTAAGATGGTACCCTTATTTTAGAGCATAGATTCTCCTTTTCAGCTTTTACCATCCAATAGTCAGGAATAAAACTATTAGATCTTCCAGAATCTCTTCTCTGTCATCTCTGTCTCTTTTTGTCCCAAGATAAATTTCAATTACAAAAGCCCCTTTTCCTGTTGCTAATAATCTACTCCAGTCAGTATTCTTGAAATAGTCATTAAGGCAGGGATGAGATCTCTGTCATTTCTTAAACCAAAAGAAAATTTGGAGCAGCCCATTAACAGAACAGGAAATTCTGTAATGTCCTCAGGATATGTATGGAGACACATGTCAATTAAGTACAAGAGGAACTGACATCTCCAGGGGTTATTTATTAAATAAACGGTCCTAAATACGTTTGACAAATATAATATCTTTCCTCAAAATGGATAATTACCAAGGTCCATTTATCTAATTAAATGACCTTCGCATATCCTACTTTTATTCTTTGGAAGTCCTCTATGTCGTAATGAGTGAATAATGATGAAGCCAGCTTGTTAAAATGGTGATCAAAACACCAAATCATTTATGGATCTTTGGAATTTCTTTTAATAAGTAAAAACATTCAGAGGGGGCGGACTTCACATAATTCCACCCTTTAGATCTGAATACGATAAGTTCCGTAAGCAAATTGGCAAAGAAAATAAAAAGCATTGTTTATCTCTTGTCATCTATAGTGGAAGCAATAAAATGAATGAGAGAAAAAATGTTGACCATCATGACTTGCAGTCATAAAGACGGCATTTCAACTTTTTCCTCTAAGGTAGTGAGAAAAAGCAGCATACATCATTCTTGATAATAAGAAATGATTATCTCATAAAATAAAAAAAAGGTATACATTAAAATGTTGATCTATAAAACAAAGGTTTAATATATCACAATTTATTCTGTGTCAAAATTTGAAAAATCAAAACAAAACAGAGGCTTATATAAGGAACATTAGGGATGAAACTACTCAAAATGCTTTTTGATGCCAAGACCATGAATGTCTTCTTTCTGTGTGAACCCCACTCCCTCATCCAAGCTGGCTACATATACAATTTTCTTCCTTCCTCAGCATCATTGGCCCATTATTTTCCTTATGTTTAGGATATTTCCTTCCATTTCTCCTTGGTCTGCTTAAATCACAAATAATAGGGAAGAACAAAGCTTTTTAACAGTTGGAAGATGTAAACTTGAATTTAAATTCTTCTTAGCTCTGCAACAGTAAGAAGGAAACATCAGAGTTCAATCAAATTGTTGATGACATATCCCTTGCTTATGGGATTGAGTTGAGGCAAAAACTAGAGTTTGTTTTAAATTCTGACACACAGAATGTTTTCTATAAATTTTTGGCATCTGTAAATGTTTTTCTGCCAATTTCATCCACAGCTCACTCCTTCACACATCATACACCCAACCTGCTACCCATTTGGCTCTCTACACATGTCTTGTATAATTAACTTTAAAGTTCACTGAAAACCAATTATGAACACCTAAAGAGTCATCCTCAGTGTTAAGTTGTTTGGTTGCTATGATTTGGATATGATGCTATCAGTTTGTCCCCAAGCCTTAATGTGTTGAGAACTGGCTCTCAATGTGGTGATCTAAGGAGTTTATGGCTCTTTAAAAGGCAGGGCCTACTGTCCTTATTGGTCTGTCTCTTTTCCCTTGACTCCTGTCACTCCATGTGATCTCCCTTGCATTTACTCCTGCCACAGGATGCTATATCTCAGGAAATTCTTACCAGAGACCTACTGATGCAGGTGTCATGCCCTTGAATCTGGAGAACCAGGGGTTAATAAACATTTTCCTTCAGATTTTACATTCCTTTTTGGTATTTCATCATGTCAGTGACAAATAGATTGATATACTGATGAAGATGGAAGAAGTATCCATAGGAATCCCATGTTCTATACTGAATGAGTCTATGGCAATGAGGAGGCAGCCTTAGTAGGAGATTAAGTAAGAAAAGAAAAGAATGTCCAGCACTTTTAGGAGTCTGACTTAGGTAACCCAAGGAATTTACTAGCAGAGAAGAAGTCACAAACCTGGTCTGAAAATTACGATACTAGTTTCAGCTCAGAGTTCCAAACCTTTGTAATAGGAAAGAGACTACAAACATGTGGTCTGTAAGAGGAACATACTCCTCTTTCCATCTCACTTTTTATTTGGCCAGAAAACAATAATAAGAAACCTCTGGAAGACTAGGTATATAGAAACTAGGGACTGACAGATGGACTTAACATAGGTCAGGAACTAGACCATGGTCTGAGCAGGAATATTTCAACCCCTACACAGCAGGATTTGATCATTCTACTCTATAGAAACTGGTCTTTCTGTAGCATCATCCTATGCTAAGCTGTGAGTATGGGAATTGGGACAGGAAATGTGATGCAGCAGAACGCTCTCACTCAAGAGTTTCTTCATTAGAAGACACATCTTAGGAATTTACAGAGATCCTGGAATTTGATTGTGTTACATTAACTGGGAGGGAATTTGATTTTGTTTTCCTTAGGGAATTTTTTTTTCTTATGAAATAAAGTAGACAAGTAATTTGGTGATGAAAGGGGAAAGTTATGGAAAAAGAGGTAATAATTCCCTGACAAGGGTTCTCCCAGATTGATAGTGAAAATCACTTTTTACATTTCCCATTCTCCTTTGTACCTGATGGAAGATATGTGTGTCTTTAGGGCTATTCCCTTCACAGAAAGGAGCATATTCATTTATTCTTTTTTTTTTTTTCCTGGGCTTTTTCTTCTTGTCTGGGTGGTGCTCGTAGCTGTGAATGATATTAGATTGTGTGGCTGGGACAAAAAATATTAGTGCAATGAAGCCAATGGATATGTTTTATAATAGTAGAAACTTTCATAGGTTATGCCGAATCTACAGTTTCCTATTAAGAAGTCTCATATTAATGCAAGTTACTGAACATATGCATTTGCAGGAGACTCTGGTTCTCTTAGAATGAAACAGTGAAGACTGTGTTAAGATGCTATGGAGAAAAGAAGTGTTTTGGACTTCGTATGTGAATAGTGATTCTTTGGGTTAAAATATCAACTTTTCCTCTTGTTTTTGAAAATGTGACGGTTGAAGGGAAGTCATAGTAATATATTTTAAAATACCTGCAAGAAACATGCCTTCTTATAACATTCTTTTTCTGTAGATTTATTTTATTTTTTAAATATTATGTGTGTGTGTGTGTGTGTGTGTGTGCGAGAGAGAGAAAGAGAAAGAGAGAGAGAGAGAGACAGAGAGAGAGACAGAGACAGAGACAGAGACGGAGACAGAGAGGGACAGAGAGAAAGAGAAGTTTTAAATTTTTTATATCTCATGCATGAAATTATGGATGGAATGGAGTCACTTTGCTTTCACCAGGAATACTCAGCACACAGTGATGAAGTGACTTTGCTACTTTTTCCGTAGGAATATTTAGCAAGCCTGAAATAATTTTTTGTTATCACTTCTGGGGGTGGGTTACAGCTGTCTTCAAATAGAGAGAGTCTAAGGAAGTTGCTAAATATCCCACCAAATACCTGACAGCACCCCATGACAAATAGTTATCCATCCAAAATATTGGTAATGTCAAAGACTGAGAAACACTCCCATAGTTGAAATGAAATGAAGAAGAGGTGTTAAAATCTAAATTAATGATTCATTTGCCAGAAGCAAAAGCAAAGAATAATGGCACTATATATATATATATATATATATATATATATATATATATATATATATGTAGCTGTGAAGTGTAATGTGTGATATTAGTAATTAAGGCTGGATTAAAGAATCTTTGATTGCCAGCTGCCACCAATACCAAGTTAAATAGAGTGCTCGGTGAATTGAAGAAAACAAAATTGAGGGTGATTGTGAATTATTACTCATTAAATTCTGCACATATGTGCCCATCTATGTTTCTGACATAATTCATTGAACAATACTATAGTAGAAAAACAGAAAACATGGTTGGGGATATGACTCCATAGGGAACAGCACTTGATGGTCAAACATGAGGACCTGTGTTTGTATGCTAACACCCACAGAAAAGGCTGGACATGCTGATATGTGCCCATAACTCCAGTATTATGGGTGTCAGAAACAGAAGGATCTCTGGGACTTGCTTGTCATAGCCTACCTCCAGATCAAGTGAAAGACACCATCTCAAGAGAATAAGGTAGACAGCGATAAAGCATGACACTTGCTTTCTTTCCCTGCCTTTCAGATGTGCACAGGAGCATGAGTCTCTATACATATGTATAAATATGCCACACATTCACATACACACAAAGTAGAAATATTCAGGAAACAATAGAAGGTAGAAATACACATTTGATCATTTTGATATATTGGTGAAGGAAGCAGAAGACTCAGGGCATACTGCCTTTCAGGCTTGATGGGAGGCAAGCAGATGGGACTCTGAAAACAGGACTATGAGGACTATTTGTTTTACCATACACACACAGTATGTTCATCAGCATCAAGAAGATACTACTAATGAGGAAAGGGCTATAAAAAATACTGAAATCAACTGTTGACATTTCCTACAGGAACTGGGAATGATGGCATTGTTTTTCCTTTTTATTGTAACAAACTACTGGGAATCATCTCTTAAGGAAAAAAATCTGATGACTAGGGTCTTGGTAAATTTTCTGTCATGTTAAATACATTCTGTAGTGTTGAGGGATGGACTTGGAACACTTAACTGGAGCTATGTGTCCTTCCCTTTTCTTCTACAGTCAAAAGAAAGATAAGTACTACAGTGTCCAAGGCTGCTTGTATCTTCAGGTTGCTATGATTAAATATTTTTTAACCACAGTAGCCAGCTTTGTTAAAGTCTCCAGTTGGTGCCATTTGCATGTCAGAATCAAAGTCATGTTTCAGAGTTATATTTAAAAATTGTTGTTCTCAAACAATATAATGAGCTGTATAGAAACATGGTCAAACTATTGCAAATTTCCATCAAAGACGGACTATTAACACACATGTATTCTCATAGATTACTTAGTAAGCCCTTATCCTGTCAGTTTATGTGAGTATACTTTGTGATGCTCACAAGATGACAAGCCATGTAATGAAGCAATTCTCAGAATGATACTATGTTGTAATCAAACCAAAGCTTTAAAACCAGACTGTAATTCTAGTTCCAAGGTACATATTAAGAATTTGTAGGGCACTGGAAAGATGACTCAGTGGTTATGAACTCTGGCTTCTCTTGCAGAGGGCCTGGGTTTAATTTCCAGCACCAAAATGGCGGGTAACAACAGTTCATAACTCCAGTTCGGAGAGATCCTGCAGGCACTACACAGCACAGGCACACTTACGTACATTCAGGCAAAACATTCATACATATAAAATAAAAATAATAAAAAAGAATTTGTAAATGCTAATCTCACTAAACACACCTTAAGCACAGCTTTCTTGTAAGAATGGAAACCAATGGCGCTGGGGAGATGGCTCAGTGTTAAAGAATGATTATTCCTCTTGCAGACGACTTGGTTTTAGTTCGCAGCACCCATATCGTAGATTATACCCATCCATAGCTCTAGTTCTAGGAAATCTAATATCCACTTTTGTTCTCTGTGTGCTCCTGAATATAAGTGATTCACATGAACTCATCCAAGTGTACATGCAAACACAAAAACATAAAAAAAATAGAACGAACACCCAAGCAGAAAACCTATAATCCCATTTCAGATACTATCAGAATTTCTTAAAATAAGTAATTATTGGTTCTTTTTGTTTGTTTTTGTTGTTGTTGTTGTTGCTGTTTCTTGAAACAGGTCCTCCGTGTAGTCCAGCTGGCCTGGAACTGGCTATGTAGACCAGACTAGTCTTGATCTCACAGAGATCTGCCTGCTTCTGCCTCTGGAGTACTAGGATTAAAGGTGTGTGTCACCATGCCTATCTGAATTATTGATTCTTAAAACAACTAGTTATTCCCAAGATTCAGAGCTAAGGACTCAGGATTTCTTTATTTCATTAATTTCAAAATCTAAAGCAATTAAAAAATTTTTGAAGTGATTTGAGACTAAATGTGAGAAATGAATGCTGAGAATTATGATTCAGAAGCTAGAGTTAAATCATTACGTTTCAGTTTGATTTTAATGTTGCACAGTTAACTAATGAACGGAGCACGTCTCGATGGTATAACAGTGTTTTTCATTGTTTGTTTGGTATGCTAGCTTCCTAAGCTACTTGTTTTCTAAAAGGCATGAAAAAAACAAAAGCAAAATCCATATCCAAAGAAACAACAAAAATTCCAGAAGAATTAATTATTAAAAATATACTATATATATTTTAGAAGGAGATTAAAAGTAATTTTTCTGTGTCTGATATTTAAATGTAAATTTTACAGATTGTCTCCAGAAAGAAGAAAAGCACAAAGCCTACATATAAGCATCTTATGAACACAATGTATGCATTGGGTTTTCTTGAATATCAATTTATTAAACATTTTAGTTTTTAGTATAGCCTCTTTTTCATATTTCACCTGAAATCACATTTAAGTTGGAGACATTCATTTATGCAAAAGTAAAAACACAAAAAACGTATTTGCTCCCTCTGCTGGAGAGGAGTGCTAATTGAAAGAGACTGGGCTTTGGAATTCAATCTATGCATGTTGTTTCCTTTACTGAAGAAGTCAGTGGTAAGCAAATGTAAACAGCTAGAGAGGTAGAAAGATGGCATACTTT
Organism: Eospalax fontanierii; assembly: GCA_035773235.1. NCBI lineage: Eukaryota > Metazoa > Chordata > Mammalia > Rodentia > Spalacidae > Eospalax > Eospalax fontanierii. Next base: position 60,804,747 of record CM069524.1, read on the forward strand.
AAATTCACTCAGGACATTCTGTTTCAGAAAGCTAAAATAAAGAGATCCGCTTTTGAAAATGTTAACTTGAAAATAAAGATTTAAAAATTTGCCTCAGTAGCTTCCTTTCCTGCTTGCTGCGTGGCTCCATTTCCTAGAATTACTTGTCTATTTATAAAGATGGAATTAGTGTTTTATGTTTCGTTGTATTAGAGGTAGGCTCCTAAGTATTAGATTATCTCGTATAATATCTGCACCCACACAAATAAAACAACAGATCCAGAATGAGCTTCAGCATTTAGCAGTTCTTTATTTCAGTTTTTCTCTTCCTCTTCTTCCTCCAGTAATGTCTGACTGCAAGTTTTCATGCAATTACACTGTGTAGCATGCAGTCCGAATTTTATGTCAGCTCATAGCTAGAATAACAACACTATTTAACTAAGTGCTAGAAGCTCTTATTTAGTTATCTCTCAAGTATGTGAGGGTTAGTTTATTTTTTCTCTCTGGTGCTGTTGATGAACTTAGGGATTCAAATGTGGCAGACAAGTATTCTATTCCTGAATCACATCCCTAGTCTTTGAGTGTTTGTTTTAAAAACAGCTTTGTTTTTACAGACAAAGAAATTGAGACCTAATAAACAAATTTTAAGCTCAAACACCTAGAATTTGTTCAAGCCAATATGTGAAACCTGAGTGTACAAGTTCAGACTGGAACCTCAACACTTAATCATAGTAAAAAATGTATGAGTCATGTCTGTAGTTAAATGCCATATGCAAATGGAAACTATTTTTATAATAGTAGAAACTTTCATAGGTTATGCCAAATCTACAATTTCCTATTAAGAAGTCTCATATTAATGCAAGTTACTGAACAGATGTGTTTGCAGGGGACTCTGGTTCTCTTAGAATGAAACAGTGAAGACTGTGTTAAGGTGCTATGGAGAAAAGGAGTGTTTTGGACTTCGTATGTGAATAGTGATTCTTTGGGTTAAAATATCAACTTTTCCTCTTGTTTTTGAAAATGCGACTGTTGAAGGGAAGTCATAGTAATATATTTTAAAATACCTGCAAGAAACATGCCTTCTTATAACATTCTTTTTCTGTAGATTTATTTTATTTTTTAAATATTATGTGTGTGTGTGTGTGTGTGTGTGTGTGTGTGTGTAAGTGAATATGTTCTCTGAGTGTAGAAGAGGGTGTCCTGGAAATGGAGTTATAGGTAGTTGTGAGCACCCTAATATGGGCACTGGAAAACAAACTTGGTCCCCTGCAATAGAAGAACCTGCTCTTAACTGTTGAACCATTTCTCCAAACCTACAATATGTGCTTTAAATACGCAACAAAATTTTGTCAGCTCAAAAGCTGACTTGATACATACTAATACTCTTATACATCATGCATGGTAATGGCATAGAAAATTACCTGGAAAATTCTTTTTACACTCTTAGAAGATTTAATTGAATGCTCTTATGCTGAAGAATTTTGAATTAAAACATTAACACCTCATTTAATGGTTTGAATACTGACTCCTCACCAGTTTAAAGGAGAAGTAACCAATAAATCTGCTGTCTTCTGGTTACACAGTCAAAATCCACTCTATTGCCTCCTACATGACTCAACATTTTCTCAGTATCTGAGCGGATGACTGATGATTAATTGGTTTGAACACTTGCATTTCTGATTATGAATGACTTATGCATTTGCTATATTGAGTGAAAACAACGAGGTGAAAATTTAGATTGTGGGCATGCAACTCATAGTTTAAAATGTAGGAACTATAAAGTTGAAACAGAAATAATTTACTTATACTTAATCAGTTAATACACATAGTTAAAGTTTTGTACTTCATATACACAGCCTTCAATAATAATTCCTCCATCAGAAGCAGAGGAAGCTATATTTCTATTTCTAATGTAAAAGTTTCCAGCACATTGTAATAACATTGCAAAGAAAAATCTCTTCAGAATTACATCAGTGGTCTTAAGAATCCTTCCAGTTGCCCAGTTGGTAGCAGATATATCTGTAATATTGTCTCAGGAAATTAGAGTTAAAAACAGAAAGAAATAGTTCCTTCTGAATTATCACAAAGAAGGTTGTGCTAGCGGACACAGGGGGAATGTTCAGGGCCATTGAGAAAAATACGCTTGGGTTATTTCAAGTATCGTGAAAGCTGCCATTAGAGGAAAAAGAATTCTGGGTTGTGTTTTGTATTTTATTTTACCACAGATATGACCTAAGAAAGCACAAGTATCTTTGTACAACTTACATTTTACATGGAAATCTTATGACCCAAGGATGGTGTGACAGTATTGTAGAAAATGAATTGCATTTTGGAAAAGAAAAACTTCAATATAGTTAACATCATAGTTGAAAACGGTCTGAAGTCAGAGGTACAGATAAAATTCAAAGAGGCCCTGCTTGTGAAGAAGGGATGAAATTTGGGATGATGAAATAAATTACGTAGTATTCATGTAATGGGCTTCTTTGTAGCTATTGAAAAGAATATAGAAGGCAGGTCTACGGAGATGGCTCAGCCAGTAAAGCATTTGCTGTGCAAACATGAAGATCTAATTATGAACTTCCAGAACCCATGTGGGAAGGCAGGTTTGGAGGCTATAGTCTGTAATCCTGGGCAGGAGAGATAGAGGTAAGAGGACCCCTGAGGTTTACGGACCAATTTACCTGAATCAGCTCGCTCCCGGTTTAGTGAGATACTGTCTCAAAATAAGACGTAAAGTTGAGTGAGAAAAAACAAAAACAAAAACAAAAACACTAGAAGTCAATTTCTGGTCTACACACACACACACACTCTCTCTCTCACACACACACATTCACACTCATACATTCACACTCACATACGAGCATGTATGAGACTTTCATTATCTGTTCATAAATGCCAGAGGCAGAAATAGAAAGGAACCATGGTGGGGAAAGAGAGGGGAAGAAGCAGCTCAGCGGGGCAGAGCGTTGCACAGACAACAGGAAGGGGGAGATGGAAACAATGGAGCACACGTTGACTGAAGAGGGAGGAGGGAGAGCTATAGAGTGGGAAAAGAGGAAAGAGGTTGTACTGCATAGCTTTAGTGTCAACTTGACACCTGGGTTGAGGGAGCATCAACTGGGGAATTGCCTCCGTTAGATTGGCCTGGGACCTCGTCTGTGGGGCATTTTCCTGAGCTGAGTGATGTGGGAGGGCCCAGCATACTGTGGGTGGTGCGACCTCTGGGCAGGGTTGTTCATAGAGACAGACATCTGCTGCTAGTTAACGTATTCTAGACACGCTAAGGAAATAGAACCAGTGAAAGTTCTACAGCATGGTAGTCTAATGAGATCTGCATAATCCCAAACATCGGTGCACACACCAAGGTGAGATGGGGAATGTCACGGGGCCCCACCTCAAGGTGAAGAACTAAAAGCAATGCATGGATGCTGGGGGGAGTTAATGTTGGGTACAATGCATATAATGCAGGGTGGGCCTAGCTAGGCCACCTGCCATGAAGAATCTGAATGGCTCTCGTGGGTGTGGTGCTCCACACTGGTTGGTTGTGGAGCCAGTTTCCGCCCACCACCTGGAGGGAACCTGATCCACCTGTGAGCAAACTGTGATTGGCTGTGATCGGGACCCCACTCAATAAGGCTATTGGCTAACAAGACCTATAAGAATCTCTGTTCTTTCTTGAATAAATGAGTTTGCAGCAGACCACCACTGCTGGCTTTCTGCTCAACTCCCGGAGTCTGTGTGTTGACTCTGTGCCTACTCGCTCCCTCCACCCCCACTATGGCACCCTCATATATATATATATATATATATATATATATATATATATATATATATATATGTGTGTGTGTGTGTGTGTGTGTGTGTGTGTGTGCACAATAGTAATAAAAGAAAAGGACAAGAAATTTTAGGGAGTAGGAGGACATAGGTGGAATTGATGGAAGACTAGGGGGGATGGAAGTAACGCAAAGACGATATTTATGTATGAAATTCTCATCCCCCTACACACAGAAAGCTCAGAGAAACCCCAGGAAGTCAAGAAAAAAGAAAATGAAAGAAGAAATAAACAGAAAAAATAAAATGGCACATAAACCTTAACATACTAACAGTTTCACGACTGTTAATGATCCAAATATAACACTGAAAATTGAATTTGACAGCCTAACAAAATATCAAGCTATACTGTATCTATAACAAATGCATGTCAAATATCATGGCATAGGTTGGTAGAAAGTAGAACAATAGGAAAATACAAGATCATGCAGATATGGATGTGCTGGTAGCAGATACAGTATCTCAGAACAAAGAACATGAATAAGAAAAGAAAGAAGCATCACATAATTGTAAAAGAGTAAACCCATCAGGAACACACAGTAATGCCCAAATCATGGATAGAAGGTTCATATTAAGCCTCATCTTAGCCACCACAACATGCAGTCTTGTCTCCCTTTATACCTGCTACTGTGTTAGTTCCAACTGTACTTAGGTTGGAAGACTTGACTGATTTAAGCTGCCTTGGGTGAATAGCTCTTCTTCAGACTAGGCAGCTTGACTGCCTTTGCTCCTTTTCCTCTTTTGTGGGACCTAGTCATGTCTTCTATCAAGTAGGGAGCATGTTCTTTACATAGTTGTGGTAACGACACAGAGAAAACAGGAGAAAATATGTGAAGAATCTTGTTTACTGTTGGAGCAGACACACTGTCCCTGTCCCTCCTGCCTATTGCCATTAGTGAAAGCTCAACATTTGAGTGATGGGAGGAAATATACTCCATCTGTAAAAGAACTGAAGCTCACCTATAATGTGTGTAAATGTAGGGGAGTGCAAAGAGATAGTACAAATGGCAACATTTAGTAAACGTATTACCCAGTGTACTGATTCCTTTCACTACACCTCTGCCTGATGTCATATACATAGCTGACATGTCTTCAGTGAGTTTAGGTCAGTTTTTGGTTGGCTTATATTTAGTGGTATAACTGCTCCCCAGGACATTGAGATGTCTTATTTATAAGTCAATATCATAAAGGACAATGGCATTCTCACTCCATACTATTTTTCTTTGCCACACACTTCAGAGACATCCCTAAAGGAAAGATACAGACATATCATCTGGAAAGAAAAGAAACTTCATCCCAAACACTTGCCATTTCCCTTATCTATCTTGTAAATGAATATGCATGATACGTTGACATTTTGTTTCTCTTTTCTGAGTCTTCTGAAATAATGCTTTGGTTAGGTTAGAAGAATATGGATACTTAGATGTGATCTATACCAAAAATACCAATTATATGCTTTTTATAGGACTTGGAGTATAAAATGGGATGGTAGACTTTACAAACCTCTCTGTATTTAATAAGAAGAGATCTATTTTAATTGTTTTAGAGTTGTCTTATAATTGTGAATGACATAAAATTGTTGAAACATCCTTGATACTATTTGATACTATTTTGTTTCATCCTTTTCATGAATAGATCTTTAATCTGATCCCTGAAATGATAAGGGGAATATCTCTAAGCATGATAAAGTCAAACATAGCTTTCCTGGATTCAATGCTTAAAAAAACAGTATATAATGAACTATCATAGAATTTAATGGCTTAAAAATACATATGCATTTCCTCAAATTCAAGGTAGATGTTCAGGAATGGGTTAGCTGAATTTCCTGTAAGAGTGGAGACAAGGTATCCTCCAAGGTCGGATTCTCCTCTGGAAGCTCAGCTAGGGAAGGATGTGCTTCCAGTCCAGCTTTTCAGGCTTTGGCAGAACTCATTTGCTCATGCCAGTAGGTATCATTTCAGTTTGTTTCTTCAAGCCAGCAAAAGAGTGGTACCCAGCAAGTCCAGTGTTCCACTCTTATACACATGTGCACATCCCACCACCTTCTCCACATTCACCTGGGTAAAAGAAAGTCACAGCTTCTGCGAGCAATGAGGGACAGGGATTATGTAGATACATGACATGTAGAAGGTAGAACCATGAAGCTTCTTTGTTCATTACAAGTGCAATATTCTTTCAACTGTCAAAGGAAATATTAGCAGGTAAGAGGGACATTCACTATAGGGAACTGTGAATTAAAAATATTCTTCCCTTAAGTCCCATTCTTTGGGCTCTAGACTGGATTTAATAATTCCTTTCTAACAAAGAGAAAATAGTAAGTGTGATGGTGAGTGGCATCTGCGACAGAAGGCATGCTGACCTTCTCCTTCCTCTCCTCCTGGTTTACTCACTTGGGGCTAGCAGGGAAACCAGCTGCCATGCCATGAGGAATCAGAAGTCCTGTGGAGCAGCTCATGTGGTATGGCACTGAGGGCTCCTGTCACACACAGTGAGGGGTTTCTGTAAGCAGCTGTGTGAGTGTTCCTTCTGCTAACAGCCAGTCAGTCATTCTGGAATAAGATTCTTTAGTTGTAATCAAACACTTCTGTAGAGCTCCAGTCTCATGAGAAAACTTGAGCCAGAACTCCTCAACTAAACCATTCCCAGCTTTCTATCTTACCTGAACTGTGAGATACACAGCTTCTACCAATGCAAATAACTTTAGGGAATTTTTAAACTGAGAAATGCACAATTAAATGGCATATCAAGTACTTTACTGAATGGTTTCACATCCACCAAGGAGCTTCCAGAGGACAGGCTAGAGGGAACGTGCTCCTGGTAGATTATATTTTATATTTTCTGTAAGCATTCTAAAATTTATCTCTTATTTTCTTATCTGAATTGATGGCAACCTGAGACAGAAATAACCACTCTGGATATTTCTATTACTTATTCTGGGTAGCACCTAAGAGCTGCTTATTGGAAAAATTCCAAGCCTGTCTCATGCGCCCAAGCTTTGATGGGAGGGAGTAACTATGCTGCAAAAGGCTCTGCTTTATTTTACATTCACATCTCAGAGACTCCTTCAGCCTTTTGTACCCTGCATTGTAAAGTGTGTTCTGCAGTACGCAGTCTTCGGTCAACACATTTTCTGCAAAGAAATGTACCAAAGATAAAATAAGAAAGATGAGAACAGTCGTTCTTGGACTGTTCCAAGTGACTGACACTTTGGTGCCAGTGCTATGAATTTGCTCAAAGGATTTTCTGGAGAGAAAGCAGACAAAAGAGAAAATCTTCATAGAGAACTATAGCCCTAAAATTTTCAAAGAAGGGAGATGTTATTGACAAAAGGCCTTGTGGATTGTCCCTGTCTCCAGCTGTGAACAGGGGTGAAAAATTCATCAAGTTGAATTGGTTTTCTGAATGGGACTGAAATAATCTGTTCTAAGTGAAATAAAATAAACTCTATTAGGGCAAAGTTAAAAGAGTGATTTCTACATGATTATCAACATAACTGGCTTTACAATTGGATGTTAGTCCAGGATGGCAATTATTCTTAAAATTCTTTAGCACTTTTATCTTTCTGATCATCTGTACATCCCACATATATAGTTAAGAATTGAGTAAGTAATAACAGAACATATTCACATTTCCATTTCAAAAGTTATCCAAGGATACTATTCTCCTAAACTCATCTATTTCACAAATAACCTTAATTATAGTCCCCTCAGTACCGGTATTCCCATGGCCAAATTGAACGCACCTAACGTATATATCAGCATGGAAGATGCAAAATGCCTATTAGTTTAATTCAATCCATACTAAATTGCGATATCTGTGACTCAGAGGGTTAAATTTAACAAGGTTTGGATTTAATTTATCAAGTAGTCTGAAGGAGGTAAATACCAGCATGGAGCCTGAAGCATCAGAACTGGAAGCATAATGAGATCAGTAGGTAAGTCCTCCATAAAATTACTTGGGCAGGGGGTTGGAAAATCAGACATAGCAATTATCCTTAGCAAGAAGAAGCAGTTCTAGAGAGTGTGAAGCAATTAGTTAGATTTACAATCTCAAAGAAGAAAAGAGAAAATTACTTAAGTTAAACTAAGAAGCATCTTAAATCATCATTACACTGTATCGATCTCTATTGAAAGTAACTGGATAGATATGCTTGGTTTATCTTTACCATTAAATATTTCCATAGTGTTTGGCTAGAACCAAGACTATATGGCCCAACATTTGAACTGTACTAGATTATAGAAACAGAGGCCTTTGAAATATGAGAATGTCATTTGGAAGAAGATTATCAAAAGTTTAGGAGAGTTGATGATAATGTAGAGTGAGCTGTATATTTTAGAATTCTTATCTGTACACCGAAGTGCATGGCATTTTGCCCAAGGAAAGGTTACTTTTATTTTTACAAATTATCTAATAAATACGTAACTTGCAGAGAAAAGGGGGTAGGAAATGAGAATATGAACGTGCAGTGGTGTTAATAGGCATATGTGGTGCTGTGTGTGGATTTGCTCATGAGACCTTAAGATGTTGTTAATGACATTTGGTCTCTATCTCTGTCTTTCCATTTTGTCTCTGTTTCTCTCTCTCTCTCTCTCTCTCTCTTTTTCTCTCTCAAACACACACACACACACACACGCACGCACACACAATTCATATCTCTGTGTCTATGGAGTATTGTTTTCAGTTTGGCTATGGTTACTAAGTGCCTAAATACCAAGGCAAACAATAGTGAGCACTTTCAAGGGCCGAGTAATAAAATCTTCAAATCTGATGTGCCATCTGTGTACTTGGCAGAGTGGCAGACATTTATCTCATTTTTCTCCTTCATGGTTCATTTTGCATGTTACTCTTCTTTTATAACAAATATTACTCTCGTTTTCTATCAGGTTCATTTTATTTTAGTCTCACTTAAATTGCAAGTTAAGATGTGTTTAAAGATAAATCTAATAGGTGATGCATACAAGGAAATATTCATTTAATAGTCATGGCGTTTTTTTTTTTACACAATGGGTAAAAAAGCTATTTTGGCCATAGTTTTGCTCATATAATTGTATTGTCTCCTGTAAAATGGAAGAGGCACACCTCTAAGGCTGGGGTGCGGTTTCATACTGAGTTCACTGAGCTCATGAACTGCTTTGCATTTCTGTTTACCTCTTGGAAAATTTATATATTTCAATATTCTAAAGCATTATGCCTCTCTATGAACAACTCAATTAAATATGTACTAATTGCTTGCTTCTAAAACCTTGTAGGTATATAGTTATTTATATTAATTCTAATATCAATACAACAGTACTTCATCAATGTTGTTCAAGTACTTGTGGTAAATTGTAATTATTGCTGTTATCTTGGAACTGACCAATCTTGACTCCCAGCTCTACACATTGACTTGAAGTTTTTTGTTTTTTGTTTTTTATGATGAGCCCTTTGCCCTGGGCCCAAGTGGCTTTTGTCGGTAATGCAAAGTGATTGTAGTTGAACGCACTAGTATTTTATAATTACAGAGTTTGCTGTGGGTAAAAATAACGAAGCAAATGTAGTTGAATTGGTCCCTTCTTTATTAATAAAACAAACTATTTGCAAGACTTTAAATCAGTTAGCAGAAGAAAATATTCTTTCAAACAAAAGCATGTGAACCTGTCATTTTCTGTCAAACTTCCATTGTTTTGGTACAAGAAAAAAAGTAAAAAAGAAAAAAGAAAATGAAAAAAGAATAGCTGTACCATATACAACTGACTCCACACACCTGTCACTTTGTTTGATAAACTCTTTCAGTCCTGTTAGGGCTATAAAGTCTATACGTTTACCCCATTTTACAAATGAGAAAATTAAGTCTCAGAAATGTCAACTGATAGTAATATAGTTTTGACTGAAATATTTCCAAATCAAACATCACTTTCTTTTTCCTCTCCCAGAAAACTTGAACTCAGAGTCAAATGTTTACATTTTCTATTATCTCAAAAGACATTTATTTGTCTGACAAATAAACTGAACACTAAACAAAAACTGAACACTAAGTAAATTAGCCAACATTTGTATCTGGTCGAGTATCAAAAGAAAAGAAAGAAGGCCAGGAGTACGGGGCATGCCTTTAATCCCAGAATTTGAGAGGCAGAGACAGGTATATCATTGTTAGATCAAGGTCAGCCTGGTCTACATAAACAATTCCAGGCCAGCTGGGACTACAGGAAGACCCAGTGTCAAACACTCCCTTCTCCCTCTAAAAAATAAAGAAAGAAAAGAAGGAAGGCAAATATAGAATCAGAGACTCATAACTGGCCAAAATACTGAGAATATGTGACTGTGGAATGCTCAGCCCTTAACAGGACATCTGGAGTACCCTTCAAAGGTCCAGGAGCATTGAGGGGAGTGAGGAAGAGGGTGGTGGAAAGATGGAAAGAGTCAGAAGATGGGGAATGGTTCTATGAAGTGCTGATTTCTGGGTCGACGTAGCTGCTGCAATCATGAAAACACAGTATTTTTGACCGCTTGCACAATACCTACCTACCTATCTACACACACATGACACACACATACACACATGCAAACATACACCATACGCGCGCGTGAGAGAGAGAGTAAATGATGGAAAGATGAACATGGATATAATCACAATATACAATATACAATATATTAGTATGAAATTGTCGAAAATAAACTACAGGTGTGATGGAATACACCTTTAATCCCAGCACTCAGGACAAAGAGACAAGCAGATCTCTGTGAGATCAAGGATAGCCTAGTCTACATAGTAAGTTCCAGTTGAGCTGGGGCTACAGGGAGATCGTACTTCAGAAAAAGAGAAGCTATTATTAAAAAAATTTGGCTCTGAAATAGAAACATTAATTGATAATGAAGCCCAATGTAAAATCTTAGTATAATATTGAAAAATCATCTCTAAAATCCAACTTCCAGGAGCTGCTTTAGATTCTATAACATCTTAGAGTGTTTGATCCTAGAGCATAAAGACTTATTTTACACAAAACAGGAGTCTCAACAGATTAGTAAAAAAGATTTGCTAGCATGAAAATTTAGAAGGCATCTTTCTGTGAAGCTACATGTTAAATAAGCATATTCAGAATTTATAAGATTTTTGTGCTTTACTTGTAAATTTAAGTTTTAATTACCATGGCAAATGAGTTTTAAAAAGATTCCTTAGTACAATTTAATAATTACATAGATTTATTTTCTCAGAAAAGCATATATGATTGATTGCTTACAACATCCCTAAGAAATCCTTAGTACTTTGCTTCAACCTATGAAATTCCCATTAAAAAAATTTAATATCATTAAGGATTTTCAATATCATTTTTTCTACATTCTAAGTATTACTTGGTAAGTTCTGCTTCTGACAGTAGTGAAATTATTTAATTTGAAATGGGTTCTGGGTTATGCTGAACAACTGTAATAAATCAGTGCAATGAAAAAATGTTAGCGTCATTATATTAGCTCTAGGCTATTCAAAAGCAGCAAAGGCTTTGTTCTGTCCCAAAAGGAATGTTTAATTCATTACTACAGGTAGAAAAAAAGCATGTTTATATTTTTTCCTGGTATTTTACTTGAAGATTAATCTTTTCTTCACCACTGGATCTGTACGAAAACAAATTTATTTGAAAGGAATTAACTGTCATGCAGTGTGCATGTCTTAGTTTTCTTAAAGGGAATAGGAAATGACTGAGGCTTAAGCAATATTTCAGTCTGAGGGTAATGTGCTCTCTGGTTTCTACCCTGTCAGATTCCCTCCTGGTCTCCAGGGAGGCAAGGAGAGATTGCCTGCATGACATATGTTGCCCAAAGCAGGTTCTGAAATGAGGATCCATACTATTCATTCAACTCAATGTTGATTTCCATAGGTTTGCCAAGGACCAGAATACAATCCATTTTCAAACAAACAAACAAATAAGAAAAAACTTAGCACCATTCTTTAACAAATGAAGCTATATTTTGTACCAAATAATGAAAGGAAATAGAAGAACAGAGAAGGTTTGACTATGAAGTTGAAATACCTCTTGTCCAGTAAGCTACACAGAAGCAGACTTTTAAAGTTGATTTGTTTTAAAATCAGTTTACTCCTCCTCTTTAGTGCTATATATGGGAGGATGCAAGACTCTGAATCCTGCCTTTCTGTTCACAGATGAGAAACAAGATAATACAGCATTAAGAAAATTACATAAGAAACTTACAAAGGGTTTATCAACATCACCAGAGAATAATATAAACCTAGTGTGATAATGCAAATAAAATATGTATTTTGCCTACTTTTAGATGTCCATTGCCATTGATCAATGTATTTAATGCTCAAAGGCTGTATTTTAAAGAGATGTGTTGTCCACAGACTCATTTAACAAAACACTGTTGATACAGAACTTCAAAGATCCACAGTGAATACTGCATTGTTATGTGGAATAGCAATTCAAAAATAGATACTATTCCATAGTTGCATTCCAAAACATAAGTTTGTGAACATAAAAAATAACTTTTATTGTTCTTCAGTCACCAAGAATGAAAGGTTAAGAAAGTTCTGTGAGGTCATAGAAAATTCCCATTCTAAAATTAGGTGAAAAACAAAGTAATTACGCCAAAACACATGACATAACTGATCTGTGGTTTAGAGAGATTTTACATTGTTCATTCTCTGATCATTGTTCATTCCTTTTAAAATTTAGTATCACGCTTATAATAACATATCTTGTTTCCACAACACTATATTTTGTCTTTTTGTTTAATGGACATGCAACATTTATATTTATTTATTCATGAAAGCAAAATAAGAGGGTACACCATTCTGGTGCCACATGGCACAGTGTGGTTGTTAATGCTTATAACAACTTTGCATTAAAAACTAAAAGGGTGAGTTTGAAGGTTCCAATCTTGAAATTTTTCCACAACTACTAAAATGATCATTATATTGACAAATTCTACATCATAATTCTTCTAACTGATCCTCTGAAATAGTTTCTGACCATAATTCTTGTCTTTTAACATCACCACCAATGGAACTGGCTCAATATATTGCAATATATTTTATAAAAATTATTGTGTTTTATCCTCTGTCCAATGTCAATTTATATTTTGCCTTCATAATGTCTTATCAATCCACCTCATTTTCCACAATTCTACTTTCACTGTTCATAAGTATATAAGTATTAAATTAATTCAGACTTCATAGTAGGTAAAATAAACTTTCACATTTCAGACTTTACACCCAAATACGTGATCCAGGATTTAAGGATCAGACTTTTCTTGCCATAGGACAAAGACAAATTATTTGCCAATTTGATCTGTCAGGGTCAAAGACTGACTGAGATGATTTTTAGCATACATTACAAGAGTGCTTGCAGAGGTAAGGAGTATAGACAAGCACTTAAGGCATATCAGAAAAGGACAGTAGTAGACCAAAGAGGTGAAGAAGAGGTGTCTGTTCCAAAGGGAGAGAAAACTGATCATGGTGGCTGGACGTGTGGCTCACGTCTGTAATCTGAAGCTGGGAGATGAATGCAGGTGGATTGCTGTGACTTTGAAGTCAGACATATATACATTGTGAGACTCTATCTAAACAAAACAAAAACAAAATAAGCAAACCAAAAATGACTAAAGAATGAAGAACATTCCAACATGCCAATATTCACCACCGCAGGGGGGTATGGGATGGACTTACTGCTGGAGGAACATAGTGATATGCCCATGTGTAAGATTTGACCTCACGACCTGGTCTTTCTCTGCCTCAATGATTTTTTTCCTTAGGATTTTTGCTGGTTAAGCTCTTCCCTCCATTTAGTCTCTGAGTGGGTAGCCATGCAGTATATGCGATGCTATTCTCTGCCACCATGCTTGTCTTAGTCTTATGATCTCTCCAGGCAGTCTGAAGATAAGGTGTTAGAATACTGGAGCACTATCATCGTTTCCGTTACCGTCATGTCTCACCACTCAGGGCCAGCCTGAGTGGACTTTCGGGGGCCAGCCCGAGGGGTTGGGGGCAGTAGACACAGAGTCAAGCCGCAGACTCCGGGAGTTGGACGGGAAGCAGGCCAAGTGCGTGGCACTGCAAACTCGTTTATTGAATAGGTGCACAAGCTCTTATAGGTCTGGACAGCCAATGACCTTATGGGGTGGGGTCCCAAATACAGCCAATAGTAAGTTTGTCCCCAGGTAGGCGGGTTCTTTCCAGATGCTGGTCTCACAACTAGCCAGAGCAGAACGCCACACCCACAGGAGCCATTCCTCTATTCCTCCCAGCAGGTGGCCTGGCTAGGCCCACCTTGCATTATGCCCAACAGAGCACTGCTTGACTTCTCCTTTTCATGTATGTTTGAGAGGGGCTAGATTTAAGCAGGTGGGTTAGCCTAGAGTTCAAGGACGATAAGCTGTAAGTCTCAACAACAGCTTTTATTATCTCTGATTAAGCATCTCTTTCCACTATAAGGAAGATATGAAGAGGGATCTAAATACGCTCAAAATATATTTTATGAAATTCACAAAAATTCAATGAAAATTATTTTTGAAAGGCCAAATTTTGATTCATAAAATACAAAACGAACATGATATTTTATGAATTAATGAGGTAACCAGTTAGATACCACAGCAGTTCAAAAGATAATTCAAAGCCGAATGAGAGATACCACCCATGAAATGATTTTATAGAAAGAATTAAAACCAAGTTTTTTCCTACAAGGGTGAAAATCTTAAGGTAAGTGAGAAAAAAAAAATATCAGATGGAATTTATTTGCATGCTTGTAGGTGAGAATTATTTCCATATAGATGTTTCCTTTAACTCTCAGAGCTGTAAAACATCACAATGGACCACAGAAAGAAGGTGTAGAACTCTCAGATTCAGAAACCAATTTTGCTGAAATACTAAACATTAAGTATTTTTGTTTTTTTAAGCCACATGAAGTATCTGTTAATTATCCATAATTAAAAAAAATACTTTACAAACTTAAAAAATCTAAAAGCCATTCAGAGTTCAAGTTTTTACAAGAACAAGTACCAGCTAGATTTAGTGACTAGACCTTAGAAGATCCCCTCAAGAGCCCATACTGTCAGCTGCCATTAAATTCACCCCATAATTTTTTCTGTAGGGGAGTCCATTTCAATGTTTATCACGATTTTCAGCAGCAGTCTGTGGACAAATCCTTCCTTTTTGTTCACAATAATTCAAGACATTATTTTGTTCAAAGAGATCCAATTTGCAAACAATCCCGAGGAATCCTTTTAGCATTCATTGCAGCCTTTTTAGACCTAGCACTTTGGGCTTCTGTCTTGGACTGGTGCAGAATTTGTCTCAAATGTATCCCAGTTTACTGCTAGATGTCATAGCTTAGCTTTATCCACCTTAAATTCATCTAATTTCCTTTCTATCATTGTGTGTGTCTGTGATTGTGTGCACATGTATGTGATGTGCATATGTGTGAGATGTGAATGTGGATATGAATGTGTCATTCACATACATGTGGATGTCAGAAGTCAACCTCGGTTATCAGTCTTCATGTCCACCTTTTTTGAGACACTCCTTTTGTTCACAACTGTAACTCCAGGTTCCCGGGCACAGGAACTTCTAGGGGAGTCTCCTGTCTCCTCCTTCTGTCTCACCACAGAAGCTCTGGGATGACAGGTATTCTTCAGTGGTTGGCTTCAGTGGATCCTGGGGATCTGAATTCAGGTTATGATGCTTATATAGCAAATGCTTTATCCACTGAGTTATCCAACTCCCAAGTAAAATATGTCTCATTCTGTAACTTCTGTACATTTTCTCATTTCTGACAATTATTCTGAATTCTCTAATCCTTTTGAAAAATTGACTTTCTTTATAAGGCCTGTATCAAAAGATATCTGACCAGTGAAATTTTACCGATCTTTCTTCTGTAAATATATCCTCTCCTGTTACATTCATCACACTGACCTTCACTCTATCCATACATTTTTTACTTGTGTTGCTTTCTTCTCAATAGTTAATGTTTCTGTATTTAATCTTGACCTTTCAAAGATAGATGCTCAGTATTTTTATCATTTTTTTAAAACTGAAGCCTCAACTTTCCCTTATATTCTTAAGAAAATAAAGGCAGAATGACCATAGAAAAATTAACTTAAAATCACATACTTTTAAAATTTATACTCTTATCAATATTTTTATTGAATCATTGTGTTTTTAATACAGAGCATCTTAATCAGTCTTAAAAATCTTTATACCCCTTTTCTCACCAGCAACCCCCATAGAACTCCCCAACTAGAAGCCATACATTCTTTCATCTGTGTAAAGGTTTATTGTGTCAAGATACTATCCCCAAAGTGACCTCAGTGTAGGTTCATCCACTGAGGTCTAGTCAGAGTATCTGGGGTCCCTCGTTTAGGAAAACTAGATCATCCTCACCAAACAGTAATCAGTTGCTAATATTTCTTAAGCAAAGGTTGGGGTCTGTTATTCATTTCCCAAGTTCCATGCTGGGATTTTGTCTGCTTGAGTTTGCATCGGTCTTGAGCATGCCGACACCATTGCTGTAGATTTATAGGAGCAGGGTCCCAGGAGCTTGTAGGATTCGATTTCCGTATGGTCAGGCAACTCCTCACTGGCTTTTATAATCTTTGCTCCCCCCTCCTCTGCAATGGTCTTTGGACCCTGGGCGAGTGAAGTTTAATATAGAAGTCCTATCCAAGGACCTACACTCTGCAGATTCCTAATCTCCATGTTTTAGCAATTTGTGACATTTTGTGTTGCATGAGGGAGCTTCATTAATGAGAGTTGAGAGATTCATTAGTGTCTTCTTTACCCCTTGTTCTATATTGTGTGAGCCTTGGGTGTAGAGTTTGCATTGTAGATATGACAGTTAGGCACGGGAAATTCACAGACAATGTCTATGTGTTACCAGCTGTGGTATTCTGTATTAATCTCTACCTGGTGCAAAAGAAGCTTCTTTATGAGTGGTGACTGGGATACTCGACTGTGAATACAAGGATACATATTTTGTATTTTATAAGAAGTTACATTAGGTTAGAGATGTAACAGTCCTGGGGATCTCTCTAATACTTATGACCTCTTCACCATGTGTATTTGACCCTGGTTACACTACCACATATAAGTTTCTTCCCATTGAGTAGGCTGTAAGACCAATTAGATAACAGTAGGTCCCCAAGATAAACATGTCACTACAGCTCCAGTGTCGAATACTGTGACAGTCATCGATGTGATTATTTGGTCATAAAGCTGGTATTGGATCATCTATTAATGTTCTCTCTTGGCTGCCTGCCTAGTGTTCTCCTGAGCTATGAGAGCTAGCCCTCAGGGGAAGTGAATTCCAAGTCAGTTCTAGCTCTACTGCTCCAAATCCCTTCTCTGAAATCCTTCACAGGTACAGGCCTGGTGAACAGACCACACCCACACGTAGGGGTGGAGGATAGAGAATGAGAGAGAGAGAAACAGAAAGAAAGAGAAGGAGAGAGACACAGAGAAAAAGTGGCAAATTCTTAAACAGGAATCCAGTCTTCTTAAAGCCTAACCAGAGAAGTAGCATCCTAGGGTTAGAGATGGCATAGCTGTTAAAACATTTGCCAGACAAGAATGAGGCCCAGAGGTAAGAGCCCCAGTTCCCAGCATCCATGTAAATGTAGGGCATGCCTATAAGCCCAGTACTTGAGAGGCAGTGCAGAGGCTCCCTGAAGCAAGGAGGCTAGTCAGAGTAGCAGAATTGACAAACTCTGAGCTCACTGAGAGATACTGCCTCCATATGCAATGTGGAGAGTGACTGAGGAAGACACCCAGTGGCAGTCTTTTGACCTCTATGTGCACATGCACATGTCCACACATACTTCACAAATGCAAACACACATACACACATATGCACATTATACATATATACATGAAAGGATAAAATTGTTACTTTTGTTGTACAGATGTTCATTAATTTATGATGGGGTTGCATCCTGATAAATCTAGCATAAACAGATAATATAATACATTGAAAATAAACAGAACACACCCAATTTACCACACGTCATCGTTTAGCCTCATCTACCTTAAGCAAGTTCAGACCTTCACACTAGGCTACTGTTTTACAAAATCAGCCAATGAAGGCATCATTTTATAATAAGAATTTTAATATCTTATGTAATTTATTGAACAATAAAGTGAAGAATATAACATGTGCATGCATATACTTCTGCACCATTATAAATTAGAAAACCATAAGTTAAAATAAAAAGTCAGGAAACATCTGTATTTCATTTGTAATGTATGTTTAAAATATATATGACGGCTGATTGTTCATAGGCATAGTGCAGAGATCACTGCAAAGGGGTTTACACCGCGAAAGAGACTGCATGTGACACTGACACATGACAAGGGAAGGGGAATTAAGTGGTGGTAGTGGGCATCAGTGGGTGAAAAATACCGAGAGGAACCATAGGGACGGACGAGAGGCATTTGAATTCTTGTTGAAGGTAGGTCTTGATAAACAGACATGATGGTAGAACTTATGGAATTCCATCAGATATCAAATGTGATTAGGGGTCAAGAGTGGAGGATTTGGGCTAACATGTTGACAAGACTTCTGTTAAAATAGAGTTATACAGGGACTGTTGTAAAGAAGATTCAGAGGCACCTGACTAAAATCTAGCTGAGGAGCGATACTTTGTCAGAAACAAGCCTCTAGCTTCAGCCTACAGTCAAAGAAGCAGATGGTACCAGGGTGTGGATATCAGAAGTAGAGAGGGTCACTGGCAGCCATTTAGAGTCTTTTTCCTACAAATTTTCTATTTCTCAGTTTCCCCTTCTCCCCAACTTTAGAAATAGTGCTGTTGCATTTACCAAATAGCATTGTAAGATGAAAATGCTTTATGAATTTAAAATGGTGTGAAATGTTGAAAGTGTTCTATAAGTGGAAGAAAACTTAGGAAACCATTACTTTTTCAATAAAATGGAAATTACTAGATTGATAGTGTTTATGGAAAATGTCAGAACTCTAGATCAACTAAAACTAATGCTTATGGAAACCCTTAGTGATTATGTTGGGCTTTATGCATTTTTCTATTATCTAGACCCCCAGGTTTTGCAAATCTGGGCTTTTCCTCATGTCTCCTTGTGAGATTGACCATTCAGAACAGTCATTCTTCTATCTTAAGTGTCTTAAGAGGTAGATCATAAGTTTATACAAAACAAATGTTCTCAAGCATTCTGATCATCTCTAGTTTAGAATATATTATTCCTAAGCATATTGGAATAGAGTTTACTGAGATTAAAGATCTAGTAGAGCTCCAAAAATTATCTTTAAAACGTTTGATGAATCAGGTTTAATTATTATTTTGACACATCAAAATGCAACCTCTATACCTAAGCCTCAGGGAACATCACAGAAGAGGGAGTGGAAAGAATGTAAGAGCCAGAGGGACAAGACACCTGGTGCTAGTTAAAAAATTCTAGACATGACAGGGAGCTACAACAATGAAATATCCACAGTATGGGAGTGTAATGAGATCTGCGGAATAACAAAATCAGTTGGCATGTCAAGGTGAATGGGAGGAATCCCACCTCAAGCTGAAGAGCTGTAGTCAGTGGATGCTGAGAGAGTGGAAATCAGTTTTATCCAGAATATGGTTCCCTGAGAGGATATCTAATCCCAAAAAACAGTCCTAAACACAGATAGCATCACTAAATGTTCTCAGTATATGCATATATATATACATATACACATATATACGCATATATGTGTGTGTACCAGTAATAACTCAAAGAAGATGATAAGAATTTGAGTGGGTGATATGGAAGAAGTTGATAGGAAGCTGGGAAGGATGGAAATAATTGGAAATAATACCAAGACAATACTCAAGTATGAAACTGCCAAAAATTGGAAAAAAAAAAAAAGATTAGAGCTGCAATATTTCCATCCTCCGGTAGATGGCAGAAGCATGCTGTGCTCCATTTCAGAATGATATGCAGTTTGAAACTTGTATTATAAAGTCATGAACAAATGGTCACAACGTGCTTAAAAAAACTGCCTTTGTTGTGTTTGGGACACTGTAGATGTAAAGGGAATTGTAGCATTCCATCACAGAAACTTCTAATTCTGAAAGATTTTGCTGACAGTCTCAGAATAAAAAAAATGAGAGAGAGAGAGAGAGAGAGAGAGAGAACCTGTTTATAGAACGATTGCTATCATGTAGAATTAGTCATTTCTGCATGCTAATATTGTACTCATTTTAATCAAGGTTTTGTTGTTTTTTCTTTTAATAAGGAAAACTGAATATAATATGGAACTCGTTTTCATTATAAGAATGACACATGGTATTTGATAATTATAAACCTGAGGATCACTTATTCAAGTGGTACTGTTCTGCAGAGTTAAATGGCATGAACAGACATAGACATTAATATCCCATTGTTATGATTATGTCATTTGATATTGGTATTTTCAAAGCAAGCACATATTATCACACACATTCATTGTAAATTAGGCAGCACATGCACTCCCGATTCTACCGTTATTCTTGCCTGTTTATATTACTGCTAATTTTGACAATACTGTAACTGAAACTAAGAATGTTATGCAGTGATGTGATTGCACTCACGGAGAAATGAGGGCGGCAAGATTTATATTTATGCAAAACAGCATAAATTAGGCAAAGTTCAGATAACTTTTGCATAGGTACTATGTGGAAAGGCTGTACACAGCTAAAATTCAGTAAAATGAATCTTATTTTCTTTATGTTTTCATTGCAGAAAATGAGATACATTCCTGCGTAAAAAGAATAGAGAGAATCCACATAACATTTTCTGGTAATATTGTTCATCACGTCAGTCGTCTTTTGAATTTCAGCAATACCTTATGTGTAGCATTCCCTGGGAAGCCCCTGCACCTAATAGGGGTCCATCTATTCAGGATGAAGGGTCACAAAGAAATAGTGGGAGGTTTGCTGCTGACAACTTGCAGTGGGGATCTGGGCAGAATTTTAGCTGATGATGGCGTAGGTTGCCAAAATCTGTTTGCTTAGTAGAAGCACAAAGGGGCAGGTATGCTGAGGTTTGTAGCTGGAAAATCAGAGCAAGACTGGATGAGCTGTGAGATTGATTTGGGCAGTTCAGGAATTAGTTTTTGAATGTAGTTTACATTCCTGGACACTCTTCCAGTGGGGCATTTTGAAGCTTTTCGGTTAAAGAATGAGCTAAAAGATGCATGGTTACATGGATACCTTCAGGAACTGTCAGTCTATGAAGCCCTCTCTGACTGTTTCTTGAGTTTTGCTGATAGCTCAGACCCAATTAGATTTTAAATGGGATCTGGATTGCCCTTTTGGTTAATACATTATCTTACATATGCTTACAGTAAAGCTTCACTGGCATTTTTCTATCCGCTGCAGAAATCTTTCATGACAAGCCCAATTTGACTGGGTATTTTATTATCTCAAAGTGCATGGCTTTGAACTGCAGTTACAGGGCATTTCTCGTGCCTTCTCTGCCACATTAGTTAAAACTTGAATCTATTCTGCACTAATCCTTGGAGTAGAGTATTATTGCTGCTTCTTTGTGCAAAAGAATGTTGATTTCATTGACAGAATTTCATTGTATCTATGTTTTTATGTATTTTTCAATTCCATAGAGATTTTAATAGCTATGGAAATAACTATTCACAATGTCTATACACGAATCCATTTTTACACCTATATTTTCCTTAATTTTAAGTACTGTATTAAATCAGTTTTTTAAAAATATGTAATAGTTTACCCCAAATGAACTACAACCGTAGGATGTTTTGAGAAAAAAAAAACTTAAAAAAATCAATAATAGAAAAATCAAATGTGCAGACTCAGTACCATACACAAAATGACATTAGTGAGTTTATTTGCTCATGTGATTTTAAAATTTGATGTTATTATATCTTTATGAATAATTTCTATTTACTGTGTTTGCTATGGAGGAAAGAGAAATGGTCTCAATGTACCTTAGTTCAGAGAAATGTTTATACTTTGTGAAAAGCAGTATCAAATCATGGAATCTCCTTAACATCTATTTCTGTATCTTTGCCTGAATGTAATGTCGAATATTTTTTGATTTATTTCTTGGAGTTGATGACATATGGTCCTCTACTGGTATCTATTCTGCATCTTTTGTCTTTTTTTTCTCATTTCTCTAGCGACACAATCTCTTGGTTCTCTGACTTTGGATAACTTCTTTTTTAAAATTTATCAAGTTATCAAGGGCTTAATTTTTTTCTCATCAACTTCTATGGTTTATGGCTTTCCCCTTTGCCAAAACTGAGCCATTAATCCATCTTTTGCCTTAGATTCCTCCACCAGAAAGTCATCCTTAATTTGTTATGAAAGGATTTGTTGAAAAGTCATTCACAATTTCATGCTACTCATGGTAGATTTTTTTTCCATTTCTGAATATCAGGCTGCTCTCTCTTTAATGATTTAAGTGGAATTTCATTTAATAATATAATCCATATTTACTTAATATACATACAGTCAATATAGTAGTGAATAAAGCTGACAGAGTCTTTATCCACATCACACTTCTAAGGCAGAAGGTCAGGTAGAGATTAAAGTCATAGTTGAAAGAACTAAGAGATATATGCATGTCTAGGACAGAAATGGCGAGTCTCAGAAGGACAAGAAGAGACATTTCTTCCATCTATCAGGGAAACATAATTAACTTCAAATGTAGTGGCTTCAAAAAAGAGCTATTATGCTCACAGATTCAGCAGACCAGGAATTCAAACAGGACACGGTGAGATGAGTGGCCTATCACCCTTGATGTCTGGGAACTCAGCAGGAGTCATAGGGAGAAGGCTAGAATCTTCAGGAGGATCTTCTCTTAGATGTCTGGGGCCTAATGCTAGCTATTAGTTAGGATCTTAGAGATGACTGCTGGGTACAACCTCATAAGGCTTCTGGCATGAGCTAATTGCAAGATTGTAGCTGGCTTTCAAAGTTGAGAGAGAGAGAGAGAGAGAGAGAGAGAGAGAGAGAGAGAGAGAGAGAGAGATTAAAGGACAGGTGAAATAGGCTTGTGAGTGAGCTTAGGCAATTTTCTGTGAATGCATATAGGACTACACACATTACTGTATAGTTGTTTCACAAAAAATACAACCTGATTTGTACCTTTGAGAAAATGATACTACGTTGAAGTTAATAGGAGTTTAATAAATGCGATATAAGAACACATTAGAGTCAGAGGAAGTACTGAGGGTTAGGATTCTGGGATGAATGAATAAATTATGTAACTGGCAAATGAAAGCTGGTTTGGTTGAACACAACATGGAAGGGTGAAGGTAAATGACGCAAGCAACTGGGCGTTGTAAGCACGGGTTAATTCAGACTTCCAGAGAAGCCTACAAGTGATGCTGAAGATGTAACTCCCATTCCTAAGAGCAGTAGGAGTCTGTGAGTAGGTAACATTTGGGAATCACATGATCAGATTTATGGCTACACAGGTCAAGATGTTCAGTTGTAGCACGTAAGTATAAGCAGCATAGCCAGTTAAGTGGCTTGCGCGGTGGCTCAGAGTAGTGGCAAAGAGATGGGTTTAAGGTTTTTAGAAAGATATAATTCATGGGAACAGACAAAATTTTGGAAATTGTTTGGTTTTAAAGGTTGGGATCATATTTAAGGACAGTCTAGACATATTTCTTTGGAAGTTGTGTGGAAAGATTTGAACAGAATGAATAGAAATGTGGAGGAGATAATGACGCAAGTTTTAGAGATACTGAAATCGAAGCACTTTGAATGCTAGGCCGAGATGTCCAAAGGTAAATTGGTTTTATGGATCAGGAGCTGAGAAAGGATAAATTGTACAGTTGGAATCACTGGCATGTAGATGATACCTATAACCGACTGAATCAGAAGAGGTTATCAAGAAAGATAAGTGATTCACAAACTACCTTACTTAAAGATTAAATAGAACTGTATCCAGTAAGTAAAGAAAAGTGGCTCAGGAAAGGGAATTAGATTTAAAAATATTTTTAAATCTTTCAATGAAAGGCCCATTACTCTGCAGGGTTCAATTTGAAGGATAATTAAAAGTAGAGAGGTTAGGATTTAGGGAGAGTTGCCTATGCTGATCCCTTTGGCAGGAACCCTTTTTTTCTGTAGCATGCAGGGAGTCTATAGATTTGAAACTGGGAAATATTGATTCTATCAATGATACAAAATAATATGTATATTTGTAATCAAAATGAAATATATCCACAAATTTATTTTTATGTATTTAAACTAATATTGTCTATGTATTAAATAGACATGAAAGGGAACAATCAGAGTTAGTTTTCATTACAAGACCATTCTGAAATTATACTCAATAAAACTGCAGATTTTCTATCAGAGAAAATGTTTTCTATTCTGAAATATATAAACTTGGTTTTGAGAAGAGAATGCTCATATCTTTGAAGCTCTTTTCTGCTTCTTCTGAGCATGTGTTAAAGAGCTAGGGTTGCAGTTTTCATAATAACTAAAGGAGTTGCTATGTCTAATAAGATCCAATGAACTACCTGATGGAATTGGTGTGTAATTTTAAGACATATCTGGAGCTCTTGTGTATCTAAATGTTTCTAGCTGACCCAATTTATTTGTGCTTAACACTATGCTATAATTTGGATCTAGAAATCCAAAGTGTGGGAAAGAACAATTTTACTCATTATAGGCATAGCAGGAGAAGAATCTCAGGTTAATAGTATTGAGCACATCTTTAATTTCTCCAAATTAAGGAAAGACATTACTGTATAAATATAAGAAGCAAATAGAACACCAAATATATAAAACCACAGAAGAAACTCCCAATGCCATATCATAGTGAAAACAATAAATGTAAGAATAAAGAGAGAATACTGAAAAATGCAAAAGAAAAACAAGTCATATATAAAGGAAGACCAATCAGAATTACAGTTGACTATTCAATGAAAACTATGAAAGCAGGAAGATCCTGGACGAAAGTATTCACAGGATGTAGATGCCAACCCAGAATACTGTAACCAGAAAAAAATATCTATTATTCTTGAAGGAGAAAGAAGAATCTTCCATGACATGGATAGGCTAAAAGAATTCATGTCCAGAAAACCAGCCTTTCAGAGAATATTTGTAGTAACATAGACAGCTGAAGAAATGAATGACTGTATCCAAGAGGCAAGAGAAAGACACTGAATTAGGTATAAATGTGGAAACACAAAGTTAGACCAAGAATTCAAGGAGAAATTAAAATGATGGGAATCAATACACATCTTTCAGTAATAATTTTAAGTGTCATTGAACTGAAGAGCCCAGTCAAATGACACAGGCAAGTTGAATTAAGAAACAAAATTCATCTTTTTTGTTGTCTGAAAGAAACCCATTTCATTTTCAAGGATAGGCACTACCTTAAGGTGAAAGGATGGAAAAATTATTCCAAGCAAAATACACTAAGAAGCAAGCAGGAGTTGCAATCCTAATATCTGAGAAAACAGACTTCAAATTGAAACTAATCAGAAGATATAAATCAGATTCATCCTGATCAAAGGAAAAGTTAACTGTGAAGATATTACAGTCATAACATATATGCACCAAACTTTGGTGCACTGAACTACATACAAGCAATACTACAGAACTCTAAAGACAGATTAATCCGAAATCAATAGTAGTAGGGGTCACTTAGACCTAAAAACTTCACTCTTAGGACTCCTTTTTAATATAGTGGTTGAAACTCTAGCTAGACCAATAAGAAAAGAGAAGGAAGTTAAAGGGGGTACTAATAAGAAAAGAAGAGGTAAAGCTGTTTCATTTTGCAGATGATTTATTATACCTAACAGATGCCAAAAATTCCAAGAGAAAACTAGAATTGATTAACATTTTCAGCAAAGTGGCAGATTACAAAATTAATCTACGAAAATCAGTTACCTTTTTATATACCAATAACAAGCAACTGGAGAAATAGTACAATGAAACCCTCCCATTCACAATAACCTCAAAATAATCTCACAATAAACCTAACCAAAGACATTAAAGACCTCTACAATGAAAATTTTTGATCTTTAAAGAAAGATATTGATGAGGACACCAGAAGATGTAACGACCTCCCATGCCCATGGATTGGAAGAATTAACATTGTGAACTTGACAATCCTATGAAAAGCAATATATAGATTCAATGAAATCCTAATAAAACTCCCCATGATATTCCTCACATAATTAGAAAATATCATTATAAAATTCATTTGTAAGCACAAAGACCCCGGGTAACCAAAGCAAACCTGAGCACAAAGAGCATTGCTGGGGGGATTACTATGCCATATATTACAATTTCAAACTATATTACAGAACTATAGTCATAAGACAGCATGGTACTGGTGCAAAAATAGATCTGTAAGTCAGAGGAACTTAATTAATTGAATACCCAAAAATGAGTATGTGCAATTTTAGTCCCCTGAGATTTGACAAAGGGGCCTAAAACATTCATTGAGGGAAAGATAACAAAACTGGAACTCCATGTGTAGAAGAATGAAACTAGATCCTTATGTGTAACAAAAGTCAACTCCAAATGGATCAAATACTTCATTGTGAAACCTGAAATTCTGAAACTGTTGGAAGAAAACGTTGTTAGTAACCTAAAAGATACAGGTGCAGGAAAGGGCTTTCTAAATCAGACATCAGTTGTTCAGGAATTAAGGTCAATAATCAACAAATGGGACATCATTAAACTAAAAAACTTCTGAACAGCAGAAGAAACAATCAAAGAAGTGAAGAGAGAATCCATAGAATGGGAGAAAATCTTCACCAGTGACACATCTGACAGAGGTATAATATCCAGAATATATGAAGAACACAAAAAACAAAGAATCAAGAAAAAAAGTGACCCAATTAAAAGTTGGGCTAAGAATCTGAGCAGAGAGAACTCAAAAGAAGAAATAAAGATGGCTGAGAAACATCATAAAGTGTTCAACATTGTTAGTAATTAGGGAAATGCAAATTAAAACAACTTAAGATTTCACCTTACCTGAGGCAGACTTGTTCAGATCAAGAGAATAAATGATACCAAATCCTGGAGAGGCAGTGGGGGAAGGTGAATGTTCATTCACTGATAGTGGCATTGTAAACTGATGCAACCCCTCTGGAAAACAGTGTAGAGAACTCTTAAAAAACTAACAATGAACCTAACATTTAACCCGACTACACAACTCCATGGCATACACTCAAAGGATTCATCCTATTGCAGAGATACTTGTACATCCATGTTTGTTGCTGCTCTTTTCACAATATCTAAGGGATGGAATCAACCTAAGTGTCTCTCAACGAATGAGTGGATAATGAAAATATGATACATTTATACAATGGAGTTCTACTCTGTGGTAAAAACAGAGGAAATCATGATATTTTATGTAAGTGGATGGCACTAGAAACTTCTATGCTAAACAGAAAACAAATGAAAATTGTTCTTCCTCATTTGTGGAACCCTTATATGTGAGATGTCTCCTTATGTAACTGAAGGAACCAGGAAAATGGAAAGAAACCAAGGAGGTAAAGGGAAAGAAGAGCTCTAAGAGAGAAGAATAGACAAGAGTTACTAAGGGAGAAATAGATAAAACAGGAATATTTAAATGGAGGTGGGGAGGGAGGGTTATACAAGGAACTATGGAGATAAAGGGAAAGAAGGAGCTCAAGAGAGGTGGGGCTTTAGGAGACTGGTATTATCAAGGGAGAAATGGGGAAAATTGGGGACATTTTAAGTGGGAAGGCATGAAGGGAGGGTTAGACAGGGAGAGAGAGGTAAATAATGCCTAGCTAGTGTAAAACCCAGAGAGAATCATATCACTGTCACTGAATGGCAAATTACACTCACATCTCAACATGAGACCATGTGCATAGCTGAAGGCTACATAACAAGAAACAATGCTAGACAGGAGAAACCTTCTTACTCCCAAATTTACACAGGCTATTGCCACAGCTCTTGCTTGAAGTTAAGATCTTATTGCTAAAAACAGAATATAGTTCTGAGACTGGATTTGGATTTTGAAGCTGGAACTTATGTGAAAGTCATTTCCCTGGAGGCTAGCTCTCATAGCTCTGGAGTGCACTACACAATCTGCTAAGGGAGAACATCAATTGATGGTCCAATACCAGTTTAATAAACAAACAACCACATTAATGACCGACAAGGACTATGACACTGGTGCACTCGTGGCCCTTTGACCTTGCGGACAACCAATGACTGCCTAATTGGACTTAAAGCCTACTTAGTGGGAGAAAAGTCATGTTTGGTATTGTAATCATAGCCAATTAGACATGACTGAAGAGAGAGCTCCAAGGCTGTTACATTCCTAGGCTAATGCATCTACTTACTAAGTGTAATGTATACATCCTTATATTTACAGTCAAGTATCCCAGTCACCACTCATCAAAGAAGGTTCTGTTATGGTAGACAAAGACTACTACAGAGTACCACAAACTACAGAGTTTGGCAATATATTTTTATTACTACATTGTCTGTGAATTGCTCAAGCCTATTTAATGCATCTGTAATGCAATTTCTATACCTAAGGCTCGCACAACATAGAACAAGCCATAAAGAGGACACTGATGTATCTCTCAGCTCTCATCAGTGAAGCTCCCTCATGCAACAGAGGTCCAGGAACACAAAAAGTCACAAATGGCTAGAGTGTGGAAATTAGAAGTCTGAAGTGTTTGGGTCCCTGGACAGGATTCCTATATTAAACTTCACTCAGCCAGAGCTCAGGGATCATTGCAGAAGAGGGGGTAGAAAGACTGTAAGAGCCCAATAGGAGGTACATGACCATATGAAAACAGAATCCTACAAGCTCCTGGGACCCTGCTTATATGAACCTACAGCACATGGTGAAGTCATGTTCAAGAGCCATACAAACTCAAGCAACAAAAACATAGTTTGGAACTGGGAAATGGGTAATAGACTTCAATCTTTGCTGAAGAAATACTGATAGCTGATTATTGTTGGGAAAGGACGAGCTAATTTTTCTTAAAGCTAATCTTCTTAAAGCAAGGTACCCCAGGTAGACTGACTAAACCTCACTGGATGATCTTGCACTGAGGAATGTCTGGGGACACTAACTTGACACAATAGACCTTAACACTAATGCAGAGTGTATGAATTCTGAGGGGAGAGCTGTTGGGAAGGTGCCAATCAGGAAGGAGGTATAAATGTAAAGAAGATTTATAGATGTTCTGTATGAAATGCACCTAAATTCAATAAAATATTAGATTAAAAAAATGAAAAAAAGTTTGTTTTGGCTCACAATTTCAATGATTTCAACCCAGTTAGTTGAATCATTTCTTTTGGACTGAGCTAAGGAAGCAAATCATGGGAAAACATGTGATGGAGCAAAGGTGTTCAGCTCATGTCAATGAAGGAGTAAAGTGAGAGAGACATGATAGGGCTGAGATCCCAGTAACCCTTTCTAGGGCCTGACCCAGTAACCTAATTTTCGTCTACTGACCGTCACCACTTAAGAGTTGTACCACCTCCCAATAGCATCATATTCTGGAGATCATTGAACACATGAGCCTTTGAGATTTGCTTCCAGAACATCCAGTCTGATGAACTGCCTTGCCACAGGCCCAGAAGCAACATGATCAACCAATCATGATCTGTAACCTAACAGCCAAAAATAAACCTTTCTCATTAGGTTAATTTGTTGTAGTGACAAAAAACTGAGTAACCTATATCCTAAGGAAATGCCAAAAAATTTACCTCTGTCTATACATATTATTTATGACTTTTGACTTATCATTTCCAAAATGTTGTTCATTTTGAAGACTTGATCTTAGTTAGGAATAATGATCCTTGAACAAAATGTTTTTAATTTTTCAGAGTTTGGCAATATATTTTTATTAGTACATAATAATTAAACAGATTAACAATGTGCATTAGTTAATGTCAACTACTTTACTATTATCCAATGTTCATGGGTACAATGGAACTCCTAAGATGGAGCTCATATCTAAAACTTTTATTTATAAGCTTTGTTACTGGGTCATCATAAACTGCAAGCTGATTTTATAGAGAGTTAATGAATCCACCATTTAATATATATTGATGATTTGCTACCTGAATTTCACAGTTCTATATTTTTCTAAGGGAGGAGCACAACTATTGACCTTAGGTTGAATTTCCACAGTGAAAAAGGACTGGTATCTACATTTTCCCTGATGCCCTGGTTTAGAAATACATTAATTTGAACTGAACCCTAAATAAAGCCATAGACATCATATAATGCTTCATTAATAAGTATCCCAGACATTAATAATATAGTTCCACTGTGTGAACAGGTTACTATTTCACTTTTCCATATAATAGGTCTCAAGAAGAATTGGAAAAGGCTGTGTTGAGTGTAATGAAATCATTAACAGATAGCTTTGCCCTAAAATGTCACTTCCCTTACCAGTTCATGTACTGTGCCAGGCATCATACTAAATGTCTGCGTGTGCATGATCATCAGTGACTTTTGATAACCATGTGAACTATCAGAAGGACCTTGAAATTAGAGTACTGGATCCTGTCCCCAGAATGTCCTTTATGTGTTTTTCTTTTTTAAAAAAGTTGAGGTTGAAGCTGAGGCCTTATAGGCCTTAGACTTCCTATCTAAGTTCCACTTCTGACTTTCCACAGTTTCTGATCCAACAGATCTGGGGTAGCACCTAAGCATTCACAGGTCTATTTTTCAGGTAATGCTAAAGCTATGGTCTCAGACCTTCCCTTTGAGTATCACTATCTTAATGAGGCCCTTGTTCTTAGTGTGTACCCAGATAGAGTGGGTGTGGAGTGAGCATTTAACTTATAGCTCTATACAGTAGAGTAACTACAAAAAGAAGTGAAGGTCTGAGCTGAGATTCTTTAAACTAGTCTATAAATAATCTAAACGATTAGATTATTAGTTTATGTCAACTCGTGACATAGTGATTTGCAGCAGGGAAACTGAAGCAAACATTTGATGCAGTTATGAAGATTTTCTGTCCCCAAAGCCCAGAAGTATGAATCATCTTCTAAGTTAAAAAGGGTGCAATGATACCTTGGTTATTGTACCTTGATATGTACCTTCAAAATTTATCTTACCTTTGAAGATTTAACCTCAAATCATTCAGGGACTAGTTTTCCCTCCAAGGTCATCAGATAAATGGTGGCTGTGTTTGTTTTTTGTGACAGTTATATGAAACTTAATTTTCAAGTTTAGGTTTCATCTTTCTTCCTTTTAAGTAGAGTTGCAAATATAATGAATTATGTCAGAGTCTAAATAAAAGTCTTTTCCTTTTTTTTTCTTGCACGGCTTATCTTCTGACCAAATTTGAGCAACATCAACAGAGAGATTATTTTATTCATTCAAAAAGGTGGAAAGAAAACCTCTAAACTTTTGAAGATAGATTTTGTTAACACAAAGAAACTATGTGAATAGTCTGTAATCATTTTACTTGAATCATCAGAGGGTAGAAAAATTATTTCTTTCAAATTTTGCTTTAGTGAGAGACTGGAGAGTCATTTCAAACAGTGTAGGTGTTTTCCTCTGAGGTCAAGTATTTAGATTTGCTCCAAGAAGGGAACAATTATCTCCAAAGGCATATTTTGGAAAGTAATGAATGCTCTTGCTCCATATTTCTATTTTCTGGATTGCTTTAGATAATTCTCTAGTGCCTACACTAGCTTTCTATTCTCTGGTCTCTTTTCATTCTTGTAATTTTTACAGGGGAAAAATTAATTTCTTGCCAGCTAATATCTTAGATTGTTTATGAGCCAACCCTATTTCCCTTCATCTTATCGCTCTCATGTAGTATCAATATTTTGATCTACTTTTCATTTTTTCTTATTTAATCTTCCCTCTGAATTTTTCTATTTTCTTTAAGACACTGTGGATAAAACCTGGGACTTCCTAATTCTAATTTTACTTTTTAAGAAGAACCTAGATCAATTTTTATTTTAAAATTATTTTAAGTTGAGAATTATGGGTTTATAAGATTAAAACATGATGATGATGGTGGTACAGATTCAAACATATCATACAATGTCCTTGGGCAGTAGCTGGTTTCATAACAATTCTTGGCTTTTAAATGCCTTTTCCCTGACTTTCTGATCTTTTTAACTCCCTGAATCACTAAGCTGCTGATTGTTCTGAGAAACCCTGAAAGGATTTTCCACATAAGCTGTAATACCTTTCTTCTTCTCCTCCACACAGCTGCCCTTTTCCTTGGCTCCTTTTCCTTTTGCCTAATGACAGCTGACATACCTTTATGCTGCTGCTGCTGGTGGTGGTGCTGGTGGTGTGGACTGGATTTCAGCAGGATCAGAATGGGTGTGAACAAATCTTTTTCTACTATAACTTCATTTAATGTTGCATAAGGAATATCAACATTAACTTTTATTCTGTAGTTAAGGCCCCTGACAATTTCTTTTAGTATCTGATCTGCATCTTCACAGGTTACTATAGATATTACATGAATCCTGTTTCATACTAGACACCTTCCTGGAATTTCCTGTCTCCTACTCCGCTGCTTTCTCAGCACAGTAGACATGGCCATACTTTCGAGAATTTCTCCCTGGCTTACCATTCCATCCTTGGTGCCAGTCTTGGAACTAGTACAATGCTAGGTAGATTTAGTTGTCAACTTGACACGCCTGGGTGGAAGGAACCTCAACTGAGAAATTTCTTCCATTGGATTGCCCTATGGTCAAGTCTGTGGGGCATTTTCTTTATTGTTGAGTGATGTAGGAGGGCCCAGCTGACTGTGGACTGTGTTCTATGAAAAAATACTTGTACTTTGTAACAACTAGGTTTTTTTTTGATATAAAGACATGACTAGTATGCACATAACATAATTCATAGTAAAATATAAGTTTTCCATTTTCTACATTATGGTTTATGTTAAAAACAGGTTGTTCTGGGGCTGGTGATATGATTCAGTGGACAATAGCAGTGGCTGCTCTTGCAGAGGACCCGGGTTCAATTCTCAGTACCCACATGGTGGCTAAAAATAATCCATAACTCCAGTTCCAGGGGATCCAATGTCCTCTTTTGTCCTTTGGGGGCATTACACACACAAGTGCACTTACATACATGCAGGCAATACACTCATACACATAAAAATTAAGGTAAAATATCTTACTGAAGCCATCATCCAGCCTGGAGAGTCTCTCTCAAGCTGTGTCTTTTCCCTTTGTAAATATATGCTGCATCATGATGTCTCATACCACACTTCCATTCATAATAAATCAAGAGTGTTTGACATTATTGTTTGGGTATCAAACCCAGGACAAGAATCTGTCACCCATAATTATACTGCACAGCTAAGCATTGTATGTTAAATGAATGGTTAACATTTTAAAAAATAAAAAGAAGCTATATATTACACATTTATAATCAAATTAAGTTAAAATTTTATGTGTAAAACTCAGTTTTCCTGGGGAAATTTAATTTCTACTATGTAGTTTAAGCCTAATGATAACATCGGGATCAGAAAAGGTGGTAAAACTGATGGGGAGGGTTGCTTCAGTCTAGTTGTTATACTAAAAAATTGTCCTTTTCAACTTTTGAAGTTATATCTTTCACAAGAATACACTGAACTGTAAAGAGTTCAAGAACAAGTTTCCCCATTAACCTAGATAGTTCTGAATGAACACTAACAGACAGCAAGAAACGATTGATCTATAGTGGAAAAAAAGCAAGGAAACTTCTTGTTACTGATATGAACTTGGACACAGAATGAAATCAACAGATAAGATTATCTAGTTTTAAGATTATGATCTGGCCATAATAACTCTGTCTAGCTTAGGTACAGATCAGTTTTCCTTGGGTAATGCTGATTCACACTTGCATAATATGCAAAGGGAGGCACTTGCCAACATTCTTTACAGCTTCACATTCTTTATAGTAGTGATCAACTCTGCCTTTGTAGTCATGGACAATAAATAAACAAACATATTCCAATTAAACATTCTTTATGAAATCTCTTTAGGGACAGGATTTGACTGACAGGTCATCATTTGTTGACATCCTTTCTTAAAATATTTTAATTCAGAAAAAAAAAAAACTTGTCTGGTTTGTGTGTCGGCATCCTCACTGTGTCAGTGATCCTGTATCAATTTTAATGTCTTGGAAGAGGATGCAGAATTCAATGTTTTTATTGCCTGTTCACTAGGGGTCACCAGAGTTGATGAATCACCCACAAATCACATCTACTCTATCCCATCAGGAAGTAGCATTTCTTATGGTGTACTTTTTTTTCTTCTTCTTCCAGTTTTATCCAAATTTAGGGTTTGTCTATTGGGATAATCTCTACACACCAGTCTCTAGTTTGCACAGAGATGGTGTCCTATACATTTACTGCTTGTAGTCAGTTATTTTCTTCTCTTTTAAATTCAGGCATCAAGCCAGTATTGAATTCTTAGTTTGTGGTGAACATTAAGCTCTGATCTGTAAGGGGAAAAATGATAGTTTTCCTGTTTTCTACTGTTGCCTCATTACCCAGCATCTTTAGTAAAAGATGTTCCAATGACTAACCTCCCAATAACTAAAGCTCATTTTTTGAAGCACCAAATCTTGTTTATCAGCATCATTTTTAATTAAAGTAAGAAAATAAATTCCCAGAATTATACACATTTTCGTACCCTGGTTTTAGAAAATCAACCACTGCTAATACACCGAACTGCAAATCTGTTACACCGCTAGGGGGTAAAATAAGCCTTATTTGGTTAGTTTTATGTAGAGCCAATGATTCAAGTCCTCTTTTAAGGACATGGTTACTGCCACTTAGCTTACTTGTTTACCTACCCAGCTTTGTATGGAATTGTGCCCAACTTTAGATGCTTCGAAACTTACTGTGTGCGACAAATGCATTGAATATATATTTATGAACGCATAATTTTCACTTAAAATCTCTACACAAGCGTCAAGGAAGAAGGTTGGAGTTATTATCTGAGTGTGATCCCTTTCTGCACAGTTCTTGCTGTACTCCTTGGAAGATGTCCACAGTGCCAGCAGCAACCACAGTTTCTGTGACCCTGAGGCTCTTGTACTAGGGTCTATGACAGTGTTTAGACTAGGTCCGTAGATCACCTCTAGGATAGCTTTTATCAGCCCAGTAAAGTAACTGAGGGGCAGCAGGCATATGCACACCCAGGCTTCTGCAGGGAAGAGCAGATACAGCATTATAATTAGTAGCAAATGCTATCATGGGAAGTTTAGAGGATCTAGCCTTTGTAGGAGTTATTTTCAGAATGAATTGAAGCCACAGGGAGGCCTAGTTGACCATGCATGACAGGTAAGTACCTTATTCCCAGGAGAATATGTGAAACAGATACGTTGAACACTCAGAGGAGTTTGTCAGAATCAGGTTCTGAAATAAGACATATACCTCTAATTCATTCAGTGAGACTTTTACTTTCAGATTGGTTTTAACTTCTGTTTCTGAGCGTTAGTGAGCCAATTTGCAGAGGGTGCTTTTAGTAACTATAAAATCAATTGATACAAACCACTTTTCTTGCTCATATTGATTCACAATACAGGTATAATACAGGTATAATTTAAGTATGAATGCATTTTTTTTTCTAGGCCCATGGGATCTTCCCTATCTGTTCCCTATGTCTATAGAGGACCCTTACCTGTAATGTGAGAAGGAGAATCATGTCTTTTCAGAGATAAATCCCACTGTCGTGTGTTCTTTCTCATTTAGTAGCTCCTAGTCCCCTTTAGGCTGCAGTACCAGTTGATCCTCCAGGCAGACATTCTGTTCTCAGAAGCACAAGTCATGAGGAAGCATGTAGACAGGCTGCTTTCACCATTTCTGCCTTGTCATTTTGCTCACTGCTACAGGTTGAATTAGTTACAGCAACATTTTCCTGTGGAGCTGTAATTATTAGAATGGGATGACAACCCCTAAATAACCTTTGAAATTATGAAAACATGACAACTTCAGAATATAAAACGAATACATGTTAAGCTGGTTGTGATGGTACATGCCTTTAGTTCCAGCACTTGGAAGGTAGGTGGATCACTGTGAGTTCAAGGCCAGCCTGGTCTACATAGTGGTTTCCAGGCCATTTGGGGCTACAGGAAGACCCTGTCTTAAAATACCAAAACAAACAAACAAACAAACAAACAAAAATCACACTTTAAGAGTTCTTTTCTGAAAGTCATTGATGTAAGAAGATTCTGGAGAGATGCTACAACTAGTCCAAAGTAGAATTTCAGTGCCCTTCACACCAAAGGTAGTAGTGAATGCAGAAGTGGACTTGAAAAGACTCACTGCTGCTCTGTTTTATTTATGATGCTGAATTCTTTATTAATTAAACTTGTTCTCTGACAATTTCGCACATGTACACAATGCATGCAGACCATTTTTACCCCACCAACCCTCTCCCATTATTTATTTATTTTTAATTGAAGAGTGAAAATAAGAGGTGGTGAGCGGGGACAAATTGTTCTTCTGGATAGAAATTACTTGAATGTGTGTGAGCCTTCCTTTTGGATTACTACATGTTATCTACAATGTATAGAACTGTGATGAGCTCACAATGTTAAAAACCAAATATCTTATATTTTGGTAATCATGAAGGATATGCTAGATAATACTTTTTCAATACAGTACCCAGTACTTTGGCTTGAAGATGTCCAGTGAAACTTATGTTGAAATTCAACGATAACTGTAGCAGGACTGATACTGTCAAATATCAGAAATCAGAAGACTGAACACTTTCAGGTTGGAGAGAAGAATTGGATCGAGATACGTGGATCACAGCTGAAGCTGGGAAGTTTGTTAGAAGACAGATGCACTTCTAAGGAAGTAGGCTGGAGCAGGGAGTGGGGGGTTAGAAGTTCAAATGACAAATACTTTTCAAAAACAGGGGCTTTTATGTCACATAGTGAGTGAAGGCTCTCTGGATCATATGCACAGTGTAGACTTTCTTGCACATGCATTACATGTCTCCTTAGCTCCTTAGATTTCCACTCAGGAATGTGTGTTTTCCTGTTCTACTGAGCCAGTCACCTTCACTTACTCTGGAGTGCCCTCGGTACTTGTGCTGCTGTCTTCAGCCATTTCTAACATGCTTGGCCAGGGGTTCAGCTTTTTTCTTTGAAGACAGACTTTTCTCCTATGCTCATTTAGCAGTCTTTATGCAAGGCCTTTGAGACCTCACTCTCGCTCACATCTTCCTTCATCAGAAATAAAAGGGGAATCTTTAAGAAGCGTTAGACTGTGAGAGCTACACTTTCATGAGCAGACTGATGCTTTTATTGAAGTTATTTATGTCAGCCATAGGCACCTGCTAATAATGAGTTCAGTCTGATTTTCTTCTGTCTTGCACGTGCTTGCTGGCCTTTCTGGCATGTTATTATATGACACAAAGGCTAGTACCAGATGCATCCCTTTGATCTTAGACTTGCCAGCCTCTAGAATCATGAGCCAAATAAATTTCTATTGTGTATAATTTACCCAGTGTGTGGTATTCTGTGATAGCAGCGGAAAACAGACTGTGAAACCTAGCAATCTTTTTGTTCTATTTATGTCTTTCACAGTTTATACCCAAAGAGCAAAGAAAGGAGATAGAGCAATACATTCAATATGATTTTATCTAGTTTCCAAAAAGTCACTTAAGAAGGCACAGGTATATTCCTGTTTTCTATGCTGACTCCTCTCTTCCCATGCTGGGGTCTGCAGAGCCAACCTGTGAATGAGGAGGAGAAGTTCTGGCATATATGTACTGCATCTACACGTCTGGTCTTGACAGCTCCACCACCATGGCAGTCGTTTTCAGGGAGTAAAGAACTGAATTTTTGGACACATTCACACACAGGAGCCCCAAATAAAACTGATCAATAGGGGTCATGGTACCTCATGTTTATAATCCCAGCACCCTGAGGCAGGAGGATTGCTGTGAGTTTAAGTCATCTCGGCTACATGGTGCATGCCAGGTCAGACTGGGTGACAGAATAAGGTACTGTCTTCAAACAGTCAATGAACAATCAAACAATAACAAAACCTTAAAAATGAAACAATTAACAGAGTAGTCCTACCATATATCGTATAGAAAAAATAACTGTCTAAATCACTTCCTCTTTCCAGTGCACACGACTTTCCATAGGTCAATCAGACATCTCATTATGCATGGTGGGGTTTAGTTCTTTTCCTAATTGAATGGATACTTTTTTGAGCCTTCTGAGAGTTGCAAAGGAAGCTTATAGCTCTTTATTTTTGTACCCTTCGTTTTCAAAATGAATGTTTGAATTAATTATTGTCTTAAGGACTCAATTACACTCTTCCCAAAGGGCCATTATTCCGCTTGGTGTCTATCTGGGAAGAGAGGAAGGAAGGTTAGTTCTTTCATGAATAAATGTTTGTTCTCTTCCCTTTTACTTTTTTAGGAAGAGAAGATAAAGAATGCCACTTATCTTATTGAAGTTATGTAGATATTGAGATTCCTAAGAGAAAGGTTGGCAAACCTTTTTGTAAAGAGCAAGGTAGGAAACATTTTATGCTCTGTAGCACAGTGGTTTCTGTTTTATCAATAATCTGAGCTACAGTAGCATGACAGAAAAACAGCAGTATGTAAATATACAGTGTTGTCATCTGATAGTATTTTATTTATAACAATAGACAGTGGGGGCAGATTTGGATGATCTTTTGCATATATCTTGTGTAAGAGAAATGCTGTTAATCAGCAAAGTACTTTGATGAAGTTTTTATCAATTTAATCTGTTCAAAGGACTGTCCTGCTGTTTTAGTTAAAAAATATATTTGGAAGTACAAAGAGTTTACATTACAAAAGACACAAAGGCTATGAAATGATACGATATGATGGACTTAAGCCTGTGAAGCTCTCTGCACCACTATCCCAGGCTCTGGCCATAGTGGATTTTGTCTACAGTACATGTTTTGCCTGTGATCTCTTCTCCTGGGTCATATTTCCATCCAGTGGTATGATAATTTGCAAATAAAGCTTTAATTGACAATCCATAATCTTTTAAAAATGTAATATTATATTCCAGAATTCTACAACTGGCTACACACAGAGAATAAGTGTCTGTGAGATGCCCAACCCTCAGTGACACACTACAGTGGACCCTCTACACCCAAGGCTCACGGAAAATGCACTAATGCATCTCTCACCTCTCATCAGTGAGGGCCGTGAACACAGAGGGCCTTAACTGGTCAGAGTATAGAGAATAAGAAATTGCAAAATACATATCCCTGGACAGGACTCCTGTATTAAACTTCACCCTCCCAGGGTTCAGGGACCACTGAGGAAGAAGGTACAGAAAGATTGTAAGAGCCAAGGGTGGGGCATGACTGTAAGGAAATAACATGTTCCCCATACCTTGCTCATATGAACTTATAGCAATGTGACAAAATGCAAAAGATCCATGTAGATTCAACCAGACAAAAGTCAGCAGAGAACTGTTCTTTTAAGGGAGTGGTGATAGACAGGCTGAACAGGCTCCAATTGATGAATTCACATCGATGTACACCTGGGTACACAAACATGACTCTACAGACCTTAACATATATGATAAAGTGCATGAAGTCCTGAGGGTGGGCTCTGGGGGGTGGATGCAAATAGGAAAGGTGGAGGTCACTAAATTTGATTAAGATGTGGGAAATTCACAAAAATTCAACCAAAACATACTTTAACAAGAACATGAAGTGTGTGGGGAGTGGATCCTGGAGGAGTTACGGGGAGGAATGCAGGCAACTACAATCAGAATACTTCTTTAACAGTCTACACTTGCAAAGGAGATATCTATTCTAGTCTATATGCCTTGGCTCTACCTACAAATCTCTCCACATTGCTGAAATGCCCAGAACAACTGTGCATTGAGTTTAAAGAGAAACTTGAGCCTGTAATACAGCATTAGATTAAAAGTATTTAAACTTGACTCCTAAAGGACTTGAAAAAGTTCCATCAGACACCTTGGCATATAGAGGAGAAGATGAAAGTGGTGGAAAGGCAATGTATGAAATAAATAAGAATACTTTCTTATCTTCTTTAAAGGACCTGTTAGAAGGTACAAAGAAACTTGGGAGTGAATCTGTAACTATGTAATACCTGCTCCAAAGAACTTACCATCCACTGGTCACTCCTTGGACGCCTGAAAGGAGTGGAGATATGTTTCTACTGACCTTGATTAAAAAGTCTGTGGGTATAGGCACTGTATTGAAACATCTGGGAATCTCAAGTTCATAGGAATTCCAAATGCCACCCAATCTTCAGGATCCTTTCCTATAAAGGAGTCTTGAGTCTTTTCTAGTTGTAAGGTACAGAAATACTTTCTTACTTTAAATTTTGACTTAACTTTTGCATGGTACAGAATATCTGACATACAGTCTGTATCTATGTATTTAAAAAAATAATTTATTGTTCTTTTCATTTAACTGTATTAAAAATTTAAGATTGTATTGAGAGGAACATCTCATTTTGACTTGAAATGCTTTATTTTTGAGCTTATGCATGATTTTATGTATTTATTGATGATATATATTTGATTTTCCTGTGAAGAACCTGTTCAAAATTATCTTATTTCTTTTTGCAAGGAAAAATCCTCAGAATCATAATAATGTAAACAGAAAGACGAAAGTAGTTAATGAAAACAAAACAGGCATGACCCCTTCCTTCACCAATACTCATTCATGACAATAATTCAATTTCTTTATAATATATATACAGAAAGCTCTTAAGAAAGAAAATATCCTCTGAATGAGGAACTTTCTTTAATAAAACATTTTGTATAGCAATTTGTATGTCTTGGATCTTTCTCAACTTATTGTTTAAATTCGAGGTAGGATTTCATAGTGTGTGAATGTAATTTATACTCATAGAAAAACATAATTGATTATGAAATACAAGTCATTTAAATTGCAATATTACTCTAAATATTTTTAAAAACCCATACTTTTAAACATGGCAAAACCTCTATGCATGTGGCATCTTTAGACATGTTTTGAAATGCTCATCAACTTTATTTCTAATATGTCAAGCCCGTGTGTCAAGTTTGTCTCAGCAATAGATAGCTTGCCTTAAAAAGACAGTGGAGCTGGTCATCATGGTGTACATCTTTAATCCCAGCACTCAGGAAGCAGAGGCGAGCAGAGGCAGGTGGAGCTCTGTAAGTACAAGTGTAGCCTGACCTGCAAAGTGAGTACTAGAACAGATGCAATAGGGAGACCCTGTCTCAAAAGAGCAAGAAAACCAAAAAAACAAAAACAAAAACAAAAACAAGCAAACAAACAAACAAAACCCTCCCAAAAAACCCTGAACAATCAAAAAGGCAGTGGAATTTCATCAAAACTATTTACTTAGAGCACTCATATTCCAGAAACCCAATCTCTTTAGTATACATGTTGTCTTTAAAGCAATCTACCTATTGGGGTTGAAGAGATGACTCAGAGGTTAACAACACTTTCTGCTCTATCATGAGGACAGGAGTACAGATCCCAGTGTCCACCAATAAATGCCTATAACTCCAGGTTCAAGTGGTCCAATGTGTTATTCTGGCTTCTGTATATACACACACACACACACACACACACACACACACACACACACACACTCATGCATATGAAATAAAATAAATCTTTTAGATAAAAACAAAAAAGAAACTTACTTATACTTTGCAACCAACAGACAGATACTCTTCTCTGTTCAAAACCTCCCTAGAAAAGACATCTAGACTCACTGTCACTGATTTTCTGCTCTTGCCCTCGTGTCTTTGGATTTGCCTGCAAAGGGGTTACTGAGGGGGAACAACAAGTTGGGCACAGAGGTCAAACACAGACAGTCACGAGCTCCGGTCTCCTAAGCGAAATGTGTCTTTCTTGTCTTTTTCACGATGATATGACTTGTCAAAGCCAATGTATGTACAGATCCAGCCAAAGATGACCTCATGGGCTTAAGGGCCAAGGAAAGGATGTGAGCAGAATGCAGTGCTGAGCACTGCTGTTCCTTCCCATGAACAGTATCTGGAAAAACAACCAGATGCTGTTATCATCTGGAATGTGGCAGGACAGCAGACTGTGGTTTCTCTACTTCATGGACCCAGGCTCTGAGAACTCATTTCTATAAGTCAGAAATTTAAAACTGATATTAGAAGCTTTCTCATAGTGTTTTAAAATAGAATTCACATTTAATATCTGTGATATGATTTGAGTCTTCTTTTCTTCCATTTTTTTTCTTTCTTACTCTCTTAATACGCAATATATATTTATTTACTTGGCAGGAAAAAGCACAGTAGCCATTTAAAATACGCCTCTATCAACATTTATGTTCTAGGCTAATAAGTCAATTTATTTCCTAAATTTAATGGGGTTTTTTGAAACTGTATTCCACTATATATATACAGTTTCAAAAAATAGTTCAGTCTGTCCTGAAACTCACTATATAGTTCAGGCTAACTGTTGACTTAAACAATCCTCTTGCCTCTGCCCCTTGAGTGCTGGAATTTAATATATATCATCACACAGCAATAAGATAGATTTTTAAAATCATTAAAAATATATGCATTTTTTCTGGGTCAAAAGTTCATGTATATGTATCAATGTAGAAATATAAGACAAGTTTTTCATTCTGTAGTCCTCGATGGCCTGAAACTCACTGTATTGTTCAGGCTGCCCTTGAACTCACAGGGTTCTTCTTACTTATGCCTCCCAACTTACAAACATGGTAAAATTTTAGGAAGAACATACTTGGATGTCAGGTATGTATAGAATTAGAGATCATTATGCTTTTGAGAATCCTTCTCTTTTAGTGCTGTGTGGCGGTGCACACATTCAATCCCTGCACTCGGGAGGCAGAGGCAGGCGGATATCTATGAGTTCAAGGACAGACTGATCTACATAGCATATGATGAGCCCCAAGCCCTCTGGGGCTAAAGGGAGACCCTGTTCCAAAAAGAGTGAAAAAAGAACCCTTCTCTTTTCACTTCCTTTTAATTTTTTCTTAAATATCTTATTTTTGATATATTAATTTTTAGTTTATGTGCATGAATGGCCTGCATGTGTGTAAGAGCACCCATGTTGTGCATAGCCCACATAGGCCGAAAGAGGGTGTTGGATCTCCTGAAATGGGAATTATATATAGATATTTGCTAGCTGCCATATGAATGCTGGGAATCAAACTCTGCAAGAGCAACCTGTTTTCTTAACCACTGAATCATTTCTCCAGTCCATGAACTTCTTTTTTTATATTATTGTATGTATGCTCACATGTGTGTGCATGTGTAGAGATCAGAGGACAGCTGTCAGGGGTAGATTCTCCTTTTCTACCTTGGTGAGGTGGCTTAGTCTCTCTTGTTCCTGTTATGCTGCCTACTCCAGGCTAGCTCATCTGTGAGCTTCTATTTGAGTCTGCTGTCTCTGCTCCCACCTTCCATCTTGCTTTAGGAATGCTGGGATTTCAGATCTGTCATTTTATGTGGGTTTTGAGGCTTGAATTCAGGTGTTCAGACTTGTGTGGCAAGTGCTTTTGTTTACTGAGCCATCTTGCTAGTATTTTTCTTTCCACTTCTCATTCAGTATATAAAGACATTGTTCTCCTTGACTGAGTCATGGGCATTTAGAGTCTTGAAGGATAGGAATGTGAAATATAGTGTCCTAATCAATAGCATCTTCTATGAGATACCATTAGAAAAATCATAGAAACATTTGCTTTATTAAACCAGTGCAGTGGGAACAAAGAGCCCCATGCAGTGAGAGATTTCCCATTCAGGTAATCTGGTAGCAGACCAAAGCCATTACTTATTGCATCAGGAAATGTGAACTTTCTTGTTTGATAGGTCTGTCCTTCAAGACATGGAATATCAAACAAAAAACTGAATGTTCTAGATAGAGAGTAGATTATGGTAATGTATCATGAAAAGGTTCTCTAGATTTCATATATACTGCCTCTGGGAAGTTGTTGATTATAACGTAGACACATGTGGAAAAGGTTGGGGTATCCACCCACAATTTCCTTTCTTTCTCCTTAGGGATCCATGGCTATTATTTTTGTATTCTTTTTTTCAGAAGTATGGGTATTTGATTCTGTCATGTAAGAGCTGGGGTTGTGATATGTAATGTGGCAAAATTAGAAATTCCCAAAAGACTCTTTGAAGTAATATTAAGCATTTCTTTTTTCAGTAAGTAGAACTACTTGCCAAGACAGTTGAGTCATGCAGAGCCCAAAACCCTGAACCTCTTCTATAAAGTCCTCCCCGTCTCTGTCCTTTAACTCTAAGAGTCTTCGTATAATAAGGTCTGTTGATTCTACAAGCATTCTTTGTCTCCTCACCATCTTTGGAGGGCAGTCTTGGCAGACATAGCAGAGACACTCACACCTTGGTAATGTGACTTTCACCGAATATTGATCAACTGCTACATATTGTCTTTTTGGTAAGATCAGGTCCAGGGCCCCAATTGGATTCATGAGACATTTTCAGATTCTATTTTCTATTTCTAGAATCTATTTTCTATTTCTCTGTGAGTCTTTGTTCTTCCCAGCTCCCAATAAACACAAATTAGAAGAAAGATAATATAAATATTAGGCAAAATAGCTGGCTCAAAACTGCTGTGAAACACCTTTGAATTCATCATTGTGGTTTCAAGAATCTGTGATTGAGTAAACTAGGCAGA
Source organism: Eospalax fontanierii (assembly GCA_035773235.1). Taxonomy (NCBI): domain Eukaryota; kingdom Metazoa; phylum Chordata; class Mammalia; order Rodentia; family Spalacidae; genus Eospalax; species Eospalax fontanierii. The sequence continues at coordinate 60,849,119 of CM069524.1, forward strand.
GCACATGTCTCCTGCCTCTGCTGTGTTAGAACTCTCTGGTTGGAGAGGTAAAAGAACAGCTCCTCCAAAGTGCAACCTGTTATACTATGAAGATGACGCAGTGGGTATCAATCAGAAACACTTCCATAAGGGATCTGTGCCTAAAGAAAATGCTAACCCATGCCTTGCTGTATCAGAAAAAACTATAGATGCAAAACAGTGTTAGTACATTTATTCGGATGGTATAGTAGAGAACATGGGCATCTCGGATTTTTGCAATTCGGACCACTGCTGGTTTTGGTAAATCATTTAAATAAGGGAGTCTTCTGGGTTTCTGGGAAGTGAGCATAAATTACTATTTTATAGCTGTGTTTCAAAGGCTGGAAAGAAGAAAACATGCTTGCGTACTGCCTCCAGGACTTCACACAGTGTGCACGCCGACAGTGGTAGCTGTTGTTATTTGTTCCTGCTGGAGAAAATTGCAGTGGAGGCATTTTTTGAGGGTTTTCTTGTACCCGTGCACATTCCGTCTGAACGTTCAGCCAAGACTGCAAACATTCTTTTCTCCACCTTGTAGCACAAAAGAAAATGTTCTACAATGTGCAAAGTGCACATTTCTCTACTGCTTTTGTTTTTACTCTGCTTCTCCAGGTTTCTACTTTCTGTTTTTGTCTTATTCTTTCATCTCCATTATAAGGTTTCCTTGTTCCATCCATCTTCCAGCTCTTATTGCTCAGTACATCTGACTTTCTGCCCACCCAGAGACTTTAATGTCTCTTCAGACTGTGGTCACAGTTCCTCAGATCTTATGAGGCCCATTAATTCTATACTGCCAGTTTCTGATCACAAACTCAAAAGTTCCACTCCTGATAACCTACTTCCTCTGTATGTGACAAGAAAGTAGTGGTTAATTATATGGAAAACAATTCTTTTCTAAACTTGACTACTTGCTCTTATAAATCACATCGAAAGTTTGCTTCAGATAGTGTCATAGTAAGTGGTTTTAGAAAGGAGAAGTATGTGCAATCTGTTCAATGAAGCCTCTTAAAAATAGGTTTAGATCCAGACTCCAATTTTCCAGTCATGTATGTGTAAATGTGTGTGTGAGAGAGATGACAGATTAGATTCTACTGTGTGTTTTCTATTTGGATACTGTTTGCATATTTATAAACAATATTCATTTTCAATGAAGTATGTGTTCTGGAAATGCCAAATCATATCACAATTTAATTAAGAAATGAATACTCTTCTTTTCATAATGATAGTACATTTACAATTCAGTATATGCATTTTGCTACTTGCACTATATAATCTAATTCTATTTTCTTGTCATACACATTCGTAGTCTAAACCAGTGTATGGACCTAACCCCAATATAAATAACAACCACTTGACATAGCATAGCCTATTATGTAAAAGATGAAGATAGTTTTCTTCTATCATTAAAATTAATCATGATCTCACTTCATCAACAAATACATGCCCTATGTAGTCTCAAAATGTAGTCTCATGCCACATATTCTTTAATATTCCCTTCATTTAGTCTTTACTTTATGCAGTTTTCTCTTGTATGGATTGACAATTGTGGTATGATTTTCAACATGGCAACCCTCTTTTAAAAAGATATTTTTGTAATACTTTCAGCAGAGTACCCTGTTAAGTACTTTTTAATGATAGTGATGTTGGTTTAAAAATACCCCACATTATATAACTGAGAATGCTTGACAGTGATTTATGCACTTGTACACCTTAAGACTTTGCCATTACCAAGTGTCATCCATGTCAAAACATGAAAGGTAATTACTTTCTGGAAAGAGATGTTTCCCAGGTAATTCCTCAGTAGTGCATGCTACTTCCTGTAGAAATGAAATTGCATGCCATCGCAATTTTTCATTCATCAATGCATAATCTTAATGAGCTTCCAATCATATTTGGCTGTCATACGGTTTAAAACCGCTCCCAGATTTGTTACTTGATTCCATTAATTAGTACACATATTTTTAGGAGCCTAAAATAGACATAATATTAAGCAGAAGATTTTGAAATGTGTTCTTGACATTCTGTTTGGTTTTTGCACTATTCATAGACTAAAGAAGTTAAAGCATTAGTTGAAGAGTCCTCTCCTTTCTGAAAAAAATAGAAAATGAATTTTACAGATACTCAGCAACTTTGCAGGAGAGCCTATTAATGGTTCCTCTCTTCCTTCATTTTTACTGGAAACATAAGCAAAGTCACAAAGATGCAATATAGAAATCTCCAGGATATTGGGGAGCATCTAAAACACTGGAGCAACAGTTATCTGGCATTGATGAATTCTATCCATGATCTCACAATTAAAATCCAGGTTTATGACGATAGGGGTAACAATAGTCTACAAGAAGGTTTAATAGGCGTTTGTAGGCAGTGCTTGCCAGAGTCTGTTTCTGACTTTTCAGGAACCATGCTGTGGAATATAAAACCAATTCACCTTTAGTACCTCATTGTTTAAAAGTCTGACTCACAGCCTTTATGCCCCAGTGACATATTTCACTTTAAAACTTAGCTAAGCATAAAGAGTGTGTGACAAATACATGGTGGAAACATGTCACTAAAGGTCATGTCTCAATGGTGTTTTTCAACAGCTCATCAATGTAACCTGTCTCTACATTTTCTGAAGCAATCTTATGACTATGGTAGCTTATGCAATTCCGTGTGAGTCAGATAAACATTGGAAACTTTAAAATCAGTTTATCTTTGTTTAAAGCAAGTGTCAGTGTTTCTGTGACATACTTTTAAAATCTTGTCAAATAATACTTTTGTATTGTATATTTCAACCATTCTAAATAGCATTCAGTGAATCATGACTTTAAATCTTCTTTCCAGATTAGACGAACTATGAAGTTAAAGGAGAAAAAGAATAATTAATAATCTGAAGATACTATTTGATAGTGATCACTGTTTCTATAAAGTTGATTTTGTTTGTTACTCTACATAATATACAGTAAGGTTCTAAAACATAAAACATCAGGTGTGTGTGCGTGTGTGTGTGTGTGTGTGCGTGCGTGTGTGTATCTTAAAAGAAGCAATGGTTTCTGATACTGTATAGTCACTCCTCAGAACTGAGAATTTTTATTTTATATAATATGATTATTTTTCTACAGCTAATATTATCAGACAATGCATATAAACGGATTTAAATCCATTCCAGAACTATGAAGTTCAGTTTTGTATTCACATTAGAGTGAAACAAACCATTTTATTATCTTGATTTATGGAGTTAGAGGCTATTTTTAAAAAGCTGAATTGGATGTATGCAAGTGTATTAAAGGGGAAAACCTTGGAAATAGATTTGATGAAACAACATAGATGAAAACAGTTTATAAACTGTAGAGTGATGAACAAATACCAAATCTATGGACATCTCAACTCTCCCTGTTATGCCTAGAATAATTCTATTAGAAGTGGAATGGAGAGCTTTGTCCCTATTGCTAGAAAAATAATTCCTCTATAATAAAACTTTAAATAGAACACGTTTCTTGATTGAGTTCTTTCCTTCCAGGCATTTTAGGAATTGTGTGCAGCTCTGCTTGGAGTTTCATCACAATCTTTTATGAGTATATTCAATGATTTAATTGTATATATTGTTTGCATTTCAAATTACTAAAATATTGGCAGTCTTCAGTGGAGTTGCCAGTAACATACACTCATATTAAAAATGCAAAGACCTCTGGTTCAAGGGTCTTATTTGGCATGAACAAAGGTACAGTACGGTGTAGTATTATGTTCCTTGGGAATCATACTTTTGATACACATTAAAAATGTTCAAGTGACTTTCTGGGAGGAATAAGTCAGCATAAGTACTTGTATTAGAGTTCTCTGCTTGACTTGGAATAGTAAACAACATGTTCTATGGGAACAATTAAATGAGAATGAAGACTAAAACCTTTTAGTATAACACTATTGGATTTAAGTATGGTATATTTAAGTTGATTTACTGGAATTTGGAGACTATTTTCTAGTAAATGTTATACATTGAATATTAAGACAACCATGCAAATTTGTACACACACATGCTACATAAAATTTCCCTCTACTGTCCTGTCATTTGAATTTGGGAGAAGATTCTTAAGTCCTAATACTGAACGCTGTTAATACTGCCTAAGAGGCAGCCAGGAGCTTTTCTAAAGAATGAAAGGGAAGTGATGTGATGGTTCAGTAGGGAAAGGTGCTTGCTACGAAGTCTGAAAACTTGAATTTGATCTCTGGATCTGTGAATTAGAATGAGAGAATGAACTTCTGCAAGTTGTTCTCTGGCCTCCACATGCATGGAATAGCACATTTACGCACACACGCACACACACACACACACACACACACACACATGTACAAACACACAGAGGAAAAGAGAGAAAGAGAAAGAGAAAAAGAGAGACTGTAATTAACTCTTTTAAAGAATTAAGATGAAAGTCAATATTTGGTTCCTTAGGCAGTTTAAATATATTTTGTTTTTTAAAAAAATTTTTCTTGATTAGTCTTGTCAGTAATATTGTTATGCTTTGACAAATTTTCCAACCATGCCCATCTTTGTTTTCAAATGAAAGTTGGAGCATTTGGGAAATGGAGAAGGAGATTGCTATGGGCAGGGGGTAGCTTGAGAACAAGGAAGAATAGGATCTCAATGGAATGTGCTTCTGGGAAAATAAGAAGTTATTGTCTAGAAATTAAATTATGGAGATGTATATCAAGCAAAGACAAACCACCTTGTGAAAATAATGGAGACAGTCATGTTCACATGCAGATGTCCAAGGACACAGGAACCACTGGCCCTCCATTGTTATAACCAGCCACTAGGTGGGGCCCGAGCCAGAGAAGAATTGGTAGTAACAGGCTACATAGAAAACAAGCATTTTGGGCAAAAAAATTCCAAAGGAAGGGGTAGAAGTCAGCAGTGTGCTGGCTCAAAGAAGGGGACGCACCAGTCTTTGTGATGAAAAAAGTGAAACTTATTTTTGTTCCTATTTTAAAACATTGGAAACATGGGAATGGAAATTACTGTTAGTCCTATTATTGAGGAATAAAGCAGAAAAAATACATAATACTTTACATTGTCATTACGATTTGAAACACTTGAGTCAAACAAAAGTATGAATCCATTATTATATTTCATATAAATAATTTTGCATTAAGAAAAATGAACAATCATCACATAGTCTTCGTGCAAACCTTATGCACATCTATTTGTAGTTAAAAACAAATTAATAAACAAGGTATGCAGAGTATAACTAATGTATCTTTTAAAACATTTGAGATGT